>CANUEZ040000136.1:0-600000 GCA_948099385.1 Fasciola hepatica
GCTATGAATCAACTGCGCTGCATTCCACAGATTCTATCATTGTCCTCGGCTCATCCAAAACTTCTTCTCTATGTTGGTCTGCATTCATATCTCACCTCACCTCTCGTGCTGCGTGCGAAGCTTGTTTTGTTTCGCGCTAGACGCTTCCTCACACCAGCTCATCTTCAGCTGTGCAAAGCTAAAATCCAACTCGCACTTGAATATTGCAGTCACATGACCCGGTCCAGCGAAAGGCCATCCGGCTGATCGACAACCCTTTTTTAACCTCAAATCCACAGTCACTAGTCCATCGTCGCGCGACTGCTTCGCTGTATCTTTTCTAACGGTGCTATTTTCGGATCTTTCCCCCTCTAAGCTTGCTTTCGCGGGTCCTCCTCCAAAAACATTTTACCGACCCATGCTTGCCACCAGATTCCGTACTTTTATCTTTCAATCCTTCTTTTCCCGCACCGTTAACCTGCAAAACTCTCCCTTCCTCTCACTTAAAACCTATCTCTCCAAAAGCACGATCAATTAACTGGCTCATACATGAATATTTCCCCATAAAACACTTCCACTGTGTCTTTTGATCATGGCATTTACTCCCTATGCCGTAATTCACTTCACGTAACAAAAAGTAAAAAACTCACCCAAAACATAGGTAGCACATCCAAGTCTCTAAAAACTCGAAAAAGTCCGGCCAATTATTCTTTCTTCGGCACCAGCGCCTGGAAGACACGGAAAGCGATGTCACCTGCAATGAGGGAACAGTGAATTAGATCAGAGTAACTATGACAGCGGTGCACATAGAGCTCGCTTGATCAGAACGATCAATCAAGATTTAGGCAACTGATTGTTAACATCACATACCCGAATACCGCGTGTTCAGTTCACTTCGCACAGGACAGGTAACGGCCACGGCTGATCGAGTGTCCAGAATTCCTTCGAGGTTATGCACAGAAACTAGACACCCACCATTGCACAGGTTTTTGAATCGCGAACACACTCCCGTTCTACGGACAACCTGAAGAGCACAAATAACAATGTGAATCACGGTAACTATGATAAATGCATACGGCTCCGAAGTGACCAAGAACAGATCGGAATTGAAATTCTACTCCGAATCACGGCAAACGGGCAACTCAGATTTGACTCTTTCAGGCTGAGTACTAATTTGGGAGATGAAAAGTAACGACTCGTTGATCCTTCATTTCTTATCTTCGAACATTGACCAATTATTTGGACCAGACCACAACTATCACATCACCATCTTAGGAGCTTTTATTGTTCACAATCGAGATTGGTTGATTCACTCATCGAACACTTCGGCTCTGGGGCGCCCATCACGACGAGACTGCACCTTGACGTGATGTGATGTCTTGCGCGCCTCTATAACGCAAAGAGCAATACAGGATGGCTTATTTAGGCCAAAGATGCCATTATACTTAACAGGTCAATGGGTAGAAGTCAGACAAAGTTCAGTCTCTTGGTTATCCAGGTTGGGGGTCGATTTGAGCTGGCAACTCAATCGGCATAATCAATGGAAGAAGATGAACACTACGCCCTGGTTAACCTCTGCCAACTAGTCAACCCCCTCACACGCCCTCGATCTGGCTGGCTTCTGTGCCCTTACCATTGATCTTAGTTCCACGTCTCTTTTCTCTTATCAGGTATCTTCGTTCTTCCTCCACATGGTTCATCTAACCACTGTATTATTCTCTGTTCCATCAAATCCACTCGACTCCATCGTCCATCCAACCTGAGACACATCTCGCGCCACAGTTCAGCCAACTGGGATGACGATTGGCTCTAGCCACACCAAGTCCTGTGCAAACTAAACTAAACAAAACTGAACTGAACGAACCCTGCGTCACCGGGTGTAACTCAGTTGTACGGTCAGAGACACTCAGGGGACACTCAAATGGCCGTCAACGGGACATTCGTGCTGCATAGGTGAATACCGGCGAAAACCCCAATGTCAGCGGCCATTTGTCCGACCTCGAAGCGGCGAATAATTAACCTAAACGTTGGAAACGCTCATGAACATCACGGTGGGTGTGACACCCACTCACGGAACATATAAACTAGACCCGTATTCGCATTGTGACATAGCGTCTCAAAATAAAGACATGACACGACGTAACATACGAACAATTCCCATAGAAAAAGCAAGGTAGACCACCTACGCTCACGACCACCGCGGAACCAACTGAAGTCACATACACCCACACGACGACCGCGACGCGCAGCGGGCGAATACATCAACGGGCACGCAATAAAACAAAGTCACAAATTCAATTCGGTCCAATTCAGTTCAGTTTGCACAGTACAGGTAATGGTAATGGCCATTCGAGCTTCCAGAATTCCTTCGATGGTATGCACCCACCACTGCCGAAGAAAGTCAGCATTTTCTCTGAGAGATTGAACGACAATCCACAATCATTTTATCCTTGTGAGTTGCCGCGTGGTTTGAATTTTCGAATTGCTCTCAGCGTTAAGCATTTTTGCATTGTTTGGTGGAATAACACACGTTATTTCGCCAAACTAACGTATCGTAATTAGTATTTCGGTAAGCGTACTTTTTGAGGAGTTCACTCTCTTCAGAAGAGCTTATTCTCTTCAAAAACTGAGTATACCTTTTGGTGTGTTTTTTGTTGGTGTCAGTGCAACTGATACCGGCTAACATCTTTTTGTGGCGCTTTTTTTAGTGTACCGTTTTTGTGGAGCTTTTTAGTGTGCGGGTTTACTGCACCTGCCTTAGTGTGCCGTTTGTGTCTGTTCAAAAGTTGTGTTATTCTCCCACGGGTGTTCGAGACGAAATGAATGGGACAGAGGTTGATCCCATTGGTCAGGCAGTAAGCTGTGGGAACAAGGAATGCACGGACCTGGTGCAAGATGAGGGAATTCAATGCGACCAGTGTTGCATTTGGTTTCATCAAAAGTGCTCCAAGGTGGAAGAGAAAGACTTCGAGCTGCACATTAAGTGTAACAGCCGGTCGTGGAAAATCCCCCTTTTTCCCTCGCGATTCAGTGTTTTTTCCCAACATCACTCATTTCCATACACTATTGACTTGTCTTTACGAACTGGTTGTTTTTCTGGACCAATTGTTGTTTGTTCGCGCCCAGAGCGCTATTTTGGCACATCCTTGCTCAGGACCTGCGTGACGCACGTGCTGTCTGCTCACACGCTGCTATTCGGTTTCTCGTTGTTGAGTCTTTGTGATCGTATTATTGAGGTTTGTATATTGTTTATGTCATTGTTTATTTTAATAATCTAGTATCGTAGAATTATCACGGATAATCGCCTTCTGATTTCGGGATCCGTTGCGAATTTGGCTACGCATTGCTCAAACGTCCGTAACAATACTCAATAGATCTATTTGGAACGAGGAAAATTCACGCAAAATGCCAAGGAAAGGATCAAAGGCAGTCGAACCCGGACAGGAAGTAATACGGCAAGTCTCTGGGGAGGTTCTGGGTACTTATGATTCTTTAGTTAACGCTAGATCGCCTAGTCCTGTCAGTGCTAGCTCATGTGTTATTGAAAGCAATATTGATCGTAAGGACGTTGATTTATATAAGCTGAGAATAATAGAACTAGAGCAACAGTTACTTTCGGCTAGACTACAGGCGCATGAAGCAGAGAAGTGTACACAGAAACAGCGAGAGTATAGGACCAGTGACTTCGACACTTCCGATAGGTTAGAGTGCAATAAGGTAGGGAACCCCACGCAGGTCGCCGACTACAAACCACCATCGATCGATCTGCCTAGAGTGGAGTTAACGGTTTTCGACGGGCGAGCTGAGCAATAATGCAAGTTTGTCAAACAGTTCGAGACGTTCGTTGAAAACAAGGTGACCGATCCTGGGCAAAGGCTTCTTTACCTTACTCACTACTGCCGAGGCCGAGCGCGAGAAGCTATCGACGGATGCACCATGCTCGATCCAGAACAAGGCTACACAAGGGCAAGAAAGATTCTGAGGGACTTGTTTGGCCAACCTTTCAAAGTAGCCCGTAACCTAATAGAGGGCGTGATGGCAGAGGCAAAGAAAACCAAGGGCGACGTCTACACCATGGCCGACCTGGTGATCAAGATGCAGAACTGCTCAATAGCCCTCGACCATTTAGGTTACAGAGCTGATCTAGACGCCATGCACACTTTGGAAGGCATAGTCCGTCACCTCTCTCCCGAACTACAGGGTCGGTGGGCGGAAGAAGCTGAACGGATAAGCCGAGGCGACAGAGAAGCCAACTTCGAAGACCTGACTGAATACTTAAACAGGCAAACGAAGATAGCTGACATCAGATTCGGCCGACTCATCCGGGACAGCAACCGAGCAAACAAGCCCGGTACTAGCCAAGTCCAAACCCCTGTACGGGAACATCCAAAGTACCAGCCTTGGACCAACACACACGTCATTTCACGAGATGCTACGGCGAAACCAAATTGCAGATCCTGTGGTACTAGCCATGGCCTACCAGAATGCCCCAAGTTCGGCAATGCCACAATAGACGAACGGTGGGGAATGGCGAGGATGGCAGGAGCATGTTTCATCTGTCTCAACACCACGCACCGGGCAGCAGCCTGTAGAACAAGGAATCGATGTGGTTACGAGGGCTGCACGGGCAGACACCATCGGCTGCTGCATCAGGCGAGAATAACCATATCCGAGGCGAGTGCCAAGCCCAGCGTGATCTGTTCAACTTCACAATCTGCCAGTAAACCGGTACGTTTAGGCGTAGTGGCCGTGGGAGTAGTGACTCCGACTGGGATAGTCAAGGCGTTGGCTTTCGTTGATAGTGGATCCGACACCACTTTAGTGAAAGAGCGGTTTGCCGACAAACACCAACTGGCTAAAGGTGCGACGTCGTTAGCAGTGAGCACGGTGGGCGGAACACAGGTAATGACTGCCGGTAGATTAAGGCTACAACTCATCTCTCTAGACACTAACGAAGAAATTGAACCAACGGAGGCATTCACGTTAGCGGATCTTCCCATGCGAGCACCAAGGTCGGTGAACGCAATCTTGACTCGGTGGCCCCACCTGCAGGATGTAACCGTCGTAGACTGGGAAGATGATGAGGTGGATCTCCTCATCGGATGCGACGTGCCAGAGGCGCATTGGGTGCTTGACCAAAGAGTGGGCGACCGCCAGGCACCTTATGCCGTACGCACGGCTCTGGGATGGATGTTATACGGTCCAGTAGGGGTACGCGGTTCCGTGAATTACTTATCCGCCGAAACGGACCGCATAGAGTATCATCTGCAACGGCTTTATGAAAAGGAGTTTCATGACATTGGGGACGAAAGACCGACGTTGTCTCAAGAGGATCACTTCGCTCTACAAACGGTGCGGCAAGGCTCTAGAGGCCTCAAAAAACAGTTCGAGGTTCCCCTCCCATGGCGCACACCGGTCGACCCGTGGACTGACAACAGAAATTATGTTCTCCAACAATTACTACGACTAAAAGAACGCTTCATTCGAGACCAGAATCTGTGGGAACGATACGCGGATTTGATGAAGCGAAACGAGGACCTCGGTTACGTTGAAATGGTGCCTGTTAACACCGACAGCAAAAGGGGTATCTGGTATCTGCCTCACCATCCGGTTATCAACCCCAAAAAACCCAATAAACTGCGCGTGGTTTTCGACTGTGCGGCCAAGTTCCAGGGCAAGTCGTTAAACGATCGCCTACTACAGGGGCCTGACTGGACCACACCACTGATCGATGTTCTGTGCCGTTTCAGAGTGGGTAAAGTGGCTTTGTCTGCCGACATTAGGGAAATGTTCCATCAGGTGAAGATTCCGGTAGGAGAACGAGATGCTTTGCGTTTCCTGTGGTGGGAAGGGAGCGACCGGGACAACGCAGTGGTGAATTATAGAATGACCGTCCACCCCTTCGGAGCCATATCGTCACCATTTTGTGCCAACTACGCCCTCCGAGAATCAGCGAACAAACATGGCGATCTGGTACATCGGACGGTGGTAGAAAGCGTCAGCAGGAACTTCTACGTCGACGACTACCTTGGGTCATTCGATGATGTGGAATCAGCTCTAGAGCAGTTCAGGGGTCTGACGAGATTGCTGGAAGAGGGTGGCTTCCATCTAACTAAATGGATGTCGAACGCTTCGGAAGTGCTGAAGGTCATCCCGTATCACGAAAAGGTCGAAAGGGTAAGAGATTTGGACGGCTCCCCACTTCCTATCGAGCGCACTTTAGGGATACAATGGGACGCGGAAACGGACGATTTTGTTTTCGAACTGAACGTTCCCGAGCTGCCAATAACCCGTCGTGGCATACTATCTGCCGTCTCAAGTTTGTTCGACCCGCTCGGTTTCGTCTCACCATGGCTGCTACCCGGAAAGATCTTGCTGCAGCGGCTGTGCCGTAAGAAAGTTGATTGGGACCAGTCACTGGACCGAGGGGACCGGCTGGACTGGGAGGAATTTTTGAACACCTTGAAGAAATTAGGGGACATAAGAATACCACGATGTTTGACCCCTGGCCATACGACACGGACTGGAGAACTACATGCCTTTTCCGATGCATCCGAAGTCGGTTATGGAGCTGTGGTGTACGGACGATGGTGCGCAGGAGATGGACAATATACCACGAGGATCCTGTTCGCCAAAGCCCGCGTTGCTCCACTGAAGTCGGTCTCAATCCCACGCCTCGAACTCAGCGCAGCCGTGTTGGCAGTCAGGGTGGTGCAAGCTGTGAAGAGATGTTTCGATCTCTACATTTGGTCGGTGAGCTTCTGGACGGATTCAACGATAGTACTTTACTACATTAACAACGTACGGAGCCGGTTTAGTACTTTCGTTGCTAACCGGCTCACGATTATCCACGATGAATCGGCCACGCACCAGTGGAGTCATGTCAGGTCTGGCGATAACCCGGCCGACCTGTGCTCTCGAGGTGCGAACAACTTCAGGCAACTGGACACGTGGACGAGAGGGCCGAACTTCCTGCAATTGCCCAAACAGGACTGGCCCGTGTTCGAATTAAAACCCCCTACGGAATTGGAACTGGAGATCAAAGGCGTAGTGATAGCAACCAACGTCGTCGAAGCGTCGCCCATTTTACCGCGACTGGTCAGGTTTTCTTCCTGGATGAAGACGCTTCGTTCGCTAGTTTGGTTAACCAGGTTCAAGATAAGTTTACTAGTCATGAAAGGGCTACGGCCCTCAGGTCGGATACCGGTCGGCCCGATAGGTCCCGATGAGCTACAAGCGGCAGAGTACGATATTTTCAGAATGATACAACGCGAGGCTTTCGCCCGAGAACTCAAGAGGGCGGAAGAAGTGGGGCTGACCAATGAAGACATGCCATCTCCAAGAGGCGAGCTGAAGCGTTTAAACCCCAAAATCATCAACGGACTGCTGCGGGTGGATGGTAGGCTGACCAACGCCCACCTGAACTTCGACACAAAGTATCCTATACTGCTGCCTGCGAGACAACCCGTAGTAGAGCTAATGATTCAACACGTCCACGCCGTAGAGGGACATGCCGGGGAAAGTCACGTGACGAGCGTCATCCGAAAGCGCCTTTGGTTGTTGAGAGGACGAGAGACTGTAAAACGCGTGATCCGACGGTGTGTGCAATGCAGGAGACGCAATGCCACAGCAGGCAAACAACTCATGGCCCCGCTACCAGAATGCAGGGTAACTACGGGCTGGTGGCCGTTCAGTGACACCGGGTTGGACTATTTCGGGCCCTTGTGGATCAAGTGCGGGAAAAGATTAGAAAAGCGATACGGATGTATCATGACGTGCATGAAATCACGTGCGGTGCACCTAGAAGTCGCACATTCGATGACGACCGATTCGTTTCTACGGGCCTTGCAAAGATTTATCAACCGAAGAGGCGTACCGGCAGACATATACTCAGATAATGGATCGAACTTTGTGGGCGCTCAACGGGAATTGCAGCGTTGGCACAAGAACATAAACAGGGACGAACTGCAGAATCGAACCGTGGCCTACGGCATACGATGGCATTTCAACCCCCCACAGGCCAGTCACCGAGGCGGCATATGGGAACGCATGATCCGGTCCGCCAGACGGATATTGCTGTCAATCATGGAGCAGCAGCCGCCCGACGACGAGACCCTGAACACCGTCATGACTGAGGTGGAGCGAATCCTGAACAACCGCCCCCTGGTTCCAGTATTGAACGGCGACCCCACCCACCTGGCGCTCACCCCAAACGACTTATTGACGCTAAGGTCGAACGAGGGTTTCCAAGGGCCGGTAAACCTTCGTGGGAGCTACCTCCATGGGTGGAAGCAAGCGAACTATCTGGCCAAGGTCTTCTGGAGGCGATGGCTACGGGAGTACCTACCGGCTTTGCAGACTCGACAGAAGTGGATGGCCAAAACAAGACCATTCAAAGTTGGGGACGTGGTTATGATCGCCGACGAACGCGCACATTTCAGCGCTTGGTCTTTGGGAGTAGTTACGGAAACCATCAAAAGCACCGACGAAATGATAAGAACGGTGAAGGTGAAGACAGCTAACGGAGTGCTCATTCGTGACATACGCAGTATTAACCTACTCGAGAGCGAAGACGGAGGAGCTGATAACCCTGTGGCCTAGTAAACCTTTTTCACACCAGTAATCGAGGTGGATAAAGAAACACCATATATACCACACAATCTCCGTCAAACACGTTAAGGTGCTCGCGGTCCCTTCGTTGACATTACAGAAGGTTCTTTCCGATATGTGGTGATGAGTGCGATTCCATTATACATCCCGATACATACGCGCATGCACGACGCGCTCTACATCCCGTAAACCCATCATACATGTGACAGTGTTCTTTGTTCGCCTTTTGTTGACGCTAACGAATGCCCCTTGCACATGTGGAAGTAGTGGAGCTCAGGTCACACATGCATGCTACATTTACTCGTTTTCTTGCCACGCGGTCTTTTGTTGACATTGCAGAAAGTCCTCCCTTGATGTGTAGTCATAACTGTGATTTCATTGTAACCCCGGCACACGCACACGCACACACACACACACACACACACACTCAAGCGCGTACATCCAGGACCGGACGGCCCCTTACGAGGACAACGTCTATGTGACCATTCACGCCGGCCATCGGTCATTTGGTCCTGTGGAAGATGTAGACTAGCCTCACGTCTATGTAGCTAATGGGTTAGGTGCGACCAGTAGTAGAACGTCGACGACGAGCATTAGACGCGCGCACTGACAGCAGGGCCTAGGCAGGTAGGAAGAATCAGTACCTTTATACCGAACCTTTGACTTTGCTAAGGATCCAGGAGGATTTTGGTGGGCGGTGTAACAGCCGGTCGTGGAAAATCCCCCTTTTTCCCTCGCGATTCAGTGTTTTTTCCCAACATCACTCATTTCCATACACTATTGACTTGTCTTTACGAACTGGTTGTTTTTCTGGACCAATTGTTGTTTGTTCGCGCCCAGAGCGCTATTTTGGCACATCCTTGCTCAGGACCTGCGTGACGCACGTGCTGTCTGCTCACACGCTGCTATTCGGTTTCTCGTTGTTGAGTCTTTGTGATCGTATTATTGAGGTTTGTATATTGTTTATGTCATTGTTTATTTTAATAATCTAGTATCGTAGAATTATCACGGATAATCGCCTTCTGATTTCGGGATCCGTTGCGAATTTGGCTACGCATTGCTCAAACGTTCGTAACATTAAGTACCCATCGCTCAAGTGGATATGCGCCCATTGCTTTGCGTTTGCAAGGGAGTGCTCGCGTATAGTTCGAGGCGAGCTAGGGAAAGGGGACACGGACGTTGAGCTGGAACCAAGACTAGAGAGAGCCGTTTCGATCCATAGCCTAGAAGGAAAGGAAAACCGGGTGCCAGAGCACAAAAATAAAAAAGGCAACCCAAGCCAAAGGGCAAAGAAGGCAAAGAGGTAGCAGGATTCACCAACGTGGGGAAAAGCCTCCTGACGGGAGTGGAAGCCCTCAAGGAGCAGGTCAAACGCCTAGATGCTGAGGTGCAGCACATGAAGCGTGACACTGAGGTCATGGCAGACAGAAGTAGAAGACTGCTACTTCATAACCTCAGGGAGAACATTGTAAAAGACGGTAGAATCAGGAAGGAGGAAAACCGCCGGCATGTGACTGAGGTTCTTAGGGTGGCTGGCCTACCTCCCACGACACCAATAGTCAAGTGCCATCGAATAGGACTATGGCGTGGAGCACAGCCAGCGCCGCCACGACCCCTGGTAGTTGTATTCCACAGTGTCCACTGGAGGGATATGCTGCTGTCCAGGGCGGGAGCAGTTGAGGGCAACACGCAAGGAATGGTTAGGGTTACACCTGACAGCCCAGCATTTGTGAAACCGGCTAATGCCATAGTCTCGCTGAAAACGGGCACACCTGATCTTAAGAGGCCGAAGCTACATACAGCGAAACTGGAGATGACTCCTCTTGGGAAGTCGCCACCTAAGGCCCAAGGAGTAATCCAGGTACCAAAGGTGGCTTCAGGCTCCGGTATACAAAAAGCCAAAGATCAGGAAGTTCGAAAGACCAAAAAGAAGGGGACTCACGGGGCATTCAGTCCGGTTGGTGTTGAGAACGTGCAGCCAGCCAGCCCGATTCTAAATGATACCCCCAAGAAGTCCTCTCTGGTGCACCCAGCGAAGTTGGAGGTATCAGATGGAAAAGCCGAGGAAACCAGTTGGGCTAAGGTGGTCGCAAGACCATCCCGGCCCATCGGTACGGCGACTCAAAAGGGGGTAACGTCCTTTGTGCATGTCGAGCCTGACACTGGGGCGACGGGTGGAAAAGAAAAAGCCACGACACTCAGAGTCTCACTCGATATGCAAGATGCTGCACCGCCGACACCTTTAGAGGCAAAAAACGGGGCATCACCTTGGAGATTGCGCCCGAGGATACCCTAGCCCTAGAATTAGCAATGAAGTCAGTAACGAGGACCAGGGAACCGTCAATATGGTACACCAACACCTGCAGTCTCCCGGGAAAAACAGGGGAGTTGACGGCTAGGATCGCAGAGTCTGAGGTCGTAGCGTTGACGGAAACTTGGATAAAGCCATATACTGACATGCGCTTCCAGGGATACGCTGCCTACAGACAGGATAGAACAGATGGAAGGCAGGGGGCGGAGTGGCACTTCTAATACGGACCGACATAGGTCATTGGGAGGCTCCGTTCAACTTAGTCTCCGGTAATGTACAGGTCAGATCCTGCTTTATTAGGATCGAGGGGCGTACAGTATGCATTATCTGTATCTACAGGGCACCGCTGGCCACAGATGAGGAAGATGTTGAGCTCTTCCAAATGCTGGATGCGGTGCTGGCACAGACAAAGGAGTTCATCTTATTAGGGGATCTCAATCTACCCGAAATTAACTGGGAAAGCGGGATCGCACCAAGGGGATCAACGGGCGACAAGTTTCTGCAGTGGGTCCAGTTACATGCACTTACGCAGCATGTGACACAGGCCACTAGACACAGAGGTGGACAGCACCCGTCTCTCCTTGACTTAATCATAACGCGGCACCATCAGGACGTTAAGGAAATTAAGTGGGAAGAGCCACTTGGAAAAAGTGATCATGTAGTCCTAAGGGTCACACTAAGACTAAGCAAGGCGCCGATGGAAATCGTGTTACGTCGGCGCTATGGGAGAATCAACATAGGTGAACTAAAGAGGGCGGCGGAGGAAATTCAGTGGACACCGAGACACACAAATGCCTCCGTAGAGGAACGTTGGGAGACAATCAAGATGGGGCTGCTCGAACTTACAGATGAGTTCGCACCCCTGATGGTGGCAAGCAGTAGAAGTCCACCCCCACGGTGGAAGTCAAAGGTCCGCAAGGCCATAGTTATTCGTAGGCAACGATAGGCGGCGTACAAGCTGTACAGAACTCAGGGGGCATGGAATAGCTATAAGATGGCTAGGAACAGGGCTCAGGAGATCCAAAGAGTGGAGAAATATGCTTTCGAGCGTCGGTTAGCGGCGTCGGTCCGTACAAACCCAAAGCGATTCTACGCCTACGTGCAATCTCACAAACGTATGAGAGGGAGCGTACCAACTTTGGAAGGAGCACAGGGACGACTAGCTCTAAACGACGAAGACAAGGCTGACATGCTCTTGGAATTCTTCAAGAGCATATATCGACCAGAAAATAGTTTGGAGGAAACAATGGAGGGCCCACAGGCGCCTCCAATACCCGAACTTACTGTAGGAGAAGAAGAAGTGTACGCGGAGTTGCAAACGTTGAATAGAAACAAAGCAGCAGGTCCATACGGGATTCATCCAGCCATTGTTCAGCCTCTGACCGAGGTCCTGAAGGCTCCGGTGACGAAGCTGTATGAAACGTCACTTAGAGAGGGAATTGTGCCGGGAGACTGTAGGAGAGCAACAGTGGTAGGCATTTACAAGAGTGGACCCCGGCAAAAGGAAGAAAATTACCGGCCGGTTAGCTTGACTTCGGTACTGTGTAAGTGCCTGGAGCGAACAGTCAGGAAGCAGATCTCTAGGCATTTGGTTCAACACAACCTCATATCAAATGCCGAGCATGGGTTTGTGGCAGGACGATCCTGTCTGACGAACCTCCTGCTGCTCCTGGATGAGGTAACCAAGCGTCTGGACGAAGGGCAATCGATTGCGGTCTCCTTCTTGGACTTCAGCAAGGCATTCGATTCCGTGAACCACAGATTTCTGGACGTCAAACTGCAGTCCATGGGAATTGTTGGAAAGGCAAGACAATGGATAAGTAGTTTCTTAGCAGGGCGAACATTTAGTGTTAAGGTGGGGAGTCATATTTCAAAACCGGAAGGTGTAACAAGTGGGGTGCCACAGGGCTCAGTGCGCGGCTCTCTGCTCTTCCTCATCTTCATCAACGACCTAGCACGTGGGCTTACAAACCCCACCTTTGTGTTTGACGAAGACGTCAAGATAGCTGGAGTAGATACAGAACTTGACGTGTTTGCAGTACAAAACTGGGCACGCAAATGGGACCTTCCACTAAACCTGACCAAGTGTCAATGCTTGACCACAAATACAGGGGCTAGTGAGAATAGTGTGGGTTCGTTACAAGTGGTCTCGCAGGTCAAAGAATTAGGAGTTATAATGGACAACAGCTTTGAGCCGTCAAAGCAGTGCACCTCAGCAGCCAATACGGCCAGGAGAGAATTCTTTTGAGTTAGATCCATTATGTCGTGTAGAGATCCGGAGATTTTCGTTCCGATATATCAGGCCATAGTTAGGCCGCATATGGAGTACTGCGTGCAGGCCTGGGCACCGTACTACCAGAAAGATAGCGACTGTCTGGAGAAAGTGCAAGGGCCAGCCACTAGAGTTGTGGCTGGGCAAAGAGGGTTGAGCTACACAGAGCGTCTCCGTGCCCTAGACCTGTTCTCGATGGAAAGACGGCGAGTTCGCGGGGATTTGATAGAAACCTCCAAGGTAATGAAGGGACTGTCGGGAGTAAGACGAGAAGACCTTTTCTCTGATCCCCGAGAGAGGCACAAGGGGGCATAGCCTTAGATTACAAAGGAAACATTCGAGGCTCCAAATTAGGGCGACGTACTTCTCATATAGAGTAGAACCCTATTGGAATAAGCTCCCGGAGGAGGTCATAAATACCACAACAGTGAAGGCCTTTAAGGATGCAGTAGACCTATGTTGGGTGGCAGTATACCCCGAGTTATGTTAAGCAGCTTTTAGGGTCAGATGCAGATGTTTCCACCTTACTCTGCCAGGGCTGATACTGCACAAAATATCTGCCTTTCAGAAAAAGAAAATCACGCAGTGTTGGGAGCTACGGAAACGCGCCGAAAACACAACTATCTGGACACACGATTGGCTCTAGCCACACCAAGTCCTGTGCAAACTGAACTGAACTGAACTGAACTGAGGGGAAAAAGAAAATTCGCAAATTCTTGGAAATTCTTTAAGGGATTTAATGTTTTCAAATTTCAATCGAAATTTTAGGTGACAGATTTGCCATCAAACTACTCTCAGAAGCATAAAGGGCCCAAATAAAGATCTTTCCCAGTATTTCACTAGCCATTTATTGTCAAGGTCACGCGTTTTTTCAGCTGAAATTCTTGGCGCGAAAACAGTTCAAACGTTAATATGATTGTTTCATTCATCCTTACCTTGCCGCAAAAAAAGAGGGAAAAAGAGAACCTCATCGCACATCAACTGCGAGAGACATTATGCATCGTGGGCTTTCAATTAGACAGTATGCAATTAGCGAAAAGGTCGTTTTCAATTCAGTTCAGTTCAGTTCAGTTTGCACAGGACTTGGTGTGGCTAGAGCCAATCGTGTGTCCAGATAGTTGTGTTTTCGGCGCGTTTCCGTAGCTCCCAACACTGCGTGATTTTCTTTTTCTGAAAGGCAGATATTTTGTGCAGTATCAGCCCTGGCAGAGTAAGGTGGAAACATCTGCATCTGACCCTAAAAGCTGCTTAACATAACTCGGGGTATACTGCCACCCAACATAGGTCTACTGCATCCTTAAAGGCCTTCACTGTTGTGGTATTTATGACCTCCTCCGGGAGCTTATTCCAATAGGGTTCCACTCTATATGAGAAGTACTTCGCCCTAATTTGGAGCCTCGAATGTTTCCTTTGTAATCTAAGGCTATGCCCCCTTGTGCCTCTCTCGGGGATCAGAGAAAAGGTCTTCTCGTCTTACTCCCGACAGTCCCTTCATTACCTTGGAGGTTTCTATCAAATCCCCGCGAACTCGCCGTCTTTCCATCGAGAACAGGTCTAGGGCACGGAGACGCTCTGTGTAGCTCAACCCTCTTTGCCCAGCCACAACTCTAGTGGCTGGCCCTTGCACTTTCTCCAGACAGTCGCTATCTTTCTGGTAGTACGGTGCCCAGGCCTGCACGCAGTACTCCATATGCGGCCTAACTATGGCCTGATATATCGGAACGAAAATCTCCGGATCTCTACACGACATAATGGATCTAACTCAAAAGAATTCTCTCCTGGCCGTATTGGCTGCTGAGGTGCACTGCTTTGACGGCTCAAAGCTGTTGTCCATTATAACTCCTAATTCTTTGACCTGCGAGACCACTTGTAACGAACCCACACTATTCTCACTAGCCCCTGTATTTGTGGTCAAGCATTGACACTTGGTCAGGTTTAGTGGAAGGTCCCATTTGCGTGCCCAGTTTTGTACTGCAAACACGTCAAGTTCTGTATCTACTCCAGCTATCTTGACGTCTTCGTCAAACACAAAGGTGGGGTTTGTAAGCCCACGTGCTAGGTCGTTGATGAAGATGAGGAAGAGCAGAGAGCCGCGCACTGAGCCCTGTGGCACCCCACTTGTTACACCTTCCGGTTTTGAAACATGACTCCCCACCTTAACACTAAATGTTCGCCCTTCCGAAAAAAATATTTCACCTTTGCCTTGCCTTTCCAACAATTCCCATAGACTGCACTTTGACGTCGAGGACTCTGTGGTTCACGGAATCGAATGCCTTGCTGAAGTCCAAGAAGGAGACCGCAATCGATTGCCCTTCGTCCAGACGCTTGGTTACCTCATCCAGGAGCAGCAGGAGGTTCGTCAGACAGGATCGTCCTGCCACAAACCCATGCTCAGCATTTGATATGAGGTTTTGTTGAACCAAATGCCTAGAGACCTGTTTCCTGACTATTCGCTCCAGGCTCATACTCCAGAAGGACCACAGTGCTACCCGTCATCCATCTTGTTGGTATACTCAGGGCTCACTACAACGAAATATCTAGTACTACTTGCTATCTAGGGCACCTTTTAAGGACTGGACGGTCTGCAGATCTACCATTCCACCAGGCAGACCGTTCCAACTGTTCACAACCCTGTTTCTGAAGAAGTGCGACCTACCCATCACTCTAACTCGGGCTTTTATCAGCTTCTTTTCATGCCCCTTGTTCAGGAATCTACGGCCACTTGGAAGAGACCATCTGGTCTAAGGCCAGAAAAGCCCTTCATTACCTTGAACGTTTCAATGAAATCCACTCGACTTCTCCTTTCCAACGAGAAAAGATTCAGGTAACAGAATCTCGGCTTGTAAGTCATAACCCTCTGCCCTTCAACCATTCGCGTGGCGAGACGTTGGACTTTTTCTAGGCAGGTGGCGTCCTTTTTGTAGAAGGGTGACCAAGCCTGCACGCTACCATCTAAGTGAGGTCGTACTATAGCCATGTAAATAGGTACGAATACCTCCGGCTTCCGGCAAGACAAAGCTGATCGCAGTCTAAAGAGCTCTCCACGAGCCTTTTGTGCAGCAGCGTTGCACTGCTCCGACCATTTGAAGGCACTGTTCATGATGACCCCAAGGTCTTTAACCTTGCTGAATGCTTCCATAGTGAATAACCGTTGATCATGAGCCACAGTTGGGCTCTCTGTTGCCCTTGACAACAAAAGGCTTTTTTCGGCTTTCAGAGGTAGGTCCCATTTGTATGCCCAGTACGGGACGGTGCCTATTTCCCTGCCCAAGTCCGCCCTACCCCCAGATCCAACAATCCTCACATCATCCGCAAAAATAAAGCTGGGCGACGGAAGAGTGGATGCCAGGTCATTAATAAATAACAAGAATAAGACCGGGCTTAGGACGGATCCCTGAGGTACACAACTGGTGACATCCGCCAAACTGGAGCACCTGTCCCCCACTTCCACGTAAAACGTCCTGTGTGAGGGGAAGTCCTCCAGCCACCTATATACTGGCCCACCTATGCCGAATGTCTCCATCTCCATGGATGCCCCGACTTCCAGGTGCTCTTTGTAATTTGGGGCTCTGGTCACTACCGGATCAAGGATTGACGGTGACTGACCAAACCGCCATCTTTACACTTGAATAACTTGTAGGACCAGAGCCCTCCTGTGGATTAGATGGGGTAGTCTCTCCCCAGATATGCCTTCTGGAGCGGTTTTCGAGGTCCGATCTATTTCGGGCTCATTGATTCACCCATAGTAAGTAACTTCCGTCCTGCAGTGACGACCGTAGTGAGGAGATCGAGCAGATCGCTGCCCTCAGCACCTTCTTCTCCTGGGCTTCGATACGTACAAACAACCGGCGCTTCCGGTCCGCCCATAGCTATTACAGCCTGTACCGCTTGTGCATTTGGCGTAACAAGTCGACTGTTCTCAGGGCCGCCAAGCTACCCAGCTAGGAGGACAGTTATACTACCTCCGGCCAGACCGTCCAGCCTATCTACCCTAAAGCCTGATAAGAAGTTTGGGATGACCCCATTGTCACTTTCGCCTGGCCGTAATCACGTTTCAGTGACTGCTATCACATCTGCTTCCTGTGACCTAGCTTTGACATCTGGTCATTTGTTACCCATACTCGCGGGATTGGTGTAGGCCGCGAGCATCACAACACCCTACTCTACTTTCCTGCTTTTCTTAGAAGGGGCGGCAAGTGCTCGGGCTCTGAACCCGAGCATTCGTACCGTTTTTCGTATCACGGTTGGATTCCTAGCGTTACTGTCGATTACCACCCTTCCCACCTCCTGGGTTGCTTTTGCATGTCACCGTCCTTTGGGTCTCGGTGAGGGTCAGTTGTCTTAATTCTCCTCTTTGGAGTTGCGACAGCCCATTCCTCCAGTGACGGAGCTGAGCAACGCTTGTAACAGCCGGTCGTGGAAAATCCCCCTTTTCCCCTCGCGATTCAGTGTTTTTTCCCAACATCACTCATTTCCATACACTATTGA
Source organism: Fasciola hepatica (assembly GCA_948099385.1). Lineage (NCBI taxonomy): Eukaryota > Metazoa > Platyhelminthes > Trematoda > Plagiorchiida > Fasciolidae > Fasciola > Fasciola hepatica. Next base: position 17,661 of record CANUEZ040000136.1, read on the forward strand.
CTTGTATTTACGAACTGGTTGTTTTTCTGGACCAATTGTTGTTTGTTCGCGCCCAGAGCGCTATTTCGGCACATCCTTGCTCAGGACCTGCGTGACGCACGTGCTGTCTGCTCACACGCTGCCATTCGGTTTCTCGTTGTTGAGTCTTTGTGATCATATTATTGAGGTTTGTATATTGTTTATGTCATTGTTTATTTGAATAATCTAGTATCGTAGAATTATCACGGATAATCGCCTTCTGATTTCGGGATCCGTTGCGAATTTGGCTACGCATTGCTCAAACGTTCGTAACAATACTCAATAGATCTATTTGGAACGAGGAAAATTCACGCAAAATGCCAAGGAAAGGATCAAAGGCAGTCGAACCCGGACAGGAAGTAATACGGCAAGTCTCTGGGGAGGTTCTGGGTACTTATGATTCTTTAGTTAACGCTAGATCGCCTAGTCCTGTCAGTGCTAGCTCATGTGTTATTGAAAGCAATATTGATCGTAAGGACGTTGATTTATATAAGCTGAGAATAATAGAACTAGAGCAACAGTTACTTTCGGCTAGACTACAGGCGCATGAAGCAGAGAAGTGTACACAGAAACAGCGAGAGTATAGGACCAGTGACTTCGACACTTCCGATAGGTTAGAGTGCAATAAGGTAGGGAACCCCACGCAGGTCGCCGACTACAAACCACCATCGATCGATCTGCCTAGAGTGGAGTTAACGGTTTTCGACGGGCGAGCTGAGCAATAATGCAAGTTTGTCAAACAGTTCGAGACGTTCGTTGAAAACAAGGTGACCGATCCTGGGCAAAGGCTTCTTTACCTTACTCACTACTGCCGAGGCCGAGCGCGAGAAGCTATCGACGGATGCACCATGCTCGATCCAGAACAAGGCTACACAAGGGCAAGAAAGATTCTGAGGGACTTGTTTGGCCAACCTTTCAAAGTAGCCCGTCACCTAATAGAGGGCGTGATGGCAGAGGCAAAGAAAACCAAGGGCGACGTCTACACCATGGCCGACCTGGTGATCAAGATGCAGAACTGCTCAATAGCCCTCGACCATTTAGGTTACAGAGCTGATCTAGACGCCATGCACACTTTGGAAGGCATAGTCCGTCACCTCTCTCCCGAACTACAGGGTCGGTGGGCGGAAGAAGCTGAACGGATAAGCCGAGGCGACAGAGAAGCCAACTTCGAAGACCTGACTGAATACTTAAACAGGCAAACGAAGATAGCTGACAGCAGATTCGGCCGACTCATCCGGGACAGCAACCGAGCAAACAAGCCCGGTACTAGCCAAGTCCAAACCCCTGTACGGGAACATCCAAAGTACCAGCCTTGGACCAACACACACGTCATTTCACGAGATGCTACGGCGAAACCAAATTGCAGATCCTGTGGTACTAGCCATGGCCTACCAGAATGCCCCAAGTTCGGCAATGCCACAATAGACGAACGGTGGGGAATGGCGAGGATGGCAGGAGCATGTTTCATCTGTCTCAACACCACGCACCGGGCAGCAGCCTGTAGAGGGCTGCACGGGCAGACACCATCGGCTGCTGCATCAGGCGAGAATAACCATATCCGAGGCGAGTGCCAAGCCCAGCGTGATCTGTTCAACTTCACAATCTGCCAGTAAACCGGTACGTTTAGGCGTAGTGGCCGTGCGAGTAGTGACTCCGACTGGGATAGTCAAGGCGTTGGCTTTCGTTGATAGTGGATCCGACACCACTTTAGTGAAAGAGCGGTTTGCCGACAAACACCAACTGGCTAAAGGTGCGACGTCGTTAGCAGTGAGCACGGTGGGCGGAACACAGGTAATGACTGCCGGTAGATTAAGGCTGCAACTCATCTCTCTAGACACTAACGAGGAAATTGAACCAACGGAGGCATTCACGTTAGCGGATCTTCCCATGCGAGCACCAAGGTCGGTGAACGCAATCTTGACTCGATGGCCCCACCTGCAGGATGTAACCGTCGTAGACTGGGAAGATGATGAGGTGGATCTCCTCATCGGATGCGACGTGCCAGAGGCGCATTGGGTGCTTGACCAAAGAGTGGGCGACCGCCAGGCACCTTATGCCGTACGCACGGCTCTGGGATGGATGTTATACGGTCCAGTAGGGGTACGCGGTTCCGTGAATTACTTATCCGCCGAAACGGACCGCATAGAGTATCATCTGCAACGGCTTTATGAAAAGGAGTTTCATGACATTGGGGACGAAAGACCGACGTTGTCTCAAGAGGATCACTTCGCTCTACAAACGGTGCGGCAAGGCTCTAGAGGCCTCAAAAAACAGTTCGAGGTTCCCCTCCCATGGCGCACACCGGTCGACCCGTGGACTGACAACAGAAATTATGTTCTCCAACGATTACTACGACTAAAAGAACGCTTCATTCGAGACCAGAATCTGTGGGAACGATACGCGGATTTGATGAAGCGAAACGAGGACCTCGGTTACGTTGAAAGGGTGCCTGTTAACACCGACAGCAAAAGGGGTATCTGGTATCTGCCTCACCATCCGGTTATCAACCCCAAAAAACCCAATAAACTGCGCGTGGTTTTCGACTGTGCAGCCAAGTTCCAGGGCAAGTCGTTAAACGATCGCCTACTACAGGGGCCTGACTGGACCACACCACTGATCGATGTTCTGTGCCGTTTCAGAGTGGGTAAAGTGGCTTTGTCTGCCGACATTAGGGAAATGTTCCATCAGGTGAAGATTCCGGTAGGAGAACGAGATGCTTTGCGTTTCCTGTGGTGGGAAGGGAGCGACCGGGACAACGCAGTGGTGAATTATAGAATGACCGTCCACCCCTTCGGAGCCATATCGTCACCATTTTGTGCCAACTACGCCCTCCGAGAATCAGCGAACAAACATGGCGATCTGGTACATCGGACGGTGGTAGAAAGCGTCAGCAGGAACTTCTACGTCGACGACTACCTTGGGTCATTCGATGATGTGGAATCAGCTCTAGAGCAGTTCAGGGGTCTGACGAGATTGCTGGAAGAGGGTGGCTTCCATCTAACTAAATGGATGTCGAACGCTTCGGAAGTGCTGAAGGTCATCCCGTATCACGAAAAGGTCGAAAGGGTAAGAGATTTGGACGGCTCCCCACTTCCTATCGAGCGCACTTTAGGGATACAATGGGACGCGGAAACGGACGATTTTGTTTTCGAACTGAACGTTCCCGAGCTGCCAATAACCCGTCGTGGCATACTATCTGCCGTCTCAAGTTTGTTCGACCCGCTCGGTTTCGTCTCACCATGGCTGCTACCCGGAAAGATCTTGCTGCAGCGGCTGTGCCGTAAGAAAGTTGATTGGGACCAGTCACTGGACCGAGGGGACCGGCTGGACTGGGAGGAATTTTTGAACACCTTGAAGAAATTAGGGGACATAAGAATACCACGATGTTTGACCCCTGGCCATACGACACGGACTGGAGAACTACATGCCTTTTCCGATGCATCCGAAGTCGGTTATGGAGCTGTGGTGTACGGACGATGGTGCGCAGGAGATGGACAATATACCACGAGGATCCTGTTCGCCAAAGCCCGCGTTGCTCCACTGAAGTCGGTCTCAATCCCACGCCTCGAACTCAGCGCAGCCGTGTTGGCAGTCAGGGTGGTGCAAGCTGTGAAGAGATGTTTCGATCTCTACATTTGGTCGGTGAGCTTCTGGACGGATTCAACGATAGTACTTTACTACATTAACAACGTACGGAGCCGGTTTAGTACTTTCGTTGCTAACCGGCTCACGATTATCCACGATGAATCGGCCACGCACCAGTGGAGTCATGTCAGGTCTGGCGATAACCCGGCCGACCTGTGCTCTCGAGGTGCGAACAACTTCAGGCAACTGGACACGTGGACGAGAGGGCCGAACTTCCTGCAATTGCCCAAACAGGACTGGCCCGTGTTCGAATTAAAACCCCCTACGGAATTGGAACTGGAGATCAAAGGCGTAGTGATAGCAACCAACGTCGTCGAAGCGTCGCCCATTTTACCGCGACTGGTCAGGTTTTCTTCCTGGATGAAGACGCTTCGTTCGCTAGTTTGGTTAACCAGGTTCAAGATAAGTTTACTAGTCATGAAAGGGCTACGGCCCTCAGGTCGGATACCGGTCGGCCCGATAGGTCCCGATGAGCTACAAGCGGCAGAGTACGATATTTTCAGAATGATACAACGCGAGGCTTTCGCCAGAGAACTCAAGAGGGCGGAAGAAGTGGGGCTGACCAATGAAGACATGCCATCTCCAAGAGGCGAGCTGAAGCGTTTAAACCCCAAAATCATCAACGGACTGCTGCGGGTGGATGGTAGGCTGACCAACGCCCACCTGAACTTCGACACAAAGTATCCTATACTGCTGCCTGCGAGACAACCCGTAGTAGAGCTAATGATTCAACACGTCCACGCCGTAGAGGGACATGCCGGGGAAAGTCACGTGACGAGCGTCATCCGAAAGCGCCTTTGGTTGTTGAGAGGACGAGAGACTGTAAAACGCGTGATCCGACGGTGTGTGCAATGCAGGAGACGCAATGCCACAGCAGGCAAACAACTCATGGCCCCGCTACCAGAATGCAGGGTAACTACGGGCTGGTGGCCGTTCAGTGACACCGGGTTGGACTATTTCGGGCCCTTGTGGATCAAGTGCGGGAAAAGATTAGAAAAGCGATACGGATGTATCATGACGTGCATGAAATCACGTGCGGTGCACCTAGAAGTCGCACATTCGATGACGACCGATTCGTTTCTACGGGCCTTGCAAAGATTTATCAACCGAAGAGGCGTACCGGCAGACATATACTCAGATAATGGATCGAACTTTGTGGGCGCTCAACGGGAATTGCAGCGTTGGCACAAGAACATAAACAGGGACGAACTGCAGAATCGAACCGTGGCCTACGGCATACGCTGGCATTTCAACCCCCCACAGGCCAGTCACCGAGGCGGCATATGGGAACGCATGATCCGGTCCGCCAGACGGATATTGCTGTCAATCATGGAGCAGCAGCCGCCCGACGACGAGACCCTGAACACCGTCATGACTGAGGTGGAGCGAATCCTGAACAACCGCCCCCTGGTTCCAGTATTGAACGGCGACCCCACCCACCTGGCGCTCACCCCAAACGACTTATTGACGCTAAGGTCGAACGAGGGTTTCCAAGGGCCGGTAAACCTTCGTGGGAGCTACCTCCATGGGTGGAAGCAAGCGAACTATCTGGCCAAGGTCTTCTGGAGGCGATGGCTACGGGAGTACCTACCGGCTTTGCAGACTCGACAGAAGTGGATGGCCAAAACAAGACCATTCAAAGTTGGGGACGTGGTTATGATCGCCGACGAACGCGCACATTTCAGCGCTTGGTCTTTGGGAGTAGTTACGGAAACCATCAAAAGCACCGACGAAATGATAAGAACGGTGAAGGTGAAGACAGCTAACGGAGTGCTCATTCGTGACATACGCAGTATTAACCTACTCGAGAGCGAAGACGGAGGAGCTGATAACCCTGTGGCCTAGTAAATCTTTTTCACACCAGTAATCGAGGTGGATAAAGAAACACCATATATACCACACAATCTCCGTCAAACACGTTAAGGTGCTCGCGGTCCCTTCGTTGACATTACAGAAGGTTCTTTCCGATATGTGGTGATGAGTGCGATTCCATTATACATCCCGATACATACGCGCATGCACGACGCACTCTACATCCCGTAAACCCATCATACATGTGACAGTGTTCTTTGTTCGCCTTTTGTTGACGCTACCGAATGCCCCTTGCACATGTGGAAGTAGTGGAGCTCAGGTCACACATGCATGCTACATTTACTCGTTTTCTTGCCACGCGGTCTTTTGTTGACATTGCAGAAAGTCCTCCTTTGATGTGTAGTCATAACTGTGATTTCATTGTAACCCCGGCACACACGCACACGCACGCACACACACGCACGCACACACACACACACACACACTCAAGCGCGTACATCCAGGACCGGACGGCCCCTTACGAGGACAACGTCTATGTGACCATTCACGCCCGCCATCGGTCATTTGGTCCTGTGGAAGATGTAGACTAGCCTCACGTCTATGTAGCCAATGGGTTAGGTGCGACCAGTAGTAGAACGTCGACGACGAGCATTAGACGCGCGCACTGACAGCAGGGCCTAGGCAGGTAGGAAGAATCAGTACCTTTATACCGAACCTTTGACTTTGCTAAGGATCCAGGAGGATTTTGGTGGGCGGTGTAACAGCCGGTCGTGGAAAATCCCCCTTTTTCCCTCGCGATTCAGTGTTTTTTCCCAACATCACTCATTTCCATACACTATTGACTTGTCTTTACGAACTGGTTGTTTTTCTGGACCAATTGTTGTTTGTTCGCGCCCAGAGCGCTATTTCGGCACATCCTTGCTCAGGACCTGCGTGACGCACGTGCTGTCTGCTCACACGCTGCTATTCGGTTTCTCGTTGTTGAGTCTTTGTGATCGTATTATTGAGGTTTGTATATTGTTTATGTCATTGTTTATTTTAATAATCTAGTATCGTAGAATTATCACGGATAATCGCCTTCTGATTTCGGGATCCGTTGCGAATTTGGCTACGCATTGCTCAAACGTTCGTAACAACGCTCACTCTACCATAACCATAGACTTCGTTGGGCCTAGCTCCTTTATCTTACTTGCGTTTAATCTCGGAGGCCTTAGGAAGACCGTGTTGCGGCCCGGAGTTCCTTTTTCACCCTTCCCTTTAAGATTTGCCTAATGTGCACGGCTGAAGCTGAGAAGGCGTCTCTGTGACGAGGGTTGGGGAACTCGACAAGCGTATGTCCTGGCTTGCAATCCTGAGAATCAGTCTCCCCGTTCCACCGCCCTAGTATCATAACTCTTTTCACAGCTACAAACCCAGGGATTTACAGCGCTCAAAGAAAGTTGACCAGATGATATCTCACTGCTCTGTCTCTTAGCTTGCCAATTATTATGAAGGTTTCAAAAATTCCGTAAACCACTACACGCCGGCTCCTTCCCAAGGACCCGGTGCTTGCCGCGCGGTTTGTGAACTAACCCAGTATGCTTCCCAATGCTGAACGTATCAGAATTGAAGTTAGGGTGAGTTTTATCCGCAGAATATTTTTTATTCTCCGTGTGGTACTGCCGAGTAGTATTCGATGCTTTTGTGAATCCACCTTATCTCGCTTGAAGTTTTTCCTTTTGTTCTTTTACGCTAAGAGGCTGTACCCGCAAGTGTCAAAGTTTTATATTGTATTTAGTTAAAGAGCTTTTGAGCTGTTTTCCCCTCCATTTTGTAATTTTCGGTATGCCACGCTTTTCTGACCCGTGTCTCGCATCTAAGTGCGAAAAGCTTGTGGTAGACGGTATAGAGTGCGAGGTGTGAGTGAGGTGGGCTCATACAAATTGTTCAGAAACAGCAGGGGGCAACTATGTCCTTTATAACCAGAACCAATGGGCTGAGTGGATCTGTGCTCCTTGCAAGGAGGCGGCCAGTCCGACCCTTAAACTACAGGTCCAAGAGCGGGACCAATGGCCACCAAGTAGTACCACAGACGTAGGTCCCAAAACACCGCAGTCCGACTGCAGGGAGTCGCTTGCGGAAGTAGTAGGCGCACCTGAGAGGACGGTCGCCAGAGCAAGTGGGCCAGTTCCTGGAGCTTGCCATGCGGTCGTTGCCTCAAATCCCTTGAAGAGGACCGCCGAGGGCCAGTGGACTGGGAGGAAGTTCAGAAGAACAGGGCAATCTGAAGGCAAAAAATCTGCCCAAGGATTACGTGTTTACTTCCGGCCACTTCTTTCACCCCCACTTAGTCAATTTCTCTCTACAGCTAGGTCCTTCACTGGGTATCTACCTGACTCAGCCGATATTCGGTCGCTAAACATTATAAAGGTGATCTTCGAAAGATTTTTCATGTTCCCTGTCCGAAACTTCACTCCTTTCATTGTCTGATACACAATCCCAAGTCGTTCCATACACCAAGGAGCGCTGTGGCTGGTATACGTCTCTCTTGGGAACTTCTTTTTCCTCAAGGTGAACAAAAGTTTCAGCGATTCTGTTTGATTATCTCTTCATGCAGTCCTTCTTTTCGTAACACTTGTGTAACAGTCGATTACTTCCAACCAGCTCCACCTGGACTCGGCCGGCTCGGCCACAGGATCTTGAGTTCAAATTTGTCGGGCGCCACCATGAACAGCAAATTAAATAATTTCTCATATACTATTTCGAGTGCACATGCCTGAATCACCCTTATGGAATCCGGATTCTGCTTCCAGTTGTACCGTTTGATCATGCATTGTAGCTTGCCTCGGGGTTATCCGAAATAAACCTTTATCATTAGAAGAAGGGCAAACGTGATATAGCGGAGGATGGTTCGGCTAGGGCGGATGACCCCGCGCTGTTCGTGTTGGAAAACAAAGTGAAGAATATGCGAAGACGGATCTTGTCGATGAGCAGTGTCTCAAGCCGCAGGCTCCTGATCCTAAATCAGGAAGAACCCTTCATAAGGGAATCGAAAGCCAGGTGGGACATAACCAGAGGAAGGGTCTACGATAAACTGCGAATTGCAGGTATTCCGTACCCTGCTACTCTGAGAAGGGTGCACAGAGTGGGGACATGAAAATTACCACTTGGGAAAAGGGCGGACATCGTGCGAGACCAATAGTAGTGGAGTTCGCTGATGGGGCCACCCGGGATAGGCTGCTGAAGAGGGCAGCAGTAATGGCTAACACCTCCGAGGGTAGGTACCAAATTGTGCCTGACGAGCATAGAGTAAGACCAGGTGGTTTAGCACCGCCGGGTAACCCAGCTCGACCAGCCTGGGTGCTGGTGAGAAACCAGCAGGTTCAGCAGAATGCCGTGCTCGGCTTTCAGGCCCCGACCCTGAGAGTACTAAAAAGGCCGCTTGCGGGGCTGGAGACAGCTGTAACTGAAGACGCGCTGGAAGAAAATTGGCAGCACCTACCGAAGGTGGAGGACAGCGCAAATCTTGTCAGCCTGGGTGTTGTGGCAACTCCTATAAAGATGGATTGGGAGTCGTCGAATTTCTGGATCGTCAGCCGGCTTCATGCACACCAGCGGGGACGACCGATGCAAAAACTTGTCATCATCCCAGGTGTTGCGCCTGAGAACCAGAAAGGAGTAAGTATTAATAGACACCTAGTCGACAGAGCAAACGCGGAGGTGTTATACACTTACGCGCGTAGTATTAGAAAAAACGGATGGAACTAGCCAAAACAGCTGGGGAGAACGACGCACCAATAATTGCCGTTACGGAAAGGTGGCTTTCCAAAGAAGACCGTGTACCAGGACTAATAAGCAACGGTTTTGCAATCTATATGCAAGATAGGGAACACGATAGCCCTGGTAGAGTAGGAGAGTGCTGGGTTAGCAGCTGTCACAAGTGATACTGCCAGTTGCAGCTTCGTAACCACGCGCACGGATGAGCCTCAATCAGTGAGGGTCGCCGCGGACAAGCCCAACAAAAGCTCCCTGTGATGGATCCTCTTTAGTCTACCAAATATATTCTCTAGTTGGACATTTATAGGAACCCACTGCGCAATACAATTAACGTGCTATTTCGCTGCTTTGGCCTTCTTGCTACTCCCATTCGTGTAGTTCTGGGTGGAGGGAAAATTCGGTACAGATCATCATCTCAGCTTATTGCGACTATTACGAGTTGCCTCGCTTCATGGAGCTGCCCAGTACTGAACAGCTGAACCTGCATGACAGCTCATCTGAAATTGAAGACTGGATTGAACGCTTCGAGTTTTGGTGTAACATACGTAAGGATGTGAAGAAGGAGAACCAGACCGTATTCTTCTTGACTGCTGGCGGCCGTTCATTGTACCCGTTGGTGAAAAACCTTGCTTATCCGAGAGCCCCTCCTGCAGTTCCCTTCGGAGAGTTGAAGGCTCTATTGCTAGGCCACTTGGTTCCGGTCAGTTCCCGGGCGACCGAACGTGCCAAGTTTCATTCGCTGGTTCGTGGTCCAAAGTAACTTTTCGTAACTTCATCCTGACACTAAAGACAGGCTGCAAAGTGTAATTTCGGCGATCAGCTAGAGACCAAGTTGCGTGACCGCCTCATTGCCGGCATAAATCATCCAGATTTGCAAAAGGAGCTGTTTCTGAAGCCCATCGTTACGTTCTCCGAAGCCCGGTCAACCTGTTCAGAATTCGATGAATTACCCGTTTCAACGGCGGTACATTCAGTAGTGCACTACCAACACGTTCGTCCCCGTAAACCAGTCTCTGCAAAGAAGACGCCTCAATCGAAGCCTGCTAATAAATGATTACTGAACGCAAACCGGTACAGCCAAATCGTTGTTTCTCAGCCGGCGAATTTCACCTACGTTCCAACTGTCACATTCGTAATGCGGTATACCACTGCTGTGAAAGCCTGGTCAAATTCGCAAGGTAAGCCATCAATCCGCCTCACTCCTACTATCCAAAGGCTTGAAGAAACTACACTAAGTAACTAGGAAATGAAGGCTCTGCGACACCCAAATAGATCTCTTTGACTGTCGTTAGTGTACAGGGCCAGAACCTCTAATACTGATGGAGATATCCCGCACATTATTTCAATGAACAGAGCATCCGCCTCTACTCTCCTTTCTATTGCATAGGCCTTCAACTCATTCCTCGCCTCAACGATGGCCCCAATTAATAATGTTGACCCTCCGCCTCTTCCCCAGTTACCTCTCCAACTCTGTCCACGTTGGAATTTGACGCCTCAGTTGTCTCCCAACTATTGACCACTTTCAAGCCGTCATCTTACTCAGGACCTGACGGCTTACCGCCCACTGTAGTAGCTAAATGCGGACCTGATTTACCTTACCTACTACTGAATATATTTACCCTGTCAGTGAACTTCGGTCTTGTGCCGGCAAACTGTAAATGCATTGTCATAACCCCGCACCACAAGGAAGGTCCACTGCATGAGGTAACAAACTACCGTCCAATTAACGATACACCTGTTATCTCTCGGCTAATGGAAAAACTCGTAAAAGATCACATCGTGAAGCGCCTCTTTCAGTTGGACATTATTAATCCTCGGCAACACGGTTTCCTTCGGTCCAGATCCTGCTCAACCTACCAACTTGACTTTTTGAATCTCATTGATGAAATGGCAGACAGTAGAATGGTCCTTATAGTACTTTACTTAGATATATCCAAGACATTTGGCCGCGTGCCACACCCGCATCTTCTGGCCAGAACCCGATCCTTTGGCATTACTGACCCTTTACTATCTTGGATCAATTACTACCTGTCTAATCGCTCCCAGGTTGTCTCAGCAAAAGGACACTGTTCCAGGCCTAAATCAGTTACAAGATTTGTTATACAGGGTAGCGTCCTTAGTCCTCTGTTGTTCCTCGTGTATATAAAAAGCATATTCCTCTCAGTGAGCCATGGCACCCCATTTCTTTTTGCTGATGACATTAAAATTGTCTACTTATTCAGGCCTGAATGCATCGCCTCGGCTATCTTAAACATCTCTAAAGACATATCTGTACTCTATAGGTGGCACTCAACTTGGCGGATGAAGTTTTTCTCTGACAAATGTGAGAATCTTACATATAAATGCAAGCTACATCCAGGAGCTTTAGTCTTTTGCGGTTCAACCACTGCTAGCAAGCAAGCCGTTCGGGACCTTGGATTAAGCTATTCCTGCACATTTAATTTCTCGGAATATTCGCCTCCCAAAGTCATCAAGGCCAGAAAATGCCTGGGGCTAATATTTCGCTCCTTCCGACCTCGAGACTGCATTCTCTTCCTTTACAAATCTCATGCCAGGGCTTTATTAGAATACTGCCCACTGATCTCTTCTTGTATGCGGAAATCAGACAGAATTGGCATTGAATCAGTAGTAGTTTTACTAAGCCACTGATTGGATGGAACTTGCCCCTCACTTATCAATAACGCTGCTTTTTTAAACTAGGCCCTTTATGGCTTCGCCGTATGAAACTGAACCCAATGTTTTTGCATAACATCCTTCACAGCAAGATATGTAATTCTAATCCACTGCACTTTGCGTCTGTTTCCAGCTACTCATTACGTTCTAGAATTCTTATCCTTTCAACCCCATTACCAACACTAGCTCACGTTTAGACTTCTTCACCACAGTTTACTCTAGCTTAGGGAATAAATTACCGTTAGAACTGCGCAGTTCTACTTCCAGCCATCGGTTTAGAAGTGCGTTGGATAAATTCCTCACGGTCACCCAAACCTTACAGCTCCTAAATTTAGACATACCCAGTGAGCAAGCTTATGAGAAGGGTCTAGACTTTTGAGTCGCGCAAACACCGGGGGTCTGCGACAGATGAAATTGAATAAAGATTCTTAGTTTTTTCTGCCTTCTGCAACCGAAAGGCTAGTCCTAGAGAGCCACTGCCTATTAATCTTGTCTCTTTGTATCGATTTCCATTTATCATCAGCTGGGAGTATCCCAGACTGCGATCCTCTACTTTTTCTCTATTGCCCAAACTTCTCTCGAAGACTCTTGATACTCTGGAGACCACACCGGTCACTAACCTGGCCTACGCATCTACCGGACCTTTGGCTATTCATACGCTACCCGGTCGCTGTCCCCTTGGTCACTTTCCAGGATCCCCTGATGCCAGGTCGCCTGGTCGCGGACTACCCGATACCTACGGCCGTTTGGCCCCACCAAGAAAACTCGTGCCAATCCCAACGGTGCGAGGCGCGGTCAGATCAACCGCTTTGGCCGGGGCACATCGGGCGTGCAGGCCGACTGCAACGATGTGTGGGCGCAACTAGGCTGGCGGATCACACCTCCTGTCACCAGAATTGGTTTTCAGGTTGGGTGTCCAGCGCGCGGCCTTATTTCTTCCACCCATTGCCTTGTCCAAAGTTCCCGAACAAGGTTTACCATACACCTGGTCAAGTTCCAAATCAACATACGCACTATTACTCCCTGGGCTAAGAAATGTACCCAACTATTTACTGCCACTTACATTTATCTCCATCGAATTGTCTTTATCTATCTGAACTGATCCCATGTTTACCCTCATCTTATGATGTCCAGTTACCGGATCCTATACCCCGAAACATGGAACGGTTTCTCCGTTGAGGTCTTCATTATGAACATCACAATTCCTGACATACTCTTGAAGGGACCGTTCATCCACTTGGTAGCTTGTATGTCACCACTGCATTTACCTAAACAAAACCATCATATACAGATTCGTTTCTCACCTGCCAACAATTCCACAGAATACGAAATGGTCCTCCTTCCATTGCTTCATCTGCTTGACACCAGATCTGTGTTCCATTGTATCCTTCCGTTGCATCTCCTTTCATTCAGCCATTTGCTTTCCATGACAGTTGCATTGGTATTGAAGTATCCACAATGCAGGACATAAATTGTTCGACTGCCTCCTCAGTTTTCCAAGTCAGACCGCAGCGTATCCATCTACGCAATAACCCGCACTTCTCGAGAGCTGTTGATACGAACCACTTTTATACGACTGTATCAGTCAATTTCCCGCATCCACTTTGTTACCAACCTTAGATACTCCCAAGCTCTTCACCAACGAACCCAGACTAACCCATAACTGTACCACATTTCACTCATCTATGAACCACTGCCGCTGCTCCACCAAGATATCTTGGTCGGCCACCCGCAGCACAATCCACTGAGAGCTTTTTCTACATCTTTAGCTGAAAATCAACTACCTATAGTTTAGGCTGCCGTTAATTTGCTTGTCTCCCCCCAAGTCTCGGGTTGGACTTTCCTCAACCTTTTCAGTCACAAAATTATCTGCACCTTTTGAAGGTTCCAGTGATGCACTACTTTTAGCTGATTCCGTCAGGTATCAAACATATATACCACTATTATGCCCACTTCGTTGTAAATTTTTATTCCTCATTTTTGCACACAATTTCACCCACCTATTACCTAGTACCACTTTTCCATCAGTCCTCTAAGAATGGGCATCTACACCAAAGACCACTGCGAATGCAGCTTCTCTAAACCTTTGCTGGAAGTGAACTATACGTACACCAAATTACTGACCCATACACTCTTGTGCTGTAGTTACCTAAATGAGTACCCAAGGCACCTTTTTGCGGCCTCACTTGTACCATATGATCACGCAATCAAGCTTGCTTCGGGTGTCCCCGGAATAAAACGTTATTATTATTATTATTATTGTTATTGTTATTAATGGTACGAGCCCAGCCCCTGGAGATCCAAAAAATGATGTTACTCCGGTTTACACGCTGAAGACTTCGTGTTAATCCAACCCGTACCTGTACAGGTCAATACAATTCCAATACGGCTTGAGACATCAGTTCATTGTGGATACCGGGAGCTGCGAGTCCACCATTCCAAAATCAGTGCTGGAATTGATTCAGCCCAGTGTACCCCAAACAATTCACTGCCATGCGCATTCACGGTGTTACTTGACACCGACTTACACCACTGGGTGAGACTGCAATAGTGGTTCGGTTGGAGGGCGACTATACCCCAGCACGATTCCTGATTTTCGTGGACAGTCCATCGATTCTGGGCTTTAGGGTTCTGCTTGCCTTAGAACAATCGGTAATCCTGAAAACGACGTCCGACAATGCGGTGAATCAGCTTGTCCTTCAGAAGTTGATTACGCAATGCTCGAGCAATAAAGGTGGCATGGTGGTCGAGCCCGCAAAGTTGGGGGAGGCTGGTGATCCGGCATTCCTGAAACGCCAAGTTTTACCGTACGGCCAGAGAGAGGATGCTCTGAAGGTGCATGCCAAAATGGAACAAGGTGGTGTCATCGCGCATGTGCCCTCATTCGCTTAGGCGACCTCGGCTGTGGTGGCAAAGAAGAGAGACGGACAGACACCTCGGATTTGTGGTGATTACCGATTGAGTTTGGATCCCCGTTTACGGAAATGCGCGGCAACTACGATGGAACCGGAGGACTTCATGAAATGCATGTTTGGTAGCAAGTATTGCTCGAAAATTGATCTGGCTGATGCGTACTTAAAAATTCCACTGCACATGGAGTCCAAACCTTTACCGACTATTAAGACTCCATGAGGCATGTTCCAACACAACTTCTCATCGTCTGGTCGGCACGTTTCTTCCGGGATAATTCAGGACGCAATAGACGAGGTGACTCATGACATTTAGGGTGTGATCCCGTATCAAGATGATTTGCTCATTTTCGGATCCACGAAGGGTAAACATGACCACAGATTACAGAGGTTGCTGGAGAGGTTCGTGAACAAAAATGTGTCCGTCGAAGCCCCCGAGTGTAGGTTCGGCGTCAAAGAATTAGATTTCCTCGGTTTCGTTGTCAATGAAAGCGGATGCCGATCTGGTCCGTATCGTTTCAGACCCCTTATTTGCATCGAGTCACAGAAAAATCAGGCTCACCTAAGATCAATTCTTGAATGCCCTCATTACTGCTCTAGGTTCATTCCGGACTCTGAAACAAAAGCCCAACCATTGTTTCTGGCTCAGCCATCCGATGTGTGGCAGTGGAACGAACAGCATGAACAGATACTGCGCGGTCCTATTTGAAATATCATTGACCGACCGATGCTAGCCCCGTTTAAACCATCTGATCCAACCATGCTGATCAATGACGCGTCCGAAGTGGGGATAGGAGCAGTTCTGCAACCAGAAGGATGCCCAATCATTTGCCTCTAGCGTCTTCTTAATACTGTGGAGAAGGTTATTCCCAGAGGCAAAAGAAAGCTTTGGCCATTTTCTGGGCGGTACGCCGACTACACAAGTACCTATTTAGATTGAGGTTCACGGTTGTCTTCAGTTCATGTATAGCCCTCATGAACCCGTCGCCAAATCCACGGCTGCTATGATCTAGCTTTGGAGGATTGCTCTAGCAGCCAATAGCTACGACATACTGCGTCGATCCGCCAAGAAAATCCCGAAGAAGGACTTCCTCTCTCGTTACTCACGATTCTCAGCTGCGGACCAATGCTATTTGATTTCGCCAGCTGCGCATGTGTCGTGAGAAGAATTGAACAAGCAGACAAAACGATGCTACTCGTCTGTGATTTTGACGACCGGAAAAGGATGGCATCATGAGGTAATGCGAAGGTTTCCCCAGTCCGTCGTACCGCCAGAGGAATTCACTATTCAACCAGACGGTGTCCTTTGTCTGGGTGACTGGCTTGTCATTTTACATGCATCGCGCAAATCGATTTTGGATGAGGTGCACAAAGACCACTTGGGCGTGGATAGAATAAAGCCGTCGGTTCGACAGATATGTTGATGGCCGGAACTGAATGGCTGCGTGTCAATTCATTGCACCAGCTTATTAGGAAAAATACCAGATACAGGACTGGATGCATTCCATCCTTGCTGGATCTATCAATAACAAACCTCCCCAGAGATGTGTCAGAGCTGCATTACTGTGCACCGCTGAGCAAAGGTGACCACGTGAGTGTGTCAAAATCACCCCATGCATGCGGCAACCCAAGGCAACCTCAAGGCTGGTTAGACATTGCGGTAGTATCGACACAGACAGGCTTCGTAATAGGGCAATGGGTTTGAACTGGGACACGGTGGAATGAACCACTGTCTAGGAGAGCTGATGGGGGATCCCTGACTGTCCTACAGAGAGAGTTTGCACCCTTGAAAAGAAAGGGGTGGGGAGGGCAGACCCATGCGGTGGAAGGCTGCAATAGCCAAGGTCGTCAAACGTAGAAACCGCAGCTGGAACTAGTAAAAACCTTCCGGCAGTCGGCTAGACGGGACCCGCTAAAAAACTTAGAAACGAGATTGTTAGCTTTCTGAGAAATTCCGAGCAGAAGTTTGAGCTCGGATTGGACCAGCGAGTAAGACAACAGCCGAAAAAAGTTCTATAGCTTTGTACAGTCGAAAGGCTCAACAAAGAATGCCGTCGGACCGCTATCAACTATGGACCACGGTATTGCCACAGATTGTAAAGACCGGTCTTAGAAAATCCCCTCAGAAAGAGTGCGACTTCATGTTTCCTTGACATCACTCACACATTTACACCATTGGTTTCTTATATGCACTATACGTCTCCATGAGCCAAAGTTTGTTTGTTTGCTTCCAGTACGCTACTCTGTCATATCCTTTTCTGGGCCTGTGTGAGGAACGCGCTCCTTTCTAGCACCCCGAAATTCGTTTCTTGTTTTCCGGGCCCCTCTGATCGCATAATTGAGGTTTGTATCTGTTTTATACCAGTGTCCATTTGATAACCTAGTACCGTAGAATTTCATGGGTGACCGCTTTCTGATTTCGGGATCTTATCGAATTTGGCCACATACTGCCCAAGGGCGTAATACACTGATTTCAGGGAAAAGCAGACGCCCTGGGGGAATACTTTGGTAGTGTACACAGGATAAATAGTGGGGTACTAGTCGATCTGGCCCTGGTGCGCTCTCCTCCGTCGTTGAATGAGCCAAATCTTTCGGATGAAAGCATGCGTAAGTACCTACAGGAATTGAACAACCACGAGTCAGTGGGATCAGATGGCATCCGCCGAGCTACCATCAGGCCGTGGGCGGTAGGAAGGCTGTAAAGGTCCACGTCAGATCAGAGTAAGCATCCTCAGAACTGCGAAGTCGCGGCGGTCGTGGCCATACATGAGAGTGGGCCTAAGTCGGCTGTGCAGAACAACAGGCCGGTAAGCCTAACTAGCATCCTATGTAAAGTCCTTGAGAAGACCATCCGTGCCCACATCTGCCAGCACTTACTGGAGCACTCAATATTAAGTCCGGCCCAGCATGGATTCCTGAAAAATAGGTCTTGTCTGGCCAATCTTTTGTGTTTCTTAGATGAAGTAACTGGACGACTGGACGAAGGTAAGGAAGTTGATGTATGCTACTTGGACTTTAGCAAGGCGTTCGACTCCGTTACTCATCATCTTTTGCTTGGCAAAGATGGAGACGTTCGGCACAGGTGGGCCAGTATACAGGTGGCTGGAGGACTTCCTCTCCCACAGGACGTTTAACATCATAGCAGGAGACAAGTGCTCCAGTTTGGCGGATGTCACCAGTGGTGTACCTCAGGGATCAGTCCCAGGCCCGGTCTTATTCTTGTTTAATAAAGACCTGGCATCCGCTCTTCCATCGCTTTGCTTTACTTTTGTGGACGACGTGGGAAGTGTTAGACCTGAGAATAGGGTGGACCTAGGCAGACATACAGAAACCGTCTTGGACTGAGGATACAAGTGGGACTTACCCCTAAAAGCCGGAAATAATCACTTGTTGACTAGGAAAACAGAATGACTAACTGTGGTTCATGACTAAGAGCTGTTCAATGTGGAAGCATTCAGTAGGGTTAAAGACCTTGGGGTCATCATGAGAAGTGACTTTAAATGGTCAGGTCAGTGCAACGCTGCTGCATAAAAGGCTCATGGTGAGCTCTTTGGACCGCAATCAGCTTTGTTTTGCGGGCAGCCGAAAATATTTGTACCTATTTACGTGGCTATGGTACAACCTTACTTAGAAGGCAGCGTGCAGGCTTGGTCACCCTTCTACAAAAAGGACGCCGCCTGCTCAGAGAAAGTTCAACGTCCTGCGATGTGAATGGTTGAAGGGCAGCGGGGTAAGATGTGCGAGCGGAGACCATGTGGTCTGAATCTTTTCTTGTTGGAAAGGGGGAGACGTCGAGGGGATCTTATAGAAACGTTTGAGCTATTGAAGGACTTTTCTGTCCTTAGGCCCGATAGTCTATTCCAAGTGGCTTTGGATTCCGGAACAAGGATACATGAAAAGAAGCTGATAAAAGCCCGAGCTAGGTTGATGACTAGATCGTACTTCTCCAGCAACGAGGTACTGAACAGTTGGAACGGTCTGCCTAGTGGAATGATAAACCTGATGACTTTTCACTCTTCCAGGGGTGCCCTAGATCTCAAGCGGTACGAGATGTTTCCCTCCAATAAGCTTTGATTATTTTACCCAGATGAATGATGGGTGGCATTGTGGTCTTTCTGAAGTATGTTTTAATTGATCTTTTCGCTCATTGCACACTGTCTTAGTGAAAGCTCACGACGCACAATATCTCTCGCAGTTGACGTGCAGTGAGGTTTTCCGTTTCTCTCACTTATAGTGGGATTGAAGGAAACACTCCGCAGCGGTTGGTGCATCACTGGAGTGCATACCATCGAAGGAATCCTGGACGCTCCGTTGGCAGTGGCCATTGCCTGTCCCGTGAAAACTGAACTGAACTAAAGACCACATCAATGTCTTCCATCACCGTAGTCAGAATTTTAGTGATATTAGCCGTGTCTTGTTCTGACTCACTTACCCGCCGACTTAGGAATCCTAATCCCTCTACTGTGTCACTTATCGGCAGTTCAGCAGCTGCTTGCTGTCCCGGCCTTTCCCCGGTGTTCCTTAGGTATACGGGCTTCGCCTCATGTTTATTGCTGTCCCTGATTGGTGCCAACTGTCCTTCCAAGGGTTCATGTGTTTTCGTTTGCTTCCTGGCTACCTCCGCCTCCCTGGTGGATTTATCATCTGGCCTGATTAGATTTTTGCATCTCCAGTATATCCAGCTGAGTCCAACCCTTTCACTGTAAAGCTGATAGTACTTCTTGCTTAACCCCGAGCAGTTCGCGTGGAACCATGTTTGACAGGTTCCACTGAGTTCCCGCGGTACCTGCCGACATGTTCCTCCCAAAATACCGAGGCCTTCCACACTGTTCATCCAACCTGACTGTTGAGTTTGGTGTTCTACTAGTTAAGAGTATTTCATTCGTTAGCTTTCCCATGCTCACAGTATAACCGAAATGGAGGTGTTATATGAGTAATCTGGCTAAGCTGAAGGATATCCAGTAAGACTGATTTCGGGTCGCGGTCTACCAGTAACGAGGAGATTGACTGATTGGCATGTCACTACAGGCCGGCTCACCTTGTTGTGGACTTGGTCGCTGGAGGCAGTCGTGTGGTGTTAGCTGCTCCTTTCTTCGTTGAATAGGTGTCACCTTTTCTGCCTGGTGGTTCGTTTTCTGTTTCTGTTGAGTTATTATGCTTTTTTCTTCTCCCTGTCTTCCGTCCAACAGGCCGTGGGTTCCTTGGGTCAATGGAAGCTGCAACAGAATGAAGAGCAAAGACTTCTACGATGATTAGTAAAGTCAATCAAAAGTGAGGCCTTCCGCCACTGTGCCACAGTTTGAGGGGACCCACAGGATCACTTTATCTGCAGTACACCTTGAAGCGGATCTGAGCGGAGCTCGGATTTTTTCGAAAAGTTACATCACGAGAAAGGCCGATTGATATCGGTCTGGTAAACCTTCTCATAAGGTTCCCAGTCACGAATCAGACGGGAATTCAGGAGAACAGATATTACGAGATTTGGAATAGGGCTAGTCCAACTAAACTCGGCGATCATTGGTAACTCCTACAAGGCGGGTCGCTGCATAACTAACCAGTTTGTCTTTATCGCTGGGGAGCACCAGAGTCTGACCTTTTCCCCCCTCCTTTCTTGAGGCACCGTAAGCATCTATCTTATAATGGAAGACCATACTTCATCGGAAATATCTACGTTTTAAAAGCGGGGCACCCTAAAGTGCCCTAAAAATGTGAAAAGAACGGAGTTTTTTGCGACGTATGCCAGCAGTACCACTATCGGATGTGTAGTGAGCTTTCCGTTAGTGACCTCAAGATGTGCACAGAGTATCCCAGCTCAAAGTGGATCCGCATTATAATTGTAGGCTCTTGCAGATCGCGGCTAAGATGGGGCTTAAGTGAACGAGAATTATCCACAGATTGCGAAGCTACAGTGATCCCGAATCGATCACAGTACTCATATACTAAAGCACGGATGATGAAAATGGAGGAGAGGCTAGAAAATTTAGAGCAGTCCCTGGTAGAAAAATAATCTGTTCTCCACAATAAGTTAATGGTAGAGACACTGAATTAAAAAATTGTAGGACCAAACAGCCACAATGGTGCAAAAATTGACGAAGTTTGGGGGCACGTCACTCGAGGATGTTCGGAGATCGCTTCAAGAAGTCATTTGACTTCCCATGTACCCAGATGTTGACGGCGATGCAAACTAGGTTCGGGCGCTTGTTTATGATGGTGTCTTGCGCCTCATGAATACCTATATTCTTCTTGGCTGACGTAGACCCCAGATGAAGTGCCCACTGTGGCTTGACCTGGAGCTCAAAGGCCTACTCAAACGACGACATTGGGCCTGTTGACTGTCCCGGTCTACAAGTGAGTGTTATGTTCTCTTTCGCAGAATAAGTAACCAGTCGAAGAATCAAAAAAGGGACGAGGCGAATGGGGTTCAAGGAGACCCTTGCGCTTGATGTAGTGCCAGCATTCAGGTGGCGGTCTGCGTACCTCAAGCGCCGCCCCGTTGCGAAGTTGAGTGTCCCGGTGCTGACGAACAACGGCGATGTGGTTGCAACAGTCGATGAAAAGGCTGAGGCCTTGGCCAAACATTACCTGCCACTGTATTCTGTGGAGAAAGCGCACCATCCCGATGGTGAATGACTGGCCACTCTTTGTCATGCAAGATTTTGTGAGGCCAGAAGTGAACAACATCCCCGGATCCATCAAGATCCAAAAGTAACTAAGACCGGACTACTTGCATCCGTTGATGTTGAAGGAGCTGGCGGACCAACTCACTCCACAGCTAGCTCGGTTATTCAAGTCACCGTTGGACTCTAGCAGACTATATCGGAAGCGGAAAGAAGCAGTGGTTGTCCCACCGTACATGAGTGGGACAAAATCCTCCTTGGTCAGCCACCGCCCAGGTAGTCTCACTTCGGCAGCTGCAAAGGTCATGAAAAGGCTAGTGGCTTCTTGCACATGTAAACATCTGGAGCTCTATCAAATTCTGTGCGCAGAGTAGCTCTGTTCTTGGAGAAACGGTTCATGTCCGACAAACCTATCAACTGCCCACGGAAGCTGGTCGAGCGCCAAGGCCGAGGGATATATCACGGAAGTCATCTTTGTGGGCATTATTCAGGCATTTGAGAAAGATGCTCACGGTAAGTTGTTTTGGGGATTAGGGAGAATCAGCAATTCCGGGCCCATGCTCCGTTGGATTGGAGACTTCCTGATCAAGGCGTCCTTTTTCGCGAGAACCGCTGAGCCCCAGTCCGCTCGGTATCCGGTGATCTGTGGTGTTCCGCAAGGCTGCTTGCTAGGACCTGTTGTTTCTAGTGTTTTTGAACGACTTACCAGACACCATCCTATCTGAGGGCCTTATCTACGCCTAAGGCCTGAAAAACGAGTGGACCAACCAAGTGAAAGAGGGTCGTGAGATACTACTGGAGGATACTCATGCCTTAGGCAATTGGTAGACCACCCGGGGTATACGCCTAAAAGTGGACAGATACGCGAGCATTAGGATTCGTAGCCCCCGTGATACTTTCAACTACTGTCTCGGGAATATGGTACTCCGTCAAACTCAGGGCGAAAAAGACCTTGGAGTTGTCGTCAACAAAATTCTGAAAACGCGAGCACACTCTGGGAGCCTGTGTCCCAGCGAGGAAGGCACTTGGCCCGATTCGCCGTTTACTGAAGCCTCTACTCCTGGACACCCTTTGATTGCTATATGTCCTGCATGTCCTTCCTCGCCTGGGATATGGCCGTACGGCTGTCCACCCGTGCATGGCGGCTAAAGTAGTCAAACTCGAACAATTGCAACGAGTTGCCACGCGGCTTAGGGCCGGACTGCGTGGGTTCACCCATGAGGAAAGCCTGGATATCACCGGGTTGTTTCCATTTGCCTATGGACGTCTTCGGGGTGACTTCATCTGTGCCAGGCGAACCATCCGTCGTGATTTAGGCCCAGACCTGCAATCGAAATTCCTGCACAGGAATAGAGCCCGCACCACAGGAGGCGCACTGACACTCTGTAAGATGCGTTCCAACGGCTTACCGGCCATCTATCGATTATCGAGAGGGGGGGAGGGGGGTGGGGGGTTGGTCAACCTCCGGAAAGCTCTACCGACCGAAGTGGTGGAACAGGGAAACGAGGCTTAGTTCGGGAGGAAATTGGATCATACCATGAAGAATTATTGACAGACAACCAACATATAGCAGAGTCAGTATATTACGATGCGATGGGGCTCACACGGGCTGAACATTCACCGCTCTTTAGCTTAGAACTAAAGACTTGACTAAACTCTAAGGCAGGTTTGAATGCGGCAGGGCCGCTCGCAGCGTACGAGGTTCGAAATCTCGTAGTTTGATGTCCAATGGACTTTGCAAGACAGAATTGGTTGGGCTACTCAAGATAAGCGGACTGCTCTTTCCCGCCATCCAGTGATTTACCTTCAGGCTAACCAGCAGTATGAGAAGAAAAGTGCAGTCAAGACTGGTATCATAAACCCTTTTGTGCTGTCCAGTGGTCCATCTCCCAGCTCACCGGCAATACGGGATGCAAGATGCTTTCAAGATTTGTGTTTTGAACCCTCGTTCTTTTTCCCATTGCCCCTTTATCCGGTGAACAATCTCCCTGCTCGCCGATGATATTCAGATAATAAGATAATCACAAGATCCAGAACCACCTGGGCTCCGGCCTCGTACCCGTGTACTAGTTTAGGGCTCCAAGACTTCAAGACCATCTGCTCTTCCTGCTCTCCTCTGCTGTTTGTGTGACAACCGCTTATCCAGGGCTTACTACCTATTTTCTCTCTCAGCTTGCTCTGTTTGGTTTATTACGTTTCTCGCTTCATCTGTGACTCAATGGTTAGTGGTAACGCAATCCCGAACTTGGACGACTTCACTCTTCCCTTGCTTCTAGACTCGGGGCCAAGTGGTTCCGACGCTGGCCAGGTCTTGATTCCCACTGGCCCCTAGCAACCACCGGCAGAGGTAAGCAAACTAATGGCCCGGGTGTCCATGCTAGGGTCACAGATCGCCCGCCTGGAGGCTCTACTCATGAATTGGCTCCCGACAGCAGCCACAGAAATTCAAACCGCAAAGTATCCCAGCAGATACTTTTGAATACGGCTTCGCTCATCAGCAAGAATCCCCACGCGGAAAGAAAGGCTACAATTTGGGGTCGCTTATTGAAAACCACAGGCCCAGTGTAACAGGGTAACACTGCTTAGTGGTCCAACTACCAAAATTCCCAACCTAGCTGGGGTATCTTAACTGCCTTCGAAGTCTAGGAAAAAGGCATTGGGACTAATATTAAAATTTGACTCTGGGAATGCTATCCTGGACCTTTTCACACAGGCAAGCAGACTAAAGAAGACATTCGAGCACTTCATGGGGTCTCCAAGACAAGGCTCCTTACGTACGCTGAGAATGAAACCAGGACAAAGGTAAACACTCTGGAAACGAGAGGCGCCCGGGGAGGACAGGCGACTCCGAGGTTTCTCGCTTCCCCATACTGCCCTAACCAGACAGGGGGCAAACCTCGGCCCAAGGCAACGGTCAAATCCCCTTGGGCTTGCATCCCATGGTGCCCCCAGGGGTCACTTTTCCCATTCATCTGCTGCCCGGGCACCAACCAATCACCTGGCATTCAGCGCTCCAAAAGCGAACCTTGGAAAGTCTGATGGTGAGCGGCGGATACTGGTCATATTCACAACAACAGAGACCAAAACATGCAGGAGGAAAAGCAACACTTCTGACCCAGCCCTTCCTGGCCCCTCTACCAAGACACGTGAACTTCTGAGATTCAAGGGTAACAGGTTGGGGCTAATGGGCAATCCGTCTGCCCCCCATTACTGGTAAATCTTCGGCACTCCATTCCATAGACGGACTTGGCCTCAGCGGGAACCTTGTGTGCAGGTCTCCCCTCAGCATACCCTTAAACCACCCCAAACTCCGTTCTCCCATCGAACCCCATAGCCGGCCTCCGGAAACGACCCCGAAAA
The DNA here is from genome assembly GCA_948099385.1 of Fasciola hepatica. Classification (NCBI taxonomy): domain Eukaryota; kingdom Metazoa; phylum Platyhelminthes; class Trematoda; order Plagiorchiida; family Fasciolidae; genus Fasciola; species Fasciola hepatica. The sequence goes on from CANUEZ040000136.1 coordinate 42,451, forward strand.
AAGTAGTTCCAGAAAAGCCGTAGCCCCCACAAAAGGCTATGCGAAAGGGGTTCGAACAAGAAGCAGCACCCAGAAGATATTCACTTTGCTCTTCTCCAGTGATAGTCCACCACCTTCTGAAATCTCCACTGGGCTGGCTTTGATATGCTTCTCTACAAACTGCCTCAGTATCCTTAATTAGATACAAGAACTGAGGTGGCTGCTTGCTGACAGAAAACCTCACATTCTGGCAGTCACGGAAACTAGCCCCGCCCCAGATATCCTAGATAGTGAAATTTCCATCGCGATATACTTCAGTCCGTAGTGACTCTCTTGAAGGCAAAGCCGGCGGGGTGGTTCTGTATCTCAGCCACGGTCCTTCCCCCTTTTCATTTGCCCTCTTCTTTGAACTCTTCCCAGTCGACTCTTTATGGGCGTTGATCAGAGTTCCTCCCACAGAATTTTTCCCCGTGGGTGTGATTCATCGCCCCCTGAGCACTAGTAAGGCAGAACCACATCATCTGACGGAGCGGTTGCGAGGCCCGGAAGCCAGCTGCCACCCAATCCATCTCTTACTATTAAGAGGTTTCAACATTCCGAGAGTCAGACGGTCCAGGAACTCTGCTGGTAGTCCTTCTGGCTGGGCACTAACAGAAATAGTGGCTGAACACTCCTGGTCACAGCACATCGATGAACCAGCTAGACTCAGTATAGGACACGATCCCTCACTGCTCCATCTGGTGATTTACAAAGAGAACCACCAAGTAGATACGGTCAACGTACTTCCTCCTTTGGGCAAGCGTGACCACGCGGTTTTCCAATTTGACTATATAATTCGCTGGCTAGCAAGGATAAAATGAGGGAGTTCGTCTTCCAAGGGCGAAGGGCCGTACTCGCGTGATTAAACTCGAGCACATCCGCTTTTTTCTGGTCTTCGCGCAGAATCAGACATGAAGATGTCACCCAACTTGCACTCTGTTTTGGAGATAGAACTCCAGCCACAACATTTTACCAGGCAGCAAAAACTTCTAGGTCGCTTTTTTAGACCCTCTGTACCTCTCCACCTCTCTTTTCTCATCCCCAACTCCCAGGTCTGCCGACTGAACAACATTTGTGTACTGCGCCGTTTACCAGACAGGAGGTAGGGAGTCCCCTCTATCAGCTTAACCATTTTAGTTTGGTGAACCCGGATAGGATGCACCCTCGAATTCCTTAAGATACCTCCACAATATTGGCGGGAGTTTGCGCGAAGCTCCCTCAACCACGCTGACCTTCTGGTACATTACCAACCTCTTGAATGGGAGTGATATCAGTTCCATCTTCAAAAAGGACGATTGCCATCAACCGGGGAGATAACGACTCATTAGCCCAACTAGCTATCCCAACTAGACCCTCAACGCTTGATAGACAGCGTCATACTGACACATCTACACAAGAATGGTGTAAAGTCCAGCCAATGGAATGTTCGAGCTACACCTTTCAACCAACTTCGACGCAATTCAAAACAAGGCGGATTTCAAACGGCTACTGCACAACACACAACAAGATAAGCAATTTTGAGATAAACAGACCTCAACCGTATTCCTTCTTGGCTCTTAAGCTTCAAGCTGAACAAAATATCAACAACTGCAGCTGAAATACAGCAAAATGTTAGAAACAGAAGGCGGCCACCACCAAGTTTCAAGCTGAGCCACCCAAGCTCGAGGCAGCGGTAAGAGTCCGGTTTGTGACAGGGGTTTAGAGCGATGAAACATACAGTCGGAATTCCAGTGAAGATATTTCATACAGGTGAAATAATGTTTGTAATATGAATGTTGATGAACGGAACGGGGTTTCCAGAACTCATTTACGCGGGCTCCCAAAATCCGACCCGGATTTTTACAGTACCCCGCTAGTTGCGGTCGGCCTCACGCGTTGACTCGCTTCACGGTTCTCCAGGACGTAAGACTGATCAGCGCCAATAGTAGCCTCCAGTTGGACAAGTGGGTAAACTCTCAGTGCTCCCTCCCGGTTCAGCAGATACGAAGACGCACTTACCACTCTAGAGGAGTTGGCTGCTTAGCCTGCGTCGCGAGCGCTCGGTTCACCTTCAATAAGGCAAAGTTTCCCGAAGTCACGGGGCACTAATCCTTCACTAGTTCCCACCGCTGCTGTTTGTATCGAGCAATCGTCCGGAGTTGAGGTGCTTCCGATAACTCCGATTTGCCAACGGCCACAGGTCAAAGCCTTCAAAACTAGTAGCACTACCTCACCCGATCTGAAGTTGCGTTCTCGAGCTGTCAATCTGTGATTTTCGTTCTAATAGTAGGTATTATTCCCCAGGTCCATCTTCTCCAAATCATACGTGTAACGTGGTTTAGCTGCCTCCACTGGCGAAACATTTTATCTCGCAACGAATTCGTTGGAATATCTCGTGAGTTTGCCCTCGTAATATGTAGTTCATTGAGAGTGAGCAGTGGCAGATCACGACAATCCGAGGTTACAGGTGCTAGCGGTAGTCCGCTTACTATCCATTAACTTTCCGTAAGAAATATCAATAGCATTTAGTCAGCCATCGGCTTTTCGCTACAAGTTGGAAGGAATACTCCCCTAACCGGGAGCACCGTGTTCTCCCGTTTAACACCACGGTGACAAGCATGAGGGGGCTTGAAGTGCAGCTACACACCCTGTTGTAGTAATCTATCAACGATCTTACCACTGGAACAGCTTCCTCCTGGATTCTTCAATTTTCTCTGAGCTTCGACAAATTTCGTACCATCTTCCATAAAAACCTCGGACGGTGCCCCTCTCCTTCACCTAAAAGCAGTAGTGTCTTAATGGACGAATCCGTGCCTAGAGAATCAGAAATTTTAGTGGGAACTGCAAGCGTCTGGATGCAGGTAGAGATGCGCACGAACCGTTTCTTCATACCTCCACCATGTTTAACTGGAAATGGACCAAACTTATCTGTTCCGATATACCTGAAGGGGAACCGGCTATGTTGGATTCTAATGGCAGGAGGAGGAAGCTTCGTTTGTTTGCCTACGATTTTCGAATGCTTTCAACATTTCTGGCATCCTTAAAGTACGCTCTGGACGGCAGCTCCACCCCGTACAATGCGAATTATTTGCAACGCTCAGCGAGTAACTGAGATGGTCCTGCGTGTCTTTCTACTGCGAGACACCATCGAATTATCGAGTCAGTGATCCGGTGAGCCTTGGGTAGTGCCATCGGGTGTTTCACACCGTGAAGTGGATTGGTTTAGTTCATTCGACACCCAGCACAAATCAGTCCATTCACTGAAACTGGATCAAGTTTTTGCTTGAGATCTGTTAGTGCTTATGTTATCATCCCTGTCTCGTGGCTATGACAACTCTTCACAATAGGCATTGACTTGCACCATCGGAATAACACTTTCCCCTGATTGAGCAATGTCTTACAGCTTCAACTGCCCAACTGTCAATCCTAGATCTACGCGACCGCCTCTTGTGGCTGCAATATATGTTTTGAAACGAGTTAGCCACGTTACCGATCTCAGCAAGTGGAACCAACTGGGGTACCCAGTCAGAAGCTAGTCCGTCCATGTGCCCTGCAACACTGTGGGAATCGTACTCCAGGTCCGCTTCAAGTCCACTTTCGGCGGAGTTGCAGTAACTTTAAGACTGTTTGACCATGAGGTTTCGTCACTCACCAAGAAGTAAGGACCTTCGAACCAGCAACTAATGTCGCTCGGTGATGTCATGTCCTTTGGTGCCAAGTCTGCAAGATTAGCTTCGGATCTGACATGACGCCATCGCCAGGGTTCAGATCACCGGTGGATCTCAGCCAAGCGATTCACAACGAACGTACGAAATCTCGTTTTAGTGTAGCTTGTGTGGTGCAAAACCATAGTAGAGTCCGTCCAGTAGTAAGCCTTATCAAATTCGAATCGAGTTTTGTCCACAAGATTCAGTCTTGCTGCGGCTAACTCCAATCAAGGAATCGTTGCGGTCTTCAGAGGAGCTTCTCTGGACTGAGAGAACAGTAGGTTACAAAAGAGGGCTATATCCTTCAAAACCTCTCTGGGATACGCCGTCACTCCATAGCCTACTTCAGGAGCGTCACGAAACACAGGGAGCTGTGTACCTGCGTTCATCGAGTTACCTCCAAGAACGCAGTGCTGAATTCAGAATGTGCAAAGTTGTTCCATACTCCTTTTACCACTCATTCTAGCAAATTAAAATTTTTTTCCCACTGGGTTGTCCCAACCAAGCTTCAAGTGTCACAGTGGTTGTAGGTGATCTATCTGCAAAGTACTCATTAAAATGCGTAAAACTATATATCCTGATTCTCCCACCGGACAAACATCGCAGCTAGCACTCGCCGTTGTAAGACCCCTAAACTCCAACGCACACTTAAAAGTTGTTCAGTATCCGTCGTAGATATGCTCGGAGATGCTATCAGGGCACTCGTCGAAAAGGCAAAACCATGGATAGTTTTCCCTCTCGGCTTGAAGCTTTTTACCAAACCATCGGTCAGTTGGGTCCATTAGCGTTTCAGCTCGACCCATCCCTACACCACACTCAGGCGAACCTAATCTCGGCCAAGAAGTTCATCGATACCGTTGCCTCTAAAATATTTAGACACATAAAGAAAGCCAACAATGCAATTGTATTCAACATTCCAGATAGATTACCTCTCGCGACTGCTGAGAATTTAATCTTAAATGCTTGCAACCCGGATTCGCAACCTTGCCACTGTGTCAGACTCCGCAAAACTTAACCTCAAACTACACGCCCACTCCATTTTCAGTTTAACACTGAAGTTGCCGCCAAGAAATTTATTAGCCGACACTCTTTTGTCGTTGCCAATACAGGATTCAAGTGGGCTAGAATACTTCCCGATAAAACCTCTCTAAAAAGAGAGGTTCACAAAGGCCATGCGAAGAACCATAACCCTGGTAATTATTTAGCCAGTATTCCCCTTCAGGTGGTCAATTTGCCAAGCTCCGGCCATCAAGCGAAGACCTTTTCTGTGGTTGGTCGCAAAGTAGCTGTTGACCTAGATAGTTTGTCAGTCTCCACTCTATCTGAGCCGCGTCACAGGCGACAAAACTTGCAGAATAGTCCTAATGAATCGGTCCAACTTAATGTGCTCCCTGATGCACACAGAACTGATAAAATTCCCCCTGACTCCAGGACTAGTAACAAATTACCATACAAAATCCCGATTGACATGATTCCTCCGACTAGTTCAAGAAGTGTCTGGTCAAACCTACAAACTACTCCCATAGAATATAGTTAAAAGAAAGACGGCTCTCGCAGAAGTACGAAGCCCAACACCGGTTCGGGAAAACAGCTCAATACCTAAAGTAAAACCAGTAATCCCACGTTAATGCTTCTTGACACACCTGTCGTGAAGTGAATAATTCACCGAAGGCTTCGACGAAATTTCTATCCATATGCCTCATATTCTGCAACCCGTATGTAACTCTTTCTACTCCGCTCGATAAATTTCTCTTTTTATGAAGACCAACAACATATCCTTTGAATGTGTTCGAATTTCCACCAGTGGTAATTATTCCCTATACCGTTTTCGCATGTACTTCAGACCCTCAGCCGACATCACCCAAAAATAGCCGAAATGGTTACTCGACAATGAGTCTCCTACTTGCCGGGAGTCATTATCATTATAGTCCATTTCAATGTTCTCCTACAGTCCCCTGTTTGCACTTATTTTATCCTATTGTAGGCTCTGACTTTTCGTCTGTGCTTAACTCAGCTGTATTTGATTACGTATCTCAACTACGAAGCCGACTTTGCTCGCCACTGGGCTGTGCGACCACGTGAAGTTCAAATTTAATTTATGCTGCCTTCTCTGCCAAATGTTTCACTTCGTTTTAAATTCGGTGTCCCGCTCTCGTTTCTCGTGCCCAACTCATTGGTTCCGAAGCTGGCGATTCACAGTTGCCGTGTGACCTGCCTATCAAAACGGCCATCAGGTCATCTATCTACCCTATACCACGTTAACGCTTCTGCACGCTATCCGCCCCAGCAATCACCACAGAACGCAGTTCGCGTTGATTTGCTGTTATAACTTCATATCCTTGCCGTTACTTCGTGGCATACATATATCAACGAAAATAAACAGCTGAACACTTACCGCCTTACCGCTGGCTACTTCTTCCATCAGCGCTCTTTAAATCGCTCATCCTGTCCATGGGGTTTGTTGGTCTCTTTCCTTGTAATTGACAACGTCGGCACCTCAACTTTAAACTCAAGCATCACACTAGCCGTTGGTTGATGGACTTTTATATCTGAGGATCTATTCTTGTACATGAGTTTTTCATCCATATACTCTTCACACCCTGCTACGTGTAAGCGACTCCTTTAGTTCCCCTCGATGAACACTTTTTTCTTATTTCTTAGTTTTTATACCAAATATCCCTTGATTCAGCTGGGATTTCTAATGTTGCGATAATTTCCGCCACTATTCATGCACTTACTCCCCCTTTTTCACCGGCTCTAATCATTGTCAGCCGGGTTGACAATTCGACCCTGACCTTCAAACTTGCCGGGCCTTACTACCGTTTTAGTTCACTGTAACACTCTCTTTGACAATCTGCATTCACTTGTTGTATCTTTTCGTTAATTCGGATTTTAGCATCATTATAATCATCTGATCATGTATTCTAGCATGCTTCGGGTGTATCCGAAATATACAATTATTATTATTATTATCATAACTGTCTATGTCAGAACTTGCCACTCCTTGCATACCACAGAAAGGCGCGGGACTAGACGTAGTTGCACCGGTATCCGTAACGAATTCGAAAATAAATAGACTAAACTTGTCGGCAAAATCGTTCATCTCACCTCGGGGACCCGGGCCTTGCTCTGCGAAACCAACCAGTCCCTTGCCTCCAGGTAGAGTGAAACATAACAACACTTCTTCCAACAACGAAAAAGGAAGTCTCAGCAAGACTATTCAGATCGTTATGCTAGTGTCTTATCCAAATGCAGTTACGATGGGCTACTTACGGCCCACCCATCCACATGCATCCTGCTCCCCATTCCCAAATGGCCGCGAGTTCTCGGACTCAATACCACCCCATCCAAATTTGCCGGTTTTTCTGTTTCCTCTGAACTTCTCGCCTCCTCCTCCTACCACACTACCCCACAGTCCACTAGTGGCTACAATTCCTCCGAACCTCCCAGCCAACTTACGGGTTCATGCATTCAGTGTATGCCATGACCATGATAATGGTAGTTTCAAAAGTGCACTTTTCAATGCTTGCTCCCTCGTGAGTAAGCTTACATCCGTCCGCTCCTTTGCACTGCAATCTCACCCGAATGTGATCCTAGTAACTGAAACTTGGCTTACTGATAAAACACCCTTCCGACACGTCTCCATACCTGGTTATAATATATTTGCCACAAACAGATCTGAGGGACGTGGTGGGGGATGTCTTGCTTATAGTAAGAGCAGTCTTAGAACACAGTTACTCCAAATTCCTATCCTCGATAAGGTCCATGACTCTGTATGGATCTCTGTGCTACGGCTTCAGGGGCAGCTCGTCATTAGTTTGGTTTACTGTCAGTCGGGCTACAACTTGGGCAACGTAAATGCAACCACTGACGCGTTCTGCCACGTAGCCGAAATACCGCTCGCTGCTAAAATCATAGCGGGGGACTTCAACCTTACTGGCATTTGTTGGACAACTCGGAATCCCTCTCCAAAGTTACGAAACTTTATCTCATGTATCTGTGCAGGCTGATGGACGCAACAAGTAGAATCACCAACCAGAGAGAGCAATACTCTAGCTCTTATCGTTACTTTAGGCCCCTGAAATATAAAGAAAAATATTCTTAGCCACTTTCCAGGCTGTGATAGTAAGGTTATAACGTGAATTCTCCGTTCAACCGCATCACCAGGAAAGCCCCCAAAATCGGAAATCTTTCGGAAATGAAATTGGAACATTCTACCCACCATCCTGCTTACTCAGACCTGGGATGGACTCTTCCTAAAATCTGATCCTCAGTTGGCGTCGGATGTGATGTAATCTAACTTATTATGCTCTCTAAACATCATTTCTCCCGAGATAATGGAATTTAGTGTGAGAAAAGCCTTCTGACAACAACAGCTGCAAAGTAAATTCGAGAAGTTGCGGCTTCCCTACGGAAGGACCAACGACCTCTCTTTCTTTATCTGCCTCACCCACCTCTCACGCCATCTACTAAGCGAAAAAGAAAACAAGCTGAAGAAGCAAGAACTGTGCGCACTCAACCAGCCGAACAAAATAGCCCACCCCTCCGGCTTTATTAAAACTGGAAACCCTAGCTGTACAACTAAAATACTGTATTTGCTCCTATCCGAGAACACTTAGATTAGCTCGCCTCAGTTGATCGCTGAGGCATTCAATAATTTCTTCGCCTTTACCTTCATAAGAGGGCACAGTAGTCCAAACCAGGATCTCACCTCCCTGACTGCCGATACCTTGTCAACCGTGGTATTCTCAGCCAACGAAGTCCGAAAGCTGTTAAACACCACCCGGCGACTGGCCAGCCCTGGACCCCATGGCATCCCACCAGCTCTGTTTCGTCTTGGAGGCTTTGACATTGCGATGCTTTTGCTGCACCTGTTTAACCTCTTCATGTAACAAAGCACCTTCCTATCCCAGTGGAAAACTTCCGTTATCACCCCCCTTCATAAGAAGGGTGACTTACATTACCCTGCTAATTACCGCCACATAAACCACACTAAAGTTATTTCTAGGATGATGGAACGAGTAGTTAAAAATGAGATTGCCAATTTTATCCTCACCCGTGGGTTTATAAATAAAAACCAACACGGCTTCTTAAGGTCTAGGTCTTGTCTGACCAGCCAATTTGATTTCCTTAATATATTCACAGCTTCGGCCGACTCTGGAAAGGTATTTATCGTTATCTTCCTTGATATGACGAAAGCATTTGATCGCGTGTCTCATGCTCAGCTGCTAACCAAGGTTAAACCTTGAGGCAAAAAAGACCCGCTCTTTTCTTGGTTGTCCTCCTATCTAAGCATGAGATTGCAGTCGGTAAACATAGAGAGCCACCTCGCATCACCCCGGCCAGTCACGAGTGCTGTTATGCGGGGCGGTGTGTTGGGCCCGCTTTTATTTCTCCTCTACATTACCGACGTATTCAAAAGAAAAGGCTATGGCACCGCGTTTCTATTCTCCGACGATATCAAAATCGTATGTTCCTTTGAACCCCATACCTTGATCTATACCCTCATCGAAATAGTTGATGACCTAAATGCTATTGACATATGGTGCAACACTTGGAAAATGAGTTTTTCCGCTGCTTAGAGTGCCATTCTCACGTATATAAATCAAACTCTTCCTGAATCCTTCGCCTTAAACGGCTCGTACATTCCTGTTACTCCGTTAGTACAAGATCTCGGCCTACAGTATTCCTGCACCTTCACCTTTCAAGAGCAAGCCACCGACCAATTGGCTAAGACAAAGAGAACGACAGCCCTCATCTGCAGAACTTAAAGAATGCGCTACAGCCAGCTACTGATCTTTACATCCCAAGCCAGAACACAGCTCGAGAACTGCTCTCTGGTATACACTCACATGCGCAAACCTGACAGACCTGCCATCGAAAGGGTTTAGCAATCATTTACCTAGTACTTACTCGGCTCATCATCTCCCTTGAATTACAAAGAGTGATGTGAGCTACCAAGACTTCAACCCCTGTGGCTACGACGTATGAAACCCAATCTTTATCTTCTATTTAACCTCCTACATTCTAGAGAACATACGTCCATCACTGATCTATGTTTCGCCCAAGACGTACTCTACCATCTTCGTAACCGAAATCATACTACTAAAGTTCCATACTCCAGGACAAAACTAAGAGGAAGGTTATTCATCACCGTCTATTCCCGTATTTAGGACGGACTACCTGAATACATCCGGGCCTGCCAGACACTAGACCATTTTGAAATTGTCCTTACAAAATATTAAGACGTCGTTAAAGTACTACAGTTACCACCTACGTGCAATACGTTGGAACAAGCTTATAAGGGTAACCTAGATTTTTGAATGAGTGACATCCTTTGAACTTCAACATGGCCTACCTCACGTGCCGTCTCCATTGCCAGCATATTAGTACCCTTTAGAATGACCTACATCACTGACACTGCTGTTGCTGTATTCTCCCCAATCTAAGCGCTCTAAAGTCTCTTGTCTATCTTCATCATACTTTATTCGCTTTACTCGGTCCGAACCGGCCCCATTCTCCTTCTTTATTTTGTCCTAGCTTTCCGACACCAAATTCAATTCCGGCGACCATCATTTACCTCCAAATCGTCATTCCTATTCCTAGTTTTGGTCATTATTTTTGTATTCTTATTCACTACTAATGGCTCATAGTCCTCATTCTTTCCAAAGTAGTCTGCGCCTAAATTAAAAGATTTCTCTTTTCACCACTGACAGTTGACCCTCAGCTGACAGCACCCCGAACTGCTTCTAGCTACCCTTATTTCTAGACAGCGACCGGCGCGCATATCTCTTTTGATGTCTTGGAATGATCCGGAGATAATACCCGCGAATTATCTGGCCAAAACCTCAAGCTGAAAAACCGATACCCGCCCATCATTCCATCACCCACTGACTGACCCTGTTCTCCAGGATCCCCCGCAATCTCCTAGACTACTCTATCTCTACGTCTGCGTGATCTCGACCAGCATCACCTGTGCAAATCCCGCCGGTGCCAGACGCGGCCAGATCCACCTCCTTGATCGTAGCACATCGGGCGTGCAGGACGTCTTCAGCGATGTGCGGGCGCGAATAGGTTGGTGGATCGCACCTCCTGTCACCAAAAACGGTTTTCAGGTTGGGTGTCCAGCGCAAGGTCAGCCCCACCCATTGGCACCGGATGCGGCTAAAAAAATCAAACAAAAACAATATCACTCATATACTGGAAATGCTGCTAATATGCTGCCGCCTCCTCCAGCTAAGATGAACTCTCTGTCGTGCGCGCTTCCAAATTCGACTTTATAACTTACGTTTTTACCCCCGGCAAAATTTACTTCCTTTGGTGCATAATTATCGCGTACTTGAAAGCCCATCAGCATTTTGGCTCGCTGTTCTCGGTTCGCTTCCCTGCGGTTTCATGCTAAACTATTCACCAGTCTTGTTTGTAAACGCAACCATTCTCTAAAACGAAGCTCACCCCTTTTTGCTACTTTTACCGATATACTGAAAAACTAACGCACTTATTGTTGCCATTAACTTCCGTACCAAACTCTTCAAACGGTATATGACACTGTGAAATATACTTCCAGAGATTCCCAACAGTCGATGACTGTGACTGTTTGCTTTCTCCGTCAGTTCCGCTGTTCATCCACTTAGGGCTGTTGCATTGCAATATCTCTATCTCGCAAGATACCATGTCTAGCATATGCATATCTGATAAGCTCTTGTGCCGCAGATTTCTGTTCTGTCGCCAATGAATGGTACACCTCCTGTAGTGAACATAAACTGGTAGTCTCCTACCCGTCACTTCATCATTTTTGCCAGCTGTGTCTTTCCTACTGTAGCAGTTGAGCACCACATATCGATTTTTCGCCAGTTCCCGGTTTCGTGTTGAAACATTGTATTCCTTTCTTCTGAAAGCAGAACAATCCGCTTAGACTCTATATATTTTTATCCGGCCACTTCTCTCACCATCACACTGGCAACCACAGTCCAGTTTGTTTTCCGTTTGTTGTATAAGTGTATGGCCCATCCGATATACGGTCATTTAATTTCACAACCGTAATCCTCGACTGATTTCCTTGGTCTTTATGTGTAGTGCCACCATTTGTCTTCGCCTAATTTTACATCGTTACCCCTCTCATACATTGCGAAGCTCTTCGTTTGATTACGTCTCCTCCGGGAATGTCTCTTTTTCACGACATCCATATATCTGTCAATCAGGTTTGGTTCTCCGGCAAGACGTCCTTCTTTTCTCAGGATTTGCGTAATTCTTTACTATTCTCCATCCACCCCACACTTCGGCAGAATAACTACACCACACCTCAAGCCGGCTTGACCACCTGACCTTGAGAATAAATACACCGGGCGGTACCGCAACAACTGACTTAAATGCTTTCCCTTACATTCAGTCGCGTTCACATAATTGTACAATACTCCTATAAATATGATTCAGCTTTCAACTGTACTGTTTGATCTTGCATTGCAGCATGCTTCGGGGTTATCCTAAGTAAAATGTAATTGAAAATAGCTGCAGATAAAACCCCTATTCAAAGGAAAATTACTAGATCTCTCTCGACTTCCCCCACGAGAAAGACGCCCGATAGTCCTGAACCTTCAACACAGACAGCTGGTAGCTCCATCTTTTCGTCGCAAGCCCCCACTGCTTTATCTTCACACGAGCCCCCCGCTTCTTCACAACTGCCAGCTGCCTCCTCATCTGCTCCTTCACTGGATTTTTCAAAATATGATCCAATTTCTGTTGATCTAGACAATTTCGCTTCTCCCCTCTTACCACCGCCCAGTAGAGGGCGCCAACTATTGCGTCTTTCTCCCACCTCATCGCCTGTTGGGTACACTCCCATCTCTTATTCAATGTCTGTTCCCTCCGGTGCTGAACTACTCACCGTCCAGAGGACTAAGTCTACCGGTCTTCCCACCCTTCCCACAAACCCCTCCCTCATTCAATTGTCTCCTCTTAAATCAACTCGCCTCAACTCATCGATTGAGGCTTTGACCTTGCTTCTATGCATTGGTGGTCCCTACAAATTTACGGCGCTTACTGCCTGCCAACACAAAAATACGGCCTCCGCACGCCGTCCGCTGTGCCTCATGTCGTACTCCTTACCTGAAAACTATCTCTACTGCTCCCAATACCAACTGCCCCATATTTGGTGTTCCAACCAATTTGACTTATCCCCCATAAAGTGCGGCTTATTCTACCACCCTACACCCATATTCCGCACACATTTCCAACCCTGCACTCTGCAGCCCTCCTCAGCCAATACCCAATTCCGACTGACCGGTATTTCTCAACTGCTCTTAATCACCCTTATTTGGTATCCACCATCCAAATCCCACAGGTTTTTCCTTTTGCTCCGACACTTCGCCCTCCTTTGATGCCCAGTTGTTTTACCACTCAGCAGTCCTTCTCACAGCAAAATCTACTCCAGCTTGGCCGGAAGCCACCCCATCTGAACCTACGCTAGCCTCAACATCAAATTATTCCACTATGACCTTGATCTCCACTCATTTCAACTTACATTACCCCCCCTGACGTGCCTATACCACATCCTGCAAATGGTATATCGTTAGCCTTATTGCACTCGCGTTCTATTTTTGGCCAACTTCAGCTCCTAAAAAACATGTTCTCAAAAATAACTACGACATTATCCTAATAACGGAAACCTGGCTGTATGAGGGCACACCTAATGATCAAATATTTTTGGTAGGGTACAGTCTTCTAAGGACCAACGGACCGAACCGGCGTAGTGGTGGGAGCCTAGCTTATGCCAACGAAATCTACACCACGACCCCTCTTTTACACACTGCGCTAGATTCTATTCCCTATTTTGTCTGGTTCGCTGTCAACCTCCAGAGCACGGTTCTTCACATTGGCTGCATGTACCGCTCGCCAAATTCACCCAGTTCCTTGTTTCCACTTCTAATTAGGTCTTTCAAATACCTGTGTTTCTTTTCTTCTGGAACAAAGCTTATGGCGGGTAGCTTTATTCTCCCTCAAATTTGTTGGCCAACCCTCTCGGCTCCTCTCAATCTTATGGACCTGATCACTAGCATCCATCTTGGTGACGGAGAACAACATGTTGTCCAACCTGCCAGAAACGGGAACATAATAGATCTAGTAGTCAGTCACAGCATGCCTTTCATCGACGCATCCGTACCACAACATTGCCCCGACAGTGACCATAAAATAGTTATCTGCTATCTTCCGCTTGGTGGCCGACCTAATCCCGCACACCGCACCAACATTTCATCCCTATGCATAAATTGGGCCTCGCCAGTCACGAATAATCGCCAGAAGGACTGGGGTGAGTACTTCTTCACCTTTGACCCTCAGCTTGCTGCGGATATTTTCTAGTTCTTTTTTTCCAACTGTTTGAATTAATGTCTAATACTTCCCAGACTGTACATAGAAAGAGGTCCCCCATCTCGCCACTCCATAAGAAGTATCACAAACTTCTAAAGCAAATACACTATTTCAGAGACTTTTCAATTTTTATTCGTCTAAACCGCCTCTCTAAACTTATCCGACGACAAGATAATACACGACTTTGGGGCCCAGAAGCCAAGGCGTTGAATCATCCAAACGGGTCGCAACTTATTTCTATGTTGCATAAGTCTAGAAAAACCGGCTTTCAACTTCTGATTCTGGGCAAGAACTCATCTATTTCCTCCCCAAATTGTATAGTCGAAGCCCCACTGCATTCTTCTCTTCGGCCATGGCAGTAAAGTACATGTGTGGAAATCCTCCCTAGCCGTTGTCACATGCTTGTATTGTTGAGACTACGTTCTTTACCCCATTGATCCTCGAACAAGTACAGCGGTTGTTTATATTTCGCTCACGTAGAGTGGTATAATTTTGGTTCAAACTTGGACTGCCGTGACGGTGGTGCCTGACATTGACCTCTGTTGAACCCTGGTCCTCGTTGCTAGACGTTGTAGTCGTACAGTTGACTTTTGTACATATGTATATATATATATATATATTTCTATGCGTACAATTTGTTAATCCAGTACCGTAGAAACTACGAATCAATCTCGTTCTGGTTTTGGGATTCGTTTTGAATTGGCTACGCGTTGCTCACAGTCGGAATAACCGTGACAGTACTCAACTTGGATTCTGCAGCAGGAAATCAATCAGAAATGCCAAGAAGGGAACAAAGGCAAGCTGGAGATGGACAGGAAGTAACCCCGGCAATGTTCTGCGAAATTTCCGGGTGGTACTGATTCCTTAGATATTGCCAGGTCGGCTAGTACTGTCAGTGCAACTTCACGTACCTAAGCAAGTGATATAGAGTATAGAAGTCATCATAACCATCGATCGAGAATGGTCGAATTAGAAACCCAGCTGAGGCAGGCTGGGGAAGAAGCTGAATCTGCCAGGAAAGGTCAACTCCAGCGACGGGAGAGAGAGGTGACTCTAGAGACCGCGGAGCATACGGCCACTCAGGCTTGCTGCTCCGTGGAACGATTTAAGTCAACTTGACCCAGTGTAACCCAGGCTATTGACTTACCAAGAGTGGAATTTCGCCTTCGACGGGAGTGCAGAAATGTACTGTAAGTTCGTTAAACAATACGAGAACTTTGTGGAAAGGAGAGTATCTAATCCAGGACAGAGGTTCATATGTCTACTACATTACTGTCTTGGAAGAGCCAGGGAAGCAATCGACGGGTGCTCGATGCTGGATCCCGAAGAAGGTTACACTCGGGCACTTGATACCCCGGAAGACCTATTTCGACAACCGTTAAAGTCGCCCGGAATTTGATCGATGGTTTAATATCAGAGGCAAAACGTTCCAAAGGCGAGTCGGGCTCTCTAGTCAGCCTGGTGATAAAAATGCAGAACAGCAACATCGCACCGAATCACCTAGATTATCGATCGGACCCAAAAGCACGGCACACATTGGTAACCATAGCGCCCAGTTTATCCACAGATCTACAGGGTAAATGGGCCGAGGAATCTAAAGGGATCAAGGGATTTAGGCGAGGAACCACGTTTGAAGACCTGAAGCAGTTTATAAACCGTCATGCCCGAATAGCAAACAGTCGTTTCGGTCAACTTGTGCGCCAGACAAGCAAGTTACCTGTGATTACGACTACGCAAACCTGGACCGCGGAACCAAGTAGAGGCCAAACTTAGGCAAACACACAGGCATTATCTCTTGAAGGTGAAACATTGCCAGTGTATAAAGCTTGTGGGGCGTCTCATAACCTAGCAGAATGCCCTCGCTTCCGCAAAGTAGAGGTCGACGAACGATGGGAGATGGCTGAGAGACTGGGGGCTTGCTTTGTCTGTCTCAACGACTCACATCGAGCAGCCATGTACCGAATGAAACCCAGTTGTAATCAAGATGGATGCCATGGGAAGCACCATTACCTGCTACACAAATCCCAGAAATTGAAGGCAAGAGAAACCCCGAAGCCAGGTGTGGTCTGCTCAGAGTCTCGCTCCACCAGCAAGCTCATTCGCCTGGGAGTAATAGCAGTCGGCGAAAAACCCCAGTTGTGGTGATAAGAGCGTTGGCCTTCGTAGATAGTGGTTCGGATAACATGCTAGTAAGGAAGGAGTTTGCAGGGAGATATGGGATCGGAGGGAATCAATCTTCCCTAGCAATGAGCACAGTGTGTGGCACCCAGGTCATCCAGTCGACCAAACCGCACCTACAATACGTTTCCTTGGTCAGCAACGATAGAGCGGGAACTCTAGAAGCACTCACTGTTAAGGATCTGCCGATGAGAACACCCCAGTCAGAGCAATCGATTCTGACTCAGTGGCCGCATCTCGACGGGGCTACGATTGAGTTGTAAAATAACGAAACTGATCCGCTGACCAGAAGCGCACTGGGTCCTGGATCAAAAAATAGGAAGCCGCAAAGTACCCTATGCAGTACGCATTTTATTCGGCTGGACTTTATATGTTAGTATAGATGGAAGTTGCTGCAAGCTAATCAAAATCAACTGCACTCCGGTGGAAAAGGCTAGCACTGAACAGGCCTTCTAACAGCTGTATAACGCCGAATTTGCCGACCTGGCCATTGATAGAGATGCCTCACCACGAGAAGATAGGTCGGCCTTGAAAATGGTAGCCGGGAACGCCAAGTATGTAGTAGATCCTTCCAAGGCTCCTGTCTCGTGGAGGCCAACATGAAACCGAAGCCAAACAGCAGAGAAGTGGCTCTGAAAAGATTACTCTTTCTCAAAACCAGGCTAACTAGAGAACCCCAGCTAGGATAGAATACACGCGAGCCATGCAACATAACGTGGACTTGGGTTATATAGAAAGGGCGGATAGAACGGTAATCTGCGAAAACTTGTGTTACCTACCCATCACCCGGTCGTGAACCTAACGGAACCGGGGAAGGTCAGGGTGGTTTTCGACTGTGCAGAGAAATGTCGAGGTGTGTCACTCAACGGCCATTTGCTACAGGGCCTGGAATGGACAACAGCAGTGGTCGAGGTTTTATGTCGTTTTCGGCTAGAAAAGGTGGCCATCTCAGCGGGTATACGTGAAATGTTTCTACAAGTGAAGACATCCGTTGAAGAAAGGGAATTCTTCAGTCTTCGCTGGCGTCATAAAAGCGACTCAAATCGTGCCTCAGACGAGTGCGCATTGACCGTGTATCCCTTTGGGGCGGTATCACCCCCCTTCTGTGCTAATTTTGCCCTCCAAAAAAACCCTCAAGCGCTTCGGCGGCCCCAGAAATCCGCTAGGAAGGACGATGGACCACTTCTACGGGGACGACTTTCTGTGTTCCTCTGACGACCCAATTACTGCCATTCTACATGTGACCGAGCTGATTGTCACTCCAAAGGCCGGAGGATTCAACCTCACTAAACGGACTACATACAGCTAGGAGGTGTTCAATGTTATCCCGAAGTCCGAGAAAATGGAGTGTGCGGGAGAGCTTTTGGGATCCTCTTCATAAAAGTAGCGCCTGCTTGGACTTCGATGGAAACCCGGAGGTAACGAATTCATATTCACTGTGGACCTGCCCAAACGACCCGTCATACGGAGAGGAATCCTACCATCGGTCTCAAGCCTCTATGATCCCCTGGGTTTTGTTTCGCCATGGTTGTTACCGGGAAGATGTCTGCTGCAATCGCTGCGCCAGAGAGGAACGGGTTAGGAGGAACCTCTCCAGGATGACGACGACAAGCGATGGCTCGACTGGGTACACGGCCCCGATCATTTTGGTGAGATCAGAATACAAAGATACTTGACACGAATCAAGTGCACAAGCGATGCCCAACTTCACTCATCTTCTGACACATCAGAAATAGGCTACGAGATAGTGATTTACGGCTGATGGGCAGACAAAAACGGTGGGCGGCACAGTCAGATATTATTCGCAAAGGCCAGAGAGGCTCCACTTAAAACGGTGTCCATTCCGAGGCTGAAACTGACGGCAGCAGTATTGGCCGTGAAAGAAGCGACGCTGATTAAGAGATGCTTCGATCGGGTAAGCTGGGAACAAAACTCTTGGAATGGCTCAGCCACGATACTTCATTACATAAGCCACATCACCAATTGCTTTAACACCTTCGTGGACAACAGACTTGCTATAATCCACGAGTCGACTAAGGCTGATCAATGGCACTATGTACAATCCGCCAGTAACCCGGCCGACTTCTGCTCGAGGGGCCTGAAAACACTAGAGAGGTTGCGGATGTGGACAATGGGACCGGACTTCCCAACTGCAGCTAAAGAGGTGTGGCCAAAGCTACTAATGCCTAGGCCTGACGGTGGCGATATCGAAACCAAAAGACTGACACCGGCTACAAGGTCCAAGGTGGACACGATACAAAGTACTCCTATTGATTCTGAAAGGCACACGACCACAGAACACAATAAATGTGGGGAATAATCTGCCGGGCCAGCTGAACCAAACCGAACTCGACGTTCTACGACCACTCAAACTAGACGTCCTCCCGTTTAGGGCCAGCAACTAGCCAGGATAGATGATGACACCAAAGGAAGCCGGCTGTTGTAGAGCAGTATCCGAAGATTAAATCTCGTGAGAACAAGCGGACTACTGAGAGATGGAGGGCGGCTGACGGATTCAAGCCTAGAGTACGAAACAAAACACCCCATAATAATTCCGGGTGACCACCACATAACGAGATGCTTGGTAGATCATGTACATCGGGAAGAGGGACAGGATGGTTTGAACCACTTACTGAACGATATACGTCGTCGATTTTGGGTGACAAGGGAACCAGAGACGGTCAAGCGAGCTATAGGAAACTGCATCATTTGTCGTCACAGGAATGCGGTGGAAGGTCAGCAAATGATGGTCCTCTTCCAGCCTTGAGATTTTAACCGAGATCGTGGCCGTTCGTAGAAAGTGGCATCGATTACTTTGGCCCCTACTTTTACGACAACAAGGGGGCACGCAAAAAAGTATGGCTGCCTGATAACATGTTTAAAATCCAGAACAGTCCATCTTGAAGTAGTGCATAATACGACCACCGATTCATTTCTAATGGCCTTTCAAAGGTTCATCACGAGGCAGGGTGTCCTCAAGAATGTATACTCAGGCAATGGCTCAAATTTCGCTGGGGCTCATTAGGAGTTAGAGAAATGGTGGAACCGACTAGACCACGCCAAAATACAAAACAAGACCGTGGCAAAGGGGTTAGAATAGCATTCCAACCCACCTTATGCCAGTCACCGCGGTAGCGTCTAGGAAATGCCGATATGATCGACCAGAAAAATGCTCAGGGCCCTCACTTCACAAAAAATCCTCGATGACGAGACGCTGACTATTTTACTAACGGAAGTAGAACGCATACTGAAAAACAGATCTCTGGTGCCGATCATCCCAGACCCGGAGGGCGAACCGGCTCTCACTTCCGACGACCTGTTATTATTACTATCAAACATAGGAGCAATCACTTCGAAAACCCTATGTGGGACTTACAGCACGGGATGGAACCAAATGAACCGCCTGGCACAAGCTTTCTGGAAAAGCTGGACGAAAGAGTACTTACCGACGCTGCAGCTTCGGCAAAAGTGGATCTCCAAAGAGAGATCGTTCATACGTGGCGATGTAGTCATCCTCGTGGAGAGCCACTTACATAAAGACGGATGACCGAATGGAGTGATCAAGAACTGCCGTGCAGAAATCGACGGTCTCGTGCGCATTGTGGTGGTGAGAACGAACAAACGAGAGGTATTGCGAGATATCCTTAAGATATGTCTGCCTGAAGGTGACAATGGCGAGGGTGAGGTCGACGCTGCAGACCAGGCGAAAACCAAGTCTACTGATACCAACTGAAGATGAATTCACTTATTTATTCCTCATGCATTCCACCGTAGGTCCCCAACCTCCACACCGTCTCTGAAGCATATTTGTGCCTAATTTCACGAGGTGTTCACGAGTTACAACGGAATTAGTTGTCGGAACCCCAATTTAACACACGACACGACATTGTTTATGAAGTAGCGGAAAAGAGCACCTTTGACCTTTCGTGGAAATACCTCTTTTTCCGTGACCTATTTGTATTGTTATTCAACCTGTGTTCAAGTGGATATAAGTTGTGAGTCAAATACACATCTAATGTGATATCACCACACCTCGAGCCACCTGGTGTTCGAGTACCCTGTAGCCATCTAGATTTTTCATCAAAATTCTCAGTCTCCATCTTGACAAGCACTTTACTGTTGTTCGGGAAGCCTTTTCCCTCACATTCCGTAATTTGTCCACGCCTCGCGATCACATCGAAGTCCTTTTGTATCATATCATATCATCTTCAGATGAAACTCTAAAACATCGAGGTATGGAGCATAACCTCAAGAAAACCTGCAAGCTTGTCTGCGACTGGCCATCAATAAATGGATCCCATGACGACCCACTTATGCACTGAATTTAGGATCTCGGTAGGATGGGGAGAATAAGTATTCCAAATTAGTCTTTGAATTTACACCGTTCCATGGTAGGATTCGGTGGGCTGTGTAACTTACATGTGTGGAAATCATCCCTAGCCGTTGTCACATGCTTGTATTGTTGAGACTACGTTCTTTACCCCATTGATCCTCGAACAAGTACAGCGGTTGTTTATATTTCGCTCACGTAGAGTGGTATAATTTTGGTTCAAACTTGGACTGCCGTGACGGTGGTGCCTGACATTGACCTCTGTTGAACCCTGGTCCTCGTTGCTAGACGTTGTAGTCGTACAGTTGACTTTTGTACATATGTATATATATATATATATATTTCTATGCGTACAATTTGTTAATCCAGTACCGTAGAAACTACGAATCAATCTCGTTCTGGTTTTGGGATTCGTTTTGAATTGGCTACGCGTTTCTCACAGTCGGAATAGCGGTTACAGTGGCTCCAGCTGCTGAAATAACCCCTCTGCCAGCTTCCCACCTAAGGACCCTGTCCTTTTTGCGATACCCTTTGATTCCAGAAGAATTTCTTGACTACTATCCAATGGCAAACCCTCCAATCAATAAGCCTCGATGGCCCGACTACAGTTGTTCGCGTCAGTGACAGATTGGGTCTCTTCTTTTCTGCCTAACCTTTCCGTTCTTTCACCTAATGTTAGCACCGTACCTGGTAGTTGGAAGCGCTCGATAATCGTTCGCATTCATAAAGCTGGTCCTCTGGTTGAGATATGCAATTATCGCCTTATAAACCATACCCCCATTCTATCCAGAATAATGGAAAAAATAGTCAAAGATCACATTATCGTCTACTTATCTAGCCTCGTTCTCAGTGACGACAACCAACATGAATCCATCCGTTCACGGTCCTGCATGACTTGTCAGTATGATTTCCCTGAATCTTTTCACTGACTCTGCCGAAGGTGGGAAATCTTTCGTTGTCCCATATCTAAACTTATCTAAGGCATTTGCTCGTGTACTTCATTCCAACCCTTTACCAAAGCTGCGACCGTTTGGCATTATAGATCCGCTACTTTCTTGGTTCTCATCTTACGCACCTCATCGTTCACAGGTTGTCTTGATTAACGGGCACGTCTCTGGCCCTGGGCCGGTTACCAGTGGTGTTATTGAGGGCAGTGTTGTAGGCATCCTTGTTGTCCTCCCATACACAAATGTTGTTTCCGACAATGCCTAATGGCAAGCCGTTCTTGTTCGTGGACCACATTAAGAGTCTACACTTTTTCGCCTGGCAACCCCAGTAATACCACCCGTAAAATCTACGCTGACTGAGCCGCCCTTGATGAATGGCGCTCAACTTGGGCGATGATTTTCTCCGTCAGTAAGTGTATTTTTCTTACTTACAAGTGCCAGGTTCCTTCTAGTTCCTTGTGCATCAGCAGTTCACCCATCGATAGCCAGCCCTTAGTAAGAGACCTTGGCCCAAGTTATTATTGCTGTTTTAACTTCACCGAACAAGCTATCTTCTAAACGGCGAAGGCTACAATGTATATTAGGCTTCTGTTGAGATCCTTCCAGCTTAAGGAAAGCATTCTTTACATATACGAGGTGCATGCCAGGCCCTTCTCGAATATTTCCCGTTAATCTTCACTAGTATGCGAAAATCCGACAGGATTATTATCGAATGTATTCAGAGAAGATTCACAGAGCGGCATATTGGCCGGTCATTGAACTTAAACCACAAGAAACGGTGTTTGTACCTCAAAATAGAACCATTTTGGCTTCGTCGCACCAAGCTGAACCTGGTATTTCTGTATAAGCTATTGAACAAGAAATCTTATTCCTCCAACCAGTTGTGCTCCTCACAGGATACTGGTTTTTTACTCCGTAATGGTAACTTAGCTGGCTATTTTTGCCAAATCATCCCGAAACGTTACACGAATTCCAAAGGTTTGTCTCCAATACTTTTATCATGCCTATTGCTCAAAACTTTGACCCAAGATTAGAGTTTAGAAACCGCTAACACTACTGAAAAAATGATCTATACCATTGGTGGACTTCGCGAATGATGCTATCTTCAATGCTCGTATTCATCAAGACGTTGAGGACATCTCAACAAGACTCATGATCCTTGATGACAGTATCGCCAAGCTTGCTCCGCTACTGTGCCTGATGGACCCCGCGGCAAACTATACAAGACTGCAGCTTAAATACCTTACACACTTCCTTGAATCTGTTTCTACCGTGATTTTTAAGCGCATCTCAATTAGCAAAAATGCTATAGCCCTCAACCTCCTGGACAAGATCCCAGGATCACAACTGGAATCCACCTTGCTCAGGGCAGCCGGCATGGAGCACCATTCATGCACGTGCACAAGGTTATACAAGCGTTCACCAAGCCACTAGTCGTATCCTTTTCCAATTCCCCTCCGATCAGATAGAGGGGGAATTTATCAAGCAGCAATCATCGCGTGTCCTCAAAGCAGCATATAAATCGGTCAGGATTACTGCCGACGAGACTCCTCCTCAGAGTGAGGCGGTAAGGGCAGCCCTCCCAACAGTACCTCCAACTGGTACCTCACAAACAGGCCCTCGGCAGAGGCTCACCTCAGCCGAGCAGTCAATATCCCCGAACCCGGCACGCTGCGCATCAATTCAGGGGCCTGTTGACCTTGGAAGCTCACCGTTGCCGGACCCCACGTAACATCCAGTGGACGACAGGTCCCTCTAGATGCATCTTCGACCCCCGCCCGTAGCGTATCCACCCCACCTGCTCCTAACAACAGCACTGTAAATCGGGCATTAGGGACCTCTCCATCACAGACCATATCTCCACCAAGTAAGCGGGTCCGTGGGATGCAGGCTACCTCTGCCCCCACCACCTCATCCGGTGGGGCTCATCCGCCTATCCCCCCCCCCGCCTTTTCTGGATCTCTCAATTCTTCCACAAACCTCGCCGGACCAAAAAAGTGCAAACGCGAGACCCACTCCGGTCCCTCATCACGTACAGACAGATAGAGTGGGGCTTCACTGCCAGGGCCCCTCTACCATGCAATCGAAGTAAAACCGGAAAGCAACGGTCGAACATCTGTGGGCTCCCGGCGGCATCCGCACCAATCCACCCACAAACCTAAGCCTAACCTACAGAGCGCACTAGATTTAAGATACAAGCATCCAGCCTACTCGAGGTGCGCTCGAATTGTCGGGAAACTCACAATAGGATCCGACCCACGCCCGACCCCCCTCAAAATCAAGTCTTCCCAGAGACCCAGTGGCCGGCTTTCGACTCGTGTTTAGCACCACCACGTATGCCCCCGCGGATAATACAGGTTGAACCGATACCAAATATGTTGCCGGGCAGACCTTTCATTCCACCTCTGGCCAAACATACCTTCGCTTCAGTGCTCTACACCTCTCCAAACGGGTACCCGATTCCACCTCTCTGGGGCCCTCCAAGACCCATATCACGGCCAGGTTCAATCCTTCCTGTCGAATATTCCTAGTCTTCCATTTCCTCCTTCCGTGGACTACCTCAGTGGGGCCCGCAACCTTGGCACAAGCTTCAACTTGCACCCCGCCTCCGGACAGCTCCCGGTTTTTCGTCCTTATCCCTCACTCAACCACAATCCGCATATAGTATCAAGCCCCGGGCAAGAGCACCAAATGTCCATAAGTCCTTACCACCACTTTCTCCCCCCAGCTCCTTCCGCGCCTCATTTACCCCCTCCAGGATTCGGCCGTTTTCACTAGAACCCCCCAACCGCTCTTTAAATTACGCCCCTCTTGAAAGTCCAGCTGAGCATTTGGCCACAGACACAAACTCTTCATCTAAAACGCCGTTAAAACGGGGCCAAGCTTCGGCTGCCCATCGTAAGCCATGCCCGATTTGATGATCCTTCATCACCTAATCACAGTAAAACTACGGCTCTATCCACTGAGAACCCAACCAGAAACACCTTGTCGATCTTACTACTTAACGTCCGCTCTCTCCTATTGAAATTGTCTTTGCTTAGAGCGCTTGCATTAAACCTACACCCTGATATCTTACTAGTTACCGAGACGTGGCTGACGGATCACACTCCATTAAAACACGTATCCATACCCGGCTACCAAGCCACCGCCAATAGTAGATCTGACCAAAGAGGAGTTGGCTGCATCATTTATACCAGACTCATATTCACGGCGCGCAGGTTCCATCATCCTATTCTTGATAACATTCCAGACTCGGTCTGGCTCTCTATCAAAGAAGGTCAACAACTACTTCTCGTAGGATGTCTCTACCGTCCTCCGAACCAAGAAAGGCAAGAGTTGACAGCAATAACAGGCGCATTCAGCTGTATCTCTTACCTCCCCGCAGCCGCCAAACTCCTAGCTGGTGATTTCAAAGTGCCTGAAATATGCTGGAATTCCATGGCATCGCCCCCAAAACTGTATGATTTCCTTTCGTGTATCCATGTTGGCAATTGGGTACAGCATGTTTTATCCCCCACTCGGGGAAAAAATACATTAGGCCTTATCTTCAATATTGGTATCAAGAATTTAGATACCCAAATCTTGAGTTGCTTCACCGGTGGTGAACTTAGGATGGTATCCTGTGTTTTTACTGCACCCCGGCCTCACACCGATAAGTCGGCAGAAACAAGCCCTCCAATCAGCAACGAGCGGTACTATAAAGCTTGCTGGAATACTCTTCCCTCTTTCATTCGTTCCCTTAAATGGGACGAACCCTTATTTAATGACTTAGAGATAGCGGCTGTCCAATTGTATTCTGATCTTCATTACTGCCTCGACAAAATCAATCCAGCTTCAGGGCCCATCATGTGCAAACGGCTGAACTCTCTAGATCGTCTTAACGGTAACCTAGCCAAACTCCAACGAAGATTCACTAAGACAAGGGACTTCTCGTCGTATCTCTAAAAATTACGTATATCCCATCCGATTAAATTGCATTTGGATTCGTCTCAGAAAAAGCAGGAACTAGATGCCTTTAGCCACCCAAACAAGGTGGAAGCACTGGTCAGGCTAATGAAGGTCAGAAGCAAGCAATCTGATCAGGGCATCCCATATCTGAACTATAAAAATAACTACTTGGATGACCGTCTTTTGATTACAGAGGCTTTCAGCACCCATTTTGCCTCCTCCTTAACGAAAGATGGCGCCACATCCATCCCCTTTCTAAATCCGGTAAAATCAGTAACTTTCTCCACAGTAGTCTTTTACCCTGACGAGGTTTCAACCTACGCAGATGGGACAAGACCGTTCTACAGGCCAGGTCCGGCAGCATTAGCACCGGCTATTTTCAGTCAAGGTGGCGAAGACGTTCCAATGTTGCTGACAAACATCTTCAATTTGTCACTCAGGTGCAGTATTTTTCCTTCTCAATGGAAAACTTCAACTGTCATACCTATGCACAAAAGCGGATCACCTCTAGATCCAGTTAACTATCGGCCGCTGAACCATACCCCGGTCGTGTCCAGAATCACGGAGAGAGTGATCAAGAAAGGGCTGACACGTCACCTTCTTAACCATAATCTAATCAACGCTGGTCAGCATGGTTTTCTGAAAAACAGATCATGTGCGACATGCATGACAGATTTCCTCAACCTGGTCACAGAGACTGTCAACATTGATAAATCGGCAATCGTGATCTTTTTGGACATGACCAAGACTTTCGACCGAGTATCCCACGTCAGGTTACCACAAAAGATCAAAACATATGGAATCGTGGGCCCGATGCTTGCTTGGTTTGTATCTTATTTATCAGTTCGAGACCAGATTGTAAGAATAGACGGAAATTTGTCCAAACCCCTTTCCCGTGACTAGTGGTGTGATACAAGGTAGCGTACTCGGCCCACTAATGTTCCTAATGTACGCAAACGATATATCTACCATTTGCCAACAGGGAGTTCCCTTCCTGTTCGCAGATGATATCAAAATCGTGTACGCTTTTGAGCCTGAGGCATTAGCTCTTACCGTAGATGACATTACAAGGGAACTGCTCGCTCTCAGCCCCCGGAGTGATGATTGGAAAATGAGTTTCTCCGCCGAAAAAAGTAATATTATTTTGTATAAATGTCACGTCCCCACTGAAAGATTTAGTATAAACGGCAAGTTCAGGTGAATTGGGTCTACATCATTCATGCACGCTTGACTTTTCGGAACATGCAGCCATCCAGGTGGCTAAAGCACGCCGTAAGATCGGGCTCATATATCAAACATTTACTTTGCCAGAAAGTCAACTAAACATTTTTAAGTTTCATGTCAGACTTCTTCTGGAATACGGCTCAAACACTTGTTCCAACATGCGACAGAGAGATCGAATGGCATTTGGGGACGTACAGCGGGCATTCACGAAAGAGCTCCTAGGTTCTTCTTCGTCCTCAAACTAAATGAAACATTGTGATCTGCTGAAAGTCGATCCCTTATGGCTAGGCCGCATGAGAAATAACCTTCTATCCTTTCACAATATCCTGAAGAATAAATCATGTAGTTCAGCACCGCAGGTGAGAACCCTTTCTAGTTATCCCTTACGTAACAATGGGTTCTTGGTTTCTGTCAATTTGCCCAAGCTTGCACTCAGGTCAAACGTCTTCATCCACAAGTACGCTTCAATGTGGAACAAGCCACCACAACGAATTCGGCAGCGTCACCGACGTCGGTGGCCTTCAAACAGGAAATATACATAGCCCTAACGGTGAACACGCTGACCAGGATGTACAATCCCTATATTTGAAGGCCCTTGAGGTAGGAATAGGGTACTAACAAATCAAACAACCGCTTTAAACAACCTAGTCTCAATTAGACCTGCACAGGTTTGGCCTCCTCGCTACGGCATTCAGGGAACTCGTGGTTCATTCCCGCGATCTGAGACGGCAAAACCTCTCATTATTTTACCATCAAATACCTTTTTTCGCGGCAAGCCGACATAGCGGCCTGTGGCGTACTCGGGTATAAGGACACCTCGTTGTTAGGGCTGCAAGTAGTGCACACCCTTGTACAAACTGGGTTTCGGTGAGTATGGACCCCGTCGAATAACCGCAGATTGTGTTTGACTCTACCTTCCCCTGCATTTTCTGTTCTATGTAAACCGCCGTGGGGATCTGACTTCACGGATATGGCGAGTGTTACTGCGGCACCTCTGTGAACAATCCCGGCTGTGATTGTCTCCCTGCACAAAGTTGACCACCGATGAGACGACAGAAACCTCAAAAAGTAAGAAGTTGGCATAAAAAAAGAGAGAATAAAAATGCCCCACTGCTTTGTCTTCCAGGCATACCAGCCTTGTCACATGTGAGCCATGTCCCCAGGCTGCTGTGTAGCTACGGATTGACTGGTGAGGTTGACCTATTCCCAAAGCGGCTTGTTACATACGGTCCATGTTTCGGCCGGGCAGTGGGAGCCGGGGTCACCCACTAAAAGTAGCCCCGCCTTCTCTGACAGTCAGATATCTGACTGTGATAAAACTAAAAAATGATAAAAACGTCTAAAAATGTATGGATCACTCTCGGAGCGGCACGAGCTGGATGCCAATGGACTTGTATCGTGCTACCTCTCCAACTAAGGCGGGCCCTAAAGCAGCAAATATTGGGCACTGAATGTAGACCGTTAGGGTTCGCTTCCCTGACGAAAATTTGGCCCCATCCCGTCTCCACCTCTCACGGCTCTCCAAACCAATCCTCGCATGGGTGTTTTCCTGCTTTGCAATGTGCTAACGACGAAAAAGATATCGCGGTAACCATGCAATCACCACTATATCGGGTATGCTTGCTCATAATCAGGTATAATCTCAGTACACAAGCACCGTCGATTATGAGCACAGACGAACTAAGGGCTACGTTACTCGGCACGAGACCAATTTTCTTTAGTGCGTCATCACCGACACCATCATAGGTACTTTCACTTTAGGGCCCTTTAAGAACCATTCAATATAGAGTAACTACTATACCGGAAGACACCGTGGCAAATATAGTGCTATGCTAGCAGGGTACCAGTCCCATTCACTCACATTCTGTTCTTTCAAACCCACCTTACCGCCTCGGTGCTGAACTGCAGACTGCGTAAGCAAACTAGATCGACGGTTACCATTTCCAGATACCCTTACCCGTAAAGCTCTAGGTTTTTCTTAGTGTCCCAACACTGTCACCTTTAGAATGCATACAAAATGACTCAACCGTGGGACGCAACTCTGCTAGCCTGCAGCATTATAGCTCAGCCCCCGGCGAGCCTACTCCACACAGAACGTGGAGTAGGTGCCATTGAACGCCTAAGTGAACTTTATCTTTGCCCCGTTCACATAAACCAAACCAGTTCATTACTGTTATCGTCATATACTACCCTAACCCACAGCTGGAACCACGTCCGGACTGCAATCCCTATTTATTTCAGGTTCGTCGCCTCCCGCTATCTCAGTCGCCAAACTGGATAACCACAGATGCCACTATGACTCGTACCGATGGGAACCCAAGTGGAATTTTTCGTAGCACCTGGGACTGCAATCAAGCCATGCGGCAGAAAATACCCCCAACTGCCTATCAGGTTAATAAGTGTTTTCCAAAGCAAAACCTCTCCTGCGGATATCAACATTAGAGTCAATGCAAGTAACAGTTCACGCGCAACCTGCTAATGTACTGGTAGTCATTTAAATCCGTCATATCTCGCCACACTAGGATGATTGACCGACACATACCTTTTACTCCGCCAGACGAACCATACCCATAGAATTTCGTACATTACCATTATTGAGGCCGAATAGCACTGAGGCTCAAAGCGTTATTGTACACACACATATATATATATGTACTTGTCAGTGAAACAGCATAATAATGCTCAAGTCAATGCGGAGATTTTCCACTTTAGCATTTGTTGCAACAGTCCATTTTCCCTTCGATCCGTGTCCGGCTGGAAATTGATCTTCCACTTTTCCAAGGCCCTCTAGTTGCACCTTCACATTTCTTAATGGTACAGGTTACTGATCCTGAAATTTAACTCACCCTCATATGGACCTTTGTTACTTGCACATTCACCAAAGTACAAAAATGTACATTCATAAAATTGGTTTCATGTCTCCTTGTTTCATAAATCATTCCTTTTATTGAACCCCGGTGGATTCGTCATTCACGGTTTGCATCAGCTTCGTGGTTTGCTATTCTTTTCGCATGCATTGATTTCCCCGAGTGCACTTCCATACAATCTCTTTTTCTTCCTATTTAGAATTTCGATGTTCGCAGACCCCGGTAAATCGCCGTTTTTCATGGCTTGCATCATTCTCGTTGATAATGCACCTTTGGCATTATGAATGAACGACCTATTCGGTATCCCCGCTGTGCGCCACCGCCCAGCCTGAAATCGAAACCGGTTCAGAGTTGCCGCTCAAGCCAATACTAGAGTGATCCATATAAACCATCGCTGGCTATGTTTTTCTACGGCTGGCACTCTTGACTTTTATACCTGAAGTTTGTGATTATTTCATTTTACTGAGTAACGCTGTACACCATGATCATGCGCCTGCACGTGCGTCTCGACCATAGCCGAGAAATATACCATTATTATTATTATTATTATTATTATTATTATTATTATTATTATTATTATTATTATTATTATTATTATTATTATTATTATTATTATTATTATGATTATACTAATATACTCTTGGAGAGGAATGTTCTGCGCCCTAAGTTCTTTCTGTCCAAGTACCCAGGAATCTGGAACAAACTTCATTTGCGCATCAGATCTTCTCAGTTGAAGTAAGCATTCTTGCATTCTATTGATAAATTCCTTTCTGTCGCAACCGTTTTGCTCCTACTGAACGTTCTCATAACCGAAAGTCAAGAAAGGTCTCTACTTTTAAGCCGTTGCTCCGCTCCCTTGCTTTGCCTTACCCCCTAGATAATTTCACCGTTTTCGAATTCTGAGTTTTCCGCTTGACCGCCTCTCCTTAGATTTCACCATGAACCTATTCAAGGCATGTTTGCTTCCGCTATTTGTTTTTCTATACCAGCCTATGAGATCCTAAGAATTCCACTTTGAAGCAAATCCTCACAGAAGCATTCACATTTAGAGAGAGGCCGCCGTAATAATCCCCACAGATTTTCAATATGCCTCATCCGCTCCACCATTTATTACCTTTATTTAGCTATATCGCGTCTGCGGCCCTGAAACCAGCCTCAACAATGCTATAGAAACTGCATCAGTAACTATCCCCTGGTCCGCCACACACATATATATATATATATATACATATATATATATATCAGTATATACACATATACTCACTACTGTCCTGTGATTATTAACACAAGCACGGTAAGTAACCCAATGCTGCTCGATAGCTCTGGGCTTATGTTGCCTCTTCTCCACACCAGGCTCCACCACATATACTTCCATCACCACTTCTACGATCTTGAATTGAAAAATCCAAACTCGTTTATCTCACTTAGAGTGGCTCACTAACTGAACTCAACACCAGTTATGACGTCACTAGTTCTGCCCTCACCCTATCCCCAGATAAGTTTCTTCCTTAATTTCTTCTGCTGGATGACTACTCTTGGTAAAATACTAACCTCTCCACCGAATGCTTCCGCTCCTACTAACGCGTCTCCTTTCATAATCCCACGTTCCACGGCCTCAGTGTCTTAAAGATCCGCTACATCGATGAGCCCGTACTTCGCTTTCGTTATTCTTCCCGTTAACTGTTGGTCTTTAGCTGGGCTATACCCAGGCTGTGCTTCTCTATCTCACTTCGCTTTCCAGTGATCCTCAATGCCGATCATGCAACTCGGGCACTAAACTGACCAACGCCCTGGCTAGTGCACCTGGATGATAATGCTGTATGGCCGTCTGTCGACGACTGTCCCCGGTGGCTCTGTTGTCCAAGTTCTCAAAACCCGTACAGTTGGTCCTGGACCATATACGTTTATCGTGGTGTCTCATCCCTCTGTACAACAATCAGTGACCACTCACGCCAATCCCAATGTTGCGGGGCGTGGCCAGGTCCCCCGATTTGGCCGGCGCACATCGAGCGTTCAGGCCATCTGTAAAAATGTGCGAGGGCAATTAGGCTGGTGGATCACACCTGTGTTCACTCCACGAAGTGTTTTTCAGGCTACATGACCACAGCACGGTCAGCCCCGCCAGCTGGCACCGGTTGCGTATTGCACGGTCCAAATATTCTCGCCCTATCGCATTTATCACTGTCCTTTGCGGACCGCATGCTACTACTAGCATTCCGCCACGATTCGCTCATCTATCATCCTTTTCAGTACTCTTATCACTTCCCTACCGTGTCGTTCTGCGTCTGTATGCACACCTAGCCACTGTGTTCTTGTTCCTATCGTGTTTCACAATGACGACCCTCACGGCATAATATCACCCTCGCCTTATCCGTTTTACTCTGCCCAAGCCTGGGGTATGTTCTTTTCCACCCATTTCGCCCCTGTCGGCTCATAATCAGTAGTATTTGGTACCCCAATATGCCTACAAAGCTCACTGATCGCATACCTCACTAGCTACCACGTTGCAATATCCTTTTTTGTCCGTCTTATAACTCCCACCATTATGCACCAGACACATCCGTAACCCTGACCAATAACCACATAATAACTTGCCATTCAAAAATTTGCATTGTTTACAACCAAGTTTATTATTCTTTCACCACCACCATAAGTTTCAAGTATGAGCGCGCAGTTATTCTTTAGACCTTCCTCTTAGGCAGTGTCACTGTTAACAACTTCTGGCTCAATCCTTTAGTTCAGTGGCCGGCAAGCACGCAACTCTCCAGTTCCATTCTCTTAACTCCGAAGCACAACCATTTCTCGATCATTAGTGTTCCATCACGGGCTTTCTCGTCCAGGTTCTTTTCTTCTTCTCGGTCTTCATCCTGTGTCATATGCGGTGAAAAAACCTGTTTCATTATCTCTTACCTGGTTTTCTTTGGTCAACACTCCCGCCCGCTTTGTACATTTCCCGCCACAAGCATCTTCAGTGTGTCTCTTGTGCTGCTCTGCTTTTCCGCGTCCACCCAGTGGAAGGTCATCGTGACTTCATCATTCTTACCTACAGTTTCAAATCATGAGATCTGCCATTACCCGATCTTTCTGATTCTCCACTTCTTAATTTCTGTTTCATGTTATTCGCCGTTACAACTGATGCATTTTCATACCACAGTTTTTCTTACCTCCAAGTTACACTTCCCCAGTGATCTTTTGCACCTCTCCAACACCCCGTACTTCTATTCGCTCTGCATTCTCCAGCCGTTTTCACGGCCATCTTCTTGCTACATAAGGTAAGTCCGCTTAATAAGGCTTCGCCCACATTCGACCGTCACCACATGCCACACCTGCAATAATCACACTGTTAGATTCACTCTTACCTGCGTTCGTCGATCCTTTCCCTCATATTCTCTCGTTTATCAACTTCTGCTCACAGCCGTTACTTCTGTGCTTCCAAAGTTGATTCCCTCCTGTTGTTGATCCCCTGTTTTCACCTGTTATAAACAAATCCATCGGGGTTTATCCAAGCAAATTTCGTACCGGTTGACCCAACCCTACCTGTCTCGCCGGAGCACTGCTACCTCCGTGTCCTGCCCCTACAATGCTTTTTGCTCTTGCTCTGATATATATATATATACATATTTATATATATACATATATTTATGCTCCCACATATTTTCTCTGTCTCCTCCAGTTCTTTGCCGGTCAGTTCTTTTGCCATCATACCACCGCCCCTCATGATATGTGTCCATTTTGTCTATATCTGTGTCTCACACTTACCGTATCTCGATACTTCTGCAGCAGCAATGCCATCTGAAGCACTCTTCACGTCCTGCACTGCCAGCTCCCTTCTTTTAAATTGACCCCGCCCGTTAAGTGCAACAACGCATAGGTCATGGCTACCTAGTCCCCAGCCATACGACTCAATTTTTTGTTCTTCCTTCTTCTCTCCTCTCTTCCTTCTGTTCTTCATCGTTTCTCGTAACGATAGTTTCCTATGCCAATTTTCAGTCCTTCTCATGTAAAACCCGCTGGTTTTGTTCTCTTCCACTAGGCCCAGTCAGCCGCTCCACCCGACTTTGACCTTCATATTCACCGGGCCCATATCTGAATCCATCTTCCGGTCCGCTTAAACTCCCTTAATTACCCCTTGTATGCATAAATTTATCTCCCTCTCATTTCTCCTCCATTTCTTTCTGCCCCCTTCGTGTTGCGTATTTCTGAATTTTTCATGAACCTTGTCTGTCACTTTTGTTGCTTGTGAAATTTTGATCTCGCGTAAGACATGCTTCGGGTGTCTCCGAAATAGACTATTGTTATCGTTATTATTATAAAAGCACCTAATCTGGCAGAATAATTAGTGAAACTAACCACAGTGGGTCGGTCACCGACTACATCTTAGACTACAATCCATACTTTGTTGGAGATTTTCGTGTATTGGATATGAGGACTGAAACGTGTCTTCTGTGGTTTTCCGCTCGGATCCAAAAGTTCTCTCCGGAACTAGCGCTCAGTAGTCAACTCCCAAGTTAGGACGGGCCAGATTGGATATAGCAAGGAATTCAACACCTCCCTGCGATAATACGCCCAATTACGGAGCCGGAAGTCACCACTTGATAGTAATTCACTTGTCTGATTGGCAAAACGTCTGCGTTCTCCAGAGGGCGGAAGGATACAAGACAGTCGTCTACAAAGAAGTTAGCATAATTAGCACTGGAGATGTATTTCTCAAAGAATTCTCCCCACAAAAAGGTCTGCCGTGCCATGCAACGCAAAATTCGCACCAAATGGGGAGGGAATGGCGTTAAACAGGTGAACGTTCATTTGCTATTCAACTAGCTTACCACCTGGTTGACCACTTTCCTGCCAAGGGAACTTTGGTCTTCCCTACTCTTGTCGGCACTCGAACCCGCGCAAACATTTCTTTAGTCTCCGTAGCTAATGAAAGAGGTTCCTCTCGAGAGCAAAGCTACAGTCCAACTTAGCTTGCTGCCGCGTCCGGTCCCTGTAGCAAGTTATAATCTGAGGAGCTTTCCTGGAATACAGCTGCACGGTCAAACACCACCTCTAACTTGCTAGGCCTCTAGAAGATTGTCACTAAATGATGCCGTAAGTACCAACTAGCCTCAAAATCGGTTTTCAACTGTTTGTCAGGCAGTAAATGGAAGTGGCAATTGCGAATATATCCGTCTATGTAGTAGATTATTTACCGAGGGCCAAGAGCAGATTTTTTTCTAAAGCCATTCGATCGTTCTTTGGTCATAGCCTAATTATTTGGAAGTCACACGGCAGGATCCCTCCATGGAAGTGGAATTTCATGGTATCCGCCCGACTGTGTTATGGCCTTGGCCACCATATAGACAGCCTGTTTGTATTCTATAAAGGGTTGTTATTTGCATTCCCATCACCGAAATCAGCGTCGTATAGTCAATCGAGCTGTTTTGCCAGGGGGTTGATTCGAAGCCCAATGTGCCTTACCATTCCCACGTATGGCGGTTCTTGGTTTATCGGACCAAGAACAATCCATCCTCAAATGGTTTGCACGGCAAAGCTTTGTCTACATTTACCGCTCTTCTACTC
This sequence comes from Fasciola hepatica, assembly GCA_948099385.1. Lineage (NCBI taxonomy): Eukaryota > Metazoa > Platyhelminthes > Trematoda > Plagiorchiida > Fasciolidae > Fasciola > Fasciola hepatica. Next base: position 77,573 of record CANUEZ040000136.1, read on the forward strand.
TACTGCCTAACTTGCTTCTGGAATTCAAGTACCTATTAGGATCCTCACTATTGAATCTTCAGGTTCTATCCTTTGACTCAACGTAGGTGAGGCCAAGAGGAAAGGTCCGCATCTGAGCAGCACTGAATTGCTTGAATTGGTAGGGTATCCACACAGATGGCTCGTTCTACACTCACAGCTTCACTCACCAAAAATGAGTTTAGCCGAAGCTCCGTTATCAGCGAGTTTCAGGTTTCCGTCCCATTCAAGTTCACAATCGGAAGTGAGGAAGGGGATGTTTTCAGGCCTGTCAGCCTCATAAAGACTTTTGATGTTAGAGTGACACCGTATCTGCTCTCCAGTAGAGCGTAGGTCTCCAGAAGCCCTCGGTCTGTCGGCTGGTACTGATAGCACACCTTAACTGACGAGAAATCCTGGCCTGAAATGGGCCTCACAATTATTGGTCCACTGGCCAGGTTTTCTTGCATCGTCCGTACCCAGCCTATCCAACTGCAGCCAGTGCTGAAATTTGCATAATTCAGTCGGTAAATTGCTTTTGTACACCAAGCATTACAAAGTGGTGCCGCTTCTGACAACTTCATTATGAGCGTGGTTTGGAAACGTATTTCTTTAACGAACGTCCAACTATCAGGCATACGACGAGACAGAAAAAGCTGGCATTCCTTAGGCACGTGCATTCTATTCCATACTGAACGTCCGTCAACTGCAACCAACAAAGAACTGCCCTGTTTTTGCGTGGACATTATCGCTTCCGGGTGCGGTTTTGTATATGTTATTCCTCCAACTGGATGACTGCAAATGCCCTCGAGCCAAGCTATCGGCAGCCAGTTTAGCGTAACTACTTTGGGCAATCCGTAACGCAAGGGAGAACAAATACCGCAGATCTTGGAACCTGAGCTCATCACCTTTCCTCGGGATATCATCAATGGCCCTAGCCCAGGAATCCTGGAGACTAGCTGGTAGAACTCGGGTTTTCCGTTCCACGTAATTCACCTGCGTGACATCAGCTTTACAGATGAGTATTTTCAATGAAAGCTTGGTCAGGTTATCTGAATCTTCCACCAGAGGCTTCAAACCTTGCAGTAAGCCTGTAAATCAGTAAACCAGCCGCTACGTGATGCTGTACACCTGAATCCTCTAAGAATTCTTTAGCACTAGTGTGTGTCAATCTTGAGGGCAACGTAAAGCATTCCGAAATAGAGTCCCTTGCTTGTCCCTTGCAGTAATGCACAAAATAAATCGGACTGTGACCATCTCCTCGAATTCTTGCTTCGGCGCGATATTCAAACTGTTTCACAAACCTGAATACGTTGACGAACATCCGGAAAATAGCTCCAGTTCCACTTTCGGTAAATCCAAACGATAATCAACTGTAGGTTCTGCTACTAGAACCATGTTTTTGTTTGTTTGTGGAGCATCGTTCTGTACACGGCAGCCATCCAGGTAGCAAGGTGGATATTCACTGTCCATTACTTTGCTTGTGACTTCATCGCTGGTGACTAGGTTTCTTCCTCTTCAGAGAGCGCCAAACGTAGTTTCACCATTTTCATCGCATTTTTTAATTCGAGCAGCTTACTTGGCTTATCTAGGTCTAACTTTTTCGCACCCTGCTTCTCCTTCAACTCGGCCAACAACTGGTCACCCGGAGCCCTATGGGAAACCGGGCTAACCCTAGAACAACCTGAAAAACGGGAGCCTGGGCAGAACACATGATATAAAATCCTACGGGAAAATGTGTCTGGTTCCCCGCAAAATGTTTTTTTTTTGCCCAAGGGCGGTTTGCCGCATTGCTGTGTAATTTCATTGCCAGGTGGTCGCCAAGGCTATTGAGTACTCTGAAGCCCAGCAAATGGAATGTTTGAGCTAAGCTTTTCAACTGGTTTTGACACTTTTCAAAACAATGTCTATTCCAAGTGGCTACCGCACTAGTTCAGTTCAGTTTCGTTCAGTTTGCACAGAACAGGTAGTGGCCACCGCTAATCGAGCTTCCAGGATACTTTCGACAGTATGCACACTAGTTTCGCACTCACCACTGCGCAGTGTATTTTATCAAATCCTCACCAAAAATCGAAGGGAAACGGAAAATCTCATCTCACTCCGGCTATGAGAGACAGTAAGCATCATGAGAGTTCACCGAGACAGCAAGCAACAGACGAAAACGTCAAATACAACACACAGACGGACCACAGTTCTGCCCCTCATCCATCTAGTGAAAGTACTCAAAACTCACCACAAGGCAATATCTCGTACCACCCAAAAATCTTTGGTTTTTACGCACGAGGCTGACTGGGGTGACAGCGCACTAGGCTCTTACTCTAATATTCAACCATATACCCTCCACTCGCACCCCTGGAAAGCATGTCGAAGCCAAATCTAATCGCTACCATAGCTTCGACTTTGAACCTATTGATCAGGACAGTATGTCAAAGTAACTGAAGACCAAAGCCAAACTCAGTGAGGCCCCAGAAAAGGAGTAAAGAAAACGAAAAGGGAGTAGTGGGAACCCGTCAACTTTTCCGTGCGTACTCCTTTACCTCTCGTCGCCCTTGCTAAAATGCGGCCTTCTCGATGTCCTTTCATCCGAGCCACGCTTAGGCTGACAACCCCACCTAACGGCAACCACTGTAAAGGTAATTCCGATCGTAAATAGCACGTGACCCAATTAACAAACCCCAAAGTCAGAGCAAGATTGATTCGCTGATTTCACTTTACTAGACTAACAAATTATGCGCATATAAATATGTACGAACCTCAACTGTACAGCCACAACATCCGGCAAGGAGGACCAGAGTTCAATGGAAAGTCACTGTCAGTACCACCGTCACGGCAGTCCGAGTTCGAGGCAAAAATATGCCACGGCTTATGAGTAAAATATGAACAAATGTTCAAGTGTAGTGATTGATGCATGCTGTACTTGTTCAAGGGCCAATAAGATAAAGAGCATAGTTTCAACAATACGAGTGTGACAAAGGCTAGGGAGGATTTCCAGGCATGTAAGTCACATTTAACACCTGACACCGGCCAGCTGCATCAAACCTGTAAATACCCCACAGCTGTGCGTGCCAAGTATCCCTCAGACGTTATACGAACTGCTATTTGTGTTCTTAGTACATCTTGTTGCCTCCTGCTGACTGCAATCACTACAGTGGCCTAAACTTTAGGCCCACTGACATGGATGGCATATCGAGGCAACATATGACCAACACCTGCCCCATGTGAGTTCCCAAAAGATGAACACGGATAACCGTTCACATTTCGTATTCCTAACTACATTTCCTCACTTTGATAAAAATTGTCTACGTCCCACGCCTCCTAGTGCCCAACCAACGCTTTAGGTTGCTGCCCAACTTAGTAGTAACCCCAGTCAGCGGCATCCAACCGGCAAATACCCCACGGCTGCCCTCTTGGTTCGCCAGTTAGGCCATTCGTTTCTCTGCCCTCTCTTAAGTCGGATGGGAGCGTACTATTTATCGGCACACTCGTGTCGACCGGGCCCCTCCCTCTCTATTACCATGTCCCCCTATGCTAATCGGCCGTTACAATGTTTATCATAATTCGCAGCTGGAACCTCGTTAAGCCCGCCGCGCTCCCCTCCATCGATTTTAGATCCCTCTTGATACTGTTTTATCTATCACAACACCCGGTAAAACCCTCAAGTGAAAGCTTAGAGTCGTGTGCTGGCTGATTCTACCACGTCATTCTCCATACTTATTGGTCAAGTGGCACACCCTGACTCTTTCCGGCTAAGCCTTTACTGGAGCCCTTCATTCTCTGGCCAACATGATGGCAATCTAACTGAAAGGCATAAGAACTCTTCCAGCGGCCTACTGTCGGAAGGACTGTTACTCCCCGTTGATGTCTTAACCCAAGCCTACGCATCTACGGGCAGCACGACAACTATTGCTGTGCTAGTCACCAGTGTCCACCTTTTTCGACCGACGTGGTTTTCCAGTTTTCCCTGTTCACTTCGGCCTTGACAACACTTCCATTGCATCAGAAGAAAACCATACTCAAAAAATGATACGCACTGCCTACGGCTACCGCCCGATGATATACTATATCTGTCCGAGACCTCACTTGATCAATTTTGACTGAATAACAACCGCGCAACGGAACCTATCTCAAAAAAAGGACCTCCTGAAACTGTAAACCATTCTCGCCTGCAGTGGTAAGCTCGGATACAGAAATAATACAAGAGACTCGATAAGGCAATACGTTCATCTATTTAGGAGTAGTCAGACATGGTCCGGGCTGAATATTTATTATCTTTGTTTCAGTATTTTGCTCCTCCTTAAAGGCATCTATTTTCGCAAATCATTGATAGTATCGCAGGGCCCCATCTTTCTTCCCCCAGTCGTGGAACTCACGTCGCTTGATAATGCCCGTTATTTTTTGCAACTTCATCATCCTGTTCACGGTGTCCTGACTCTTTTCTTATCCATAAATGTTCTCTTGAGTACCATTTTGCAGTTTCTCCTTGTTTATGTCCCAAAGGAACTGGGAAATGCAACCTCCGTCACACATGCGTCATCCCTGTGTGCGTTATATATTCTGCATCGTGGAATAACAGTCGCTACGAAAGTTTCATATCCTGCATGTTCTCCGCTATGAAAATGATGAAACCAAAACCAACTCGCATTTGCCGAGTAAACCGTTGTCATTTTAGTTCATTTAAACTCGGCCCAGTTTTATCCTCTTGTTCTCTAAAGCAGCTGACTTCTCACTTCAAAGTTTGTAACTATCAGTTTCTTTGGGCCACAATGTACATTGATCATGCTCCCATGCTTGCTTCTCGGTCAAGGTCAAGAAATATGCCGTCATTATTATTAACACGAACTAGGGCAACTTTGATTAACTGCACGGTCCGCAGGTTTGATTCCACTAGGCAGACCGTTCCAACTGTTCAGTACCTCGTTGCTGGAGAAGTACGATCTAGTCATCAACCTAGCTCGGGCTTTTATCAGCTTCTTTTCATGTATCCTTGTTCCGGAATCCAAAGCCACTTGGAATAGACTATCGGGCCTAAGGACAGAAAAGTCCTTCAATAGCTCAAACGTTTCTATAAGATCCCCTCGACGTCTCCTCCTTTCCAACAAGAAAAGATTCAGACCACATGGTCTCCGCTCGCACATCTTACCCCGCTGCCCTTCAACCATTCACATCGCAGGACGTTGAACTTTCTCTGAGCAGGCGGCGTCCTTTTTGTAGAAGGGTGACCAAGACTGCACGCTGCCTTCTAAGTAGGGTTGTACCATAGCCACGTAAATAGGTACAAATATTTTCGGCTGCCCGCAAAACAAAGCTGATTGCGGTCCAAAGAGCTCACCATGAGCCTTTTATGCAGCAGCGTTGCACTGACCTGACCATTTAAAGTCACTTCTCATGATGACCCCAAGGTCTTTAACCCTACTGAATGCTTCCACATTGAACAGCTCTTAGTCATGAACCACAGTTAGTCATTCTGTTTTCCTAGTCAACAAGTGATTATTTCCGGCTTTTAGGGGTAAGTCCCACTTGTATCCTCAGTCCAAGACGGTTTCTGTATGTCTGCCTAGGTCCACCCTATTCTCAGGTCTAACACTTCCCACGTCGTCCACAAAAGTAAAGCAAAGCGATGGAAGAGCGGATGCCAGGTCGTTATTAAGCAAGAATAGGACCGGGCCTAAGACTGATCCCTGAGGTACACTACTGGTGACATCCGCCAAACTGGAGCACTTGTCTCCTGCTATGATGTTAAACGTCCTGTGGGAGAGGAAGTCTTCCGGCCAGCTATATACTGGCCCACCTGTGCCGAACGTCTCCATCTTTGCCGAGCAAAAGATGATGAGTAACGGAGTCGAACGCCTTGCTAAAGTCCAAGTAGCATACATCAACTCCCTTGCCTTCGTCCAGTCGTCCAGTTACTTCATCTAAGAAACACAAAAGCTTGGCCAGACAAGACCTATTTTTCAGGAATCCATGCTGGGCCGGACTTAATATTGAGTGCTCCAGTAAGTGCTGGCAGATGTGGGCACGGATGATCTTGTCAAGGACTTCACATAATAATAGTATTACCAGTAGCTTTCGGATGCGCCAGAAGCTTGCTAGTGTGCGTGATCAGATGATTCATGTGGTGTCAAAATCGGAATTTATAAAAGGGTAAAGATGGCGGTATACAGGGCAGTGTACCTGGTCCTCTCCTATTTCTTATATTCAGTAATGACGCATTCGACGTAGTACACTAGGTCACGCCATCCCTGTTTGCAGGCTATATAAAACTTATTTACTCTTCCAATTTTATTGATGCTACCCCTACTCTTTTAACATTTCCGCTGACCTTCCTGTGCATGACAGCTGGTTCCACACATGGATGATGAGCTTTTCCATTGATAAGCCCGAGGTTCTTATCCACAAATTCCAATGCCTTCCTGGATCCTCAACTCTTGGTGGGTCCCCAATAGTCAGTCGACCTACCACCCGCGATTTTGGCCTCAACTATTCCCGTCCCCTCAGCCTTGCTGAGCACGCCGCTATCCAAGCCGTCGGGGCTAGAAGATGTGTGGCTCTTCTTTCCCGCTCCTTTAGTCACCGGAACAGTATCATCAGCATCTACAAATCCCACATCAGGCCTTTGCTTGAATACTGCTCAATAGTATTTCCTAACATGTCGAAATTCGAGAGAGTTGCGATTGAAAGCATACAAAGTCGTTTTGCCCAAAACTACTCGGTCAATCCACGTCTTTAAGCTATGGGGAACAATGCCAAAATCTGACTCTTGACCCACTCTAACTCCGCCTCTTAAGACTAAACTTAGTCTTCATGTATAACCTGCTCCATAACCAGTCTTTTTCCTTTAACCCAGTAAGCTTCTCCCGTGGGACACCTTGTAACAGCCGGTCGTGGAAAATCCCCCTTTTTCCCTCGCGATTCAGTGTTTTTTCCCAACATCACTCATTTCCATACACTATTGACTTGTCTTTACGAACTGGTTGTTTTTCTGGACCAATTGTTGTTTGTTCGCGCCCAGAGCGCTATTTTGGCACATCCTTGCTCAGGACCTGCGTGACGCACGTGCTGTCTGCTCACACGCTGCCATTCGGTTTCTCGTTGTTGAGTCTTTGTGATCATATTATTGAGGTTTGTATATTGTTTATGTCATTGTTTATTTTAATAATCTAGTATCGTAGAATTATCACGGATAATCGCCTTCTGATTTCGGGATCCGTTGCGAATTTGGCTACGCATTGCTCAAACGTTCGTAACAATACTCAATAGATCTATTTGGAACGAGGAAAATTCACGCAAAATGCCAAGGAAAGGATCAAAGGCAGTCGAACCCGGACAGGAAGTAATACGGCAAGTCTCTGGGGAGGTTTTGGGTACTTATGATTCTTTAGTTAATGCTAGATCGCCTAGTCCTGTCAGTGCTAGCTCATGTGTTATTGAAAGCAATATTGATCGTAAGGACGTTGATTTATATAAGCTGAGAATAATAGAACTAGAGCAACAGTTACTTTCGGCTAGACTACAGGCGCATGAAGCAGAGAAGTGTACACAGAAACAGCGAGAGTATAGGACCAGTGACTTCGACACTTCCGATAGGTTAGAGTGCAATAAGGTAGGGAACCCCACGCAGGTCGCCGACTACAAACCACCATCGATCGATCTGCCTAGAGTGGAGTTAACGGTTTTCGACGGGCGAGCTGAGCAATATTGCAAGTTTGTCAAACAGTTCGAGACGTTCGTTGAAAACAAGGTGACCGACCCTGGGCAAAGGCTTCTTTACCTTACTCACTACTGCCGAGGCCGAGCGCGAGAAGCTATCGACGGGTGCACCATGCTCGATCCAGAACAAGGCTACACAAGGGCAAGAAAGATTCTGAGGGACTTGTTTGGCCAACCTTTCAAAGTAGCCCGTAACCTAATAGAGGGCGTGATGGCAGAGGCAAAGAGAACCAAGGGCGACGTCTACACCATGGCCGACCTGGTGATCAAGATGCAGAACTGCTCAATAGCCCTCGACCATTTAGGTTACAGAGCTGATCTAGACGCCATGCACACTTTGGAAGGCATAGTCCGTCACCTCTCTCCCGAACTACAGGGTCGGTGGGCGGAAGAAGCTGAACGGATAAGCCGAGGCGACAGGGAAGCCAACTTCGAAGACCTGACTGAATACTTAGACAGGCAAACGAAGATAGCTGACAGCAGATTCGGCCGACTCATCCGGGACAGCAACCGAGCAAACAAGCCCGGTACTAGCCAAGTCCAAACCCCTGTACGGGAACATCCAAAGTACCAGCCTTGGACCAACACACACGTCATTTCACGAGATGCTACGGCGAAACCAAATTGCAGATCCTGTGGTACTAGCCATGGCCTACCAGAATGCCCCAAGTTCGGCAATGCCACAATAGACGAACGGTGGGGAATGGCGAGGATGGCAGGAGCATGTTTCATCTGTCTCAACACCACGCACCGGGCAGCAGCCTGTAGAGGGCTGCACGGGCAGACACCATCGGCTGCTGCATCAGGCGAGAATAACCATATCCGAGGCGAGTGCCAAGCCCAGCGTGATCTGTTCAACTTCACAATCTGCCAGTAAACCGGTACGTTTAGGCGTAGTGGCCGTGGGAGTAGTGACTCCGACTGGGATAGTCAAGGCGTTGGCTTTCGTTGATAGTCGATCCGACACCACTTTAGTGAAAGAGCGGTTTGCCGACAAACACCAACTGGCTAAAGGTGCGACGTCGTTAGCAGTGAGCACGGTGGGCGGAACACAGGTAATGACTGCCGGTAGATTAAGGCTGCAACTCATCTCTCTAGACACTAACGAGGAAATTGAACCAACGGAGGCATTCACGTTAGCGGATCTTCCCATGCGAGCACCAAGGTCGGTGAACGCAATCTTGACTCGGTGGCCCCACCTGCAGGATGTAACCGTTGTAGACTGGGAAGATGATGAGGTGGATCTCCTCATCGGATGCGACGTGCCAGAGGCGCATTGGGTGCTTGACCAAAGAGTGGGCGACCGCCAGGCACCTTATGCCGTACGCACGGCTCTGGGATGGATGTTATACGGTCCAGTAGGGGTACGCGGTTCCGTGAATTACTTATCCGCCGAAACGGACCGCATAGAGTATCATCTGCAGCGGCTGTATGAAAAGGAGTTTCATGACATTGGAGACGAAAGACCGACGTTGTCTCAAGAGGATCACTTCGCTCTACAAACGGTGCGGCAAGGCTCTAGAGGCCTCAAAAAACAGTTCGAGGTTCCCCTCCCATGGCGCACACCGGTCGACCCGTGGACTGACAACAGAAATTATGTTCTCCAACGATTACTACGACTAAAAGAACGCTTCATTCGAGACCAGAATCTGTGGGAACGATACGCGGATTTGATGAAGCGAAACGAGGCCCTCGGCTACGTTGAAAAGGTGCCTGTTAACACCGACAGCAAAAGGGGTATCTGGTATCTGCCTCACCATCCGGTTATCAACCCCAAGAAACCCAATAAACTGCGGGTGGTTTTCGACTGTGCGGCCAAGTTCCAGGGCAAGTCGTTAAACGATCGCCTACTACAGGGGCCTGACTGGACCACACCACTGATCGATGTTCTGTGCCGTTTCAGAGTGGGTAAAGTGGCTTTGTCTGCTGACATTAGGGAAATGTTCCATCAGGGGAAGATTCCGGTAGGAGAACGAGATGCTTTGCGTTTCCTGTGGTGGGAAGGGAGCGACCGGGACAACGCAGTGGTGAATTATAGGATGACCGTCCACCCCTTCGGAGCCATATCGTCACCATTTTGTGCAAACTACGCCCTCCGAGAATCAGCGAAGAAACATGGCGATCTAGTACATCGGACGGTGGTAGAAAGCGTCAGCAGGAACTTCTACGTCGACGACTACCTTGGGTCATTCGATGATGTGGAATCAGCTCTAGAGCAGTTCAGGGGTCTGACGAGATTGCTGGAAGAGGGCGGCTTCCATCTAACTAAATGGATGTCGAACGCTTCAGAAGTGCTGAAAGTCATCCCGTATCACGAAAAGGCCGAAAGGGTAAGAGATTTGGACGGCTGTCCACTTCCTATCGAGCGCACTTTAGGGATACAATGGGACGCGGAAACGGACGATTTTGTTTTCGAACTAAACATTCCCGAGCTACCAATAACCCGTCGTGGCATACTATCTGCCGTCTCAAGTTTGTTCGACCCGCTCGGTTTCGTCTCACCATGGCTGCTACCCGGAAAGATCTTGCTGCAGCGGCTGTGCCGTAAGAAAGTTGATTGGGACCAGGCACTGGACCAAGGGGACCGGCTGGACTGGGAAGAATTTCTGAACACCTTGAAGAAATTAGGGGACATAAGAATACCACGATGTTTGACCCCTGGCCATACGACACGGACTGGAGAACTACATGCCTTTTCCGATGCATCCGAAGTCGGTTATGGGGCTGTGGTGTACGGACGATGGTGCGCAGGAGATGGACAATATACCACGAGGATCCTGTTCGCCAAAGCCCGCGTTGCTCCACTGAAGTCGGTCTCAATCCCACGCCTTGAACTCAGCGCAGCCGTGTTGGCAGTCAGGGTGGTGCAAGCTGTGAAGAGATGTTTCGATCTCTACATTTGGTCGGTGAGCTTCTGGACGGATTCAACGATAGTACTTTACTACATTAACAACGTCCGGAGCCGGTTTAGTACTTTCGTTGCTAACCGGCTCACGATTATCCACGATGAATCGGCCACGCACCAGTGGAGTCATGTCAGGTCTGGCGATAATCCGGCCGACCTGTGCTCCCGAGGTGCGAACAACTTCAGGCAACTGGACACGTGGACGAGAGGGCCAAACTTCCTGCAATTGCCCAAACAGGACTGGCCCGTGTTCGAATTAAAACTCCCTACGGAATTGGAACTAGAGATCAAAGGCGTAGTGATAGCAACCAACGTCGTCGAAGCGTCGTCCATTCTATCGCGACTGGTCAGGTTTTCTTCCTGGATGAAGACGCTTCGTTCGCTAGTTTGGTTAACCAGGTTCAAGAGAAATTTACTAGTCATGAAAGGGCTACGGCCCTCAGGTCGGATACCGGTCGGCCCGATAGGTCCCGATGAGCTACAAGCGGCAGAGTACGATATTTTCAGAATGATACAACGCGAGGCTTTCGCCCAAGAACTCAAGAGGGCGGAAGAAGTGGGGCCGACCATAGAAGACATGCCATCTCCAAGAGGCGAGCTGAAGCGTTTAAACCCCAAACTCATCAACGGACTGCTGCGGGTGGATGGTAGGCTGACCAACGCCCACCTGAACTTCGACACAAAGTATCCTATACTGCTGCCGGCGAGACAACCTGTAGTAGAGCTAATGATTCAACACGTCCACGCCATGGAGGGACATGCCGGGGAAAGTCACGTGACGAGCGTCATCCGAAAGCGTCTTTGGTTGTTGAGAGGACGAGAGACTGTAAAACGCGTAATCCGACGGTGTGTGCAATGCAGGAGACGCAATGCCACAGCAGGCAAACAACTCATGGCCCCACTACCAGAATGCAGGGTGACTACGGGCTGGTGGCCGTTCAGTGACACCGGGTTGGACTATTTCGGGCCCTTGTGGATCAAGTGCGGGAAAAGATTAGAAAAGCGATACGGATGTATCATGACGTGCATGAAATCACGTGCGGTACACCTAGAAGTCGCACATTCGATGACGACCGATTCGTTCCTACGGGCCTTGCAAAGATTTATCAACCGAAGAGGCGTACCGGCCGATATATACTCAGATAATGGATCGAACTTTGTGGGCGCTCAACGGGAATTGCAGCGTTGGCACAAGAACATAAACAGGGACGAACTGCAGAATCGAACCGTGGCCTACGGCATACGATGGCATTTCAACCCCCCACAGGCCAGTCACCGAGGCGGCATATGGGAACGCATGATCCGGTCCGCCAGACGGATATTGCTGTCAATCATGGAGCAGCAGCCGCCCGACGACGAGACGCTGAACACCGTCATGACTGAGGTGGAGCGAATCCTGAACAACCGCCCCCTGGTTCCAGTATTGAACGGCGACCCCACCCACCTGGCGCTCACCCCGAACGACTTATTGACGTTAAGGTCGAACGAGGGTTTCCAAGGGCCGGTAAACCTTCGTGGGAGCTACTTCCACGGGTGGAAGCAAGCGAACTATCTGGCCAAAGTCTTCTGGAGGCGATGGCTACGGGAGTACCTACCGGCTTTGCAGACTCGACAGAAGTGGCTGGCCAAAACAAGACCATTCAAAGTTGGGGACGTGGTTATGATCGCCGACGAACGCGCACATTTCAGCGCTTGGTCTTTGGGAGTAGTTACGGAAACCATCAAAAGCACTGACGAAATGATAAGAACGGTGAAGTTGAAGACAGCTAACGGAGTGCTCATTCGTGACATACGCAGTATTAACCTACTCGAGAGCGAAGACGGAGGAGCTGATAACCCTGAGGCCTAGTAAACCTTTTTCACACCAGTAATCGAGGCGAATAAAGAAACACCATATATACCACACAATCTCCGTCAAACACGTTAAGGTGCTCGCGGTCCTTTCGTTGACATTACAGAAGGTTCTTTCCGATATGTGGTGATGAATGCGATCCCATTGTACATCCTGATACATACACGCAGGCACGACGCACTCTACATCCCGTAAACCCATCATACATGTGACAGTGTTCTTTGTTTGCCTTTTGTTGACGCTACCGAATGCCCCTTGCATATGTGGAAGTAGCGGAGCTCAGGTCACCCATACATGCTACATTTACTCGTTTTCTTGCCACGCGGTCTTTTGTTGACATTGCAGAAAGTCCTCCTTTGATGTGTAGTCATACCTGTGATTTCATTGTAACCCCGGCACACACACACACACGCACACACACACACGCACACACACACACGCACACACACACACACACTCAAGCACGTACATCCAGGACCGGACGGCCCCTTACGAGGACAACGTCTATGTGACCATTCACGCCCGCCATCGGTCATTTGGTCTTGTGGAAGATGTAGACTAGCCTCACGTCTATGTATCCAGTGGATTAGGTGCGACCAGTAGTAGAACGTTGACAACGAGCATTAGACGCGCGCACTGACAGCAGGGCCTAGGCAGGTAGAAAGAATCAGTACCTTTATACCGAACCTTTGACTTTGCTAAGGATCCAGGAGGATTTTGGTGGGCGGTGTAACAGCCGGTCGTGGAAAATCCCCCTTTTTCCCTCGCGATTCAGTGTTTTTTCCCAACATCACTCATTTCCATACACTATTGACTTGTCTTTACGAACTGGTTGTTTTTCTGGACCAATTGTTGTTTGTTCGCGCCCAGAGCGCTATTTTGGCACATCCTTGCTCAGGACCTGCGTGACGCACGTGCTGTCTGCTCACACGCTGCCATTCGGTTTCTCGTTGTTGAGTCTTTGTGATCGTATTATTGAGGTTTGTATATTGTTTATGTCATTGTTTATTTTAATAATCTAGTATCGTAGAATTATCACGGATAATCGCCTTCTGATTTCGGGATCCGTTGCGAATTTGGCTACGCATTGCTCAAACGTTCGTAACACACCTTACTCACTTCGGCACAGGCCTTTTACTCTCCCTTCCAGAATAGCTAAATCGGCCACACGGTCACGTTTCTACCTTCTTGTCTACTCCAAAGTCTGGTACAAGTTGCCCATTACGCTCTGAGCTTCACAAACCAAATCCCCATTTCTGTCGGCACTCATCCCATACCTCAGCGTCACCCGTGCACTCCAGTTATCTAATAAGAGCATGGCAGAAGATATAGCTTACAAGAGGGGCCTCAACTTCTAGGACCAAATCTTTCGCCGACCCTGTCCCCTTCAATTAAGGACACAATCAACGATAGACAGTTTCATCTATCTGACTGAGTTCTGAACGTTAGACTAGCTGTGGCCATTTCTTCAATGAATCAAACCAACTGGAATGCCGCGATTCTCGTCCACTTTGCTTTCACCTTCTCCCCGTAGTCTCTGTAACTCCTATGCCTCGTCCTTTACTAGTTTTTACATGCCTCCATTACCGCTGGTCCACAGCAGGGGCACACTTTGACTGCTCCTTTTTATATGCTCTCCTTTTCCAGTTCTCTCCTCACTTGCATCTCACCCTCAACGTTGGTATACGCGCCTGGATAACGCCTCTGTTTGGTCGATTATTAACCGCTGGCTCGATCCTCTGGAACCCCTCGCAACCGGGCCATCCGATCGCCGAACTTGTACTTCACACTTTCATGGTTGAAATACGCCCCACAGGCATAACCATCAATGAACATTAGAGCCATTCCCAGCGGTGCGGGGCGCCGTCAAATCCACCGCTTTGGCCGGTGCACATCTGGCGTGCAGGTCGTCTGTAACAACGTGCGAGCGCAACTAGGCTGGTAGATCACACCTCCCGCGTTCACTTTGAAGTGTTTTTCAGGTTGGGTGCCCAGCGCACGGCCAGTCCCACCCACTAACACAGGTTGGGGATCTCATGCTCTAATGCTGTCAGCTGCAGATCGCATGCTCCAACCATCCTCGTTCGTCACTGTACGTCCACCTATCACTCTTGTCATCACTCTTACCACATCCATTTTTTCGTTTTTCTATGGTATGCACACCTACTCATTCTGTCCTGGCTCCTATTGACTGTCCCTGTGTTGCCTCTCATTGCACGTCACTATCGTTCTACCCACTTCACTCTGCCGACGACCGCCGATGTTTTATTTCTTCACCCATGTCGGCGTTGCCGGCTTGTAGTATCTATTCATTTGGTATCACGCCCCATTGCCTACCGTTCTGTCAAACTCTCTCTCGTTCTCCCTTCTTATGCCTTATACCATTACACACCAGCCCCACCCGCACCCATGACCAATTTTCATATTGAAACCGCCGTTCCAAACTCTGCATCTCTCACAGCCACATCTATTATCTAGTCACTATCACTCCATTTTCCCTGCCTGGATCCGCGATTCCTCTGTGGACCCTTCCACTTGGCAGTGCTTCAATTAGTATCCTCTAGTTGCATCCACTCGTACAATTGCCTGCATGCACGCAGCTCCCAATTTCCATGTCCTTGACTCCGACGCGCATCCATTATTCATGCGTTATGTTTGTCCACCGGTTTACCTGTCCCTGTGCTTGTTTCCTCTCTGCCTTCTTCGTGCTCCACCTGCAATGAGATGATCTTGCTGGTTATGTGTCACCTGTCATTCTTGATCAGTGCTCCCATCTCACGTTTCGTTTGTTGTTCGCCACAGGCATTTTATGCGTGCCTCTCGGACCGTTCTGCTTTTTCACTTGCCACCTAATGTAAAATCACCGTTTCGTCATGGTTCTCACCCACAGTTTCAGTTACCCTCTGGTACCCCTTTTGCTTATTACTCTCCCACGCTGTTTGCCGTCACAGCTGCTACAACTTACATAACGGACAGTTTCCCCTCCCAGGCCAATTTCTCCTTCTTGTATGCACAATCGCTCTGCGCTGCTTAGTCATCTCCATCACCACCATTTTCCTGTTGAATAATGTAAGCCTATTTGTTAATGCTCCTCCTATTCTTGACCAGCACCACATGTCTCACCTACATCAAGCAGATTATTAGATCCATTCTTACCTGTTTTATTCGATACTTTCCTTCATCTCCCCTCTTTTTGAACTGCTCCCCAGTCGTCGTCTTTTTTGTGCCTCCGCAGTCTCCATTTTTTTTGTTGACCCCCCGAGTTCACCTGTCATGAAGATAATTCACCACAATATTCCAAAGTTAACTCTACAAACATTCGACCTAACCTAATCTGCCCCTCCTAATAACTGATAATCTCTTTCTAGGACTCCATTGTTATTGCTCCGGCTCCTCTCATATGTATATATACGTATACATATATATATATATATATATATATATCGACATGCGCACATATGTATACATGCATTCGCTCTGTTTCCTGCAGTTCCTCACAGGCTATCTTCCTTGCTATCATCCCGCTGACAGCCGTGATATGCATCCATTCCTTCTACATCTGTCTCACATCTACTGTGTCCATTTCTTATGAACCACTTTTTACCCGATCCACACTTTACCTCTTACTTTGCTCGCTCCCTGTTTTACAATGGGTGTTGTGCCCCGTTCGCCGGCCATCTGTTGCAGATTACCAATGCTTTGTTGCTATCTGATCCTTTGCAGTGAATCTCATTTTTTCTCCATTGTCTCCTGCTCTTACAGTTTTTTACGCCGATTTCCAGCTTTTCTCATATATATCAGTCAGCTTTCAAATGTCCCTATTCAGACCAGCCGGATTCCTTACCTGAACTTGACTTTTCAAACTCACCGGGCGTCCACTTGAATCCACCCACGGGTCCTTTTGAACTCGGTACATTTTCTTTGGTGTACATACATTTGCCATAGTTTCATCCCACGTTACTCCCCTTCTAGGCCTCTTTTATCCAACTTCTGTTATGTAAGTTTCTACCTTTTCAAGGTTTTTTTCTGTCCATTCCATCACCTGTAAGCGGTTGATCATGCACTTGCAGGGAGTCTCCAAATAAATCATTATTAATGACATTATGCGCTCACAGTATATTGGACGGAGTGGTAAAGTGGACTAAAATAATAATAATGCCCGGCAAATTTAAAGGTCAAAGTTAAATGATTGGATCGTCTGGCTTTGTTTGAGGCTGGTTGGAAAAGTGTGAGTATACGCCTTAATAGTACTGGAAATAATCACAACAGTGTAAATTCCAGCTGAATCAAGGATATGTGTCAAAAACGAAGATAAGGGAAGAACAAATATTCATCAATGGGAATCCAAAGAGTAGTCTGCACTTGGCACTGTGTGAAAATATATGGATAGAAAACTCCTGGGTGTACAAGAATGGGTCTTCAGATATCAAATACCATGAATCAATGGGCAGTGTGATGGTTGAGTCCGAGGGTGAAAAGCTGACGTCGTCATCCACATGGAAAGAGACCAACAAATCCGATGAATAGATGGAGAGATTTCGAGGGTGGTGATGGATGAAGTAGCCAGAGGTGAGCCAGTAAGTGTTCAGCAATTTATTTTCATTGATGTAGGTATGTCACGAAGTAACAACAGGGATATGGAATTGTGGCAGCAAATCAAAGTGCAGAGCGTTAACAAGCGGCTGCAGGGGCGAATGGAGTGCAAAAGTGCTACCGGAGCAGGGGCAGCCAAGTGGCCTGATGACTGTTTTGCTAGGTAAACCAGATGGCAACGGCAGAAAGCTAGCTGCGCGACCAGTAAGCCTGGTAAGAAACATGAGAACAAACACCAGATTCAGAGAAAACTGAAACATTTCGTAGAGAAGGCAGCAGAAATTAAATCTGAAATCCAGAATGACGCATTGCTCAGTGACGAGCAAAGTCGGCTTCGTAGTTGAGATACGTAACCAAGTGCAGCAGGAAAGGAAGCCAAACTCCCTAGAATTCAGATATGGTTGACAAGGTCGCAAGGAAAAGTATGCCGACAAAAAGATACTGCTGAAAAAATGCACAGATGAAAAATTGGAAACCTTTATGGCATGATGCTAGGGGAGTCAATCACAAGAACAGTGTACAACAAATCGAAATGGAACCGAGTGCGATTTCAAGTGAGACGAAGGTAGAAACTGCGAGAGGAGAGCAGGTAAGCATCGGGCAAATTATCCACATTATTGCAGGTATATCGCGAAGTAACAACAAAAAGATGGAATACGCGTTGCGGACCGATGTGAGGCGCGATTACTGAGGTGGATAGAGTGCAGAGCGGGAAATGGAGTGGAAAGTAGATAACTGTCCGGGTGGCCGTTATACATAATGAAGAATACGACAGTGGTGAAGAGAACTATTGAACCAGTGGTTTCGACAGAAAGTCGGGATCGAAAAATAGGATTTGGAGTAACACAGAAACAGTCGGTGGACACGGTAGCCGAAATTGGACGTCCCATACCAGTGAACTCAGTTGTATAGCGAGTGAGCAAGAAGTCTGGAGGGATTGGGGGAAGACCGAATGTTGTTGGTGACAAGGCCAGAGGATTACAGGTGATGAGACGCGAACTATTTGAGTAGGTTTCATGGTCGAGAGATGACAATAAGAAAAAAAGGGTAAATCAATGTGGGGTGCGGAAAGGTACGGCGGTTAAAAGATGTATATTTCACCGAGAAGATGATGGAATGGATGGATGGTAGGTACTCATTTTTGATGAAAATTGCAGTAGGTGTGTCCTGTCATTATGACGTAACTAAAACTGCATGGCACGTTACTGAGAAGGTTTGGATGTAACAGCAGAGAGTATGGATGCTGGTCACTTACGAAATTATATATATATATGTGTGTACATCATATAAAGAGAACTGATTCACAGAAGTCGAACGAGTGTCACATCTTGTAGGAGAAAGGGAATGTTAAATTGGTGAAAGAAAGGCCGACAGATGAAAGGTGAGCATTTAACGGGTAATGATGATTTATCGGCATGAAGATGGTAGCTGGGTAATGAACCATACTTGGATCGATTGAAAGTGACTGCATAAATGAAGAGCACAAAATGGTGATGTTATCGCAGCTGGACGCTAAGTGTACAACTCGTTGAACATTTTCACAAGTACCTTGAGGTATTACTCCGGCAAAGCTACATGAAAAATACATTTGAAATGTACAAATATGAAGGGTTCAAGCGGCACATGGAGATCAGCTACAGAGGTCGATTGGTACTGAAAACAAGTACTTGGAGTGATGGAGAGGGCAAATATTTTCTAATCACGGGTTTGACTTCTAGAGGACTACGAAGTATATTTCAGCGAAGTTCGCAGTCTGCCACTTTTTGATGAGGAAATGATCAGTGACAGTAGAAGCGCCAGCAAGTGGATAGTAGCCGCCAGTCGTGGGATGCGGAGAACGTAGGCGGAGAGGAGCTTGCCAAAATCGTCGGTTATTCTACGGGCAATTATGTGTCCCCAAGGAGAGAAGTTTGATGGATGAGAATGAACGCTACACGCTATTTAGCACGTAGCTGAGGTGATATGCTTGGTGGGCCTAAGTAGGTAAGTTGCAATCCCAATATTGAGAGTGGGCTCCATGTGAGATCCGTCGTTGGAAATGACAGAGCAGATGGCACGTTTGCCACAGTAGTACGGAAGTGACGATAAAGTTCCGTAATCCACAAGTGGCGCCAGTGGGTGAGAATGACCGTGCGCTGGACATGTAACCTGAAAACCGTTTTTTGACGATACGAGGTGCGAGATTTCAACCTAGTTGCGCACGCATATCGTTGCAGACAACCTGCACGTCCGATGTGCACTGGCCAAAGCGGTGGATCTGACCGCGTCCCGCAACTTTGGGGTTAGGATGAGTTGTTGCAGTGCGTACAGAAGAGTAGTCAGAGTTCCGGTATCCAGTTTGAGGAGTTCGAAAAATTAAAGACATTCGGAGAGCTGTCGAGCGAGATGCAAACATCACACAGTGTCGACGGTCTAACTGTTATCCAGCGAGAAAATGTACCAAGTTGGTTCTCGTGGGACTGAGTGGGAAAAAATGTCCTGGGTCAGTAAATTCTGAAGTGGAAGTAGAAACTGGTTAAAGTCTGGTATTGGTGCCAGCTGTGGAGTTGGGGAGAGATGTAACAACAACGCCTGGCGGAACCTGAGTGGAGGATAGAATGGCCAAGAGGAGAACAAGCCATCACAATGATAAAGGCTAGGTCTTGGGACCTAGTATGAGGCCAATCTAAGCCTTGGCATGAATATTTAATGAGCCTAAAAAATCAAAAATTAGCGAACATGAGTGTGAACGAGTATGCGCAAATAGTTATGGATGCTACGGAGCGGACTCTAGGGACGAGGAACAGTTATGGACCGAGCGGAGAGGACAGTTATTGGGGCAGGAATACGACTGGTAGCAGCTGATGGGTTTAGTGAAAAACTTATATAACGAAGGAATCGTGACATTTTGGACTTGCCAAGGTGTGAGAGGGTTCTTGGAAAAGAAACGCATGTAGAATGAGGTTTAAGGAGTAGCTTGTAGTCAGGTCCTACTTCAAAAACACGAGTCCAAGACATGGTGGTGTCAGTTTACATCAGAGCATTATCGACAGTGAGGTAGTTTGCTATCGATGTTTTGAAGTTAGTGGGAGAAACACATGGACGAGTTTCAATGGGGAGTTTATTCCGAAGTCTGGAATAGTTTAGTGGAAAGAAATTAAATCTCATTGATGGCCTAGCATTCGGAATGAAACAAAGCAGATCTCTGTGACGGAGGCAGCAGAGGGCAGTTGATTGGACGCAGATTGCCAGTGGAAGAAAACGCAAGGCGGTGAATAAATCTATGGAAGGAGCGAAAGTTTAGTCTGTTACGGCGTGGCCAAAAAGGTTACATGTGGAGGACAGCACAGAGCTCTTTATAATTAAGTGTGACTGAATAACCAAGCAGCTGTTTCGTGAACGAGCGTTGTACATTCTCTAAAGTTATTATGTCATATTGGAGAGCGTTGGTGAAGAGGATAGGACAGTACTCTATGCAGGGTCGGACACGGGGCGGATACGACAGGAGCCTTGTATTGCGCAGGACGAGTGATCTGATTAGAAATATCAAGGATTTACTTGCCTTGGCAGCCAGAAAAGATAGGTGCTTCGAGAAGTTTAGGGTGCACGAGTAATGCAACCCGAGATCTCGTGCTGATGGGTTGTGGGTAATGGGTGAGTTGTATAAAAAAAAGAGTTCGGAGGAACATGACAACGCAGGGTCATAAAGCTGCATTTCTGAACACAGAATTCAATTTTTCAGGAGTAATACCATTGTTCATGGCGTTCTAGATCATACCGAATATTGGGAATTGCATCATTAAGGTTCATGGGTGAGAATTCATGTAGAGTTTGCATGTCGTCCGCAAATAGGAACAGGGTAAAGTGATGATTTGCGAAGGAGACGTCGTTATTGTACAATAAGAACAGAAGTAGCCCTTGCAAGCTTCCTTGAATGACACGAAAGGTAACGGAGGAGGGCTATGAGAGATGGTTTCCGACTGAGGAGTCTTGGTTGCGGTGGAAAAGATAAGAAGAGAACCACTTGAGAATAGGTTAAAGTCCAAGAGCCTCGAGCTTGGTCAATAGCGGCTAGTAAGAAACGCGGTCAAATACCTTGGTCATGTCCAAGATGACAATTAGGCATTTCCTGCTGTCTGCAGCTGCAGTGACCATGTTGAAAAAGTCAAATTGACGGGTTTTATAAGACCAAATCTTAAAAAGGCTAGGTTGGCCTCTATGTACCAAGTTACTAAACAATAAGCACTCGGAAAGACGCCTTTTAGCTATGTGATCAAGCAGTCTAGAAACCACGGTTGTGTGGTGAATCTGCCGGTAATTTGAAGGGTCAAAAAGAGGACCCTGTTTGTGGCGAGGAATAATGTTGGATGCTTTCCACTGTGATGGGAAAATTCCAGATTTCAGAGATGAGATGAGGATACTTAAAAGTAGGATCGCAACATAGGACTCGCCAAATCGAAGCAGCGCCGGTGGAATTTTATCAAAGCAGGGGCGGAATGAGGGCTTTACATTGCGGAATAAATGAGACACCTCACTGAGCTCAAGTTCTTTATCGGAGAGAGTTGGTGCGGTAAAAGGAACTAAAGGAGTATGAGCAGTTTAAGGGTCAGTAGTCTGGAAGATGATAAGACCGCGTTGAAAGCCTCGGTGATCGCAGCGAAATTGTTGACCTGTGTGCTGTCTGATAACTGCAGGTATGAAATACCTGGACTACAAGGTGCGTTTCTATCCTTGATTATGCGGGAAGTCCGGAGTATCTTAGCCAGCCGGCGAAGGTCAGAAGCTTTCTATTTTATGTAGAGCTTTTCAGTGATGACTCGAATAGTATTAGAGAGCCTACGCAGGAGGATGAAGACAGAAAAGGCAAGAGACTTTCTGTACGATGCTTGGACTTTTGGCTATTTTGTTAGCAAAGATATGAGGGCATCATACCGGCCCTTGGGGGTTCGATATGTAGTGATCTGACTTAAGCCGTGAAGGAGTTTAGAATGTAACAGATTTGATGCGAGCTGGGGTTCATATATCAGAAAGTAGTCTTACCACAAGATGGAGCTAATTGCTTTGGTGAGACTGTGCCATTCGTAAGGAGGAAACTGAGGATCGAGCGGGCCATGAGTGTCGTTATAAATGAAAGCACTAAAATTAACCTGAACCATTCTGTGGTCAATTTCGGGGAAGTTGTTAGACATGTTAGTTTCCACGTTGGACAGGCCTAAGCTGAAGACCAAATCTGGTATGCCATGCTTTCTGGTAGCAGTTAGAACATGTTGGGTCCAGAGTTCT
This sequence comes from Fasciola hepatica, assembly GCA_948099385.1. NCBI lineage: Eukaryota > Metazoa > Platyhelminthes > Trematoda > Plagiorchiida > Fasciolidae > Fasciola > Fasciola hepatica. The sequence goes on from CANUEZ040000136.1 coordinate 99,889, forward strand.
ACTCGAGTGTAGGAGAGGAAATCAGATATGTAACGCGGTGGGGTGAGCGTATTCCGGTTGATATCGGGTACATCAAGGTCACCAGCGATCAACTTAGTACCGAGGGGTATGTTGGATAGGTGGTCAAATGCTTAAATGATGGGTTTAAAGTCAGAATCAGCTTTACAAGGAGGTCTATACTCACAGCCAACGTAAAGGAGCATGTGAGCAAGTTAAGGTCTGCTCATACAGAGTCCTGTGCAGCATCCAGGATAGGGTGGTCGCAACCGGTTTGCGGTAAAGCCGCGATCGATGTAGATTAAATGTTTACCACCCCGGCGACACCTGAACTGATTAAACATCTGATAGCTCACCAGAGAAATTTGGGCAGGTAGGGTGGAATTAGTTAGCCAAGTCTCAGTGATGGGGACAATATCAGGGCTGCGGGGGGTAGGAGGCTTTGCAGTGAGTCAAACTTATTATTGAGAGACCGACAATTCATGAGAAGTAGGGAAATTTTAGCAGGTTTGTTCTTAGTCAGAGAGGAACGACAGTGAGGTATATGGGCTGAAACGTCTAGGGTGGAGCTAGAATGTGTGTCACTACTGGGATGTTTGTGGGTTGAAGGAATTGTAGTAAGTTGATGTGCATTCAAGCAGAAAAGATAAGGTGGATGAATTACTTCCACGGGATGGCTTGGGGGGTCAGAACACATAGAGTAGTCCGTAGGCGGAGGGGGGGATATGACACGCCAAGGATGGTGGAATAAGCCGAGTAGGCATATCTAGCAAGGGATTCAGCTTGGTTACCAGGCTAGGCTGGGTATGGCTAGTACTGATATGGGCTGTTAGATCTGAAGGAGATCGGAAGTATTAAAGGCTACTTAGCGCAGAACAACCCCATGAGAGGTAGCTATCGAATGCCTTGCTACTGATGGATACTTGTGGCTGAGACAAGGAGATATGAGGAGAGAGGGGCTAGTAGCCAGGAAGTGGGGGGGGAAGGGAAGTTAGCGGTATCAAATACCTTGACACCTTCCTTAGCACGGACGGGGACACAGGTGCCCTCTTTATATCAACAAGTTGGTAGGCTGTAACTTGGAGAGGGAGCGTGAAATAGAAGTGGGATATTGGGGTGCTGGCTGACGCAGAGAGTGGAAGGTCGCGGGCACTGTTGTGACTGACCTGCGGTAGGAAATGGATTCAGGGTAGGCAAGACTAGTGGACGATAGAAAAAGGGCCGTTCATGTGGAAAAATATTACATAAGCCACGTTAGAGGTTATGTTAAACACTGAAGTAATCATTTGGGATGAAGGATGGTATCAATGGAGAGGCCCGGAGGTCAGTTGTGACAGCCTGATGAGGATGACAACCAGGTGTAGAAAAAGCATGTCTTGTTGGTACGTACGGTGCAACTAATGGGCAATAGTTAAGAGTGGGAAAATAAGTCTTGAATAACTTTCTTTCGTCCATCGATGCACCCTGTTTTGCTTCGCTCGTGGTCCTTAGCTGTTGGAATTGTGGCTTGGTGAGTGGGTTAGAACTGATCGTAGTGCCGACAATGTGTACCCCAGCTTACAATGATATTTTACCTGGTTTCGGAGATGACCTAGGCACCGTAGGTTGCCGAGCGGCTATTGGAGCCGAGTGACGGGATGAAGTTGAAAAATTTGGGGTGCCTTCTTTGAGTGATTGCTGGTTTCTGGGTATGGTTGTTGAGCTGGTTTGGCGATTCACACGGTCATCGGTTGTGGCCAATGTTCCGGTGATAGGCAAAGGCAGACTGGAGTTGGCATGCCCAACGGGGGACAACTTGCCACGTGTTTAGTCGTGCTTCTTGGTTTCTTAGGCGTTGGCTGGCGAGGCTAGGTTGAAATGGACATTACTAGGTCAACGTCCAACATAAGGGGTCGACTTTCCGGTGAGCGCGGAGTCGAATTTATATCGCATGTACTTTGCGCATCGTCAGACGGTGAAGAAGCAGACAGCTGAGGGCGGACAAGTTTTGGCGTACCTGAACAAGCGCTTGCGGGCCTGGCAAATTCCCTTCACACTGGGGTTTTGTCGACAGCAACCTTGATGTTCTTGAAAGGAGTTCTCGAAGCGGTGGTGAATTGGTTCCTAATGAATCGTTTGGCAGTTTTCTGGTCGAGGAACTTGAACGGCAGTTGGCAAGATTTGCTTTCAATGTTATATCGTGGCCCAGCCCGCTGGCAGGGGTGGTTTGTCATATTAATAGCACCTAAAAGTCTATGTTTTACTTCTTCAACGGGGATTCTGTCGAGTATGTTAAATACCACAGCGATTTTTGAAATGCTTTTCCTTCGAACGATTCCCGAGAAAATTGCGTCAGTGGAACGCCCAGTAGTGACCAGACCTCGGGTTCACGAATTTGTTAAAGGGTCGGAGATTTACCTGCGTGGAAATACCTTGGACGAAGTTGTATCAATCAAAGACCTCTGGCAGTTAAGATTATAGGGACTGTGCTCTATGGTCTCGACCCTTTTATTTGCCCAGTCAAAATCATCAGTGATGCTGATGGAACACGAATTTAGTGAAAGTTTCTGGGCCTTTGAATTTGCGAGTGCTTTTGGTCGGAAGTAGGCACGACCAACCAGTGAGGAAGCAGTTTTTTGGCTGGCAGTTTTAGCGTCGCATACTGGCAGCGATTGCACTCGAGAGCTAGGTATACAGATTAGTGTTACCTTCCGCAGTGTACAGGCTTCCTGAAGTGAAAACTTGGAGCCCTGTGATTTTGGACCAAAAAAGCGTAACACTGTGGAATTGCTGATATTGAGAATTTGAAGCTAAATGAAGACATGACTTATTTTGAGTTACGTGAACACCGTAAGAAGATGTAGATTTCAGCATCACTCTAGAAAGCTAAGTGGAAACTACGGATTTAAATAGGTAAGCAACGTGGAGTGATAGTTCAGTTATTGCCGTGACTTATCCGAGAATCAATGACAGTCTTATGGGTGCAGTTGCAAAGGGTAATTTCAGGTAGACTTAACCCCTAATTTCCCAGAAAAGTATTGTGCTGATGTTTTATGATAATAGCTTACGATCTCACTGTGGAGTGGAGTAATTAATTACTCTGACCATCACCGCTTGAGTATAAGTAACTAATACCGTCAGGAATGTCACAAAACTAAGTCTAAGAGATGCAAAAAGCTAAAACTGAGACAACCTGACTTTAGAGTCACGGTGGCCCTGACATCAGCGACTCCCATTGGACTTCAGTCAGGCTCACCGGCCTGTGGTCAGGCACAGCCAGCTAAGGTCCGCTTTTATGTGTCGCCACGATGGCCGCGACTCTCCAGTCCCGAGGCAGCTTACTCTGATCCGAAGTAGACCTTTACAGCCTGCATACTGATGGAGTCAAGATATCCACTAACGGCCCGATTATAGCCGGGTGGGTGCCGTCTAGACCCGCCGACTTGTGGCTATTTAATTCCTGTAGGTACTCAAGCACGCTTTATTCCGAGAGATTCAGCTCGTTTAACTGATGAGCAGGATGCATCACAACCAGATCTACTCGTACCCCACTATCTATCCTATTTACGCTACCAAAGTATTCCCCCCAAGGCGTCTGCTTTGCCGTGGTCACTGGATATACCATGGTCCCTAGTAGATGGCGGACCTATGGCATCCGTTGCTTAGCCTTCTGACTGTGCGTACCTTTAGAGCTTTTTCGGTTGTTGTCTTATGCACTGGGCCAACCTGGGCCCAAATTCTCGCTTAGAAGTTCTCAGAAGGCTCATAGTCTCGTTTCTAAGACTTGTACAGCGGGTCCAGGCTAGCTGACTGGCGAAGACTATGTAATGGCTCCAGCTGCGGTTTCTATGTTTGATAGCCTTGGCCGTTGCAGCCTTCCACCACATGGGTTTGCCTTCCCCAGTCCTTCGCTTCAAAGGTGAAAACTCTTCCCTTAGGGCAACCAGGCACCTCTTCATGACTTGTCAGCGCTCCCAGACAGTAGCCCCTTCTACGGTGTATCATGTCAGCCCCATCGCCCTTTTGCGAGCGCTGTCTATTTCCATACTACAAAAACGCCTAACCAACCCTGAGGGTGCCTTGGGTTGCCGCATGCGTAGGACGGTTTTGACACAAAAGTGGTCACTCTTACTCAGTGGTCCACAGTTTTAGGGTCCAGATAAGTCATTGGGGATATTTGTTACCGTTAGGTCCGGCAGGGATAGAAAGCATCTAGTCCTGTATCTGGCACTTACCCTGATAAGCTGATGCAGCTCATTGGCATGCACACATTCTGAGTAGGTTTGCTCCTCTGATTCCGGCAAGCGGGCATCAACCGTCCGGTCGATGTGCCGAAGATTGAAGTCACCCACTATGAGGGTCTTTTGTGCGTCCCTAACCAGTTAATCCAAGGTCCGCGGTAAAAATACTTCCCCTCCGCGGTTTGTACTTGGGGCCCTGTAGACGCAGACAGCGTTAACCCTTCTGCCCGGAGGGATGAAGGTAACTACGTACAACTGGACATCGCCAGTGCACATTTTGGTCTGGGGCTCAAGGTGGATTTTACCTGACCTAATGAGGGTGGATACCCCTCTTCCAAGGCGATCATGTTCTCTATCTTGCCTAGAGAATACGAAACCTTTACTTATTAGTCCTGGCATATAGTCTCCTTTAGAATGCCACGTTTCAGTAACGGCAACTATTGCCGCTTTGTGATCCCCCGGAGTTTTGACGAGTTCCGCCTACATGTTTCTAATACCATATGCGTTAGTATATGACACCACTGCGTTTGCTCCGATGCTTAGGTGTCTCTCATTATATACTCCTGCCTGGTTCTCAGGCGAAACGCCTGAGAAGATGACAAATCTACCTCGGGTGGCCTCGATGGCGAACTCAACCAGTATGGGTCTCGCACGGTGTTTACCTTTTTTCCCAAGTGGTGACTTCCACATCCCCACTCTATGCTCTCTCCTTAGGAAAGCAGGATACGGAACACCTGCAATTCGCAGTATTTCATACACCCTCATCTTGTCCAAGCCCCACTAGCTTTCGATTCCCTTTTGAAGGGTTCTTCCTGACTTAGGATCACTGGCTTGCTGCTTGAGGACCCGCCCATCGACAAGGTCTGCCTTCGCGGATCCCTCGCTTTGTCTTCCCACACCAGGGACACAAGATCGTCCGCCCTAACTGGTCCATCCTTTGATACCTTACTCTGGCCCTTCTCCCTGGGCTGCCTTGCCCCTATAGGCTTCTGCTCAGTCTACTGGCTCAGTCCGTCTGCTTCAAAGAAGTTGGGGCAACAACGGCATGGCTAGCTCTTGGAACTGGCCCACTCCCCCTAATGACCGCCCTCTCAGGAGTACCTACTACGAGTCTCTGCAACTTGACTGCCGTGTTTTGGGGCCCTTGTCTATAGTACTACTTGGTGGGCGTTGGTCCTGCCTTTGGGCCTGCAGTTTGAGAGCCTGACCCGCCGCTCCCTTGCAGGGAGGACTGACCTACTCTGCTCATGGGTTCTGTTAATAGAGGCCATAGATGCCCTTTGCTGTTCCCGAAAGCTTTGGGTGAGCCCACCTCTTGCATACCTCGCACTCTGTACCACTCACCACAAGTTTCCCACATTTAGATGCAAGACACGAGTCAGAAGTGCTTGGCGTACCAAGAACCACAAAGCGAAGGGGAAACAGCTAAAATGCTAGGTAACCAAATGCAGAAACCCTTCGACACTTGCATGTACAGTCCTTTAACACAAAAGCACAAAAAACCCCAAACGAGAAAAGATGGCTTCACCAGAACGCTGAACATCACTCGGCAATACCAAGATAGTGAAGAGTATTTTTTGAACAGAAGGCACGTTAAGTGCAACTCCGATACGCTCATTATTGTAATTAACCCGGGGTAATAAAAAAAATTACTCGAAAACTCGACTTAAAAGCCCGAGAACTTACGCAACGTACTTACCACAACAAATTAGGCAATTTTACAAAATTTGAAACACTGGATACACTTCATCCAATTCCTAAGGAATGAGAAAAAGATGCCGCCAGGTGCAAGCCCGTTGTTCGCACTTGTCAGCCGCGGAGGTCAGCAAAGGACTCTACGGTGCAGAATCCACAGGAAAGCAACGTGGGACAGACGTTATTTTCAAGCCTGGAGTCCTTTTGAGGCCGGCATTATGATTGTAAAACTCCGCTTATCGCAAGCTTGCCTGGTGGCTTGTCGAGATTCTTACCCCCGTTTGGGAACACATAGCACCAATTTGTCTACAAGACCCTTTTGAACTCGTAAATTTTGCTGAACAGCTTTGCGGTTAGTTCGGATAAAAAGTATTTCGTCGATGCTAAGTCACGTTTTACAAAGGTATCTCTTCGTGAAACAGTAGATTACATATGTGACCGTGTTTCTTCGCACAACTTTCATTAGCTCATTCTTGTTGATTACCTCAAAGAACCCATTCTTTTGAGCTCAGAAAATATTCGGTTCAACTTTTAAGGTAAGGCCAAAAGCAAACTGATGGTATGACCATGGGAAGCCCTTTGAGCCCAATCTTGGCAGATGTATTTTGTGAAATCAAAAAAGGGCTCTGTGATAATATTTCCAAATTTCTATTTTACAGACGACACGTGGATGATATTTCAACTTTTGAAACTGAAGAACGTTTTATCTCTTTCGTTGCGGTTTATAAACATATTTTATCCAAATATCAGTATATCTTACGAAGAAGAAAGCGATAAAGATTTGCCATTTCCAGATATTCTTCTAACCAGGCCTCTGGATGGGGCTCCACAGCGCAGAATCCACCGGAAGGCAACGTGGGATGGACGTTGTTTACCGTTCTCCAGCTTCGCTTCAGCGGCTTACAAACGAGAACTGGTCAGAACACTCTTCATTAGGGCCCAGACAATCTGTACAGAAGATCAAGTGCAAAACGAAGAGGAGTTCATAAAAAGAACGCTGCTGGCCAACGGTTATCCGAAAAACTTTCCTAAACAACATCAGAAGTCGATACTTGTGCGCGAGGAAATAATGAATGTCGAGAAGGGGCAAATTCTTATCGCTTTGCCCTCAAAAGATCATCTATTCGGTCAAATAAACTGTAATCTCAAGTCAGCTCTAAGGCACACATACACAGTGGAGCAGTTGCGTTTGCTGCAGACGAAAAAAGTTTGTGTTCTCAAAATCACTCAAACAGTCTTGCTGATCCCAATGTCTCACATATTGTCTATCAGTTCGCTTGCAGTTGTAGTGGGGTATATATTGGCAGGACCGATCGTTGCTTGACGCAACGAGTGACAGGGCACATACCCAAATGACTGTCAAACTTGGTGACGCAACATGCTGGGGCAATACACAACGACTTGAAACCGCCAGCTTCTTCAATTGCGAGACATTTGATTGCATCAAGTCACGAAGTTGACCTGGCCCAGTGATTCGGAGCATTGTTGCGCAATCCAACACCGAAGCTATCAGCGTTCAGTGAAGCTACTCTGAACATGATGCATCAGCCAGCACTCTGTGCACGAAAACGACTGACCCAAAATTTTTGCTCACCTTGGCGTTAACACGACAGACTTCAATCGCCCCAACGTACGTACCATAAGACCTTTCGATCGTGCCTACTTTACTGTTGCACCTACCGCCCAACTTTACCATGCATATATACTGACACGTTTTACGTCCGCGGTTGAAAAGAGTAAACGAAATGCTAGCATCTCGAGATTTATGTCTTCTCTCCGTTCTAATGAATTTTAAAACAAACCAACCCTGTTAGTGTTCCTTTTGGGCTCTAACGCTCCAAATTGAACAAAAAATTAACAATTGCTGCTGGATCAGAGCAAAAGGTTAGAAACAGAAGATAGTGTTTTCGAATGCAGTCAAAACCGAGTTTCGGGCTGAGCGGCTCACGCTCGATACAATGGTGAGGGTCCGATTTGTGACAAGGATTTAGATCGACGAAACAAATGGTCAGAATTCAAGCGAGGATAGCTCATGCAGACAAAATGATGTTGTTTTCAGTATATTGTTGATGAACGGAACTGGTTTTCCTAAAACACTTCGGCTCAGCATGTCCTCCCGCCAGGAATGTTGGGCATTACCAGTAACCTCTGCTTCATGAATAGCGTGACGCTCTGGCTTACAACGCAGGCGTGATGCCGCAATCCATCGTCATCGATTTCGCATGAGGTTGTGGCAGGGCACCGCATATTTCTCTTGTACACAAGCCATAATCCCACGAAATCTCCGGCAACTTGCTATTCTTTCTTTGTAGCTCCCTCACTAATCGCTCGATCAGCGTCAGAGCGGGTCCTTGCTTCTGACGATGTCACGATCCGGGGCAAGGGAGCCACATAGTTGCAGCCGGCGATGGACCACATCAAGCAGTGGTCGGCCAACGGCAGCCTACCAGTTAATGACGACGAACTTGTAAGCATGTACATTGGTAACTTTGCAGCTCAACCCTTATGGAAGAATACCGCCAACCTACTGCGGGACTTGGAACAGCATAATGTCCTGAGCCTCTGGCTAAATAAGCCACCTTTTTTCTCCTGCAGCCATCGGCTGGCCAACAGGTCCGTCTTGAGCTTAAAGTTAAAACTTCCCTTCGACTATGAAAGAAGAATATCGGGTCAATTAGGGGGCTTACAACTGACCTCTCCCAGAATATGGCCATCGGATTGTACACCCACCTCTGGCCAAGGCCCAAGATGTCTTAGAAAGCGTACAGAGGATAGCCAAAAAATTAGTTTCCAGGTTTTCGCGCAACCCCTGTCCTCAAGGGCTGATCGACCTAGAATTGTACCTTTTAGAAACTCACAGAGTGAGATGAGTTCTTTTCTTAATCTAATACCTTTTTCACTACCGGGCTTGCGGATAAATTTTCACTCGTTCGAGCTCGCACACCCTCACTGGGCTTGCTGAGAAAAAACTCAAGCGTAGGCCTCGTACAAACGTCCGTAAAACATTTTCTCACACAAAAGTCTCCCTTTGGAGTGACTTGGCGCAGAAGGTTATCGAAACTCCGAGCAGACAAGCGGTTAAGGAGTGGTTGGGTAAGTTCTCAGGGCGAAGGTTTCCTTCTTGAATCATTTTAGAATTTCCACCGGTGTCTGCTTCCACCTAGTTTTCATCAACCGGTCTGTTTTCCCTTGCTCTGCCTCTCCCCTCCCAGAAATATAAATAAGCATATGAACATCGAGAAAAAGAATGAAAGAAATAATTATGGGAAAAACGAAACATAGAAATCTGCTGGTGAATTACCGTCTGCTTTGGTTCGAAGAAGCCAAGCTTTCTTTTGTGGTGTGTTATCTAATATGTCCACGCTTGCTTCTGAATGCATTGTCTACCCCGCCTCACTGGTCACTCTAGGCCACCATCTACGCCGCCACTTGGCGCAAATGTCCGTGGCAACGGTCCCCTGTATTTCTTCTCTCTTGATTTTAGCGGAAAGACTTATACGAACAGGAAAATACCCCAAGGACCGGGAACATTTTGGTTCCAGTCTCTAACCGGTGTACTACCCCAATACCAAGGGACGGTGAGGGATATCTCAGGATGCTGAGAGTAAACCATGCTATAAGGCCAGAAGGAGTACTTAGAGTGGAAACTTGGAAGCAAAGCAGACCAAGACAGCAGTTGCTTCTTGCCTGGCCAGTTTTAGTAGAATATATGGACAGAAATGTTAGGGACCGGCTTCTAGCACGCGCATGTGAAGTATTCCACAGTGCTAGAGGCGGGGGAAATCACATTTTGCCAGATATCTCAAGGAAGGGCTGAACAAAGCAGGGGGGTTTGGAGTTCAGTTGAAGCTCACGCAAGCGAGAGGTCAAGTTAGAGGCCTGGGAGAAAACAAAAATGTTATAGGGAAGCTAGTGCCTCAAAGACGCTACCACCAGACAGCGTTTGTAATCGAAGACGTAGTGGAAGATGGGGCGTGGGAAAGGAGCCCACTGGAGGACAAAAGTGAACCTAGATAGCTTGCTGTAAGGCCACCAGAACAGGCGGAGGGAAGGGCGGAAACTGAAACGCCGATGAGACTCACGCAAGAGGTCGAACTGATGGAACAAACGGTCTTGGAAGTGAACCAGGAAAAAGATATACTGGATTCAAAAACGTAGCAGTCACCGGGGTGCGCCGCCCAAAGAAGGACACAAATTAATGGAGAACAGGGACTTTCCGCCAGTGAAGGCCGGTGCTTCCATACATCAGGGATCGCAGCGTTATAAATAAATGGGCGGGATCGATAAAAAGGACTGAAGGCTGTGATGCTAAAGTGGTGGCAGCACCCGAGACTCTATTATCTGGAAACCATTTTATCTCACAGGAAGTCAAAAATCACTACTTGGCCTATCGGCATGATAGATGTGGCGACGCGGTGGCGGAGGTGTCATTAGGGAAGGCTTATTTCACAGGGGATTCGAAGTCAGGTTGTGTACAATGAACACTCAGCTATGTGCTGCCATTGCTTTACACCCATGAAAAAAGTGCATTTGCTTATGTGCACAGGAGTCCAAACTCGGAAGACGAAGAGGACGGTACTCTCACAGGCATTAGGACAGTCAGAGGCAGTGGCAAATGCACTACTGTTTTCTGGTATCTTAAACTCGTGGCAGTTAAATCAGGGGCGGAAGGCTGCTTCCAAGGCAGAGCGGAGGAGCACTTTATCGAGCTGCTCAACCGGCCAAAGAAATTTCGGCTTATAAAGGAAAACACTAGGTACGAGGTGGGAAGTCATCCATCCCTTATAGATCTGATGGTCGCGGAATGTGAAAGTGACACAGATGGGCTCGGCATTCACCTACCTTTGGGCCAGATTGATCACTTGCTGATTAAGTTCAAACTCCACCTAGGGCATCCGAGGGTCACGGAGAAGCGGTGCAGGAACTTCGGAAGACGTAAAGCAGCATAATTAAATACGGAAGCGGCAAAACTGGACTGCAGTGTAAATGATGAAAATAGAGCGTTAGAAAAAATGTGACAGATAATAAGGCGAATCCTACGGGTGCTTCAGGAAAAAAGTTTACTACTGCAAGGAAACGAACACAAAAACAAGCCTGAGTGGTGGACGGCAGCGGTTAGGAACTCTGCTGGGAAACGTGAAAGGATTTGGCGGAAGTTTAAAGCCGTCCGAAGTGAGAGAGCTTGTCTACGGCGCACTGAAAACCGAAGCCCAGCTTTCAAAGTGACAGAAGATAGAAACTCAGTTCATTTCAGTCTGCACAGGACGGGTAATGGCCAGGGCCAATCGAGCTTCCAGAATTCCTTTGATGGTATGCACACTTGGTAGGTACCCACCACTGCACAGCTCATTTCTCCAATTCTCCGCTAAAAATAGAAGGGAAACGTAAAACTTCATGGCAAATCGACTGCGAGAGTCATTATGTATCGTCGGCGTTCACTAAGTTATCTGGTGGCAAGTGGAAATGTTCAGTACCAGACACCGCATCCGTCTGTTTGATGACGTGCTCAAAACTCACTGTCAGAAATGATCCCATTTTACTCACGATCCAGAGCTCCCTTAAATGCCTGGACGGTCCTCCGTTCTACTACCCCTTCTGGCAGTTTATTCCAGTAGTTAACTGCCCTATTGCTAAGGAAGTAAGACATGACTATCAACCTAGGTCGAACTTTAGCCAGCTTCTTCCCATGCCCCCTTGTTTTGGAGTCTAATGCCACGTGCTATACACCCTCCGGTCTGTGCCCAGTAAAGCCTTTTACCATCTTAAATGTCTCTGTGAAATCCCCTCGTAGTCTCCTCCTTTCCACTGAGAAAAGTCCGAGGTCCTGGAGTCTTTGCTCACATGTCTCGCACATCTGACGCTCAACCATACGCGTTGCAAGACTTTGTACGTTCTCCAAACAAGTGGCATTCTTTTTGTAGAAGAATGACCGTGCCTGAACAGTTTCCCGAAAGAGGTCTAACTATATAGACGTACATTGGCATGAATATGCTGGGTTGCCTGCACAAAAAAGCTGACCTCAATCTGAAGAATCCACCGCATACCTTTTTGCAGCTGCTGCGTATTGATCTGACCACTTAAGATCGGAGGTCACTGCAATCCCAAGGACTTTTACCCTGTTTACTTCCTCTGTAGTGAATGTGCCTTGGTCGTGTGCAACCTAGGAGATAACATTGCCAAAATCAGCTAAGCAAAACCCTGGGAGATATCTTAGCTATGCCCAATAGATAGATGTCCTTAGAAAGAGATTCGGAACGATAATACTGAGCGATGAGAGGGTTCCCTGTGAGGGTCAGAGCTAAGCACCAGCACCCAGTATATAGTTCAAAGACGTGCTCCGGAGGGATAAGTGCGTCAGGGGGCCCTAGAAGACCCAGAAGAGGCACCTGATATGCCATATGTTCTATAACAATGGAGGTGACGAGCACACTACCAGAGATTGAATGGAATTCCTTCTTGTACCATCCAGTGATCTATCTTCCGGCTAAACAGCAATATGAGGAGCAGTGTGCAGTGAAGACTAGTATCACGAACCATTTTGTGCTGTCCAGCGGTCGATCTCCTAGCCCACTGGCAATACCAGGTGCAAGATGCTGTCAACATTTGCAGTTGGGACCCTCTTTCTTCTCCCCATTGCTCCCATATCCGGTGAGCCACTTTCCTGCTCACCGATGATATTCAGATAGCAAGCTGATTGCAGGATCCGGGACGATTTGAGCTTCGACCTCGTGCCCGTGCACTACTTCAGGCGTTCAAAGGTTCAAAAAAATAGAAATCCAGCAGGGAATGGTGGCATACTCCTGGCCATCATATTGCCTATACGTATGGGTGAACAGCGCTAGCAGGAGCAGAAACAAAGACCGTTAAGCCCACCGTTCAATCTTGTCATCACTTTGATCACCTTTATTTTTGTCTTCCTTCCAAGGTAAGCTCACTTGCGTAATCCATCCTTTCTTCTACCGACTCTCATCTTGTCACCTCCCATCGCACGTCACTACCACCCAACCTACTTTACTTTGCCGACGGCCATCGTTATTTCTTTTTTCACCCATGTCGTCATTGCCGGCTCCTAACATCTATCCACTTGATTTCACCCTATACTCCTAAAGATCACTGATCGTACTTTTGTCTCACTGCCTACAGTTCTGTCAAATCCTCCCTCGTTCTCCCTCCTCATGCATAATGCCATTACTCACCAGTCCCACGCGCACCTATGACCAATCCCCGCATTAGAACTTGCCGTTCCAAACGATGCATCACTTACACCCACTTTTATCACCTAATCAAAACCACTTTAGCTTCCATTCCTGGCTCCGCAATCTCTATATGGATCTTCACATTAGGCAGTGCCCCGGATGGCATCCTCCAGCTGCATCCACTTGCACTATTGCCTGCAGGGAAGCAGCTCTCATGTTCCATTCCCCCAGCTCCGAATTGCACTCATATCTCGTGCCTTGTGTCCATACACCGGTTTACCTGTCCTGGTGCCTCTTTCTTCTCGGCCTTTTTCGTGTTTCACCCGTAGTAAGACTATCTCACTGGCTATGTCTCACCTGTCCTTTCGATCCATGCCCCCATCACCTGCTCCGTAAACTGCCCGCAACAGGCTCTTTCTGCGCGCCTTCCACGATGTTCTGCTTTTTCACATTTCACCTAAAGTGAAATCACTGTATTTTTTCAAAGATTTTACTTGCCGTTTCAACCCGCATGACCTGCTATTACCCGGTTCATCTGATTCTTCTTTCGCTAATTTCTCTCACACACTACTTGCCGTCAAAGCCGCTGCTTCTTCGCACCACTGACAGTCTAGCCTTTCCAAGTACTTTTTCCACTCTGCATTTTTATTCGTTCTGCTTTGCCTAGCCATTCCCGTGACAATCACATTCTCGCCAAATAATCTAGGTCCATTTATTAAAGGTTCTCCCACTCTCCACCGTCACCAAATATCTCACACTGTTCAGGTTATTAGCTCCATTCTCACCTGTTTTCTTTGACATTTTCCTTCGCCTTTCCTCTTTTATGAACTATTCTTCACAGAAGCCATCAATTCTGTGCTTTGAAATTCGTTTGTTCTCTCTATATTGATTCGCCATCTCAATTTATCCTGAAGAAAAGTAACCAGGACATTCCCAAGTTAAGTCTATACCATTCGATTTAACCCTACCCGCCTCTTCCAATCACCGATATTATTTTCTAGAGCTCCATTGTTACTGCTGGTTCTCCTATATATATATATATATGTTTATGTATATATGTACTTTTGCATTCGCTCCTCATCCTGCAGTTCCTCATCGGCTATTTCTCATGGTATCATCCCACTGACCGTCATGACATGCTCCCATTCTTTCTGCATCTGTGCCTCACATCTGCCATGCCCAGTCCATCCAAGCCATTTTAGTCAGCCGATTCACCCTCTACGTCTTGCATTGCTCGGTCACTGTTTTTCAGTGAGTTTTATGCCCCGCCCGCGGATCACCTGTTGCGGGGTACCAGTGCTCCATTGCTTTCTAATCCATTGCATTCTGCGATTGTTCGCCTTCTAAGTTAGTTCCGCTGTCCGCCCACTTAGGCTGTTGCATTGCCATATCCCAATCTTGTGTGAAATCACGTTCCACATACGCACACCTGATAAGCACTTCCAGGGCAGAGTTCTATTCTGCCTCCAGCAAGTTTTTCGCCTCTTATAAATGGCATAAATTAATAATCTCCCACTCGTCACTTAATCGTTTTTGCCAGCTACTTGTCTTTTCTACTATTGTAGTAATGCACCACACAGATTTATCGCCACTTCCCATTTTCATGTTGTTGCATTATATTCCTTTCTTCTAAAAGCAAACCAACCGCTCAAAGTCGACGCGTTTCCATCCGGCCACTTCTTTAATCATCACTTTGGCAGCCACAGCCCAGGAGTGTTGTCCGCTTGTTATATAACTGATTCAACCTATACACGGTAAATGAACTTTACAACCATAATCCCCGACAGATTTTTCTTGTTCTATATGTCAATACCACTTCCTTCCACCGCCTGGTTTTACTTACTGACCCCTCTTTTACATTGCAAAGCTCTATTGCTTAGTTGTCTCTCCTTCGGAAAGTTTCCTCTTTTCAATGTAAACGTGTATCCGTAGGTCTAGTCTGGTCCCCCGGCAGAACAGCCTTCCTTCCGTAGAACTAATGTGTATACACAATATTCCAATCCACTTCACCTGGATTCGGCCGGCTCAAACACCAGAGCTTTAGTTTAAAGTTGTTGGGTGCTACCACAAAAATCGACCTATATGCTTTCTCTTGCACTCAGTCATGGCACACAGATGGGCAATTTTCCTGAAACTCCATTTTAGCCTTCAACTGTACCGTTTGATCTTGCCTTGCAGCATTATTCGGGGTTTTCCATAGCCTCCTGCGGCCAAATTTTATTATACCGATTTCCAGCCCCTCTCATGCATATCTACTGGCTTTCAGATGTCTCCTTCAGGACCAGCCAGATTCTCCGTCTGACCTTGACTTTCAAACTCACCGGGCATCCACCTGAATCCGCCCATGGGTTCAGTTAAACTCCCCACATTTGTCTTTGGTGTACATACACTCATCCCACCTGTGTCTCGCTTTAATTTTCCCTCTGAATCTACCTATCCTGCTTTTGTCATGCATATTTCTACATTTTCACAAGTTTTATCTGTCCATTCTATGGCTCGTAAAATCTTGATCATACTTCGGGAGCTTCCGAAATAAACCATTATTATTGTTGTTATTATCATTGCTATCATCTTTTGCAAACGCTTCGAGAAACTGCCGAGGGAACGCACCTGCAAATACCTGGCAATACACAAGCTGTTGAATGAAGCACATAGTGGGTTTCTAAGCGGGAGATCATGTCTCTCGAACATTCTCAGATTTGTGGGGTAAGTCGCAAAACAGGTGATTAAAGGAGAAATGGTAGAAATTTTTTCTAATACACTCCCTGAGGCTTTTGACCCAGTCGATCGCCAACTGCCGCTGTGTTAACTATGGACCTATGGGATAAACGAGCTGCCACATATTTGGATAGCTGACTTCATGACTAACAGGACCCTCTATGTTAGAGCTGGAGAAGCAAACTGTGAGCCAGTATAAGTGACATATGGGATCACTCGTGGAACCACTCCCATTCCTTCTCTACACAAATGACTTGGGTAAAGCACTGAAGCTCCTGTGTTTCATATTTGCGGACGAAGCGAAGGTTTTCGGATCAGGCCAGCGGAAATAATTGCTAGAGATACTTAGGAGGTGGTCAAGTGGACAACCACATGGGATATGCTGTTAGACGAAAATAAAAGTAATCCGATAACCAGAGCATCAGTGGGTTTAACCGTAAAGGGGAACATGGACCTTTCACAACACCGAAAAAAAGCTCAGGTATTGTTGTGAAAGCAGGCTTAAAATAGGCGGAGCAGAGTAAGCAGCTGCCCACTCTGCCCGTAGGGTGCTCTTTAGAATAATTTTACAGTTTCCTTCAAATGATCAGAAGCGTTCTTACCCCTGTACAAGCCAATAGTTAGGCTTCAATCCTCACAGGCTTGAGCACCTTTCCTCAAAAGAAAGCGCCCCCCCCCCTTGAAAACGTCTAGCCGCGGGTACCAGAGTCGAGGAGGGATGAACTACAGCCAGGGACTGCAGAACACAGGGGTTTTTCTACGGAAAGGAAAAAACTAGGAGAGAATCCCACTGGGGCCCTTAAGGTTCTGAAAGGTTCAACAGGGGTGAAAGCCTAGGATATGTTTGCGATGGCTCCTGATGAATAGACATGCGGGCACGGTACAAAACTAGGAGGGGCGCCTTAAGATTAAGTGCTAGGGCGAACTTCTTTTGCGGTAGGCTAGATGGATTGCGGAACCAACTGACTGAAGGGCTGATAGGTAAGAAAGATGTAGAATCTTTTAAAACCACCTTAGACAGTAGGAGGGTGGGGCAATCCCGAAAAGTCTAGTTTTAAAGCTAAAGCGGAGCACCGAGTTTAACGACCGTTCGCGAAAAATCCACCCAGAAACACTGCAATTTCATGTTTACTTGACATCACTCACTCGTCCACACTATTGGTTTGTTTTTATGCACTGTATGTTCTCATGAACCATCGTTTGTTTGTTCGCGCCCAGCGAGCTGCTCTGTCGTATCCTATGCTAGACCTGCGTGATGCGAGAGCTCCTTTCTCGCAAGCCGCAACTTGGTTCTTGTTTTCTGAGTCTCCAAGATCGCACCAGTGCGGTTTGTATCTGTTTTACGTCAATGTTCATTTGATAATCTTGTATCGTAGAATTTCATGGATAATCGCTTTCTGATTCCGGGATCCGTATCAAATTTGGATACGTATTGCTCATACGCATCTTGCACCGGGGGTGGAGTTGTGACGGGCTTCCTGGGAAACAAAGAAGTGCTGTTTATGAGTGAAAGCTCACGTAATGATTGTCTCTCTCCTGGAGGGTGAGAAGATGTTTCCATCCCTTATATTATGGGCAGTGGTGGGTGCACAACCGGAGTGCACACCATCAGATGAATTCTGGATACTCGGTTGGCCGCGCCCATTACCCTTTCCGTAAAAACTGAACCGAACTGAACTTGATCAGTTGAATATTTCATCAAACTGGACAGACAGTAGGAACTTACCATACTCGTAGCGGAGGGGGCAGACCGGAATACATACCGCCAAAACAAATCTAAACTCTTGAATGGCCCCGGCCACTACCAGTCTTTTGCAAAATGAAGCTGAACATACTTTTGGACTGGCTTCAAGTGCAGCCACGGAGCTGCCACCCATCAACGGATACTCCTCCTACCGGAAGGATAGAGGTGACAGCGAGGTCGGAGGAAGAAAGCTACTGTTAGCGAACGAAAGCCTTCAACAGCAAACTGGAGAATCCCTGTATACACCAAATATACAAGCTTCACCATGCCGCTAATTATCTGCGGGATCTCTTAAGGATATATTATGCGTACATCGCATCTCAAGTGCTAGTCCAGAAGGGGACCTTGTAATGTTCCTGTATCTATCCATGATGGCCTCTCAGACACCCCGGATTTTGATAAGAGAGGGGGTTCAACTCTTCCTAAACAAACTGAGAGGGCCTACCTTCTTCGAATGACACCTATTTTAGTAGGAAATAAGTCAAGCTGGTGGACTGCATACCACTCATACAGCACTTCAATGGGCCAACTAGGTTAAGGGGGGACAAACTCCGAAGGCACTTGACCTGGTGTTCACCTGATATATGGCGTAAGTAAGCGGATAAGAGTTCATCGCCCCGCTTAGAAGGGGAGAACATGAAGTCGTCAGATTTCTGATCCAAGTGGCTCCCCTGGGGTTCCAAATAAAACGTGAAGAGACTTTAGGAAACTGGAAGTCATCGCGGTCAGGGAAGCAGTAGGTAAATTTGGCTTGGGCTTCCATTGTCAGGCAGCGGAGGAGTGGACCTCCAGCAGGGTCCATCTCCTTAGGTTAACCGACGAGTTCTCTCCACTGAGACGCGTCAAAAGATTGGTAAAACCATGTAGTAGGTGAGTCAGTCCGCCAAGGAGCAACTGGTTGAGAGCAGAGGATGAAGTTCTCATCAGTCAACAGGTAGATACCGGAGCTTGATGCAAAATATGAGAGTCCGTGAGCGTGCTATTGGGGTGCAAGAAGAAAGTTAGGCCGAACGTGAAGCGGCCCTAGAGCACAGTGCAAAGGCACATTCTCAGACTCACAGTAATTACTCCCAATCCAAGGCTTCAGCAAAAGTCTCCGCAGGATGCTTGGTCAAAGATAACGGAGTGTAGTCAGCCTGAGCTTACGAAAAAGCGTAGGCCCTGAAGAAATTTCTCAAAAGTGTGCTTAGACGAGACGCTGGGAGACAGAACGAAACCACCGTGACTCAGCTGACGGTCGTCATGGAAGAGTCGTCATTAGTAATAGTGCGGTCGAACTGGAACTGATCGCTCTGAATAGCAATAAGGCCTGGGTGGTGTTTTCCATCCCGCCGTCCCAAAAGCCCTGGCCAGTGTACTGGTTGAACCGCTAACACAGCTGTTCAACGTATCTCTAGACACCGGGGAGCTATCGGACGATGGGAGACTGGGGCAAGTTGTCCCCATTCACAAAGGAGGCAAAGGGGTAAATTTCCACCAACTACCGTCCAGTAAGCTTGCTACCAATCGCCCTGAAAGTACTAGAGGGACGGGTCAGAGAGCGAATAACGGAACACCTACGGACTCACCAGCTGAATATAATTCGGCTACATGGGTTTGGTAAATGAAGATTATTCCTCACTTGCTTGCTATCGATTTTCGATTAGGCAACTCGCAGGTCAGACCGAGAGGAACGTGTAGAGGAAAGCCACTTGGACTTTCAAAAACCCTCCGATTCGGCAAACTACTGCTTCTTCATGGGACAAATGAAGGCACTTGAGGTGGCCCCACAGGCCGTGAGGTGGATCGCGGGTTACCTAAGTAACAAAGTCCTTTTATTCCAGGTCGAGGAAACCAGGTCTACACTGGCCCGGACGTGCAGTGGAGTGCCGCAAGGCTCCGAGCTGGGACTACTGTTGCTCCTGGCATACAGGAATGATCTAGTAACCACACTAAACAGCCTGGGATTTTTATTTGCATATGATATAAAAATAGTAGGTGAACGAACCTCAAGGCATCTGTAAACGACCTAAACCTGGTTGGTGCGTCGGCTGAAATATGGGAGTTGCCAGTGAATGCCGCCGAACGCGAAAACTTGCTAGCAGGCAAAGATAGCAAGGGAGACAGATTCGCAGGACTGTCCGTCTCAGTCAGGATTGTGTTCGCTGCTGTGGTAACAGATCTACGTGCGCCTGTGTGCGAGAGCTTCAAGCCAGCGGGCGGTGCACCTCAGCATTGGTCAGGGCGAAAATGAGGCCCTTCAATTTAGGAAGGACGTTGGTGTCTAGAGAGGCCGAGGAATCCTTTTTATATACAAGGCGACTGTAAGGCTTCACTTGGAGACTTCTGTTCAAGAATGGGCACCGAGCCAAGTGAAGGACAGGCAGGTATTGGATGGCTTTCAGAGGAGGTTTATATTATTAATAATGGTAATAGTTTATTTCGGAGGAGCCCAAAGCAAGCCTTTCACAAGATCAAATTTTTACAAGCGACGGGATTGGCAGACAAAATTCGTAAAAAATTTAGAAATGTGTATTACGAAAGAGGGTTGGGTAGTCTTAAAAAGGAAATAAATGATGATGATGATAATAATGATAATGATGATAATGGTATATTTCTCGGCCATGGTCGAGACGCACGCGCTAGCGCATGATCATGTTGTGACACGTTACTCAATAAGGTGGAATATTCACAAATTCAAAGTATGAAAGTCGAGAGTATCAGCGATAGATAGACGTAGCCAACAACAGTTTGAATGGATCATCTTACTAATGGTTTTCGCGGCAGTTTCAAACCGGTTTCGAATCCGGGCTGGGCGGTGGAGATATCGAAAAACCGTTAGCGCAGTGTCAAGGACGCATTATGAACGAGAATGATGCAAGCTGGGGAAACGGAGGCCTGCTGATGTTCTACAGATGGAGCAAAATTTTGAACAAGAAAAGGAAGAAAAAAAATTGTAAAGAAGTGTTCTCGGGAAAGTCGGTGCATGCGGAGAGGATAGCGATCCATGAAGACGATGCAGACCCTGAATGACGGATTTACCGGGATTCAATAAATGGGATAAGTTTCGAAACAGTGCTGAGACCAAGTTCGTGAAAGTGAACACTGGCGGATGTGGGAGAAACAGCAGTCCATAAAAAGGTGAGTTTAGATTCAGGATCAGTAACATGTACCATTCAGAAACGAGAAAGCTCAACTGGAAGGTCCTCGAGAAGTGGAGAGTCAATTTCCAACCGGCTACGGTTCGGAGGAAAGGTGGGCTGTGGTAACGGATAATAATGTGTGAAATCTCCGCGTGGACTTGAGAGTTAATATGCTGTTTCACCGACAAATATATATATATATATATATGTTGACGCATTTGCCTTCAGTGATATTCAGCGTCGTTTCTGGTAACGTACGACATCATATGGGTGTGTTTCGTCTAGCAGGGCAAAGTATGTGTCGGACAATCGGCTGAGTGTGGTGGTATATTGGCAAGATGCACATGAACTGGAATGTGTTGGTTGCTTTAGAAAAAGCTGAATGATCTGATAAGCAGTTGGGAGTATTTCCTGTCAGGTGGCTTGATTTCTGTCCCAGTTGCTATGGTAGGTTCTATTTGAGTCTCTGTCAGTACGAGTCAAAGTGGCGTCCTTGGTTATCCGGTTTGGTGACTGCAATAGTGGGAGACAACAGACCTAAAATAAAGGGGGTTGCAGTCTGGACGTGGTTCCAGCTGTGAGTTATGATGATATATGAAGACAATAGATAATGGACTGGTTAGGTCTATGTGAGTGAAGCATGGATGAAGTTTCATTTGAGCAGTCAGTGGCACCTATTCCACGTTGTAAGTAAAAATAGGCTTGCCGTGGATTTGCGCTATACTGCTGCAGGCTAACGGAGTTGCGTACACTAGTTTGGTAACGGTGTATGCTTCTCAATGGATTTATGATTTTGCACGTTGGCACGGCATCGCTCGGATACTAATGAAAGACCAAGGGTCTCACGGTTTAGAGCAGTTAGAAATGATAATCCCCAGTACCGTTTGCTTACGCAGAAAGCAGTTTGGCAAAGAGGCGATAAGATAGGTTTGAAATAACAGACTGTGAGCGAATGAGACTGGCACACTGTTAGCGTAGCCCTTTGCTGTTACTGTCTCTTCCAGCATAGTGGTTATTCTATACTGGGTATTTTCTGAGGAGCCTTAAAGTAGAAGAAACTACTGGGGTGACAGAGGTGATACATTAGAGGCAATCGGTCACGTGCCTTGTACCGTTAACGTGAGTTCATCTATGCTCTTACCCGATGGTGCTATCGTACTGAGATTTGCTCGAGTATGATCAAGGAAATCGGACGTAGACATGATTGCATGGTTATCGCTGTGTCCTTTTCGTCGTTATCGCATTGCAAACCAGGAAAACACCTATGTGAGGACTGGTTTTGGAGAGTTATACACACCAAGGAATAATGGAGGGAGTTTCAGTGAACCCAGGGATGGATTCAAGTATGTGTCTGGCGAATTTGAAGGTCGTGGTCAAATGAAGGAGCTGGCTGAGCCAAGCGGAGGGGATCAGGATCTGGGGTTTTTACATGAGGAGTGTGGAAAATAGGTATGGGGAACTATGGTGACCAGAAACGATGAAGTAAAAGGGAAGGGGAGAAAAGAAAACGAAAGTACTGAGCTGCATGTTGAGGTATTAGGTGGCCATGAAGTTTGCCTCTTTGCAATAAATGGACAGTGTTAATTTGAAAACAGGGAGCGGGCAATGCAAGACGTGAGGGGTGGATCAGAAGTGAACAAGGGTTTGGGAGGATTGAGATAAGGTAAAAGTGAGGCACAGATATGGAAAAGATGATCGCATATCATGAGGGGGGTTGGCATGGTGGCGAGAGAACTAGCAGGAAAAGAACTGGAGGAGGCAGTGGAAATATATGGATATATATATATATATATATATATATATATATGCACGAATGTACGTATTGATACACATACTCAAGAACAGGGGCAAATAGCGGTAAAGTGATAGGACACGAAAGTAGCCGTTCTTGGAATGGAATGGTGGGGTTAGTTCAAATGGTACAGAATTGACTCAGATAAATCCCGAAGAATTTACCTATGGAAGATGAAAGTGTGGGGGGAGCGACTCTGGAACCACAGAATTGATGGCTGTGGGCGGGAGCTGATAAGTTAGGGAACACGAAGGTAAGGATAGACGAAAACAGGCAAGGGTAAATCTAACAATCTAATTGTTGCAGGTTTGACATGTGGTGACGGTCAAAAATGGGTGGAGCTTTATTAAATGGATGCACATTATGCAGCAAGATGAACGTGGAAATGGCTGGAGAAAGCACAGCCAATGGAAATACAGAGAGGTTGGAATAGTGTAAGAAATCAGTGGAAAACGGTCACTTGGATATTAGATGAAAAGTGGTGCAAAGATGCAGCAGTTGTAACAGCGAATAACATAGGGTAGAAGTAAGAAAGTAGAGGGTAAGAAAGATCAGTTAATGGCAGATCACACGGTTTGTAGCTGCACGTGAAGATAATTACTTAAAAATAACTTCTTGGGTGGAATGCGGAAAAGCATCCCAGCCTGAAATGAAAACAAGTTGCCTGGGGCGCGCAATATACGAAGCAGACGAGAGTGCTGGCCGATGAAGACCAGGTAGGATGTGACCAATCTGATCTTTATACTGCAGATGACTAGAGATGAAGGCCAAAAAGAACCAAAGAGGAAAAGTACCTGTGACGGAACAAAGAGCACGAGAAACGTGTGTCTGCGTGAGTTAGGGGAATGGGACTAGACAGCTGCGAGCCTGTAGGCGACTGCTTAAATGGATTGAGCCGGAAGTTGCTAATCGGGGATCTGCCTAAGAAGAAGATCTACGGGATAATTGCGCGGTCATACGTGAAAAATGTGGTGGTGGTGAAAGAATAGTAAACTTGGTTGTAAAAAATGCAAATTTCGGAGTGGCGAGCTCTTATATAGTGGCTGGTCAAGGTTGCGGATGTGTCTGCTGCATAATTGTGGGAGGTAAAAGATGGAAGGACAAAAAGGGATATGACAAAGTGGTAGGCAGTTAGGTGTGCGATCAGTGAGCTTCATGATTATATGGAGGTAACAAGTGAATAAAGATTAGGAGCAGACAGGTGGGAAATGGTTGGAAGAGGAAACATTTCGGGCTTGAGCAAAGTGAAATGGATGAGGCGGGAGTAACGTCAAGCAGTTGGGGCTATCGTGGTGAAAAAATATAGGAAAAAAAATCAGAATGGCTATGTGTGCGTACAGAGGTAGAATGACACAAAAGTGAAGTGATAAAATTGCTGACGAGAACGACAGATGGGCGAATCGTGTCGAAAGAATGGTAGGAGCGTGTGATCCGCAACCGACAGTGGTGAATGCGGTGGGGCAAGGAGATTTGAAGCTTTCAATATGCACCCGGTGCTAGTGGGTTGGGCTGACCGTGCGCTGGATAATCAACCTGGAAAACACTTAGAAATGAACACATGAGGTGTGATCCGCCAGCCTAACTGCACTCGCGCATCGTGGCAGAGGTCCTGCACGCCAGGTGTGCGCCGGCCAAAGCGGGGCGTCTGACCGTGCTCCGCACAACTGGAACCGGCGTGGGTGATCATCATTGTTGTACAGGGGGGAGAGGAACTAAGATAGGGGTATATGATCCGGGATCAGACAGTCAGACTTTGAGAACTTGGACCACAGAGCAAACGGGAACAGCCATTGGTGGACGGCCATATAGCGTTATTATCCAGGTGGACCAAACATGTGAATAACCAGTATAATGCCCGAGGTGATTGACCGGCAATGAGGATCACCGAAAAGCGAAATGAGATAGAGAAAGGCAGTCTGGGCACGGCCCGGCTAAGTACTAACGGTTAACGGAAAGAAGAACAAAAGTGAAACAAGGGCACATTGATGCAACGGATCCCTAACTCAGGTTGAGGCCATGGAAAGCAAGACTAAAAAGGGAAAGGTACTAGTAAGGGCTAAATGATTCAGTAACGAGATTGGGATTTGGTCCAGAATAATTAATCATTAGAAGAGAAAAACAAATCGTGAATGAAATTATGAAAGAAGCTTAGGTGGTATAAAGAGTGGGCACAGAATAGGTTGGGTTATAACTAAATGTTGAGTTCAGTTAGTGAGCCACGCCAAGTGAGAGAAGTGGGACTGAATTTCTAGTTCAGAATCGTGGTGGTAGTGATGAAAGTGTATGTCTTGGGACCTGATGTATGAAAGATGGAACGTGAGAAAAAGGTATCGAGAATCATTGGGTTACCTACCATGCTTGTGTTAATCATTACCGGACAGTAATGTATATATATACATATTTGTACCTATATAAATGTGTGTATATTGCGGACCAAAATGTAGTCACTGAGGCAGCTCCTATAGCTTCGTTCTGGTTGGTTTCAGGGCCGCGGAACTGATATAACTGAGTAACGGTAATAAAACTTGGAGCATATGAAGCATATTGAAAATCTGTAAGGAGCATTACGGTGGCCTTCCTAAAAGTGTAAACGCATCTGGAAGGACGCATTTCAAGGAGACATTTGCTGGAATCAAAAAGTCGACATGAAGAAACAATTGAGGGATGCAGACATGTTTAAGATAGGACGACGGTGAAGTCTGAGGAAAAGCGGTCAAACAAAGCTCTTCCGGCTCAAAGGAGGTAAAGTTTTCTTCAAGGTAAAGTAATGCGAGAAAGAGGAATAATGGCTTAAAAGTTCAGGCCTTTTTAGTAAGCTTGACTTTCGGTAATGTGAACATTGAATAAAGGCAGAATTGTTAGGATAGAAAGAAATTTATCTATGGCGCGTACAAAAGCATACTTCCACTGAGAATATCTGATGTGCAAAGGAACTTGAGCGCAGATCCTAGAGTACTTAAGGAGAAAGAACCGGGAGAGCAGAGCAGTCCTCGTAAAGGGTGTAGTGATATTATATTGTCTATTACTGAGTGAATATTAAGTACCCTGTGAGGAGCACAACTGGTTGGAGGAATAAGATTTCTTGTTCAATAGCTTATACAGAAATACCAGGTTCAGCTTGGTGCGACGAAGCCAAAATGGTTCTATTTCGAGGTACAAACACCGTTTCTTGTGGTTTAAGTTCAATGACCGGCCAATATGCCGCTCTGTGAATCTTCTCTGAATACATTCGATAATAATCCTGTCGGATTTTCGCATACTAGTGAAGATTAACGGGAAATATTCGAGAAGGGCCTGGCATGCACCTCGTATATGTAAAGAATGCTTTCCTTAAGCTGGAAGGATCTCAACAGAAGCCTAATATACATTGTAGCCTTCGCCGTTTAGAAGATAGCTTGTTCGGTGAAGTTAAAACAGCAATAATAACTTGGGCCAAGGTCTCTTACTAAGGGCTGGCTATTGATGGGTAAACTGCTGATGCATAAGGAACTAGAAGGAACCTGGCACTTGCAAGTAAGAAAAATACACTTACTGACGGAGAAAATCATCGCCCAAGTTGAGCGCCATTCATCAAGGGCGGCTCAGTCAGCGTAGATTTTACGGGTGGTATTACTGGGGTTGCCAGGCGAAAAAGTGTAGACTCTTAATGTGGTCCACGAACAAGAACGGCTTGCCATTAGGCATTGTCGGAAACAACATTTGTGTATGGGAGGACAACAAGGATGCCTACAACACTGCCCTCAATAACACCACTGGTAACCGGCCCAGGGCCAGAGACGTGCCCGTTAATCAAGACAACCTGTGAACGATGAGGTGCGTAAGATGAGAACCAAGAAAGTAGCGGATCAATAATGCCAAACGGTCGCAGCTTTGGTAAAGGGTTGGAATGAAGTACACGAGCAAATGCCTTAGATAAGTTTAGATATGGGACAACGAAAGATTTCCCACCTTCGGCAGAGTCAGTGAAAAGATTCAGGGAAATCATACTGACAAGTCATGCAGGACCGTGAACGGATGGATTCATGTTGGTTGTCGTCACTGAGAACGAGGCTAGATAAGTAGACAATAATGTGATCTTTAACTATTTTTTCCATTATTTTGGATAGAAAGGGGGTATGGCTTATGGGGAATTAATTGGATACCTCAATAAAAGGCCCCGTTTTATGAATGGGAACGTTTACCGAGCGCCTCCAGTAAGAAGTTACGGTGCTACCATTAACTGAAAAAGTGAAGAGGCTAAGAGCAAAAGAGTAGATCCTATCTGCCGTTGACACGAACAACTGTAGTTAGGTCATCGGGGCCTAATCGATGGAGGTGTTTATCATTGGTTTTTTTCTTAGAAATACTTAAAGCATCGAAGGGTATGGTAGTAAGGACTAGAGGCATTAACTGGCCAATAAGGAGGTGAAACTGCAGTAGCTGGAGCCATGGCTAAGGCAAAGAATGCGTTGTAGGCTTCGGCTATTCAAAGTGGCGAGGTGATAGATAAATTATTATCCAGAATTTGTAGGCGGAAGTCGGCCCCAGTTTCACCGTTTCTAGGTTTATGAAACATAGGAAGAAGTTGCCACTTGTTTGTATGACTCAATGCCTAAGCTTCTTGGTCAGGAATTTGCGTACTATCGTGTCGTTGAATAAGCGCGGAGAAGCGGTTTAAGCGAATAAAAAATTGAAAAATCCTTGAAATTATGTATTTACTTGAGAGGTTTGCCATACCTCTTTTGGAGTTACGAGATAGGAGACCTTTTCTCAGGTACATCCTAGGAAATAATAGGCAACTGTTTCAGGGGGTCGCATAAGGGGGAGTAGAAAATATTCGCAGCAAACTGGGGGTCATAGGCGAGGAATTAATCACCCCAGTCATTTTGGCGAGTAAGAGCTACTAGCAAAGTCCAATTTTTGCACATGAATGTACTGTTGGAGGGGTTTGTGGGATTAGGAGGGCCACCAAGGGGCAGATGGCAGATAACCATCTTTCAGTCGCTGCATTTAGCCACCAAGATGAATACAAGCAATTGGGTCCATAGGATTGGGACGAACCGGCAGGGTATGCCAACAGACTTTGGGAGAATAAAGTAACCCACAGAAAGCTTGGTTCCGGAAACAAGAAAAGAGAGGTATTTGAAAGATCTAATAGGAAGTGGAAACAAGGAACTGGGGGAATTCGGCGAGCGATATACGCAGCCAATGTAAAGAACAATGCTGTGGAGGCCGATAGCGAACTGGATAGAACCGGGAACAGAAGCGAGTGCCGCACGTAAAAGGGGGGTCGTGGTGTAGATTTCCTTCCTTCCTTCCACCAACCAGGCCGGTTCAGACTGTTGCCCCTCGGAAGATAATACCCTAAAAAAGATATTTGGCCATTGGGAGTGCTCTCAGACAGCCAGGCTTCCGTTATCAGGATGATGTAGTAATTCTTTGTGATGACAAATGTTTTACTTGCAGGAGTTAGCCAAGAACAGAACGAGAGTTGAATTAGGCTAAAGATATGCCATTTGTGGCAGGCTATAAAGGAGCATCCGGGGGTAGTGTTAGTTGGAGGAAGGCAAGCTGTCGCGATCGGGAGTAGAGGGGTCCAGAGTCACAAGGGGAATACATGAATGTTCAGGCTAGTAGGGGTTCATATGAGGCGGATTCCAGCCGAGCTGGAGTAAACGGTGGGGTATGGAGGACTGCCGAATGGTAAAACAACTAGGCATTTAATGAGAGGGCAATGTCAGAGCAAAGGGAAAACCCCAAGGAATTTGGCAGGTTGATAGCAGACAGGGGTGATTAGGAGCAGCTGAGAAATACCGGCCAGTCAGACCTGCGTATTTACTGAAAGGGAGTGCTGAGGACAAGGTTGAAAATGTTTAGGGGGTGGGGGTGTAGAGCGGTAAATTCAGCTGCAGGTTACGTGAGGGGTAAGAAAAGTCGGTTGGGACACCGTATATGGAGCGGAGAGTATCGGGAGCAGAGGAGATATTTTTCAGGTGAGGAGTGTAACGCGAGGCGGAGTGGGTGGTGTTTGAAGGCCGTATTTTGGTATTGGCAGGCAGTGGGCGTTGTAAATCTGTAGGGACCATCGATGCATAAGAACAAGGGATGCTCCACAAGGTAGAAACTGGATCCGGTGAGTTAAAGCGAGTTTACTTAAGAGGAGACAGTCGGATGAAGGGGGTTCTGTGAGGAGGGTTGGACTACTGGTAGACTTGTTCCTCTAGACTCTGCGTACTTCAGCGGAAGGCGAGTGTGAAGGTCAAGCGGTGGAGGCTTGAGAAGAAGCGGTGGAGTGAGCAGCTCTCTGTGTCAAACGCTCAGGATTATCGGGCGACACCCCCGTGGGGAAGGTCGAGAGGATTCTAATAACTTCCCTTTGAAGAAGCGATTTATCTTCGGCTACTTTTGTGTTTTCACAGAGGACTAAGAAGTTATAGTGTTACACATTTCAGTGAACTCTTTGTAGGACAGATCGTCCACAAATCGCATAAGGATTGGTCAGTTAAAGCTCTTAACACGCTTAAGCAACCTTGATATTTGACAAGAAAGGTCTGCCTTACCACAGGCATTCAACCATGTATGCTTGGCATGCTCGAGGGGTATTCCTTCTGGGACATTAAGCACGACTGCATTAGGGGAGTTTATCACTCCTATGAGAACTTCGGAGGCAACATTGTCGGTAAGGCGGTCAGTCGCTGTCAGGTTTTGTAGGGCAGAATATTCAATTGGTTCAGTGATGCACAGTAGGGGGCGGGTTTAGATATCGTACCTCCAAACGTTAGAAGCTGAGACCTTATATCTGAAGCTCTTTGGTCGAAAACTCCTGTTCTTCACGTCGCGAAGCCCACAAAGTCACAGAGGTCATCCGAACATTGTCTTACGGCCGTGGAAGTTGGGGTAAGCCTATTTTTTCTAGAAGCAGCTTTTTTAGAAAATTGGGTATCACCGTAAGTCCTCTTTACTGCAAGTGGCATTTTGAAGTACTTAAAATACGCTGTGAGTGAAGCGGAAGTGTAAGGGCAGACTAGGGTCCGGTTAAAATTTATCTCTGAGAAAAATTCCCTGAGTTTCTCCGGGTTAATCCAATGTCCCAAGAAGCAGTAATTTTTATTATTGCCTAAGGTAGCTGAGAGTGAAATATGTAGATAACAGCACGCACTACGACCTGATGTAACGCATAAGCACGAGCTGAGATTGGTAAATGGGATGCAAGGGTAGTCGTACGAAGAAAAACCAAAGGCCCTAAATGTACCCTCCAGCAAACGGCATGGGCTACAAGTTGTATAAGGGGAACGATATGACCGATGGATCATTACTGTCTGGTTGTCACAATCTTGCAGTGAGGGGCACGAGGAAACCAGTTCAGTACAGTCCCGTCCAAACAGGACAGATGATGGCCAGGGCCAATCGAGCTTCCAGAATTCCTTTGATGGTATGCACACTTGGTAGGTACCCACCACTGCACAGCTCATTTCTCCAATTCTCCGCTAAAAATAGAAGGGAAACGTAAAACTTCATGGCAAATCGACTGCGAGAGTCATTATGTATCGTCGGCGTTCACTAAGTTATCTGGTGGCAAGTGGAAATGTTCAGTACCAGACACCGCATCCGTCTGTTTGATGACGTGCTCAAAACTCACTGTCAGAAATGATCCCATTTTACTCACGATCCAGAGCTCCCTTAAATGCCTGGACGGTCCTCCGTTCTACTACCCCTTCTGGCAGTTTATTCCAGTAGTTAACTGCCCTATTGCTAAGGAAGTAAGACATGACTATCAACCTAGGTCGAACTTTAGCCAGCTTCTTCCCATGCCCCCTTGTTTTGGAGTCTAATGCCACGTGCTATACACCCTCCGGTCTGTGCCCAGTAAAGCCTTTTACCATCTTAAATGTCTCTGTGAAATCCCCTCGTAGTCTCCTCCTTTCCACTGAGAAAAGTCCGAGGTCCTGGAGTCTTTGCTCACATGTCTCGCACATCTGACGCTCAACCATACGCGTTGCAAGACTTTGTACGTTCTCCAAACAAGTGGCATTCTTTTTGTAGAAGAATGACCGTGCCTGAACAGTTTCCCGAAAGAGGTCTAACTATATAGACGTACATTGGCATGAATATGCTGGGTTGCCTGCACGAGAAAGCTGACCTCAATCTGAAGAATTCACCGCATACCTTTTTGCAGCTGCTGCGCACTGATCTGACCACTTAAGATCGGAGGTCACTGCAATCCCAAGGACTTTTACCCTGTTTACTTCCTCTGTAGTGAATGTGCCTTGGTCGCGTGTAACCGCCAGGCTTGTCTCTGTCGTAGACAACAAGTGGCTTTTCTCAGCATTAAGATTTAAGCCCCATTTCCTCTCTAGAACGGCAACTGCATCTCTGGGCAGCTTCTCTCTCCCTTGAGCTCTCATCAACTCTACATCATCTGCGAAGATGCTTGGTGACCATAAAACTGAGGACAAATCATTATAAAACAGAATAAATTTAGCGAGCCTATTACGGAAACCTGCGGTACTCCACTGGCGGCGTTATTTAGGTCAGAGCTCCTGTTGCCTACTCTAACGTAAAACATTCTGCCTGTAAGAAAGTCCCTTAACCATTCCTAAATCCGCCCATTTATACAGTGTGCTCAATCCGCAAACTAAAAAAGAAGCCCAGGCTCAAAAGTAAAGAAAGCAAAGGGGCAGCCGGTTTCGACGATGTGTATAATGTCTCCCGACGGAAGTAGAATCCCTCAAGGAGCAGGTCAAACGCCTAGATGCTCAAGTGCAACAGATGAAGCAGGACATGGAGGTCAAAGCAGACAGAAGTAGAAGACGGCCACTTCATAACCTTAGGAAAAATATCGTGAACGACGGTAGAATTAGAAAGGATGAAAACCACCGGCATGTAACGTAGGTTCTCAGGACGGATGGCTTATCTCCCACGATACCGATAGTCAAGTGTCATCGAATAGGACTATGGTGTGGAACACAACCAGCCCCGCCATGACCTCTGGTAGTTGTGTTCCACGGTGTGTACTGGGAGATATGCAGCTGTCCAGGGCGGGAGCAGTTGAGTGCAGCACTCGGGGAATAGTTAGCGTTACACCTGACAGCCCAGCATTTGTCAAACCTGGTAATTCCATAGTCTCGCTGAGAAAGGGGCACACCTGATCTTAAGCGCTCGAACCTACATTTAGCGAAACTGGAGATGACCTCTCCTGGGACGTCAACACCTAAGGCCCAGGAGTAATCCAGGTCCCAAAGGTGGCTTCAGGCCCCGGTAGACAAAAAGCCAAAGTTCAGGAAGCTCAAAAGACCAAAAAGAAAGGGACCCACAGGGCATTCAGTCCGGTTAGTGTTGAGAACGTGCAACCAGCCAGCCCAATTCTAAAGGAGACTCCCAAAACGTTCCCTCTGGTGCAAACAGCGAAGTTGGAGGTAGTGGAGGGAGAAGCCGGGGAAACCAGTTGGGCTAAGGTGGTCGAAAGACCATCCCGGCCCATCGGTGTGGAGACTCAAACGGGGGTAACGTCCTTTGTGCATGTTGGGCCTAACACCGGGCCGACGGCTGGAAAAGAAAAAGCCACGAAACTCAGAGTGTCACTTGATATTGAAGATGCTGCACCGCCAACAACTTTAGAGGCAAAAACAGGACATCACCTCGGAGGTTGCGCCCTAGGATACCCTAGCCGTAAAATTAGCAATGAAGTCGGTAACGAGGACCAGGGAACCGTCAATATTTTACGCCAGCACCTGCCGTCTCCCGGGAAAAAGGGGGGAGTTGACCACTAGTGTCGCATAGTCTGATGTCGTTGCGTTGACGGAAACTTGGATAAAGCCATATACTGACATGCGCTTCCAGGGATACACTGCCTACAGACAGGATAGAACAGATGGAAGGCAGGGGGGCGGAGTGGCACTTCTAATACGGACCGACATAGGCCATTGGGAGGCTCCGTTCAACTTGGCTTCAGGCGATCTACAGGTCAGATCCTGCTTTATCAGGACCGAGGTGCGAAGGGTATGCATTACCTGTATCTACAGGGCACCGCTAGCCACAGATGAGGAAGACGTGGAGCTCTTTCAAATGCTGGATGCGGAGCTGGCACAGAAAAAGGAGTTCATCTTATTAGGGAATCTCAACCTACCGGAAATTAACTGGGAAAGCTGGATCGCACCAAGGGGATAAATGGGCGACAAGTTTCTACAGTGGGTCCAGTTACATGCACTTACGCAGCATGTGACACAGGCCACTAGACACAGAGGTGGACAGCACCCGTCTCTCTATGACTTAATCATGAAGCGGCACCATCAAGAACTTAAGGAAATTAAGCGGGAAGAGCCGCTTGGAAAAAGTGATCATGTAGTCCTGAGGGTCACACTAAGACTAATCAAGGCGCCGGAGGAAATCGTGTTACGTCGGCGCTATGTGAGAATCAACATAGATGAACTAAAGAGGGCGGCGGAGGAAATTCAGTGGACACCGAGACACACAAACGCCTCCGTAGAGGAACGTTGGGATACTCAAACTTACAGATGAATTCGCACCCCTGAGGGTGGCTAGCAGTAGAAATCAACCTTCATCGTGGAAGTCAAAAGTCCGCAAGGCCATAGTTATTCGTAGGCAACGATGGGCGGCGTACAAGCTGTACAAAACTCAGGGGGCAGGGAATAGCTATAAGATGGCTAGGAACAGAGCTCAAGAGGTTCAAATATGCCTTCGAGCGTCGGTTAGCTGCGTCGGTCCGCACAAACCCAAAGCGATTCTACGCCTACGTGCAATCTCACAAACGTATGACAGAGAGTGTAGCAACTTTGGAAGGAGCACAGTGCCGACTAGCTCTCAACGACGAGGACAAGGCTGGCATGCTCTTGGCATTCTTCAAGAGCATATATTGACCAGAAAGTAGTTTGGAGGAAAGAATGGAGGGCCCCCAGGCGCCTCCAATACCCGAACTTACTGTAGGAGAAGAAGTGTACGCGGAGTTCAGTTCAGTTCAGTTCAGTTTGCACAGAACAGGTAATGGCCACGGACAATCGAGCGTCCAGAATTCCTTCGATGGTATGCACACCAGTTATGCACCCACCACTGCCGAGTGTATTTCGTCGAATCCCCGCTAAAAATGAGAGAGAAACGGAAAACCTCATCGCACATCAACTGCGAGAGAGACATTATGCATCTTGAGCGTTCACTGAGACAGTATGCAATGAGGGAAGAAGTCTGCTAAAACATACTCCAGAAGGACCACAGTGCTACCCGTCATCCATCTAGTTGACATACTCAAAGCTCACTACAAGGAAAGATCTCGTACCACTTGCGATCAAGGGCACATTTGAAGGATTGGACTGTCTTCAGATGTACCATTTCACCAGGCAGACCGTTCCAACTGTTCACAACCTTGTTGCTGAAGAAGTGCGATCTAGCCATCAACCTAGATCGGGCTTTCATCAGCTTCTTTTTATGTCCCCTTGTTCTGGAGTCTACGGCCAATTGGAATAGACTATCTAGTCTAAGGCCAGAAAAGCTTTTCATCACCTTGAACGTTTATATGAGATCCCCTCGACGTCTCCTCCTTTCCAACGAGAAGAGACTCAGGTCACAGAGTCTCTGCTCGTAAGTCTTACCCCTCTGCCCTTCAACCATTCGCGTAGCGAGACGTTGGACTTTCTCGAGGCAGGTGGCTTCCTTTTTGTAGAAGGGTGACCAAGCCTGCACGCTACCTTCTAAGTGAGGTCGTACTATAGCCATGTAAATAGGTACGAATACCTCCGGCTTCCGGCAAGACAAAGCTGATCGCAGTCTAAAGAGCTCCCCAGGAGCCTTATGCGCAGCAGAATTGCACTGCTCCGACCATTTGAAGTCACTTTTCATGATCCCCAGGTCTTCAACCCTACTGGCTGCCTCTACGGTGAACAGCCCTTGATCATGAGCGACAGTTAGGCTCTCTGTTGCCCTTGACAACAAATGGCTTTTTTGAGCGTTTAGAGGTAAGTCCCATTTGTATGCCCAGTTCAGGACGGTGCCTATTTCCCTGCCCAAGTCCGCCCTACCCCCAGATCCAACAATCCTCACATCATCCGCAAAAATAAAGCTGGGCGATTGAAGAGTGGATGCTAGGTCATTAATAAATAACACGAATAGGACCGGGCCTAGGACGGATCCCTGAGGTACACCACTGGTGACGTTCACCAAACTGGAGCACCTGTCCCCCTCTTTGACATAAAGCGTCCTGTGGGAGAGGAAGTCCTCCAACCACCTATACAAAAGTTGGATAGAAATAAGGCCGCAGGACCGGATGGGATTCATCCAGCCACTGTTCAGCTTCTGACAGAGGTTATGAAGGCTCCGGTGACGAAGCTGTATGGAACGGGGCGAGCAAATGTGCCGGGAGACTGGAGGAGAGCAACAGTGGTAGGAATTTACAAGAGTGGACCCCGGCAAAAGGCCGAAAATAACGGCCGGTTAGCTTGACTTCAGTAGTGTGTAAGTGCCTGGAGAGAATAGTCAGGAGACAGATCTCTGGGCATTTGGTTCAACACAATCTCATATCAAACGCTCAGCATGGGTTTGTGGCAGGACGATCCTGTCTGACGAACCTCCTGCTGCTCCTCGATGAGTTAACCAAGCGTCTGGACAAGGGGCAATCGACTGCGGTCTGCTACTTGGACTTCAGCAAGGCGTTCGATTCTATGGACCACAGAGTCCTCGACGTCAAACTGCAGTCTACGGGAATTGTTGGAAAGGCAAGGCAAAGTTGAAATATTTTTTTCAGAAGAGCGAACATTTAGTGTTAGGGTGGGGAGTCATGTCCCAAAACCGGAAGGTGTAACAAGTGGGGTGCCACAGGGCTCGGTGCTCGGCCCTCTGCTCTTCCTCATCTTCATCAATGACCTAGCACGTGGGCTCACAACCCCCACCCTTAGGTTTGCCGATGACGTCAATATAGCTGGAGTGGATATAGAACTTGACGTGTTGGCAGTACAAAACCGGGCACACAAATGGGACCTTCCACTAAACCACACCGAGTGTCAATGCTTGACCACAAATACAGGGGCTAGTGAGAATAGTGTGGGTTCGTTGCAAGTGGTCTCGCAGGTCAAAGAATTAGGAGTTATAATGGACAACAGCTTCAAGCCGTCGAAGCGGTGCACCTCAGCAGCCAATATGGCCAGGAGAGAACTCTCCCGAGTCAGACCCATTATATCGTTTGGAGAGCCGAAGATATAGCGAGCCATAGTTGGGCCGCTCATGGAGTACTGCGTGCAAGCTTAGGAGCCGTACTACCAGAAAGATATGGACTGTCTGGATACAGTGAAAGGGCTAGCCACTAGAGTGGTGAACGGGCAAGGGGGGTTTAGCTACGCAGAGCGTCTCCGTGCCCTAGACCTGCTCTCGATGGAAAGGCGGCGAGTTCGCGGGGATTTGATAGAAACCTTCAAGGTAATGAAGAGACTGTCAGGAGTAAGACGAGAAGACCTTTTCTCTCTGATCCCCGAGAGAGGCACAAGGGGGCATAGCCTTAGATTACGAAGAAAAGCATTCTAAGCTCCAAATGAAGGTGAAGTACTTCTCATATAGAGTGGAACCCTATTGGAATAAGCTCCCGGAGGAGGTCATAAATACCACAACAGTGAAGGCTTTTAAGAAAGCAGTAGACCTACGTTTGATGACCGCATATCCCGGGTTATCTTAGTCAGCTTTCAGGGTCAGATGCAATTTACTCATTGTTTCCACCTTTCTCTGCCAGGGCTGATACTGCACAAAATTTCTGCCTTTCAGAAAAGGAAAATCACGCAGTGTTGGAAGCTACGGAAACGCGCCGACAACACAATTATCTGGACACACGATTGGCTCTAGCCACACCAAGTCACCCTTCTACAAAAAGGACGCCGCCTGCCTAGAGAAAGTCCAACGTCTCGCCACGCGGATGGTTGAAGGGCAGAGGGGTAAGACTTACGAGCAGAGACTCTGTGACCTGAGTCTCTTCTCGTTGGAAAGGAGGAGACGTCGAGGAGATCTCATAGAAACGTTCACGGTAATGAAGGGCTTTTCTGGCCTCAGACCAGATAGTCTATTCCAATTGGCCGTAGACTCCAGAACAAGGGGACATAAAAAGAAGCTGATGAAAGCCCGATCTAGGTTGATGGCTAGATCGCACTTCTTCAGCAACAAGGTTGTGAACAGTTGGAACGGTCTACCTGGTGGAGTGGTAGATCTGCGGACAGTCCAATCCTTCAAATGTGCCCTTGATCGCAAGTGGTACGAGATCTTTCCTTGTAGTGAGCTTTGAGTATGTCAACTAGATGGATGACGGGTAGCACTGTGGTCCTTCTGGAGTATGTTTTAGCAGACTTTTTCCCTCATTGCATACTGTCTCAGTGAACGCTCACGATGCATAATGTCTCTCTCGCAGTTGATGTGCGATGAGGTTTCCTGTTTCCCTCTCATTTTTAGCGGGGATTCGACGAAATACACTCGGCAGTGGTGGGTGCATAACTGGTGTGCATACCATCGAAGGAATTCTGGACGCTCGATTGTCCGTGGCCATTACCTGTCCTGTGCAAACTGAACTGAACTGAACTGAACTGCAAACTGAACTGGACTGAACTGAACTGAACTGCGGTACACCAGCGGTGCGGTCGTCTCCCTCGGTGAGTGTAGCTGTTTTTGAAATTTTTAGAACGCACAGCTCGTCCCTCTGCATTTAAGTTGATCTTTATCTGTGCTGACTGGATCCTGAATAACGCCAATGCCCCACCATTGATATAACCGCTTGCTCAGGCGAGGCTACTTTCCCCATGAGGCAGTGCGATTCCCCCTCCGTGGCCAATGCCTCACTCCTCAATCCGGACCAAACGGTCCTTCATAATGCGCTGGGAACGGATGCTCTAAAATGTGCAGTCCAAAGTCAGGCTGCAGAGATAGCCGAGCTAAGGGCCACTGTCCGCACCCTTAAGGATGAGCTGACCGGCCTCAGGAGTTTGGTAATCAAATCCCTCCCGGTGTCCCAGGCAGCCGATCAGGTTTGTAGAGTTTCTGAGCAGCAAATTCTTGATGCCGCAAAGATTTTACAAGATATCGAGAATTGCTCCAAGCGAGTCATTATTTGGGGCCGCTTCCTCAGTTCAGATCACCCTCATGACACATACGCCCAGGTGTTTAACCGCCTTAAGCTCCCTTTCCCACCTAAAGGTCGGTCCACTTGGTTGGTAACCAAACGCACCAACCGGGTGCACGGTATTCTCATTGTAATGGGTTCCACAGATGCAGCCAAACGAATTGTTTCCTCGACCCCCAAGCTCAAGGAGGAAATTAAAGGGCTCAAGGGCGTATCCATTGATAAGCCACTTCATCTGAGGCTCCGCAGTGAGAAGGCTAAGCCAAAAATCCCACAAAAAGCTGATCCTAAGCTCAGAGTGCTGCCAGTTGTCCAGGTAACTCGCCTTGAGGACCGAGCTGCATGCCCACCATCCCTCGCTTCCCTACTGACACCATTTCCCATCGCCGAAAGTACTCCCAGTAGTAGGCCTAGTGCCACTAAACATCTGTCGCCTACGAAAAGCATCCCAGACCCATCATAGCCAATAAGACTGTTTCAACGGACGAGACTCACTCATCCTTGAGCCTAGACATGAACCTGCAATCTGTTTCTACTGAAAGAAGCAGTGAGGAGGTTAAAGCACCAGATAATATATCTGGTGCTGTCATGAAAAATAAGCTCTTCAACAAGAGAACTCAGAATAGGGCATCAAGCAGTGCGCAGAAGGGCAAACCACGAGAGGCAGCCCACCCTTTTCGGAGACCGAAGGATGTAGGCCGTCCACCTGGATTGATACCCCCCAGGTTACTAGACATCAAAACCTACCGGCCCCCCAGCAGTCTGCTTACCCTCTAGCCCCCCAATATCTTCAGCCCCCGACTCTCCCAGGACCTCCTTTCCATCCTCAAATCCCCCTCTTTCCCCCTCCTCAAACCCAAAACCAGCTGCCTCTGGCGATTCTGCAACAACTCCTGAGCATGTGCTCAAGTGTTTTTACAGCAATTGCCTGAGTGTGTTGAATAAGATCCCGGAGCTTCGGCAGCTTGCAGTGGATAAGGAGCCTCAGATCATAGCCCTCACAGAAACCTGGCTCACCCCTGACATACTTGATGCCGAAATATCCATTCCGGGATACTTCACAGTAAGGCGGGACTCCAGTAGAGGTCGTGCCGGCGGGGTAATCATATACTACGATAATTCGATCCCTCCTCCCACCTTACTGACAACACCAACCTTTTCATGTATTGATTGTCTGTGGGCCGTGTTTAACCTCTCTAGGACAGATACCCTATTGCTCGGTGTTGTCTACCGTCCTCCCGCATGCAATTCAACTGACAGCATAGGTCTCATAGACTTATTAGGCTCCCTGAAAAGCTATACAGACTTCACCCATCTGTTAGTCACTGGTGACTTCAACTCTCCCAGTACAAACTGGCAAAGAGCTGATGCCCCGGATATCACTTTCGGTAAACCCCTCCTTGATCTCGTACTGAAAAACTCATGGGTGCAGAACGTAAGAGATCCGACTAGATATCGCACAGGCCACGCCCCGTCCCTACTAGACCTGGTCATCACCAATGATCGGTTCCTAATAGATGTGGTGCATTACTTGCCGCCCCTCGGCAAAAGTGATCACATTCTCATTGGATTCGATTATATCGTGAAATGGCCTCCTCTTCCGTCAGAAACTAAGATTTTGAGATCCTTCAAAAGGACCAACTTTGACCAAGTCTGTGCATTTCTTCGCTCCCAGCTAAATTTAACTAACCCAGGTAACTCTGCGGATGAAATGGCAGAGAATCTCAGAGAGTTAATCTCCTTAGCTGATAGGCATTTTGTCCCCAGAATTCGTCGCCCACAGACCGCTAAGCGACCACTCCCTCGCCCCATTAGGCGCATTCTAGACGAACGCGCACGCCTCTTTGCTAGATATAAAGCCACAGGCCTTGCCCGTGATGCAGAAGACTTCAGGATCATAAGGAACATATGCAAAGACAAGATTAGGTCCTATCAGAATGCAGTCCAGCGATCTGTACTTGATCGAGCACGGACCAATAAGGCATTTTTCTTTCAGTACATGCGCCGTCTAAGGGGCACAGCTCCGACGCCATTAGCTCTCAAAGATAGTGCCGGATCTCCAATCACTTCCCCTAGCCAAGTAGCCGAGGCATTCAGCTCCTACTTCCGTACAATTTTTAGCTCCTTTCCCATATCATCCCACCCTACTATGCACCCGTTATCTCTGACCACTACCCTTAACCGCGTAACTATTCCCATTGGTGCAGTCGCTCAAGGTTTCCGACGGCTCAACCAATATTGCTCCATGGGTCCTGACCTAATCCACCCCCGTATTCTCAAGGAAGCCGCGGATACATTAGCTGCTCCTTATGCCTCGCTTTTTCAGCAATGTGTTGACGATGGAGTTTTCCCCCGTAACTGGAAAAAAGCAGTGATCGCACCCATCTATAAGAAGGGTAGTAGACACCTTGCTTCTAGTTACAGACCCATAAGCCTCACTAGCATCCCTAGCAAAATTTTTGAGGGAATTCTTAAGAGTGAGATTCTTTCCCATCTTCATAGAAATAAGATCCTCTCCCCGTCCCAACATGGGTTTCTTCCTGGCAGGTCATGCATCACCAATATGCTTACTGTCATGGATAGTCTAACGAAAGCCTATGATGATGGCCAGCTCTCACACGCTGTATTCATCGATTTTGCTAAGGCCTTCGATAAGGTCCCACATGCCCCTCTTCTTTATAAGCTGCAGACGTACGGGATCACAGGCTCCATGTTGGCCATCCTACGTAGCTTCCTTACCGACCGCACCTTTGTGGTTAAAGTCGGGGATGTTTTGTCTCAACCCTCCCCAGTAACAACTGGGGTCCCCCAAGGGTCGGTCTTAGGTCCTCTTCTTTTCCTGATCTATATAAACGATCTACCGACAGCCCTTCCTGCGAACATTGCCATGTACGCAGATGATGTAACCCTCTGGAGTTCAAGCGTTGAAGACCTGCAAATTGCAGTTTATGAAACAAAACGCTGGTCCGAGGATTGGAACCTCCCAGTTAATGATGACAAATGCGTGAGCATGTCTTTCGGCAGAGAGACTGGTCACACGTTTTCCATTAATGGAGCAGCCACTCTGCCAAGGGTTGACCGACACAAGGTGCTCGGTTTCTGGTTAGATTGTAACTTATCCTTCTCTCATCATCACGAACTTGCGAGCAAGTCTGCCTTTCGAGTTCTAAACATGATTCGAAGGTCCTTCCCGCGCATATTTAAGGATGATTTCCCCATAATTTTCGGCACTTATATCCGACCTCTGCTGGAGTACGGTAGTCAGATAGTGCACTCTGGTCTTGTCCGAGACCGTGAGATCCTAGAAAGGGTTCAGCGGGCCTCCACCAAGGCAGTAAGTGGTCTATC
The DNA here is from genome assembly GCA_948099385.1 of Fasciola hepatica. Lineage (NCBI taxonomy): Eukaryota > Metazoa > Platyhelminthes > Trematoda > Plagiorchiida > Fasciolidae > Fasciola > Fasciola hepatica. Next base: position 140,797 of record CANUEZ040000136.1, read on the forward strand.
CCATCTACCTTATCCCGTCCGCCTCTCACTCCTCAACCTCTATCCCCTTGACGTAAGACGCGTAAGAGGTGATCTGTTTTTGATGTTTCACCTTTTTGAAACAGGTCAAAGCGATTACTTCTTCTCCGTCTGTCCAGCCTCCTCTCTCCGTGGTCACAGCAGGAAAGTTTTCAAACCGAGGCCACGCACTTCACTAAGGATTAACTTTTTTAGCTATAGGGTTATTACCATGTGGAATGCACTTCCGGAAGATATTGTTCTGTCGCAGGACAAAACTATCTTCAAGAAAAAGCTAGACATCTACCTGGGTCTCTCCCAATAATTCCCTTTGTCAAAAAAAACAAACAAAATAGTTGTCTTTTATCGCATATATGTTCATGAATGCCGCACCCCCACTCAGCTTAAGGCACTGTCCACAGTGTGACACTGAATGAGGTTATATGTATCTTGTTATCGCTGCCACCCGGCCCCTCCTTCTTTTTGCTCTCGTTTCAGCTCGGTGAATCCGACAGAAGATCAAAGATTTCCTAAAGAACCGGGACAATTGGGCTTAAAGCCTCGAACCCGTGTAGTATTTCAAGACTTCAAGACTTCAAGACAAGACAACTGTCCAGCCTGAGGAGTTTGGTAATCAAGTCCCTCCCGGTGTCCCAGGCAGCCGATCAGGTTTGTAGAGTTTCTGAGCAGCAAATTCTTGACGCCGCAAAGATTTTACAAGATACCGAGAATTGCTCCAAGCGAGTCATTATTTGGGGCCGCTTCCTCAGTTCAGATCACCCTCATGACACCTACGCCCAGGTGTTTAACCGCCTTAAGCTCCCTTTCCCACCTAAAGGTCGGTCCACTTGGTTGGTAACCAAACGCACCAACCGGGTTCACGGTATTCTCATTGTAATGGGTTCCACAGATGCAGCCAAACGAATTGTTTCCTTGGCCGCAAAGCTCAAGGAAGAAATTAAAGGGCTCAAGGGCGTATCCATTGATAAGCCACTTCATCTGAGGCTCCGCAGTGAGAAGGCTAAGCCAAAAATCCCACAAAAAGCCGATCCTAAGCTCAGAGTGCTGCCAGTTGTCCAGGTAACTCGCCTTGAGGACCGAGCTGCATGCCCACCATCCCTCGCTTCCCTACTGACACCATTTCCCATCGCCGAAAGTACTCCCAGTAGTAGGCCTAGTGCCACTAAACATCTGTCGCCTACGAAAAGCATCCCAGACCCATCATAGCCAATAAGACTGTTTCAACGGACGAGACTCACTCATCCTTGAGCCTAGACATGAACCTGCAATCTGTTTCTACTGAAAGAAGCAGTGAGGAGGTTAAAGCACCAGATAATATATCTGGTGCTGTCATGAAAAATAAGCTCTTCAACAAGAGAACTCAGAATAGGGCATCAAGCAGTGCGCAGAAGGGCAAACCACGAAAGGCAGCCCACCCTTTTCGGAGACCGAAGGATGTAGGCCGTCCACCTGGATTGATACCCCCCAGGTTACTAGACATCAAAACCTACCGGCCCCCCAGCAGTCTGCTTACCCTCTAGCCCCCCAATATCTTCAGCCCCCGACTCTCCCAGGACCTCCTTTCCATCCTCAAATCCCCCTCTTTCCCCCTCCTCAAACCCAAAACCAGCTGCCTCTGGCGATTCTGCAACAACTCCTGAGCATGTGCTCAAGTGTTTTTACAGCAATTGCCTGAGTGTGTTGAATAAGATCCCGGAGCTTCGGCAGCTTGCAGTGGATAAGGAGCCTCAGATCATAGCCCTCACAGAAACCTGGCTCACCCCTGACATACTTGATGCCGAAATATCCATTCCGGGATACTTCACAGTAAGGCGGGACTCCAGTAGAGGTCGTGCCGGCGGGGTAATCATATACTACGATAATTCGATCCCTCCTCCCACCTTACTGACAACGCCAACCTTTTCATGTATTGATTGTCTGTGGGCCGTGTTTAACCTCTCTAGGACAGATACCCTATTGCTCGGTGTTGTCTACCGTCCTCCCGCATGCAATTCAACTGACAGCATAGGTCTCATAGACTTATTAGGCTCCCTGAAAAGCTATACAGACTTCACCCATCTGTTAGTCACTGGTGACTTCAACTCTCCCAGTACAAACTGGCAAAGAGCTGATGCCCCGGATATCACTTTCGGTAAACCCCTCCTTGATCTCGTACTGAAAAACTCATGGGTGCAGAACGTAAGAGATCCGACTAGATATCGCACAGGCCACGCCCCGTCCCTACTAGACCTGGTCATCACCAATGATCGGTTCCTAATAGATGTGGTGCATTACTTGCCGCCCCTCGGCAAAAGTGATCACATTCTCATTGGATTCGATTATATCGTGAAATGGCCTCCTCTTCCGTCAGAAACTAAGATTTTGAGATCCTTCAAAAGGACCAACTTTGACCAAGTCTGTGCATTTCTTCGCTCCCAGCTAAATTTAACTAACCCAGGTAACTCTGCGGATGAAATGGCAGAGAATCTCAGAGAGTTAATCTCCTTAGCTGATAGGCATTTTGTCCCCAGAATTCGTCGCCCACAGACCGCTAAGCGACCACTCCCTCGCCCCATTAGGCGCATTCTAGACGAACGCGCACGCCACTTTGCTAGATATAAAGCCACAGGCCTTGCCCGTGATGCAGAAGACTTCAGGATCATAAGGAACATATGCAAAGACAAGATTAGGTCCTATCAGAATGCAGTCCAGCGATCTGTACTTGATCGAGCACGGACCAATAAGGCATTTTTCTTTCAGTACATGCGCCGTCTAGGGGGCACAGCTCCGACGCCATTAGCTCTCAAAGATAGTGCCGGATCTCCAATCACTTCCCCTAGCCAAGTAGCCGAGGCATTCAGCTCCTACTTCCGTACAATTTTTAGCTCCTTTCCCATATCATCCCACCCTACTATGCACCCGTTATCTCTGACCACTACCCTTAACCGCGTAACTATTCCCATTGGTGCAGTCGCTCAAGGTTTCCGACGGCTCAACCAATATTGCTCCATGGGTCCTGACCTAATCCACCCCCGTATTCTCAAGGAAGCCGCGGATACATTAGCTGCTCCTTATGCCTCGCTTTTTCAGCAATGTGTTGACGATGGAGTTTTCCCCCGTAACTGGAAAAAAGCAGTGATCGCACCCATCTATAAGAAGGGTAGTAGACACCTTGCTTCTAGTTACAGACCCATAAGCCTCACTAGCATCCCTAGCAAAATTTTTGAGGGAATTCTTAAGAGTGAGATTCTTTCCCATCTTCATAGAAATAAGATCCTCTCCCCGTCCCAACATGGGTTTCTTCCTGGCAGGTCATGCATCACCAATATGCTTACTGTCATGGATAGTCTAACGAAAGCCTATGATGATGGCCAGCTCTCACACGCTGTATTCATCGATTTTGCTAAGGCCTTCGATAAGGTCCCACATGCCCCTCTTCTTTATAAGCTGCAGACGTACGGGATCACAGGCTCCATGTTGGCCATCCTACGTAGCTTCCTTACCGACCGCACCTTTGTGGTTAAAGTCGGGGATGTTTTGTCTCAACCCTCCCCAGTAACAACTGGGGTCCCCCAAGGGTCGGTCTTAGGTCCTCTTCTTTTCCTGATCTATATAAACGATCTACCGACAGCCCTTCCTGCGAACATTGCCATGTACGCAGATGATGTAACCCTCTGGAGTTCAAGCGTTGAAGACCTGCAAATTGCAGTTTATGAAACAAAACGCTGGTCCGAGGATTGGAACCTCCCAGTTAATGATGACAAATGCGTGAGCATGTCTTTCGGCAGAGAGACTGGTCACACGTTTTCCATTAATGGAGCAGCCACTCTGCCAAGGGTTGACCGACACAAGGTGCTCGGTTTCTGGTTAGATTGTAACTTATCCTTCTCTCATCATCACGAACTTGCGAGCAAGTCTGCCTTTCGAGTTCTAAACATGATTCGAAGGTCCTTCCCGCGCATATTTAAGGATGATTTCCCCATAATTTTCGGCACTTATATCCGACCTCTGCTGGAGTACGGTAGTCAGATAGTGCACTCTGGTCTTGTCCGAGACCGTGAGATCCTAGAAAGGGTTCAGCGGGCCTCCACCAAGGCAGTAAGTGGTCTATCCCATCTACCTTATCCCGTCCGCCTCTCACTCCTCAACCTCTATCCCCTTGACGTAAGACGCGTAAGAGGTGATCTGTTTTTGATGTTTCACCTTTTTGAAACAGGTCAAAGCGATTACTTCTTCTCCGTCTGTCCAGCCTCCTCTCTCCGTGGTCACAGCAGGAAAGTTTTCAAACCGAGGCCACGCACTTCACTAAGGATTAACTTTTTTAGCTATAGGGTTATTACCATGTGGAATGCACTTCCGGAAGATATTGTTCTGTCGCAGGACAAAACTATCTTCAAGAAAAAGCTAGACATCTACCTGGGTCTCTCCCAATAATTCCCTTTGTCAAAAAAAAACAAACAAAATAGTTGTCTTTTATCGCATATATGTTCATGAATGCCGCACCCCCACTCAGCTTAAGGCACTGTCCACAGTGTGACACTGAATGAGGTTATATGTATCTTGTTTTCGCTGCCACCCCCGCCCCCCCCCCCGCTTCTTTTTACTCTCATTTCAGCTCGGTGAATCCGACAGAAGATCAAAGATTTCCTAAAGAACCGGGACAATTGGGCTTAAAGCCTCGAACCCGTGTAGTACTTCAAGACTTCAAGACAACTGAACTGAACTGCGGTACACCAGCGGTGCGGTCGTCTCCCTCGGTGAGTGTAGCTGTTTTTGAAATTTTTAGAACGCACAGCTCGTCCCTCTGCATTTAAGTTGATCTTTATCTGTGCTGACTGGATCCTGAATAACGTCAATGCCCCACCATTGATATAACCGCTTGCTCAGGCGAGGCTACTTTCCCCATGAGGCAATGTGATTCTCCCTCCGTGGCCAATGTCTCATTCCTCAATCCGGACGAAACGGTCCTTCATAATGCGCTGGAAACGGGGGCTCTAAAATGTGCAGTCCAAAGTCAGGCTGCAGAGATAGCCGAGCTAAGGGCCACTGTCCGCACCCTTAAGGATGAGTTGACCAGCCTGAGGAGCTTGGTTATCAAATCCCTCCCGGTGCCCCAGGCAGCCAATTAGGCGTGTAGAGTTTCTGAGCAGCAAATTCTTGACGCCGCAAAGATTTTACAAGATATCGAGAATTGCTCCAGGCGTGTCATTATTTGGGGCCGCTTCCTCAGTTCAGATCACCCTCATGACACATACGCCCAGGTGTTTAACCGCCTTAAGCTCCCTTTCCCACCTAAAGGTCGGTCCACTTGGTTGGTAACCAAAAGCACCAACCGAGTGCACAGCATTCTCATTGAAATGGGCTCCACCGAGGCAACCAAACGAATTGTTTCCTCGACCCCCAAGCTCAAGGAGGAAATTAAAGGGCTCAAGGGCGTATCCATTGATAAGCCACTTCATCTGAGGCTCCGCAGTGAGAAGGCTAAGCCAAAAATCCCACAAAAAGCCGATCCTAAGCTCAGAGTGCTGCCAGTCGTCCAGGTAACTCGCCTTGAGGACCGAGCTGCATGCCCACCATCCCTCGCTTCCCTACTGACACCATTTCCCATCGCCGAAAGTACTCCCAGTAGTAGGCATAGTGCCACTAAACATCTGACGCCTACGAAAAGTATCCCAGACCCAAACATAGCCAATAAGACTGTTTCAACGGACGAGACTCACCCATCCTTGAGCTCAGGCATAAACCTGCAATCTTTTTCTGCTGAAAGCTGCAGTGAGGAGGTTAAAGCACCAGAAAATATATCTGGTGTAGTCACGCAAAACAAGATCACCAACAAGAAAACTCAGAAGAAGGCAACACGCAGTGCGTAGAAAGGCAAACCACGAAATGTAGCCCACCCTTTTCGGAGACCGAAGGATGTAGACCGTCCGCCTGGTATGATACCCCCCAGGTTACTAGACATCAAAACCTACCGGCCCCCCCCCCAACAGTCTGCTTACTCTCTAGCCCCCCAATATCTTCAGCCCCCGACTCCCCCAGGACCTCCTTTCTACCCCCAAATCCCTCTCTTTCCCACTTCTCAAACCCAGAATCAGTTATCTCTGGCGATTTTGCAACAACTCCTGAGCATGTGCTCAAGTGTTTTTACAGCAATTGCCTGAGTGTGTTGAATAAGATCCCGGAGCTTCGACAGCTCGCAGTAGATGAGGAGCCTCAGATCATAGCCCTCACGGAAACCTGGCTCAGTTTAAAACGGGTAGATCAATTCATCCTTTCTCAAAAACAGCGCTTCACTAAGGCGGGGGCGCAATTTCGAAAAAAACAATGGGTAGGAACAATCCGGGATACCCACACACGATCCCCACTGTTCAGGATTCGCTGCCATGTCCTTCAAGGTCAACGAATGGCTACAGCTGTAGCTCGGAAATGATCATGGAAATAAACTAGTTTGTGAGGGGATCAACAATGATGTCGGCGTGGTGCGCACAACTCTTCCTGTTTTGACCAATTCTGCAGCTTTAGCGGAGGCTTTAGGACAGTTGGGGTCATCTAACGGACACCTGCGGTCACTCCTCCAGATATGATGAATTTATTGAGGAGATGGGTGTGCGACGGCCACTGCCTCGTCCTGGGCGACTTCAATGCTCTGCATATTGATTGGACATCAGGCAGGACAGCGGCCGGGGCAGATCCTTTCTCTCGGAAATTACTGACAACGGTCCAAGAACTGGCGCTACTCCAACATGTTCAGGAATCAATCCGGTCACGGTTCCATTCTAGATCTGATGATTTCTCTTAGGAGCTCGGACGTCGATAAGGTTGAATATCTCCCTACACTTGGAAGCAGTGACCATATGGCGCTAGAAATTCACTGGCGCAGTGGTTCTTGTCCATCCCTTAGGAGAAGTCGAGGGGATCTCATAGAAACGTTCAAGGTGATGAAAAGCTTTTCTGGCCTTAGACTAGATAGTCTATTCCAAGTGGCCGTAGACTCCAGAACAAGGGGACATAAAAAGAAGCTGATGAAAGCCCGATCTAGGTTGATGGCTAGATCGCACTTCTTCAGCAACAAGGTTGTGAACAGTTGGAACGGTCTACCTGGTGGAGTGGTAGATCTGCGGACAGTCCAATCCTTCAAATGTGCCCTTGATCGCAAGTGGTACGAGATCTTTCCTTGTAGTGAGCTTTGAGTATGTCAACTAGATGGATGACGGGTAGCACTGTGGTCCTTCTGGAGTATGTTTTAGCAGACTTCTTCCCTCATTGCATACTGTCTCAGTGAACGCTCACGATGCATAATGTCTCTCTCGCAGTTGATGTGCGATGAGGTTTTCCGTTTCTCTCTCATTTTTAGCGGGGATTCGACGAAATACACTCGGCAGTGGTGGGTGCATAACTGGTGTGCATACCATCGAAGGAATTCTGGACGCTCGATTGTCCGTGGCCATTACCTGTTCTGTGCAAACTGAACTGAACTAAAGTGAACACATTGGACGTAATGTTTGGCGCACTCCTTTCGAAGACGTTCGGAGAGCGGCGTTAGACGTCAGCTGGTTTCCCACGGATTCAGATGTCCACTACGATGTGAACGAAGCTTGGACGTTTATTCGTGACGGTATCTTGTACCTTATGAATACCTACTGTCCCCTCAACCGGCGTAGACCCCGGGTGAAGGGACCGCCGTGGTTTGATCTGGAGCTCAAACGACGAAATCGGGCCTGGCAGCGGTTCCGATCTACAGGTGAGGGTTATGACCTCTATCGCAGGATTCGTAACCAATGTATCGAACAAAAACGGATAAAGCGGATGGCGTTCGAGGAGGCCTTTGCCGTTGATGCAGTGCGAGCACCCAAGCGGCTGTTTGCATACTTAAAGCGCCGCACCGGAGCGAAGGTAGGTATCCCGGCGCTGATGAACAACGACGTAATGGTTGCAACAGATGACGGAAAGGCTGAGACATTAACCAAGCATTGTGTCAATTAATCCTGTGGAGGAAGGTGCGCCAATCCCGATGGTGCATAGCTCGCCGCTGTTCATTATGTATGATTTTGGGGAGCCGGAAGTGAATAAGATGCTCAAATCCATCAAAACCCATAAGTCACCGGGACCGGACGACGTGCATCCGTTGGTGTGGAAGGAGTTGGCGGACCAACTAACTACACCACTGACGCGGTTGTTCAATTTATCGTTGGCCACTGGCAGTCTACCTCGGGAGTGGGAAAAAGCAGTTGTTGTTCCGCTGTACAAGGGTGGGACAAAATCCACCTCAGCCAACTACCGCCCAGTTAACCTCACTTCCGTAGCTGGAAAGGTCGTGGAAAAGCTGGTGGCTGCTCGCATACGCGAACATCTGGAGCGCTGTCAACTGCTATGCGCAGAGCAGCGCGGTTTTCTGCGGAACAGATCATGTCTGTCGAACCTGTTGACTGCCCGTGAAAGTTGGTCGAACTCCAAGGCCGAGGGATATGTCACGGACGTCATCTTTGTTGACTTTAGTAAGGCGTTTGATAAAGTTCCTCACAGTAAGCTGTTGCTGAAACTCCGGGCCATCGGCATCTCAGGGCTCATGCTTCACTGGATTGAGGACTTCTTGGTCGGGAAAACCTTATCCGTGAGAGTTGCACAGTCCCAGTCCGCGTGGTATCCAGTTGGCGTGCCGCAACCCAAGTAGCACGTTGCCCCGACCTTTGGGGCAAACCTGGGGCACGCCCCAAGTTTGCTCCAGGTTTGCCCCAAGTTTTCCCCAGGTGTGCCCCAAGTTTGCCCCATGGGGCACGCATGGGGCAAACTTGGGGCGTGCTACTTGGGAAGGCTCCGTGCTAGGACTCCTGTTGTTTCTAGTGTTTGTGAACGACCTGCCACAGACCATTTGATCCCAATGCCTTGTCTACGCCGATGACCCAAAGATCTGGCGCACCATTCGATCGGCAGAGGATCGCGAGATACTACAGGAGGATCTGCAGGCTCTCGTCAATTGGTCGACCACCTAGGGTCTACCGATAAACGTGGACAAATGCGCGAGCATGAGGATTGGTTGCCCCAACGATACTTCCGGCTACTGCCTTGGGAGCATCGTACTCCGTCACACGCAGGAAGAAAAGGACCTCGGAGTTGTTGTCATGACAACATTGTTGTTGGTGCACCAACAATCTGAAGAGAAGAGCACACACTGAGAGAGCGTGCGCCTCAGCGTGGAAGATACTTGGTCCCATTCGCCGTTCATTTGGGCCTCTACCCCTGGACACTTTCCGACTGCTTTATGTCTCACATGTACGTCCTCGTTTGGAATATGGTGGTCCGGCTGTCTACCCGTGCATGGCGGCGGAAGTAGCCAAACTGGAACGAGTGCAACGTGCTGCCACACGCCTCGTGGCCGGGCTGTGTGGGTTCAGCTATGAGGAACGCCTAGTAGTCACCGAGTTGTTTCCCATTGCCTGTCGAAGTCTTCGAGGCGACCTCATCTATGCCAGGCGAATAATCCGTGGTGAGTTGGGCCGGGAACTTCAGTCGGAGTTCCTGCTCAGGAATAATGATCGTACCAGAGGACACACCCTGACGCTTCGTAAGGTGCATTCCACCGGCTTACCGGCCATCTATTGGTTGTCAAGGAGAGTGACCAATCTCTGGAACGCTATTCAAGAGGAAATTGGACCAGACCCTGAAGGCTTATTGGCGGAGCACCGACATCCGGCCGAGTCAATAGAGTAGGATGTGATGGGGCTCATACGGGATGACTTTCCACTGTCCTTTACCTGAAGACTGAAGACTGGTGGTTAGAAAGGCAGTGGTCAGTGGGGCTTGCCCTTCTGTTTAATGCTGCACGATAATGATGATGATGACCCTGCCGTAGCTGTTGTTTTTTGGGGGGTTTCATTTGGTCTGCCTTCTTCATGACAAGCTTTGCCGTGTTTGCAATCTTATTCGCACAATAAATGTGCCTAGGTAATGGACTGGTTGTGGCCAGATTCTCATGAAGGATTCCTTCTGCTTGGGTTGGGAAATTCCAAACTTTCCTATTAAGTACGGTATTGCACTCATTGGTAGTCATACGACAGTACCTCTTGTTTATTACTGTTCCTTGATTATCGTTGCTTCAGGTGCCTCTAAATTCCAACGCCTTGTCAAAATCCTTTTGTTCTGATGGAGTCGAAAACCAAGGGTTGTACGTTGCCCTCCGTACAGCTTTTGTTGACCGAAGCACATTTTTTCACATCCATATTGCCAAGTTGATCATGCATATTATTTGTCTTTTTTACCACTGTCGTCAAAGTGAAGTGTAGTGTCTGTATTTTCTGGTCAAAATTAACTGCTGAGAATCCACTCCCTGGGATAGGTAAAGCCACGTTTTGACTTGAGTTGACGTGATGAAATAGTTCTGGCCCTACACACTTTTATCAAAAATTGGTGGAGAATGTGGTGTGAAATAATTATGTGAAAACAAAATGTTGAATCATATTTGCTCACAGTTTTGACTTGTTTCTCTACTGTAGAACTCAGTCAAGACTTGAATCATTTGAATTCAGTCTACAATAAGAATGGCGACTTTGAAGGTACACATTGAGTATTGGTAAGTTCATATTCTTTCAGTTTTATTGATAATACATCGTGCTCTGTGCTGTACCTCTTGTACGACGCATCCAAATTCACGCGAGAATAAGTTTGCTCGTAATATTGAAGTTGTGTGTAAAACTTCCCAGGTCAATTTTTACATAAAGCCGGCTTTTGTATTGTGTGATTCTATGAATTTACTGGGGAAATTTCCTTGTCGGTTAGAGATCAGGCTTAAAGCCGCCATTAACTCAATTTTGTAAATTTCAAAATAAATATTTTTCATTTTGTAATTTAGGTTTCGATCATTGTAGCAAAATGTGGGTATTTGAGCCTTGTGATGATATTTTTGTCATTATATCAGAAACGTGCTTCGTATGCCAGTCTGTCGATTTTCGCATCGTGCTCGGCGATATAGGCCACGGGAGGCGGCATTAATAATGTCCCGTGATAGTATCAGTCGACCGACTAATGAGTATGGTTTCATTCATGCCTTCTGTTCGCCCCCATGCTTTCTAGTTATGCTTCTCTTTACTGCTATTCATGCTTCTGTCCGTTTTCTCACCTGGACGATGCTGTGAGCACAGAAGTGCTTCGTTATAGTTAGGAAGAATTGAACTAAACTAAACTGAATTTTTTTTGAGGATTGCTTCCGTCGGGCCATCACACCTGCGTCACTTCAGATCCCGGAGTCCGCAGTCTGTTTACTCGGATACCTTGTTGGATATGCCTCACAGACGTCGTCAGTGGCGGTTGCTTCCGAGAGGCTTTTTGTACCATTTGTGTAGAGCTTTTGCGACTCATGTTTTGCGTGGCACAAAGCCTCAATATTCCTAACTAGATAGTTTATATATATATATATATATATATATATATATATATACTATAGAATCCCGAACGTTTACGGATACTACACGTATTGGTCACTGGACCTTACGCAGTCCCAGTATGATGACGGTCAATGAAAAACCGTGGAGACGGATTGATTGTTTATGAACGGCGAAACGGTAGACGGTCCCTGAGTGGTAGACGGTCTTTCCGCCGCCCGGTCTAGTACCACCGTCTTTCCTGTAGGAGCCTTATGTGGTTCGCCATTCCAAGTTCCAGGATTAGATTGCCGGTTTCACAAAAAAAACATGGAATTCACAGCTCACACAAAATCATCATTAATGTGTACCCAGGATTCACAACAAGACAGTTCCGCTGTCGCCCAGCCCACTGCCACGCCTGATCTATTGAGGCCTTATGTGGTTCGCCATTTTAATTCTCAGGATCATGGTTGCCGGTTTCCTTCACACCGCAAATCTTAAAAATACACAACGACACGCTTACTAGCTCTCTTGCTCGCTCTGCTCAGTCGGAAAACAAGCACAAACTCATCACCCTCACTAACATTCGCAGAATGAACCATAATATCGATTCTGTGCATCAGTTTCTTCAATCTTCCTTTCCTCTTGCCTTGTTTTTGGCCGGAACCTCAATCTCCTCCTCATCAGACACCACCCACCTCCGCTTTTCCAACTATATCTTCCACTTCTCTTTTTCACCCAAAGCTGGTATCTGTGTCTTTGTCCACCAGTCAGTCGTCACATCCATAATTCAGAATCTTGACTTTCTCAGTCGTGAATTTCAGTTGATGTGGCTGAAGCTCCGGCTTCCTTATTTTAGTCACTGCTTTTGTGTTGTTCACCATTTACCCATCAGTAACGACCTATTGATCTTTGATTTCTTATCTTTGAACATTAAATACTTGTTTGTTACGGATCCCAACTGCCATATCACCGTCTTAGGAGATTTTAATGTTCACAATCGAGGTTGGTTGATTCACTCATCGGACACTTCGGCTCTGAGGCGCGAAGCCGAACATTTCGCCGTGGTCAACCACCTATGCCAACTTGTTGATCTCCCCACACGTATTCCCGATCGAGCCGGTGATCGTGCCCATACCCTAGATCTCATTTCCACTTCTGTTCCTTCTCTGTTCTTAGGCATCTCTACTCTTCCTTCAGTTGGCTCATCTGACGACTGTATTATTTCCTGTTCCATCAGTTTTATGCGCCCCGATCCTTCATTTACCTCGAGACACATTTTAACGTTACAGCCGGGATGGTTTTCGCGATTTCCTAGTCTCCCACCCTAGGAGTGATTGTTGCTTCACTTCAGACGTTTCCGTTTCCGTCTCTGACTTCACCGACATTGTTCTTCAAGGTATGCAACTTTTTATTCCTCACTTTTCCAAAACCCCCAAACCCGAATCCCCCGAGTGATTCAACCACGCATGTGATCGTGCTGTACGTTTGAAGCGTGCAACATTTCGCCGCTCACCCACTCCCGACTTCCACTCCCGCTTCGTGCAAGCCAGGAACAAATGCTCGTCAACCAGACAGAAAGCCAAAGAACGTTTCGTCCGCTGTGAAGCCAAAAGCGTACTCTCAAGTGTCACCGCTAGCCAAACACTTTGGTCTCTTGCCAAAGCAGTCTCCCACAATTTTTGCCCTTCCAATTTTCCTCACATCTGTAATTCTTCTAGTGATCTTGTTTGAGAACTACCCGAAAAAACCGAGGTTTTTATTTCAGGGTTTGCCTCCAACTCCACCTTACCAACTTATCCTACTTCTCCGGTTCCTTCTCTTCTTTCTGTCTCCTATTTTCAACCTCATATTAGCGCTGGAAAGATCTGCCAAGCGCTGCGTTTTTTTGGACGTATGCAAACCACCCGGTCCGGACGGCACACCACCCATCTTCCTGATAATGTGCCCCTGAGTTGGCCTCTCTCTCACGTCGTCTTTTTTATCTCTTTAACTTTCTACTTTTCCGATTCCCCGGAAACGCCGTGATTTTTTCTATTCCCGAACGCGGTGATCCTTCTGACCCGAATAACTATTTCCTATTCCCCTCACATCTGTTATTTCGAAAGTATTTGAAACTGTCATCTTCGACCAACAGCGTGCAATTCTCGAACGCGAAGAACTACTGAGCGATAGTCAATACGGACTCCGACCTCGCAGTTCCACCGGTGATATCCTGGCTCTCGTCGCACAATCCTGGTCGGCTGCACTCGAAAATCACAGAGGAACACACATGGTGTCGCTCGACATCTCTAAGGCGTCTGACCGAGTTTGGCACGAAGGCCTTCTGGCGCAAAATTTGGGTTCTCCTCCGCTCTCTTATCATGGACATCAACTTTCCTCAGTAAGCGAACCATCTCTGTCCGAGTTGATGGGTTCTGTCCCAGCCATTTCGTGAAAATGCTGGTGTTCCCCAAGGTTCAGTACTTGCGCCCACCCTGTTTCTTTTATCTGTTAATAATCTTTTATCCACTACTTTCAACCCAATCCATTCCTTTGCCGATGATGCCACTCTTCATTCTTCCCTTTCTTACCGCACTCCCCGCCATGCCAACACCAAGATCGACCGTGACCGCAGTGCAATCAGTGCATCCTTAGAGTCCGACCTCGAACACATCTCCTCCTCGGGATCCCACAATCATGTTGCATTTAATGCTTCCAAAACTTCTCTTCTCTCAATTTCATTAAAACATCATTCATGCTCTCCTCATTTATTCTTTGACTCGACTGTGCTGCCTTCTGCAGATTCTTTCTCTCTTCTTGGCTTATCCGTAACTTCTCTGTGTTGATCAGCTCTCATATATCAGCTGGCCTCTCGTGCTGCGCGCAAATTTAGTTTTCCGTTTCGCGTCAGACGCTTCCTCATACTAGCTCATCTGCTGTACAAAACTCAAGTCCGCCCCACACCTGAATACGGCAGTCATGTGTGGGATGGAGCTCCATCTACCTCTGTTTCTCTTCTTGATCGGGTTCAACGTAAGGTCATCCGGCTGATCGACGACCCTTCCATAACCTCCAATCTGTAGTCACCAGTCCATCGTCGGGCTGTTGCTTCATTGTCTCTCTACCGATATTATTTTGGATTTTGTTCTTCTGAGTTTGCTTCGGCGGTTCCTCTTCCCAGAACTTTTTCCCGACCATCACGTACCGAAGCAACTAGTCACCCTTATCAAGCTTCTATCACTAGGTGCCGTACTTTTATCGTCCAGTCATCTTTCTTTCCTCGGACCGTCAAGTTATGGAACACTCTCCTTCTTCCTATCTTCGCACCCACTTACAACCTTTCTCTCTTCAAAAGCAGGACCAATAAACTGGTTCTAATGTGAATTTTCCTGCCCCAAACCCACTTTTACAGAATGTCTCCTGATTATAGGGTTTACCATTTATGTTATAATTCACTTACAGTGCAATAAGAAGGAGAATTTTTTAGCTTTCCCCAACATTCGCTGTTTGAATCACAATATTGATTATGTGCACGATTTTCTTTAGCCTTCTTGTCCATTTGCCTTATTCTTGACTGAGACGCGTATCTCTCCCATGTCGAATACTGATCGTCTCCGGTTTTCGAACTACTTTGTTATTCCCCACTTTTATCTAAGGCTGGCGACTGTGTCTACATCCACAAGTCAGCCGCTGTCCCTCATATCCCACACTTGGACTTTGCCAACCGCGAGTTCCAGCTGATGCGACTGGAGCTCCGGTTCCCTTCTTTTAACCATTACTTCTGTACCGTTTACCGCTCTCCCATTAGTCGCGACCACTCGATTTTTGATTCATTGTCTTCTGGCATTGAGAACTTGTTCGTATCAGACCCCAGCTGCCCAGTTGAAATTCTTGATGACTTTAATGTGCACGATATAAACTGGCTTTTGCGCTCTTCTGACACTTCGGCTGTGGGACGCGAAGCCAAAAATTTCGCTTTGGTCAACAATGTAAGTCAACTTGTTGGCTTCCCCACACGCATTCCCGGTCGGGCAAGTGATTGTGCACATACCCTCTTTTTCATTCTCTGATATAACCTCCTTTTCTCCACTTGGCTAATTGGACAATTATTTTATCTTCTCCACCACCTTTGCTCATCCAGTTCCTGTGCGCAATTGCAGACTCACCTTTCGGCGTTACGATCCAGCCAACTAGGATGATTTTCGTGATTTTCTTTTCTATTATCTCTGGAGTGACTGTCGCTTCACTTCTGATGTTTCTTCTTCCGTTTCGAACTTTACTGAGACTGTTCTCCAAGGCATGCTTTGTTTTACTCCACACTTTTCCCAACCCAACAAACAACGTTCTCCTGCGCGGTTTAACCAAGCCTACAATCGCGCTGTGTGCCTAAAAAACTTAGCATTCTGACGATGGTGCCACTTCAGTACTCTCTTATTTCGTAGTTTCTTCGTGCGGGCCAGAAATAAATGCCCACTGTCCATTCAGAAAGCCAATGATCGTTTCATTCGCCACAAAGCTGAACGTCTAGCTTATCCCGCTACTGGTAGCCGGTCATTTTGGTTTCTCGTTAAAGCCGTTCCCCGCAACTTTTGCCCCTCCAATTTCTCCCCCACCTCTAACGCCTTTGGCTCTTTGGTTTGTGAATCCTATGAGAAAGTCGAGGTTTTTGTTTCCCTGTTTACCTCGAATTTCAGTTTACCCAACTCTTCTATTCTTTAACGACCAACCACTCCTAGTAGCCGCCCTTTTATTCCCCTTATTACACATAAAAAGGTCCACCAGATTTTAGAATCACCCTCTCCCTCTCTTTCATTCAACCTTTTTCTTCTGTCCTCAACCACCTCTCTTTGCCCCATCTACCCACGCATGATGCTTCCACTGATAACCCGCTCGATACTCGCAATGGCTCATTGTCAAACAGTGTCGCAATCCTCAGTCTCAGAACTCACATTTTCTCAAGCCTCGTCAGTCTCCGAATCTCGGCTCTTTTAACCTGCATACACTCACGCAGGCCGGTCAGTAGGCGTGCTTAACCCTCACTATAGATTCTCTGAAGATTAGTGTCTGCTGGGTGGCTAAGGCGCGTACCTAGGATTCAAGCAGTGTGATTCAACTAACTGCTTCTGGTATTTCCTGCGAACTTCAGGAGACGAAGCAGCCAGAGCTAAGGATCAGCATGGTGTAGGAGTAGTTTTGACTGAAAAGACTAAGGCTACCATTTTAGACTGGATCCCTGTTAACAGCCGTTTATGTGCCATGAGACTCCAGGGTTCAGTCTGCGTTTGAAAGAATAGCTGTGTTCAGCGCAGTTCGTTTGTGATCTGAGCATACGCCCCAACAGATAACAGCTCGAAAACGCAGAAATATGAGTTCTATGATGAACTCGCCACCCTCGTTCGCAGGAGCGAAGACTGACATTGCAGTGCTGCCAAATAATTTTAATGCGAAAGTTGGCAAACTTAGTGCGCCAGAACACTATTTAGGTGGGCGTTTTGCTTTACCCGCTCAGCGCACAGATAACGGGGGTAGGCTTCTCCAGTTTTGTGCAGACAGTCAGTTATCCCTGTCTAGTACCAATTTCCGACACAGCTCGTGTCGCACGGCGACATGGCACCCTAACGCCACAGGTACTGTGAGTCAGATTAATCATATCGCCGTAAGCTACCGGTGGCACAGTTCGGTTCACAGCTGGAGATCATGTTCGTCGACGTACGCAGGGTCAAGCGGTGCATTCGTTTTAATGCGATTATCGCTCTAGCTCAATGGTCATCGTCGCAAACCGCAAATCAAGTTAGCCGAACAACGTTTGTGTGATCTAGAAGTACGCTCCCGTTACGAGCAGAAGTTAGTACATGAACTAGGATCTACGACGAACAGTGATGTAATAAGATACGAAGACATATACGGAAGCAAGTTACGAAGAGCCTTAAGAAAGATCGCGAAAATTGGTAGATCAAAGTAACAAGGTAGCCGAAGGAATGGAAATAGCAGCTGCTTCAGGTAACAGTCAGAGACTATTCAGATGTATTCGCGACACCGGTGGACGGCGAACCCAAGTCAGTGAAACAATTTGCAATAGAAATGGAGAGCCCATTCATAGCAAACAGCAAAGGCTTGCCCGTTGGGCCGAATACTTTAAGGAACAGTTTAGCTAGCCGCACGCTAGTGTAGTTACTCCTGTGTCAACAACTGCGATTCCTTGGGTGGCATCACTTGAGCCCCCATCGGAAGTAGAAGTAGAGTCATGTATTCGATTACCAAAGCGTGGGAAGGCGGTAGGTCCCGACGAACTTCCTTCAGTTCTTTTCAAACTGGGTGGAAGTGCCTTGATAAAATCACTCGCAACCTTGCTCCGTGACATTTGGAGCGCGGAGCGTATTCCGTTAATATGGAGTGAGTCATTTATTGTCCCCATCTTCAAGAAGGGAATGCGCAATGACTGTAGTAATCATCGTGGGATTGGCTTAATTCCGATAGTCACCGAAGTATTAGCCTCGATTCTGCTGCACCGTCTTACACCCACTCGCGAGAGGAATGCCCGCGAACAGCAGGCTGGATTCCGCCGAGGTCGAGGATGCATCGACCAGATTTCTACTCTTCGCCGACTACTTGAAACGCGTCACATGCACCGCCGACCGACAATAATGATTTTCTAAGACTTGAAAGGCGCCTTCCATTCAGTTGATCGAACAGCGCTTTTCAGTACTCTTCATCGAAAAGGTATGTCCCAGAAGTTCGTGAACCTACTGAGATCATTGTATTCTCATACTTCTGGCCGCGTTAGAGTTTACGGTGAACTATCCGGTCGGTTCGAAACGACCAGTGGTGTTCGACAGGGATGTCCAGTGTCTCCATTCCTGTTCAACTTCGTCATGGACGAAATAATGGAGAGTGCGTTGCAAAATCTCCAAGATGTAGGCGTCGAACTAGGAAATAGTGGAAAGCTACATGACCTAGATTACGCGGACGATGTTGTCTGCTTGTTCGAATCCACGGAACATGTTCAGTGTGCACTAGATAGACTCTCAAGAGCTGTAGCTCCATTCGGCATGCGCTTTGCACCTTCAAAGTGTAAGGTGATGGTACAAGACTGGACGTCAACGATGGGGAGGTGCTGTCAGTTGTCGACCACTTTACCTACCTCGGCAGCAGCGTGACGACGGATGGGAGCATGGTAGTGGAGGTGAGTACGCGGATATCCAAAGCTCGAGCGGCATACGCTGAACTGTAGCACTTGTGGCGCCGATCTGATATTTCACTGAAGTTGAAAGATCGTGTATACTGTGCCGCAGTGCGTTCGGTTTTGTTGTATGGTTGCGAGACTTGGAGTCTTCGTGCTGAAGATACTCGTCGTCTTGAGGTTTTCGACCATCGATTTTTGCATAGTATCGCTAGGATTGGGTGGGATAGCTGAGTGAGCCGTGTTGAGGTTAGAAATCAAGTATTGGGTATTAATTCAGAGAACGTTTTGTCACAGCGTATCCAGCTTAGTAGACTTCGTTGGTTGGGGCACGTGTTACGTATGGCAAACGCACGTCCACCGTAGCGTGCCCTGTTTTCCGTTCCGACCCAGGAGTGGAAGAAACCACGTAGAGGGTAACAGATGACTTGGCAACGGGGAATGAAAAGTGTGCAGCGAACTCAGGAAAAGTAGGTGCCTCACGTCTTTGTGGTTGGGTTCAAGAGATCCGTCAACCAGGTACATGGAGATACTGAAGGATACGGCAGCGAACCGCGAACAGTGGCGATCGTGTTGTCACTTTCTATCGAATCAGAATGACTGATCAATGTGCGTTTGTACAGTTAGACTGTGTATTCTGTGTGTTGGCTACTAGGGCGTTCTTTCTTTTTCTCACCCGTGTAGGTCCAGTGCCTGTCCATCTTTTATATTTGTACTTTCTAATTCGACATGCAGGATGGTGGTCAGTGAGGCTCACCCTACTGTTTAACGCTGTACGATGATGATGATGATCATCATCATCACGATGATAAAGATTTTTCCTAACGTATATCACTAGTTTCGGTTAAGTTTAAACAACCGTTAAACTCGTACTTCTGTACTCCGGTTTCGGTTGCTACCCGCCAGAATTGTTCAGTAAAAGGCAGAAAAACTAAAATCATCCAGTGATATAAAAATTCCAAAAAATCAAATCAGTGACCTGTTTAAATCCGATACTCCATCCAGAGACTAAACTCTGGTTCGTAACATTTTACGTCTAGTCTCATCATTGCTGGTACGGTGTTCCCACTATATGCTACGGAGACGTCGGTGCTCGAACACCGACAATCTTCACCATATTCTACTTTCAGCGGCCATATTTCTGCACCGTATAGAAGAACGAACCTAACCAACGCATGGTGCACTCTATCCCTAACAGACTATCGGATGTCACACTGACTCCACAGATGACGAAGGTTGGCGAAAGCCCAACGCGCCTTCTGTATACGCGATGACACTTCATCCGATATCTGTCCACCTTGTGAAATGTGACTTCCCAAATAACCAAACTGATCTACTTCAGTTAGAGCTTCTCCGGCCAAGACAAGGTTTGTTGTTGAGCCAACCCAGTCCTGCAGCAGCATTTTACACCTTGAAGATGCCAAGCGCATTCCAAACATTGCTACACCGTTGTTAAGGCTGTCCGAGAAAGCTTGCAGCTTACCTGGATCTTCATTTAGAAGTGCAATGTCGTCCGATTATTCCAAGTCAGACAGTTTACTGTCTGAGCAAAGATCGATGCCGCTATTCTCGCACGAAGATAGGGCTATCTCAGGAATCAATTTAGTTAAATAATGGAAAAGGGAGATCGAGCGGTGGGAATCCTGACGGCACCACTTTCCGTGGTGAACTTGGATGGAAGATCGGTTAAGCATACATGGAATGGAAGGGTGAAGCCGCGTACCCTGAGACATTTCCATGTTAAATTAAGTTATCAGGCATGGTAACGAGACGGGTTGCGGTCAATTACTATTTATTAGTAAATGGATTTCAATCTGTGACCTCTACGGTTGACCTTTGCGCTTACGCTGTTACTGGTGTTTTTTAAAGGTGCATGGTAGACTTAGTAAATTCTGACATGAAAATAGTTTGTGGTTTCGTCCCCAGGATTCAGTGGGATGCCAATACCACAAAACAGTGAATTCGAGACAAAGCAGATGAATGTAAAAGACCCACTCAAAGTGATCTGGTGGTTGTGTTTTGAATTCACAGTTAGGTTTTGTTGGCCATGGACTGTTGATGTTTCCTGATAAAATGAATCTGGTGCACATTGCTTCCATCGGTTTTAATTTCTGGATAAAACAACACTATTGCGTGATAACTCATTATATTTTTTCACGTTTGCAGCCAATTACCCTTTTACTATTTCAACTTCCACCTTTTTGAAATAATATTACTGTGACCGTTATTCGGACTATGTAGGTATTTCAGGATGATAGTTTAAGCTATTTATAAGCAACCTATTGTTGTGACGCTAATTCACGTGGCGTTGACTTTCGTTCGTGATTCATTCAAAATACATTAGCCTTGCACTCGCACATGCGACGCCTGTCTGTATCACACTCTGCTTCGCTCTTCTCTACCAATCACACGCAGCTAGCTCCATGTGTGACTAATATCGATTAATTGCTTTTGTCCGATTGACATGCTTACGCTTGCGCTTGCAGAACGTTGAGCCTGAATACAAGTTGTGCCGTGCATATGTATATTCGTTCTGTTTACTGAGTTTTGGACACAGCACCTATCATGCACATTTTGTTGTTGTTTTGGTTCTAGTAACGGATGAGGTTACGCCCCACGGGCCGAGAAACTGAGGTCAATAATTCAAAAGCGATTCCGTGGCATCTCAGTCACGATCCAAGTGGGCCGCACTGGTAAGTAGAATCTCACGTGACGGGCAACTGCCTGTGGATGAGTGTACTTGTTTCTTTCGATTCACTTCTCAGAATGAAGTTGGCGTCGCGTTTAATCGGTGCTGACACGGCTCTAGATAGTTTATATGTCCTACACCACAGGACTGTTTCCGTTGTTTGTCCACGGAGACCCACTCCCGTGCCCACATTACACACGCACACACATAATTTGATGCTCAACAGCTTTAGATTATACCAGGATAATTTGCTTGTTAACTGGTCTTAAGAAAGCTCACCCGCGGTAAACGGAACGTCGACCGGCTACTGTCATTTCGGGCAGCACTCTGTAATAGAACATTAGATGCCTAAGCGTGTCAGGAAACCTTCGTTGCTGTTTATTTTCGTGCGGTGCTTTGCCCCTTTCAGTATGACTCACTTGTCTTATCGACCCTTTATCCCAAGAGGGGTGTATGGGTTGTCTGAGAGAGTGGCACTTCTGAGCTGACTGACCGTCGTGTCCCTCGGGGCATCCTTCATCTCTTTTGTCTCCATAATTTATCCAGCTCCCACCTGTGGCTCCACGAAGCTGAAGCATGCATCATCGGCTGAACCCCAGTAAACCGCTCGACAAGCAGGCTAAACTAGGTTGATGGCTACCGAAGTCTAGAAAACTTCGGTGAGACGGTCTTCGGCGTGTGAAGACAGATACTTCTGAATGGGTGGACGAGATCTGATCCAACGGCTTCAAAGAAAAACCGTCCTGCTTACTCGACCCGGCATTCCAGAAGAGGCAAATGAACCACATAACAGGCCACCGGCTCCTTTGGAAAGATGTTGCTGCCTTACAGTCTGCCCTTGGGGGTTCAAAGGCCGGTGGTGCAGCCTGGAACAAAACGGTCGAACGGTGCTGGGGACAGCGTTTCGTACTCTTTTCCTGAGACTCTTGATTATTCACGGAACCTCATGCGCTCGTCATGCTACGGTGTCCCCAGTAGGCGATACACCTCGTGTCCCAGCGGCCGAGGTAATAAAACAGCAAGCTGAGATTATTCGCTACAGAAAAAGAACACGTGTAGCGTGTTGGAATGTCAGGACATTTCTAGACGTCGGTAGCCAGCCCATCGCAATGGGAACCTCTCATGACTATGACGTAGACATTGCTCGCCTCTCGTAAGTCCGCCTACCCAACTATGGTAGCCGACAAATAAAGGTCCCAGGAATGGCTACGTCTTATTGGCTCTATCACAATGGCCCGACAGGCAACTCCGGTCTCTACGGCATCGCGTTTGCTTTGAAGAAGGCAGCTAATTGCGCAGTGATCTCTAGGGAACCATTCTCATCCAGACTTAGTAAGCCCCAAAGGCTCCCCACACGATCTGACAGTGATCGTGGTCTATACTCCAACCAGTTCGGTTGATGACGGAACGGATGATGAATTCTACAATAACTTGCAGGAGGTAGTCAACGGAGCTTCAAGGCGTGACGTACTTTTTTCGCAGGAGAATGGAACGTTCTCACGGGTAAGGCCGACGAATCCACTCGCCGTATTCTCGAGAGATTCGGTCTCGGCCAGCGCTGCGAGAACGGTGGCCGACTAATTGGTTTGGTCGACGTCAACATAATGGTCGTCTGCAGCTGTCGATTTCAACAACCCAAGAAGTACCTACTAACAGTACTCCAGTGACGGCCACACTGCGTCCCAGCTCGATCACATCCTGATGAGATCCCGTTGGGCCTCGCCTGTAGAGGATTGCCGAGCGTATCGAGGTACAAAAACAGGCAATACAAACGGCACTGACCATGTCCTGTTACGTGGGTGCTTCAAAATTCATGTCTACCCGTGCTAAGGGTCTCCGCACCCTACCGGACAAACATTGCTGCCCTAGAAAATCAAGAAGAGCTCGAAGTGATGTCATAAGCAATCACAACTCGACTGATCGCGCAATCAACGCACAAGAAGACGACGTTCCAGTGGAAGCACAGTGGTTTTAAATGGAGTCGATAATCAAGGAAGCTGCATGGATTGTACTCGGGCGAACAAAAAGGTGGGCAAAAGATTGGATCTCTAAAAACGCGCTCCAGTTGGTGAACGCCGCAGACTGTAACGGGAGGCCACACGCTCCTCCAAGGCTGATCAGTAGCGGTACTGGATAGAAATAACCAAAAAAATGGAGACCGCATCAGGAACCGGTGACTTTGATAAACTGTTTCTTCTCATTCGCAACTCCTCGAGCAGGTACAGCAAACAAGATTCGCTTCTTCGTGACACAGCAGGAAACCTAATACCCGAACAAAGTAAGAAAAAGAACCATTGGGTTTAACATTCCGGTCAACTGCTGAACCAGCTTCAAACTGCTCGAACCAACCAATGTCAACTCCTCCAGTCCAGTAAGAAAATAACTGCAAACCGCCCAGTACCGCGAAAATCACAGAAATAATCAACAAACTGAAGGAAAGAAAAGCAGCCGGAGAAGATAGTATCCCTTCAGTAGTATATAAAGCCTGTTCATGGTCATTGATTGACATGTTAGACACTTTTTGACCCCGTTTGGTGAGAGAAAGCATTCTCACTCGACTGGGACATGTCCATTCTGGTGCCCGCTCCGAACAAAGGTGATGGGTCGGCATGCGAGAACTACCGAGGGATTAGCTTGATCGATGTGGCCATAAAGATTTTTGGTGCGTTGCTATTAAGTCGTTTCTCCGAGGCAGGAGACCGACGAACTCGCGCGAACCAAAGGGTTTTTCACTTTGACAGAAGCTGTGTAGATCAAATCTTCACACTGCGCCGAATACTGGAGCACCACTATGAGTTCCAGAAGTCAACGGTAGCTTGCTTCATGAACTTCCGGGTCGCCTTCGATTCGCTTAACCACGAGTACCTTTGGACCATGATCCAATCCGATGACATGCCCGATAGGTTTTTAAGGCTGTTGAGGGGATACTACGTGACAACTGATGCTAGGGTTCGTACGTACGGCGAAAAATCCTCTGAGTTCGCATCTACTACCGGAGTTAGGCAGGGTTGTCCCCTCTCACTAGTGCTGTTTAACTACGCTATTAATTAGACAATGGGTTATGCATTACACGACTACCTTGGCGTTCAGCCTAGCCAGAAAATATACATCTCGGACTTGGAGCCCGCGGATGATATTGTTGTGCTAAGAGACTCACCCACTACAGTCCGACCAATCCTCGACCGAATCAATTTTTTCGCGCAGTCCATCGGGCTCGGAGTGAATTCAACCAAAACAAAAGCTTTCACAACGCATCTTGGCCCGACAATTCAACCACTGTCCATCAATGACCGAGCATTGGAATACGTCCCTTCATTCAAATACCTAGATTCAGCTATGCTTTCAAATGTCCGTGCAAAAGCTGGAGGGGTATCACAGATTGATAGCGCCAGGACAGCCTTTTTTCAGCTTAGACGAACGCTGTGGGACTCATCATCATTATCATCATCATCATGATCGTACAGCGTTAAACAGTAGGGTGAGCCTCACTGATCACTGCCTTTCTCACCATCCTGCATGTCGAATTAGAAAGTACAAATATAAAAGATGGACAGGCACTGGACCTACACGGGTGAGAAAAAGAAAGAACGCCCTAGTAGCCAACACACAGAATACACAGTCTAACTGTACAAACGCACATTGATCAGTCATTCTGATTCGATAGAAAGTGACAACACGATCGCCACTGTTCGCGGTTCGCTGCCGTATCCTTCAGTATCTCCATGTACCTGGTTGACGGATCTCTTGAACCCAACCACAAAGACGTGAGGCACCTACTTTTCCTGAGTTCGCTGCACACTTTTCATTCCCCGTTGCCAAGTCATCTGTTACCCTCTACGTGGTTTCTTCCACTCCTGGGTCGGAACGGAAAACAGGGCACGCTACGGTGGACGTGCGTTTGCCATACGTAACACGTGCCCCAACCAACGAAGTCTACTAAGCTGGATACGCTGTGACAAAACGTTCTCTGAATTAATACCCAATACTTGATTTCTAACCTCAACACGGCTCACTCAGCTATCCCACCCAATCCTAGCGATACTATGCAAAAATCGATGGTCGAAAACCTCAAGACGACGAGTATCTTCAGCACGAAGACTCCAAGTCTCGCAACCATACAACAAAACCGAACGCACTGCGGCACAGTATACACGATCTTTCAACTTCAGTGAAATATCAGATCGGCGCCACAAGTGCTACAGTTCAGCGTATGCCGCTCGAGCTTTGGATATCCGCGTACTCACCTCCACTACCATGCTCCCATCCGTCGTCACGCTGCTGCCGAGGTAGGTAAAGTGGTCGACAACTGACAGCACCTCCCCATCGTTGACGTCCAGTCTTGTACCATCACCTTACACTTTGAAGGTGCAAAGCGCATGCCGAATGGAGCTACAGCTCTTGAGAGTCTATCTAGTGCACACTGAACATGTTCCGTGGATTCGAACAAGCAGACAACATCGTCCGCGTAATCTAGGTCATGTAGCTTTCCACTATTTCCTAGTTCGACGCCTACATCTTGGAGATTTTGCAACGCACTCTCCATTATTTCGTCCATGACGAAGTTGAACAGGAATGGAGACACTGGACATCCCTGTCGAACACCACTGGTCGTTTCGAACCGACCGGATAGTTCACCGTAAACTCTAACGCGGCCAGAAGTATGAGAATACAATGATCTCAGTAGGTTCACGAACTTCTGGGACATACCTTTTCGATGAAGAGTACTGAAAAGCGCTGTTCGATCAACTGAATGGAAGGCGCCTTTCAAGTCTTAGAAAATCATTATTGTCGGTCGGCGGTGCATGTGACGCGTTTCAAGTAGTCGGCGAAGAGTAGAAATCTGGTCGATGCATCCTCGACCTCGGCGGAATCCAGCCTGCTGTTCGCGGGCATTCCTCTCGCGAGTGGGTGTAAGACGGTGCAGCAGAATCGAGGCTAATACTTCGGTGACTATCGGAATTAAGCCAATCCCACGATGATTACTACAGTCATTGCGCATTCCCTTCTTGAAGATGGGGACAATAAATGACTCACTCCATATTAACGGAATACGCTCCGCGCTCCAAATGTCACGGAGCAAGGTTGCGAGTGATTTTATCAAGGCACTTCCACCCAGTTTGAAAAGAACTGAAGGAAGTTCGTCGGGACCTACCGCCTTCCCACGCTTTGGTAATCGAATACATGACTCTACTTCTACTTCCGATGGGGGCTCAAGTGATGCCACCCAAGGAATCGCAGTTGTTGACACAGGAGTAACTACACTAGCGTGCGGCTAGCTAAACTGTTCCTTAAAGTATTCGGCCCAACGGGCAAGCCTTTGCTGTTTGCTATGAATGGGCTCTCCATTTCTATTGCAAATTGTTTCACTGACTTGGGTTCGCCGTCCACCGGTGTCGCGAATACATCTGAACAGTCTCTGACTGTTACCTGAAGCAGCTGCTATTTCCATTCCTTCGGCTACCTTGTTACTTTGATCCACCAATTTTCGCGATCCTTCTTAGGGCTTTTCGTACCTTGCCTTTGTAAATTTCTCCGCATCTTCTTCACCTGACAGTTGGAAAGCTGATGCTTTTGCTTCATTATACTCAACGACTGTTCCGAGATGTTGTGTCTTTGATGGACAACGGATGTAGGACCACAGGTAAAACCTGCTGATACGTGCATCGCATGTTTGAAATGAGCCCAATGCTCATCTACAGTACTGTTCGTCGTAGATCCTAGCTCATGTACTAACTTCTGCTCGTAACAGGTGCGGACTTCTGGATCACACATACGTTGCACAGCTGATCGCGTGTGCGGTTTGCGATGATGACCATTGAGCTAGAGCGATAATCGCATTAAAATGAATGCATGGTCCGGCTCTACGTACGTGGACCCGTAAGATCTACAGTTCTGAACAGAACTGTGTCACCGGTAGCTTACTTCGATACGTTCAATCTGGGGCTTAGAGTACCTGTAGCGTTAGAGCGCCATGTCGCTGTGCGACGCGAGTTGTGTCCGAAGTTGGTGCTAGACAAGAATAATCGATTGTGTGCACAAAACTGGAGAAATCTATCCCTGTTATCTGTAAGCTCAGCGGGTAAAGCACAACGCCCATTTAAACAGGCTTCTGACACACCAAGTTTGCCAACTTGTGCATTGAAGTCACCAGCTAGCGCTGCCATGTCAGAACCTTCACTGCTGCGAACGAGGGTGGCGAGTTCATCGTAAAACTCATCTTTCTGCAAGTCTGAGCTGCAGTCCGTTGGGGCGTACGCCGAGATTACAAACAAATCGCGCCTAAAGCAACTATCCTTTCGAACGCCGGCTGACCCTTAGAGTCTCACAGCACATGTGACTGTTAACCGGGACCCAATCTAAAAGGACAGCCTCAGCCTTGTCACTCAAGACTATTCCTGCATCACGTTGACCCGCAGCTCGAACTACTTTGTCTCCTGAAGTGAGCAGAAAATACGTCGATGAAATACCGGGAGCAGTTAGTTGAATTACACTTTGTCTGACCTCTTTCCATTGACCTGTCAAGTATGATCGCATCTGCGGCTTACGGAAGCCATCCTGTTTAGCTCTTTGGGTCATAGAGGCGGGCAAGCCATCACACCACGTCAAGGTGCAGTCACGTCGTGACTCGCAGCTAAATCAGCTTGAGGACCAAAGTTCATGTTTACCGTGTCACCATCCACCCCGTATTTTATAGGCGCGAAACCTGGTCACTGCGAGCTGAGGATAGCAGAAGGCTGGAGGTTTTCGACCGCTGGTGCATGCAGCAAATCTTCAAAGTCAACTGGCAGGACAGGGTGCCCAGCGAAGCGGTAAGGAAATGATATTCTGATATCGATGCACTTACCGTCCTTCTCCAACGTCGACGACTGCAGTGGTCCGGTCATGCCCTACGGCTATCCGAGTCAGAGATAACCAAGCACACTGTCCTGTTCATTGCCATAGTTGGCGTTGTGCTCTCGGTGGGAAGCTCAAAACGTAGACCAGTACAATAGAGAAAGACGTAGAGCTTATAGGCCTTCAATCGGTCTATGGAGTCCGACGATATAAAAAGGACTGGGTCACAATCTGTACCGAGCTCGCCTCCGACCGCCGCTCATAGTCGACATTGGTCCGTAATATCCATGGAGCCATCTTATGCTCTCGCGTAGAAGTAAAAGTAAAGTATTATCCCAAGAACGATATTTCCAATGTTCGTAGTGATGTTCTTAGTGTTATCGCTGAGCTCAGCGTTCATGTAGTGGACGTTTCACTACGGGTGCACCCGTTTCGTGGTTAGTGGTTATTCACGCCGAGCTGCAATGTATCAGGCGAGGTCACACGAATCACGTCGTTTTCAGTGTTGATAGAACGTTTTTCATTTGAAAAATTAGCTCAGAGACTGGAAGCCTGTTCAACTACGTTTGTCAGCCTTCGTTGTCTACGATCTCACAGATCGAGAATTTATGCTATTTTTTTGCTGTTCTTCGTGTATGTTAGCGTATTTTTATTTTGTGGCGTGCATCATTTTAGGCTCCTTTGAAATTACCGTGGGAGACTCATTGATTTTTTCCAAACTTCACTGTGGCCGCTTTCCGGAGCCGATGGCAGTGAGTTCTTTCATTCTGTTCATTATAGTCGTTTTTCTTAGCTACTTTATGTATTCAAAGTGATGACATCAGGTGACTTCACTGCGTGCTACATTGAATGTTAGGCGTTAGAAGCCATCATCTGACCAGTGTTATTTCACTTCACAGATCCCGCAGAACCCACTCACCACCACCGCGCCATTTATGTTTAAGTGCTCTGCATAAAAGTGAGGTGATGGTGTATTTGATGCGTTTCGGCCAAGACACAAGTCTCAAGTGATACTAGTCGTTAGCATCATAGACATGAATCCAAGAGATAAAACACTAGCGTGCTCCATACCTGTCAGTACAGGCATGCGGTGCAGCATTCGCGTCACCTGACATCAGTTTTTGATTTATGGCTTTCATTGTCTTCAGGTTTCTTGTCCATTGGGATTCACCACGGGCCATCACGGATGTTGGCATTTTCATCCATTTGAGCTTCATCATAGTTTGACGGCTGTGTTCTTTCTTTCAATCATGCATAAGGATTGCGAGAAGTCTGGCAAGCTAAAGGTTGGGCATTTAAATGCAAAACACCCGAGCCACCGAATGAAACGCATTTTGATTATCTTGAGCAGTTTATGTCTTCATCGGACATAGCGTAATGAACCTCTTTATTTTTTCACAGAATCACCTTTAGGGGTAGAGATAAGCAATAAAATACATATTTCAGCATAATAAATTGTCAGATTCATATGGCCGAAGCCTTTTTTTGAAGGCGAATGAAAAAGTTGGAGAACTTCAGTTTCTATCCTCTAGACTATAGAGTGCCAAACGAATTCTCTTCGTCTTTTTTCCTACAATAGGGAAGGGCCTGTGTGGTCGACATACCATAGGAGTACGGATGTCACCCCGACGATGTTCAAGCTGCTAGTCTTGATCGTACTCCGCAGGTCAGGTCACGTGCATCTAGAGCGTGTCCTCAAGAATCAAGCTGGGTTTAGCTTGTGTTTTAAAGCCGTCTCTAAGTTCTAAAAAGACCTCTGCTTTCGAACCATCTGTTTTTATTAACGGGAAACAAACAGCTTATACATGATGCAAGAGTCATTGTCACCAATCATCGCAAGACAAACCACTTAATCCAAACTCGGATCGGTTAACGTTCCTTCTGGTTGGTTGATTGGTAATATCGGTAGCCACCACTTGACGTGAGTCCTTTCTCGTCTTATCGATCCGTTGTCGTGTCGTTCGTGATTCCGTATGCTCAAACCTTGACTTGGATTCTGGACAGGCTCTAACGGACTGAATAATGACGAGACTTGGCTGTCTGTCGACAATGGGCCAACTTATACCCCCACAATGTAGGTCTGCGATTGGTCGATCAAAGCTGAACGGTTTGATAGTCAACAAAAACAGCAGTGACCATGCTCCTAGATATCCTGTCCGCAGAAGTTCATCGCTAGTGTTCACTTGAGCAATCTTGTCTCTCGGGTCAGCGATAGTATTTGTTTGACTACTGTCGACACGACATCTAATCGGAAAGGACTCAAGCAAAAGGCATTTTTTACAATTACAAGACTTTTAAGCTCCTGGGGTTACATTTAAGTTCAAACGATACTTACAAAGTAGCGTGTTGAGCGGAACAAATCAAAAGAGAATCGCCTGTATCTCTCTCTGTCTTGTCGCTTTTATGGGTCTGTTCCAATCTTCCTCACAGGTTGTAAATCAGATATCCGCAATTGCCAGCGGCCAGAAACCGGAAACTGTCACGGAGTATGAGGAGTCATCGTGTGTTCTTCTATAGACTTGATTATTGTAACTCGAATCGGCCACGAAGAGACGTTTTCCGCTTGCTGGCTATTATCCTCTGACCAGACCAATGACGTTCGGGAGAAAAATCCTGTCCAGGCCCCCTCTCGGACCGATGTTTCTGACTCTGGTTCACTTGTATGATGCCGGCATGAGTGAAAACAAATTCATGGGAGATCTTTTCTTGCTTTGTTGCCCATGTTTTTGCTATGTCCATTCACTTAATTCCCGTCTATTTGTTTACTATGATTGATTGGCTCTTACATACCTACCCCTTTTCTTTTAGTTATATGATTTTTTAGAGATCGTGCCTTGTCATAACCCATATCACTTGAAAACTACCCCGTTTTGTAATTCCCCACTACCGTTAAGTAAATAAAAACGTATACCGGGACTGGGTTCGGAGTGTGTATCGAAAAAACAGTGCATCGTGTAATGTGTTTTATGTAAGGAAGGGTACTATATCATGTAGGGTTAGTACTCAGAAATAAGCTGGCGGTTAGATGATGAGTCGTTATATGTAAGTGTTTTTTTCAGTACCATCGATGTTGTAAATACTCAAAGGTCCACAATCAGACCACTTATGGGGCCTCGATGAAAGTTGCCTGTGGTAACCAAAGCGTCGACTGATTACAAACATTTCCGACAGCGCTGCTGTTGAGTGCCAAACATTTACATGCCAATAAAATATATTTTCATTTGTGATCCTTTTACCATCGCTGATTGGGTGCAGTGTTACGGATCTGATTAAAAGATGAACTGGCTCTAGAGACGTGTGTTTTGTTTTCGGGTCATGTGGTTTTTACCATCTCGGGACGAACCTGTCTAATAAGCACGAGATAACACGGTGTTTCCATAACTGTTCGATCCGTTTATTCAAGGTTGGAGATCTGGTGTGAGCACCACCAGATGCGTTTTTGTGGAATCCCATACATATCGGCGGGGGCAGTAAGTCACATCTGTGGTCCGGTTCATACTAGCGGTGATTTGTAGAGTACATACGGGAGTAAGCGATACGTTCCAATCGTATATGTAGGTGTGTGTGTGTGTGTGTGTGTGTGTGTGTGCGTGTGTGTGTGTGTCTGTTTTTGCGTGCATGTTTTTTTGATCTGGTGCTAGTTAGGTGCAGAATTTTAACTTAGATAGGAATTTCTGTTTGTTCTTTAAATGCTTATGAGTTATATGGCGTAGGGTCTGTGAACGTGCCAGATCGATTGACTTACCAAGTCAATGAGCCGATTCCAGGGCGAACCCATGAACCGAGATGAGACAGCGGAAAAATGGAACTGTTTAACCATCAAAAACGAGACAGTTCTGACTCGCGTAAAAAATCAATACCCGGTTGCAGTCCACAGAAGTAACAGAATTACCATGCTTGTGAAACACAAGCTGACTGGCGGAATTGATGCACAAACGTTCCTTCTGGGTCTTATTGATGAGGGCTGTAAACCATTTATTTGAAATTATTTCACGACGAGTCTTGTGCCTTGTGCGCCAATGAGAACAGCTCTTTCGTTTCGAAATGAATACTGCAGAGTAGTTCGAAGTTCAGACTAACAGTGTTTTGAGCGCAAAAGGCAGATGCTGAGATTTTCGAATTTATTTCCTTCGTGAGTAAAATTGTATTGGGCCAAGGATCGCAATAGAACTGCAGCTCATTCTCTCTCCCGTTTTTCCCTCCTCATATTGGCACTTGTGTCACTGATTCTACAAGACCATTTATTTGAATGCATTGGTACTTGTAGAGCTCTATTGAAGTTTTACATGGGAATTCAGTTCGCCATATCGAGAAACTCTGTTAAACTGATTTAGTCCCGGTCTCATGCTTTCTGTCATGATCTTTTCTTGCATTTAACAATCAGTTCGTTTGCTTTCCATGTTCTTTAGCCACCAGTTTCCAAGCCGCCCATCAACCCCTCGCTTCCACGCCGGCTTGATAATTTGCTTGTTCAGTCCCATCTCGTCACGCAGTTTTTATCCAAGTTTCTATGGCAGGTGTCGATTAACCCTAGTTGTCACTTGTCAAATTGTTGATCTTATTTGTTCGTACTGATCTATGATTCCAAACAGATTTCTCCGATTACGTAACCTTTCTCCTCCGTAGTGGAGTTCAAGCTCTGTTATTCATGACCCTTTTTGTTGTTACGTCACAGCTGCCTTGGTTACCTGAGAAGGTCCTAAGGTTTGGACTAAATTATTTTTCTCCTTCCACCTGCCTTAACTGCATGAATGACTGAATTTGGCTATCCCTTTTTGACCATGCAACTTACTAATAACCGTGCTATTCCATTTGTTCTTCACCACTCTCTTATCTGCTCCTTCGGACCATTACTTCTCTTCTGGCCGTTGACTGGTCAAAATGACCCCATAAAAAACGACATTATTTGTAAACCACATGACTCGATCTGGCATCTCCGTCTCAAAGGTTTCCTGCTATTGTTGCCTGAGCGTTTTGAAGCCCTTGTTGACTGTCATGATCATGTGATCGGTTTCCCCAGAATTTGAGGTGCTATTAAAACTATTTGATAGTCCATAGTTGTGCGGCGAGCCTTTGTTCTCTGCCTTGGGGCATGAGATTCGTTTATTTGAGGATCACTAGATTACGTGTAACAATCTAGTATAAGACTCGTTACCAGGTGTTCTACCCACACATTTCCGCAGTGTTTTGTTGATGTGGATTTTGACAACTTTTGAACATCGTGACACGGTCCACATTACTGGCGTTATCGTCAAGCCCAATTTTCTGTATCAAGAACGTAAAACAATACGAGGTTATTTACAGCACGGAAATAAAAACATCAGAGCACGTTTGGATAGCACCTATATATATATATATATATATATATATATATATATATATATATATATATATATATATATATATATAAGCAACCAAATGAACAACAATCGTTTTGCAATTATACTGAGAGATCCGTTCGTGAGGAGTGGCGTTTTTGATGGTACAAAGGAGGGAACGGATGGAGTGGAGTGCATTCCGGACAGGTTCCCACCGACCGATACCCAACCTACGTGATTTCAGGGAAAGCAGTATGGCCTTCCACAATTTGCCGTTCAGGCGTTCCATTTGATCACTCCATTGCGTGTTATAAGCCGTGATGCGACTAGTCACAGTTCGTTTGGTGTGTAGGAAGTTCTGTAATTCAGTAGACTTGAATGAAGATCCTCGATCTTTTGTCCTCTTATTTACTCCTTTATCTCATATAATAGTGGTACAATATATTCAAGAAGCTGATCGCGGTTGATTAGAGAAAGCGACCGACGGTGGATGCGACTGGATTCGAACCCCGCACAGAAGCGTTGAGAGCCCACCATGATAATCGGTTGAACGTCGCCGAGGATCAAGAAAGAGGGTCCAGTAGACCCTTTATGACTGTGGAGCAAGATGCACCAGAGCATGAGTATGCAGGGTTCTGCTGCATGGTTGTCTGGCCTGGGGCTGTAAACGACACCAAAGCGGTAGTCGGAGAGCTCTGGTCGCCAAAGCTGGGTTTTCTCGTTTTTATTCTGCTTTTTGGTTCATTGCCGGACGTAAACGTAGCAGACCTCTAGTCCATTACTATCCTGAAGTGACTACCTGATGGGTGTTGTCACTACTTAAAAACTTCTACAGTGGCACAGGCCTTTTTTGACCGCGGAATAATGCTGGTCTGAAAGAGACAGTGCGAGAGAAAGACGCAACAAGTCGGCCATTCTGACAGAGACTCAGCGGTTGTGATATCGGACGCGCCCGTTTCTACCACCCAGGAGCTGTTAGCTCAGAAAAGTCATTGTAGACTCGATCATTTTTCAGTTGCAGAAACGGTGTTGGTA
Source organism: Fasciola hepatica (assembly GCA_948099385.1). NCBI lineage: Eukaryota > Metazoa > Platyhelminthes > Trematoda > Plagiorchiida > Fasciolidae > Fasciola > Fasciola hepatica. Next base: position 175,189 of record CANUEZ040000136.1, read on the forward strand.
CGTTTCCTGCGGGGGGGGGGGATGTGCAGTTAGAAACGAGTGGATTAGTTTTATCGAAGCCTGGGATCCATTGTGAATGGTAGGCAAGCATTCCCACAGCGCGTTCCTGTTATTTTCCAGTTAGCTGGTAGTAGTAGTTTTCGTAATGGTTTACATCTTTCAAGGTCGGGTTTGACGACCCCTCTAGACTCTTGAAAACCGCGAACAGTTAGACAACGAGTTCCAGTGATGTTGTCGTCGTCGTTTACTTTGATATTATATACTTAGCTACAGCTGAGAGTTTCGATAGATTTGGGTCGTGCTCGTGCACATTCGCTCCACAACTAACCAAATTGTCAGCGCAAGCAAACTTGCCGGAAAGTTCCTCTGTTTTGGTGCTGCGGTCTATTGTTCTCTGGAGACATGCGACTCCATCAGACACTCCAAAAGCGATTCGACAAAATTGGCGGCTTTCCACAAGCTGCGAGGGCCGTGTGCTTATCATCAATCGTTATAGGAATCTGAGGATGCAGACTTTTTATATCGAGCGTGCTGTATACTTCATACTGCGAGGTCTTTGTGATTAGTTCATTGGTACTTGGCAATGGGTGGGCATCAAGGGACGTGTACCGATTGATTGTCTCACTATAATGAACCTGTGGCGCTTGTGGCGTTCAATAGAAGTCATCAAAACTTGCGCTGTCCACGGTGAATTAGATGGTCAGATGATGAGTTTTCAATTTCATATTTGTTGAAAATAGCTTCTTACATGGAGTGACGCCTTGACTTGATGACTATTGGTTTGCGATTCGGCGATAAGTGTTCAAAAAGAGGTTGCGGTTCAGCACCAGCAGTGAGAAGACCACACAGAAAAAACAGGTTTTGAGCCAAAAAAGGTATTGCGACTGCTTTGTGTGATCGGAGAAAATCGTGACCCAGTAATGCATATAGGCACTGATCAGGGAGAATGGATAACTCGGGGTTGTCTTAATGAGCGCTTCTGAATAGAATCAAAGGGTATAAGTGTCCGCATGACAGACCAGAAAAGTGCGTAGAGGCCATGGTGACCTGTTGTTGTGAGGGAACGACTTACCAACGGATTTGATGATAACTCAGAGAACTACCGGTATCAGTTCAAGCATGAAGAGGGATATCATTTACCCGTATTTTGATTATAACATTCGACGGGTAAGAGGTTACCGTGGAAATAACTGGTGAAAATGAAAGAGAGACAACAGTCAAAGAAACGTTGTCGGGACCTTGCGTGCAATTGAGATGGCGATCTGCAAACTCGCCGGGAAATGGCCTATGTTGCCACAAGCGTCTTTGTTGGAAAAGTTCGCTACAGAGCGATGAGTAAGACCACAAAAATAACGAGAATTGGATGTTGAAACGACAGGGTTTTCGGCGGAGACAGAGTCAATGTGATGAGGATAGGCGGGGCTTTTGTCGCTGGTTCGGCAGTATAAGCCATAGATTGTTTACGGACTGGTTCCAATGACCTCGCAAGTTCATAGGTGGTTTTTAGGTCCAAGTTCTTTTCTGCTGATAATTTCTAACGAAGCGGACTAGACGGCAAGCCTCGAATAAATGCAACAGGAACAAATTGCCCGCGATGTCGTTCTGCGTTGACGGGTTTGAAGTCGCAGTGCGGGGAAAGAGCTCACCTCCTTGTTGATAGCACGTGCCTTGCAAAGACAGCATTCTTCGGTTGTACGTACAAGCATTCCAGAGTAACGATGACTTCACTATATTCCCGACATTCATCGACGAACTTGTAGACAGGTGGGGGAATGTAAAAGTTAGTGCTACGAGTTTGACAATCTACAGCGTTTCTTCTGCAAGTAGGACGTTATCAAATGCCGTTTTCCACTGAATCCAGTAGGTTGTTGTGTCTGGAGAATGAGGCTCTACGTCAAAACGATCCGGCCTCAGGATAGGCCCCATTTCAGGCCGATTAACTTGTACTGAGTACAAAGACTTCCACAACGGGGTTAATCAGAAAAAGGAGTCGGCATCGAAAAGGTTTTAGTCAGTTTGAAAACGTCGTATACAACTAAAGTGGGCATAAAAAACAGATAGAAAAGCATATAAAACAGCACTTGTGAAGGACGTGCATACGGCTGTTCAAGGTTCATTATGTGGGAACATGTAAGGCGCCTTAGAGTAACTCTGAAATAAAACGGAATATACACCTTGAAATATTTAATGACAACCGCATGCAATAAAGTCTGTGAGTAAGCGTTTGCACTTTTTTCAGTTCGCGGTTGATTAGAGAAAGCGATCGACGGTGGATGTGACTGGATTCGAACCCCGCACAGAAGCGTTGAGAGCCCACCATCATAATCGGTTGAACGTCGCCGAGGATCAAGAAAGAGGGTCCAGTAGACCCTTTATGACTGTGGAGCAAGATGCATCAGAGCATGAGTATGCAAAAGGGAAGCGCGTTTAACGGGAAATAGAAAAAATCAGTGGAGCCACTAAAGTCCTTAACTTATCGGGATTCTCAGGCGTGCCAGCTGGTTTGCGGAAAATGAGTAGTCAGTGCAGGGAGTAGGTCAAATATTGGTTTCTGCAACAAATTTCAAGGTGAACGGGTAAAGTACAATGATCGTAAGTGGTAATGGGGACATTTAAATGGTGGGCACAATCGCTGTGCATCTGTTTTGTGCTGCCCGGGTAACTCCAGTGTGAAGGCTATCCCGCCTCCGGATCACCTCCGTTCATTGGGACAAATTATATCGTTTATATAGGATATGTTCTCATCATAACCGAAAACCTGCATGAAAGTTAACTGGTCTGCTGATAGACCTGGACGGCCGGTCTAGCCGGTTTGTATGAATGCGTCTGGATTGGTCGATTCGGCTGTGGTGGGTTCTGACAAATGCTAACCGCTAATTAGCCCACTGATCGCTTGACTGATTCCACTCTTGTAGGCAGTTCTGGTCGACCGGTCACGTGCTGTCTGTTTCACAGCCTCCAGCCTTGTGCCGGTTTCTGGATGGGCGATGGCATGCTTTCTGGCCATTGAACCAGACTGCCTATTGGCAATGTGGTGGGCCCATCTCTTCACAACTGAGCCCGTCAAAATTTTTAACGTTTCATTCGTTCACCACTAGCTAGGACAATAATTCACTGTTGGAGACTCAAGTCTGAAGGAAGTGGAAACCGGCCCATGAAACCGCAACTATAAAGAACATCTGGTGAAATCACGAAATAAAATGTATATATTAGCGAGAAGGGAATGATGGCATAAACCAGCAAGGAACTGCACGAGTGTGTATTATTTCACAGTTCTATTCATAGTTCTCTCAAGAAAGAAAAAAAAACTATAATAATATTACTAAATATTTAGTTTGTTCTTGCTTTCTTTGTTTTAGTACTCAGGGAGGGTGACTTACGGATCACAGGGAATTTTTAACTGATCCAGTGTCACGCCAAGGCTGACATTTGAACCAATTCCACGTGTGCGCAATGCAGTCCAGATTACTGGAAATATTCGATTAACAAAGCGATCGCGCTAACTAATCAAGGACCACAGTTAAAAGACAAAGTGATCACTCAAAAAAACCCGGCAACAGGCGAAACGAATCATATCGTCGAGCAACCGGCAGTCCCGTCTCCCACTCTGAGAGATCCATATCACTGCGCCGATCAGAACAATCGGGTCAACACTGACGTGATAAAAAACTCAATGTCGGCAGGTAAAGGACCAACAGGGAGCCGACATGTACAAACTACAGATTTTGCTCTATTGCGAGCGTCTTATTAGGCCAATTCAACAGCTGCATATATACGGAGTTGTCTGGTCTGATGGATACAGATGTCTTCCTCGATTGTTGTTCTCGCCACATTAACAGCTGTCGCGGTGAATTTATAATCTAACTTCCACTAACAGGATTTCCTTGTGAATAAACGAAAGTTTTGACAATGAAATGCGGGTTAGCGTATGTCAAGTTAATTCAAATCGTCGACCCGGGCAGGATTCCAACCCACCCATGGACGCCACTTACGCATTAGAATCCCGTGTAATCTACCAACTCAACCACGAGACCACGCCAAAATGTGACCAAAGCTTCGTGTGAACTTCTCACCTACCTCATCAAGAGTCTTTTATTTTAGTGCTCTGCTATTCTAAATTCTTTCCTAGTCTTTGCTCGTCCAACATAACATTTTGCCGTATTCAAACGGTATGTTCAGGGCTCGAATCTGGCCACCACGGCGAATTCCCCACTCGGAAATCTTAGATTTAACTCCGAATGCTTTTTTGTTTTCTCGTCAATTAAAAAGAAGCGAAAATTAAAATAAACCATTCGCAAGTTGAAAGTCACCACATTAGAAATGCTCCCAGTACTCTAGGAATTGATCGTCAAATTTCTGAATGTCAGCACTCTCCTGTGGTGGCTCTACTGCCAGCGGTTGTTGTCCCGGTTTTTGGAGAAAACTGGCATCTTGTTACTAAAACCCAGCGACGCTCCTGCCTTCAGATTTTCTTCACCTACCGTAAGTAGTCCTCTTCTTACTGTGCCACATACTCTTGATTGTATCGATTTCCGATTGAGGCTCACGCTGAGAGATGGCAACCGAAGCCACCACACCCAGTGCATGGTCTGCGATTGGGAAACTGAACTGAACTGAAAAAAGTGTATAACGCTTACTCACAGACTTTATTGCATGCGGTTGTCATTAAATATTTCAAGGTGTATATTCCGTTTTATTTCAGAGTTACTCTAAGGCGCCTTACATGTTCCCACATAATGAACCTTGAACAGCCGTATGCACGTCCTTCACAAGTGCTGTTTTATATGCTTTTCTATCTGTTTTTTATGCCCACTTTAGTTGTATACGACGTTTTCAAACTGACTAAAACCTTTTCGATGCCGACTCCTTTTTCTGATTAACCCCGTTGTGGAAGTCTTTGTACTCAGTACAAGTTAATCGGCCTGAAATGGGGCCTATCCTGAGGCCGGATCGTTTTGACGTAGAGCCTCATTCTCCAGACACAACAACCTACTGGATTCAGTGGAAAACGGCATTTGATAACGTCCTACTTGCAGAAGAAACGCTGTAGATTGTCAAACTCGTAGCACTAACTTTTACATTCCCCCACCTGTCTACAAGTTCGTCGATGAATGTCGGGAATATAGTGAAGTCATCGTTACTCTGGAATGCTTGTACGTACAACCGAAGAATGCTGTCTTTGCAAGGCACGTGCTATCAACAAGGAGGTGAGCTCTTTCCCCGCACTGCGACTTCAAACCCGTCAACGCAGAACGACATCGCGGGCAATTTGTTCCTGTTGCATTTATTCGAGGCTTGCCGTCTAGTCCGCTTCGTTAGAAATTATCAGCAGAAAAGAACTTGGACCTAAAAACCACCTATGAACTTGCGAGGTCATTGGAACCAGTCCGTAAACAATCTATGGCTTATACTGCCGAACCAGCGACAAAAGCCCCGCCTATCCTCATCACATTGACTCTGTCTCCGCCGAAAACCCTGTCGTTTCAACATCCAATTCTCGTTATTTTTGTGGTCTTACTCATCGCTCTGTAGCGAACTTTTCCAACAAAGACGCTTGTGGCAACATAGGCCATTTCCCGGCGAGTTTGCAGATCGCCATCTCAATTGCACGCAAGGTCCCGACAACGTTTCTTTGACTGTTGTCTCTCTTTCATTTTCACCAGTTATTTCCACGGTAACCTCTTACCCGTCGAATGTTATAATCAAAATACGGGTAAATGATATCCCTCTTCATGCTTGAACTGATACCGGTAGTTCTCTGAGTTATCATCAAATCCGTTGGTAAGTCGTTCCCTCACAACAACAGGTCACCATGGCCTCTACGCACTTTTCTGGTCTGTCATGCGGACACTTATACCCTTTGATTCTATTCAGAAGCGCTCATTAAGACAACCCCGAGTTATCCATTCTCCCTGATCAGTGCCTATATGCATTACTGGGTCACGATTTTCTCCGATCACACAAAGCAGTCGCAATACCTTTTTTGGCTCAAAACCTGTTTTTTCTGTGTGGTCTTCTCACTGCTGGTGCTGAACCGCAACCTCTTTTTGAACACTTATCGCCGAATCGCAAACCAATAGTCATCAAGTCAAGGCGTCACTCCATGTAAGAAGCTATTTTCAACAAATATGAAATTGAAAACTCATCATCTGACCATCTAATTCACCGTGGACAGCGCAAGTTTTGATGACTTCTATTGAACGCCACAAGCGCCACAGGTTCATTATAGTGAGACAATCAATCGGTACACGTCCCTTGATGCCCACCCATTGCCAAGTACCAATGAACTAATCACAAAGACCTCGCAGTATGAAGTATACAGCACGCTCGATATAAAAAGTCTGCATCCTCAGATTCCTATAACGATTGATGATAAGCACACGGCCCTCGCAGCTTGTGGAAAGCCGCCAATTTTGTCGAATCGCTTTTGGAGTGTCTGATGGAGTCGCATGTCTCCAGAGAACAATAGACCGCAGCACCAAAACAGAGGAACTTTCCGGCAAGTTTGCTTGCGCTGACAATTTGGTTAGTTGTGGAGCGAATGTGCACGAGCACGACCCAAATCTATCGAAACTCTCAGCTGTAGCTAAGTATATAATATCAAAGTAAACGACGACGACAACATCACTGGAACTCGTTGTCTAACTGTTCGCGGTTTTCAAGAGTCTAGAGGGGTCGTCAAACCCGACCTTGAAAGATGTAAACCATTACGAAAACTACTACTACCAGCTAACTGGAAAATAACAGGAACGCGCTGTGGGAATGCTTGCCTACCATTCACAATGGATCCCAGGCTTCGATAAAACTAATCCACTCGTTTCTAACTGCACATCCCCCCCCCCCCGCAGGAAACGTACCAACACCGTTTCTGCAACTGAAAAATGATCGAGTCTACAATGACTTTTCTGAGCTAACAGCTCCTGGGTGGTAGAAACGGGCGCGTCCGATATCACAACCGCTGAGTCTCTGTCAGAATGGCCGACTTGTTGCGTCTTTCTCTCGCACTGTCTCTTTCAGACCAGCATTATTCCGCGGTCAAAAAAGGCCTGTGCCACTGTAGAAGTTTTTAAGTAGTGACAACACCCATCAGGTAGTCACTTCAGGATAGTAATGGACTAGAGGTCTGCTACGTTTACGTCCGGCAATGAACCAAAAAGCAGAATAAAAACGAGAAAACCCAGCTTTGGCGACCAGAGCTCTCCGACTACCGCTTTGGTGTCGTTTACAGCCCCAGGCCAGACAACCATGCAGCAGAACCCTGCATACTCATGCTCTGGTGCATCTTGCTCCACAGTCATAAAGGGTCTACTGGACCCTCTTTCTTGATCCTCGGCGACGTTCAACCGATTATCATGGTGGGCTCTCAACGCTTCTGTGCGGGGTTCGAATCCAGTCGCATCCACCGTCGGTCGCTTTCTCTAATCAACCGCGATCAGCTTCTTGAATATATTGTACCACTATTATATGAGATAAAGGAGTAAATAAGAGGACAAAAGATCGAGGATCTTCATTCAAGTCTACTGAATTACAGAACTTCCTACACACCAAACGAACTGTGACTAGTCGCATCACGGCTTATAACACGCAATGGAGTGATCAAATGGAACGCCTGAACGGCAAATTGTGGAAGGCCATACTGCTTTCCCTGAAATCACGTAGGTTGGGTATCGGTCGGTGGGAACCTGTCCGGAATGCACTCCACTCCATCCGTTCCCTCCTTTGTACCATCAAAAACGCCACTCCTCACGAACGGATCTCTCAGTATAATTGCAAAACGATTGTTGTTCATTTGGTTGCTTATATATATATATATATATATATATATATATATATATATATATATATATATATATATATATATATATATATATATATATAGGTGCTATCCAAACGTGCTCTGATGTTTTTATTTCCGTGCTGTAAATAACCTCGTATTGTTTTACGTTCTTGATACAGAAAATTGGGCTTGACGATAACGCCAGTAATGTGGACCGTGTCACGATGTTCAAAAGTTGTCAAAATCCACATCAACAAAACACTGCGGAAATGTGTGGGTAGAACACCTGGTAACGAGTCTTATACTAGATTGTTACACGTAATCTAGTGATCCTCAAATAAACGAATCTCATGCCCCAAGGCAGAGAACAAAGGCTCGCCGCACAACTATGGACTATCAAATAGTTTTAATAGCACCTCAAATTCTGGGGAAACCGATCACATGATCATGACAGTCAACAAGGGCTTCAAAACGCTCAGGCAACAATAGCAGGAAACCTTTGAGACGGAGATGCCAGATCGAGTCATGTGGTTTACAAATAATGTCGTTTTTTATGGGGTCATTTTGACCAGTCAACGGCCAGAAGAGAAGTAATGGTCCGAAGGAGCAGATAAGAGAGTGGTGAAGAACAAATGGAATAGCACGGTTATTAGTAAGTTGCATGGTCAAAACGGGATAGCCAAATTCAGTCATTCATGCAGTTAAGGCAGGTGGAAGGAGAAAGATAATTTAGTCCAAACCTTAGGACCTTCTCAGGTAACCAAGGCAGCTGTGACGCAACAACAAAAAGGGTCATGAATAACAGAGCTTGAACTCCACTACGGAGGAGAAAGGTTACGTAATCGGAGAAATCTGTTTGGAATCATAGATCAGTACGAACAAATAAGATCAACAATTTGACAAGTGACAACTAGGGTTAATCGACACCTGCCATAGAAACTTGGATAAAAACTGCGTGACGAGATGGGACTGAACAAGCAAATTATCAAGCCGGCGTGGAAGCGAGGGGTTGATGGGCGGCTTGGAAACTGGTGGCTAAAGAACATGGAAAGCAAACGAACTGATTGTTAAATGCAAGAAAAGATCATGACAGAAAGCATGAGACCGGGACTAAATCAGTTTAACAGAGTTTCTCGATATGGCGAACTGAATTCCCATGTAAAACTTCAATAGAGCTCTACAAGTACCAATGCATTCAAATAAATGGTCTTGTAGAATCAGTGACACAAGTGCCAATATGAGGAGGGAAAAACGGGAGAGAGAATGAGCTGCAGTTCTATTGCGATCCTTGGCCCAATACAATTTTACTCACGAAGGAAATAAATTCGAAAATCTCAGCATCTGCCTTTTGCGCTCAAAACACTGTTAGTCTGAACTTCGAACTACTCTGCATTATTCATTTCGATAGTTCATTTTCTTCACCCAGAATCCATTCAATCAACCGTGTGTAAACCGGTAAAGTGATTTCCCGGAGAATTTTACACGTGAATAAAAACTGAAGCACGTGCATTGATTGATGACCGAGAGAACACGCCCCATTCTGTTATCTATCATCACAACAGCAATTCACAATGACCACAATCACAAGCGGAACGGTACGAGAAACTCACGATTCTATCAAGTGAGCATTTCCCATAACCTGAAACCCGTTTGAATAGACACTCAGTAGTACTATCCTAATAAAGATTGTTCGGTTTCGTTTGCATCTCATACACTGAATTTCACAACCTGTGAGTGCGATGATATCATGCTCATTCTCATAGACATGTAGCGTGATAATTGTTTTCATTTCATACAACATTACGCGGTGCGCGGCGATATTATGCAGTGTGGACAAATAATATGTATACACCTTGGGGAGATCGAATTTCGCAACTTACTACCCAAAACCTTCTTAGTAGGCAAAATGAAGCAAATACCACGAAGTAAATAATAGTCAGTTACAAGGGTACGCGAAAATTGGATGATGGAGAAGCAAATTAGCGGACTTGACCTGTATTTATTGTTAAATAACGGCTCTAGGCTCCAAACCAACCTTAAAAGAGGATTTCATAGGTGATATATTCATTCTCAGTATATGGGGTGCTAATGAAGATGAAATGTGATAAGGTTAGTGGTCCAGACGAGTTTGCTCTCATTTCATCCTCGGCGCCAACATGTTTATGCAATCAGTTTTTGTTCCGTGAAAATGCCCTGGACTATGCTAGCATGGTATCCATAATGTGAGTGCATGTTCGCTACCTGGAAGATATATCGTATAATCTATTACTCTGGACTTGTGTTCGAAGACTTCTGTTGCATTGAACGTCCTGTGAGATAAGAAAAACTAGTCCGGTCAGCTTGACTATCCAATTCAATGTCAATGAGTGATACACTGTTTTGTTCTTCATTCCATGGGATATGCAAAACCGCAAGTATTTGTATTTAGGACTGTAATGATGCATCCAGATGTGTAACGAGAGACAAATCCTCAAATATATTAAGTATAGATGGTAGTCTGCTATCTACTGATGGTCATTTATCTGACCCGCTTACCACTAGCGAGTTATTACCATGTAGAAAGGTTACTAAATCTTGTTTCGCATGTTGCTTCTTAATCGCGTTCTTCGGTCCTTTGTACTAAGTGGACCACCTTCTCGGCACTGTACGAATATGTTGACCAGAACGGTATTCTCCACGACCCGTGAGAACGAGAAGGCGATTGGGAGAAATAGTGGTTAGCGTGTATTTGGGAGCGTGCGTGAGAGGAACGGTCAAATGGCAACCGCGCTTGGCAGTCAGCGTTCAGTTAAATAAATAAATATATAAACGTGGTAAAAGTATGAACGAAGATGTCCACCCTTACACTAGCGTTACTACGGAGTGACTAATAAATGAAGGAGGGCCGCGGAGTAATAGTTGTGAGAGATCTACGAAGAGGGATATTTGTACTGAGTAGATAGTGTTTTGGCACTGCGTACTTTTCATAGGTTAATGATGAGTACAGCCTCAGTCTCGCTAGTAGGAGAGAATGATCTAGATCCACACTTTGTTTTCTGCTACAGCAAGTGGCCATTGCTGAACCTTCATCCTACGACGTGCCGACACAGACACGTAAAATCTCTTTAGTGATGCATCGATGCCACTTTTCAAGAGATATGCTGATAATCTTATCATATAATGTGACGACGTAAATTACGATAGATCAAGATTATAACCACCCTCATTGGCTCAAGCAATCCTCACTTTACATGGTGGCGAACATAGAAAATGCTGGATGAAAGGTCTCTATTGTGTGCCCCAACGACCTCGTCTACGTAAGCGATGCAGTCGCATCAGTCGTCTTTAGGCCCCGCACACGCTCACATTTAAGAACAAATGATATTCTGGCGATTCGCACTCACACTTTCAGGTGCACGAAACTCTTCCGTGGACAGGATTCACCCGACTTTCTCTCGGGACTATCTCACTGCTGTTTTTGTGTTGTAGTCAGCTCACACAGGCACGCGCATCCATGCATCCACAAATACACACCAAAGTGTGTGGTATCCGTGCGTGTAGTATGTCGCACGTGTGACTAAACATGACCGGATGGCTGGATGGACCCAGTCCTTGGAAGAGTTTCGTGCACCGGAAAGTGTGTGTGTATATGACCAGGAAACCAACTGTTCCTAACTGTAATGAGTATTTCCATACCGATGAATTCAGTTGTACGAAGATCAAATTAAGTGAATTTTTTCATGAGTTCAATTTGCGCTGCCTAATGCATCACTGTCAAAAACATGCACTTGGCTCTGAACGCTATGCAATGTGTTAGCATTCGTAGCGTCTGTCAACACCGTGCCTGTATTTTGTGCCTTCTTCACATGGTTCGGTCTGCCTGGAAGATGGTCGGGGAGAAAATTGCAAACTAAAAACGCAGTGGTCTGGGTCGCACATGACGCATATGGACCTGCGTCACGGTTGAACTGACTACGGCTGCTATGACGGATAAAATAAGCGGCTGTTCTTCCGCTCTTCTAAGGCAAAACATATGCACTGATGTGACTGCATAACTGCGGGACAAAAACATAGGGCCGGATTAAGAAGGTCAGAAATGTGAAAAGATTACTTGGACACACTACAATAACTGTTTACGCACTTGGCGAAAGCCCGTCTGGACCACTAACCTTATCACATTTCATCTTCATTAGCACCCCATATACTGAGAATGAATATATCACCTATGAAATCCTCTTTTAAGGTTGGTTTGGAGCCTAGAGCCGTTATTTAACAATAAATACAGGTCAAGTCCGCTAATTTGCTTCTCCATCATCCAATTTTCGCGTACCCTTGTAACTGACTATTATTTACTTCGTGGTATTTGCTTCATTTTGCCTACTAAGAAGGTTTTGGGTAGTAAGTTGCGAAATTCGATCTCCCCAAGGTGTATACATATTATTTGTCCACACTGCATAATATCGCCGCGCACCGCGTAATGTTGTATGAAATGAAAACAATTATCACGCTACATGTCTATGAGAATGAGCATGATATCACCGCACTCACAGGTTGTGAAATTCAGTGTATATTATTTGTCCACACTGTACGGTCGGCTTTTCAAGGAAAGATCGTTTTCGTGTCGGCTCTAGAAATGCCTGAGATTTGCAAAAGCTAGTCTGGCCCTTGAAATATGCATGGACATTTTCTCTATCACACCACCATTGCCAGTAATACAGCTGCCCAAGCAAAGAAAACTTTCCGTAACTTCAAGTCTTTCTTTGCCCAAGTTGAGCGCGGGTACATGCGCTCGCCTATCCTAGAGCAACACCTTGCACTTTGACGGGGAGAAGTACATTCCGTATCGAGCCGTTTCAGTTATCGTGCGGTTCGATAGAAGTCGAGCAGCTGAGACGTTCGAAGCGAGTAGGAAGATGTTGTCGGCTTTTTCCAGGTCAATAATCCTGTACCCCGAGAAGAGTTCGACACCATCACCAACGACGCCCTTCACCGATTTCTTAAGGGAATTGTACAGGATGTGGGTCCCGTAATTGAGTGACTCGCAGATAAACGAACCCCGTATCCCAAGACAGAGAACACCGGCTCGCTTAACTGCGTGTACTAGAGGACGGATTGTAAAACAATAACGATAACATACTTCATATTGTGGACAAACCGATCACAGAATCAATACGGTCAAGAAAGGTTTCAAGACGCCCAAACAACAGTAGGCAGAAAACTTCCGAGACAGCAATGCAGGAGCGAATCATGCGGCTTACAAAGAAGGTCCTTATTTATGGGGCTTTTTGCCCAATCAACGAACTGAAGAGAAATAATAATTCGAGGGAACACACACACGGGAGGGTGAAGGACCAGCGGAATGACGCGGTTATCAGAAACAGCGAGATCAGAAGGAGACGGACAAGTCCAGTGGTTCACACGGATGAGGGGAAAGGTCACGCAAACGATAAATTTGAACAGATTAGAACAACAGTCAGACTCATGAGAACTGGGGTCCATCGACATTTGTCATAGAGGCAAGAGTGAAAAGGACGGCTTGACGCAGCACTACTGAACGACAAATATTAAGGAGTGGAGGAAGCCGAGGGTATGATCAGCATGGAATTTAGTGGTGAAAAAGAATGGAAGGGAAGCAAATATTTTGGTTAGTATAAGATAGATTTAGGATAGGGAGCAGGGGACCAGTTTGAACCAGTTTAACGCAGATCCTCCAAAAGACAAGCTGAATTTCTTTGTCCAAGTCCAATTAATTTTTACACTAGTCGTCAGCTGCGAACTCCACTGAAGGCAACAAAAAGGGGCAAAAGCTGACCGTGAGCTCTTATTTGTCCTGAAGATTGATAGTAAAGGGATTTGATAGTTGATACATTTTTTCAAGAAAGCCTTTTTTCAACAAGCGTACCCACAGTGTAGTCCTGTCAACTGAATCAAAGGCTGCTCTGATATCCAGAAATACGGTGATGGTTTGTCTTCGGTAAAGGTGTTGATGGTGCAATAGCTAGCGTAGGATGAATATCTGATCAATACTGCTTCGGCCAGGGTGAAACCCCGCTTTTTCCTCACAGATTTGCTCTTCTTTGTGTGACGTCAGTCTACGAAGAAAGATAGACGCTAAAATCTTCGACGTTACCTGGATTAAGCTGATTCCTCTATGATTGCTGCAGATAGCTACGAACACGTTCCTGAAGATAGGGACTACGATCGATTCCAACCAGTCCATAGGGACATCCTCCTTTTTGCGCAATTAAGAGGTCGTACGCGTTAGCTCTTTCATCATATCGTAAGCTGCCTCTTTGAATGCAACTGGTGGTAGGCCGTCTGCACCTGGAGGCTTATGGAGCTCGAGGAGTGCGATTGCACTACAAATTCCAGCTTCCCTGGTTGGATCTAGGGACATGGAACACTGGGCACAACATTCATCAAGAGACATGTTAGACTGCACAGGAGGTCAGTTCAATTTCAAACTGAAGTGTTCAGCTCATCTTCCTGGGGGGTCGATGAAGATTATTATTAGGCGTTTCGTGGGCATCGCAAATTATCTAGCTGACATTGTGTCTTTTGTTACCAGTGTTGCGGATAATGTGGAACAACTTTCGAAAGTTCTCAGAGGCAGCAGCTGATTCCATCTCAGCAGCGCGGTCCGACTACAATTTCTCGCGATCTTTTCTTAGGCTTCTAGGTAGCCCGCGTTTTAGGGTCAGACGAGTTTCATTGGCAGCTAAGTCCACGGGGATGGAGCTGCGAATATCTGGAAGTCGGAGGGAGTTTACCTTTATCTAATGACTGACCAGTCTGAAGGTTTTGCCGCAACTAGCCAGACTAGTGGAATGCAGGGCTGATTTCATGACGGCCTAGCGTTGCTCTAGGGGTCACGATGGGTTGGTACTCAGTCTATCTTCCACTTCATTCTGGAATCTGGCCTGTACAGTAGGTTCTGATAGTATGGAGACATCAGCTCGCGACATCATCTTTCCAGTTATTCTACCAAAGCGCATAGATAGGGTGGCGTACACCAGTACGTGATCAGAATCAAGACTGGTTCCTCAGTATGAAAGGCAGTTTTGTATACATCCTCGCCATTTGTAGTTAATTACGATGTGATCTATCTAATTACAATCCTGAGCTGATGAAGGAGGTCTCCAGTTGGCTGAACGGCACTCTGTGTTTCTAAAGCTTGTGCTGGATAGAAACAGTCAGTTACCTGAGAATTTAACTCTAACAAGGTGGACAGATATCGGATGAAGCTTCTTCGAGTATACAGAAGGCGCGTTGGGCTTGCGCTAACATACGTCATTTATGGTCTCAGAGTGAAATTCGGTTGTCTTTTAAGGGTAGAGTGTACGATCCGGCGGTTGGGTCCGTTCTTCCATACGAATCAGAGACATAGCTATTAGAAGTAGAAGATAGGCGAAGACTGTCGGTGTTCGGGCCCCGATGTCTCCGTAGCACTGTTTGAATATGGTGGGAACACGGCATCGGCAATGTTGAAGTTAGACGTAAGGTGTTGCGAATCGAAGAGGTCAGTCTGTGGATCAAGCAGGGAATCAAAACGAATTAAGGTGGTCAGGACACGTGTTGGGCTTGTCCACCGATAGACTTCCTCGGTGTACGCTGTTTTGTGACGCAGGTAGTGGTTTGAAGGTATGTCGAGGTGGTCGCTCCAGGATTCGGAAGAATGATATGAAAACCTTGACCGGTGAATCTGATCAAGTAGAGTCTGTACGACTTTCAGGTTGGGGTTCACGTGACTAGCCTACCAGATGGTTGCAAACATGGATATGGCTAGGCGTTGCGGCCAGTGACATAGCTGCATCCGAACTTTTTGTTTGTCTTCGTCCCTTGAAGTTTTTCCACTTCAAACTTCTAATATTTGCCTCTTTTTAGTAGATGCTGGAGGGTAGAAACGGAAACCAGAGTGCAGAAGTGCGACGTTTATGGTGGAATGAACCGAACTGAACGGAACTATTTTCTGTAGTCGTGCTATACTATATATTATGTGATATTTCTTTTACTTATTTTACGTCTAAGGTATCAGCTTCTTCACGTTGAGAGAGTCCATTTAGGTTTATGTGCCACTAACGGTGCCGTTGGATGACGTAGGTAGCCATATGCGATCACTCGGTGGCTAAATTTAGAACTTTTGAGGGTATATTTTTTAAAATTCCGATGCCGTCTCTGACAATGCCTAATGTCATGAGAATCCAAAACTAGCTACTGCTATCAGTTTAGTAACAGTAAAATAAAAGTTTACATACTACTTACTATCAATATGAGCGCTTGCACATGCAGTCTCGTTGTTCGTTGGGTTAGCAGCGACCCAGACACGAGTAACTATAAGAAATCACAGTTGTGATTCATTTGTGGGCTCTTCAATGAAGAGTATCCATTCACACTCCAGACGATTCAAATTAGATCCTAGTGAACATATATATATATATATATATATATATATATATATATATATATATTCCTTCAACACGGTTCCTCATTGGCCATAGCCGGTGCCACATCTCAAGAGTAAGAAATCTGTGAAGGGGGGTTTTCAACCACCCCACTAGCTTTAGTGACAACTCAGCTCTGCGTAACGATCATGTCAGTATCTTGGCCCAAAACACAATATATGGACAGCTATCACATTCGCCCACCCGTTGCGCACAATGCATTGGTCCAACTGGTGTGGGTGACCACACCTTGGAGGCTAAGCAATGATGACAAGACTCAGCTCTCATCCGTCGATCTACTGCAGCGGTCGGCTGTTTTGTCACTCGAGGTTTCATTGTTTCAAGCCTTGGGCTTGGTACCGCACCAGTGCTAACTGCCGAAGCGACTTGGCTGTCCGCCAACTATCAGTTAAGGCATTCACTCACAAGGCGGAGCTTGTTTTGCTGGATTCGATTTTTCGTTTTTCCTTACCAGTTTGCGTACCGAATAACAAAGTTGTGCTTGGGTCCACTAATATCCGATGATTCAGTCAGGTTGGAAAGGTCTTTACAGATTAATCAATATATAGTATGGTACGAAATGTTGTTGCACACTTGCCTCCGACAAAATCATCCAGAAACACGATGATTTCGAGACACTGTCTGTTTAACTTCCATCGGGAATGCCAATAATCGGCATGGAAACTGAAGTGAACTCCTAGTCAGGCCAAACAATATGGGACTATTTCAGTAGTAGGAGATTGACTTTGTTTGCCAAATACTGCATCACGCAGTAGCAAAGCTTAACTCACCACTGGAAACTATGGAAGCGGTGTACAGTTGCTTCATCCTGGTGATCAGCAGTTCACATACACCGACCCTCCACTGGGAATCGAACCTAGGAGGAAGATGGTGAATCGAACACCTAACTACCAGACCATCCGGGTTATCCCGAAATGGTTTGTTTAACTCCGTTACTGCGTGATTTAGCACCTTCCCATCGCTGGTTTTTAAAGATCGCAGCCCACTGACCGCAGAACCTTTGACTCTTATGATTGATGACTTTGCCGTAAGAAGCCCTAGTGATAACAAAGGCTTTGTGATCAAAACGACCTACAGATCTTGGCTCCTAACAAGGATGAAACAGCTATAGAGTACTTTCACGGTTTTCAAAGTTAAGCTATGTTACTGCATGATAAAATATTTGATAATATTGGATCACCAAGCTTGTTTCAGTAGCACAGCCGGGGTAGACTCGCGAGTTGTGCACCATCTCCTAAAATTCGCTAAGCAGTGGAAAATGTTGTTCACGTGTACCGACCATTCGCAAGTCGGACATGGTTATTGTGTTACGTCGACTGCTTATGGGTGGACTTTATACCCACTAGACCGATGCTGTATCTCGGAATCACAATGAATTAGCCGCGCATTGAGACCCTTCTAGGTTCGGTCAACATTCACTCCGCCTGACAAACCACCAAATAAACAAGTATCCATCTGAAGATTTCTACCGACGAACCCGATTATAATTCAAAACAAAAACAGAGGAAAACTGACTTTTGAAAACTCTTCATTGTAGTTCCGTTGGAAATCTCTATTTACCTATGGCTCCGGTGTGACTTTCCGTTATCTACCAAGGGTTGAGTGTATGCGGGGGTTCAGAAAAGTAGCTGTTATGAATGGATGACAGGCAGAGACTGTTGGTGTTCGAGTATCGCTTTATTCGTAGCATTGTTTGAGAATGCTGGAATCACCGTGTCAGCACTTCTGAACCGAAGCGTTCAATACTGGTATCCGGAAGTCACTCGCTGGAGCCAGATCTCATTTTAAACAAAGTAGTGTGTTTGGGACATGGGTTTCGCAAGCCAACGGGCAGATTCCTTGGGTGTATGCTTTTCTTCGAGGCGGGTGGTGGCAAGAGCGTAGATCGAGGTGGTCAATACATGGCATAGAGAAAAAGTCTGAAAGTCTTTTCCACTGAGCTTGTTGCTGTGGACGTTGTTGGGTTTCCGCATCGGGGTTCTCGAGATCCCACCATCAGATGTATGATTCATCGAGTGATGTGGCTAGGTGTCGCATTCAGCAGCGCGGTTGCATTTGACTTCTTTCTTAAACTCCATGATTACCTTTTATAACTTTATTTTGGATAGCTAACTCCTTCCACTTCTATCAGTATTTCTCTCGAAAAGTCGAAGCTGTGATGTAGCAAACGAACCAGAGCTCAGTAGGGTGGGGTTACCAACTAAAAAACTGAAATGAATGAATATCTGCAATGAGACTGTTTGAACGTAAAGAACTGAACTGGCAGGACTTACTGAAATTACTTCCATCCAGAACTACGAGAACGAAAGTACCAAGAAGACTAAGGCTGCGAAATAGCACGTTATTGTATTGCAGAACGAGTTCGTGTAAATATGTTAAATTACAGAATATAATTGTTAGACTCGAAGATGACCAATCACAGGGGGCTTTTGTCGGACTTGTCCGTAGCGATCCTCATTGGTTGGGGCAGATCCGCGTATGTGGCTACGAAACTGTACCTGACTGTATCACGTGTGACAGCTGCTGAATAACCACAACCTGGCTCACTTAAGAGTTCCTCGTTAATTTGGCTCGCCTGTGGTACTGATCTTCGGACTGGAGCTGATGGATGTAGCTCGGACGCTGCGGCAGTCGTTTCAGGAGGCGGAATAGATGCATCACTGTCATCAACACGGTCCTTGGTTGTCTCAGCCGTGTCATTGGTTAAACCGCCGGTTTCTAATTTGAAGTGGGTTTGGCTGAGGTGGCGCCGATGCATTGATGCATCATCCAAGTCCGTGATAGCGACCATATATTGACCAAATTGTCTGGTGTTAACTCCTCGAGTTGGTCAAAGCTCGTTGCCGCGGAAGTATGTGACACCACTGGAGTCAAAACACACCAGCGATGACCGTAGTCTTCTGGACTTGAAGAGAACGGCTGGACTCTCCTTGGTGGTTGTATGCACTTCGTTTCTATACTGCAACAAGAAATTGTCGAGGAAGGCTTCCAAGTAGGGCAATGTTCTCGGGTTGGCTGATGTTGTTGCACTTTTCACAGAACGCATCAAGTTTCCGCTACGCCGTTAGAACATGGGTGGCGTGGTGCCGCACGTAGATGCCGACACCCGACTCTATCAAGTCAGTATTTCAGCTCCGCCGCACAGAATTGTGATCCTTTATCGATGACTAGTACATGTGTGATTCCTTCTCAGCTGAAGCATTTACGTAACACCTGGATTGAGAACGAGGCGGCCGGTGAACTCGTCAATACATTTCCGGCCATTTAGAGAAAGAGTCGATCGGTACAAGGGAATGATACCGGTTCAAGAATGGACCACAGAACTCTGCATGAACTCTCTGCCATGGAATGTAGCTTTGGAGCTATGGATTCCAGTTTTTTGGACTCGACTGAACTTTGTGCGGACACGCATCACAGTTCTTTGTCGTAGTGCAAATATCCTCATTCAGTTCCGACGACCAACACATCTGTCAAGCTAGTGACTTCATTTTATTCACGCCAAACTGGCCTTTGTGCAGTTCATCGAAAATCGATTTGCGCAATGTAGGTGGAATGACAGGCCAGTCACCTCGACAAAGGGCCTCGTCGGGTTGGGTACTAAGTTTCTCTCGCAGTGCGACGAACTGAGGAAACCTCCGCATTACCTCGTGCAGCCATCCGTTTCTGGTCGTCAAAATCACAGATGAATAGTATCGTTTTGTCTGCTTGTTCAATTGTTCCCTCGAAACAGGCCCAGCCGGCGAAATCAAATGGCATTGGTCCGCCGCTGAGAATCGTGAGTAACGGGACAGAAAGTCCACCTGCGGGATTGTCTTGCCAGGTTGACGCAAGATATCATAGTTATAGGCTGCCAAAGCGATGCTCCAATTCTGGATCATAGTAGCCGTGGATTTGGCGACGGATTCATGCGGGCTATACATGAACTGAAGACAACCGTGAACCTCAATCTAAATAGGTACTTGTGTAGTCGGCGTACCGCCCAGAAAATGGCCAAAGCTTTCTTTTGCCTCTGGGAATAACTTTCTCCACAGTATTAAGAAGACGCTAGAGGCAAATGATTGGGCATCCTTCTGGTTGCAGAACTGCTCCTATCCCCACTTCGGACGCGTCATTGATCAGCATGGTTGGATCAGATGGTTTAAATGGGGCTAGCATCGGTCGGTCAATGATATTTCAAATAAGACCGCGCAGTATCTGTTCACACTGTTCGTTCGACCGCCACACATCGAACGACTGGGCTAGACACAATGGTTCGGCTCTTGTTGCAGAGTTAGGAATGAACCTGGAGCAGTATTGCAGACACCCAAGAATTGATCGTAAGTGCGCCTGATTTCTCTGTGACTCGGTGCTAATCAGGGGTTTGAAACGATCTGGATCAGATCGGTATCCGTTTGCACTGACAGTGAAACCGAGGAAATCTAATTCGGTGACAACGAATTTGCACTGAGGGGCTTTGATCGATAAATTTCTTCCCACGAACTTCTCCAGCAACCTTTGCAATCTGTGGTCATGTTCATCCTTCGTGGATCAAAAAAAGCGCACATCGTCTTGATATGCCATCACCCCCTCGATATCATGGATCACCTCGTCTATTTCAACCTGGAATATCCCGGATGACACGTGCAGACCAAACGGCAAGAAGTTGTATTGCAACATGCCCCATGGAGTGTTGATAGTCGTTAGTGGTTTGGACTCCAAGTGAAGTGGAATTTGCAAGTACGCACCATCCAGATCAATTTTTAAGAAAAACTTGCTACCGAACATGAATTTCATGAAGTCCTCCGGTTTCATCGTAGTTGCCGCGCATTTCCGAAACCAGGATTTGAGGCTAATTGGTAATCATCACAAATCCGGGGTGTCTGTCCGTCGCTCTTCATTTCCACCACAATCGGGGTCGCCCAAGCGGATGAAGTCACACTCGCGATGACGCCGTCTTGCTCCATTTTAAAAAGCACCTTCAGAACGCCCTCTCTCTGGTCGCACGGCAATACTCGGATTTTCAGGAATACCGGATTACCATCCACTTCCAACTTCGCGGGCTCGACCGTCATGCCACCTCTGTTGTTCGAGCATTGTGAAATCAACTGCTAAAGAACAAGCTGATTAACCGGATTGTCGGACCTCGTTTTCAGGATTACCGATTGCTCTAGGGCAAGCAGAACCCTGAAGCTCAGAATCGATGGACTGTCCACGAAAACCAGGAATCGTGTTGGGGTATAGTCGCCCTCCAACCGAACCACTATTGCAGTCTCATCCAGTGGTGTAAGTCGGTGTCCAGTAACACCGTGAATGCGCATGGCAGTGAATTGTTTGGGTACACTGGGCTGAATCAAATCGAGCACTGATTTTGGAACAGTGGACTCGCAGCTCCCGGTATCCACAATGAGCTGATGTCTCAAGCCGTATTGGAATTGGATTGATCCGTACATGCATTGGTTGGATTCACACGAAATCTTCAGCATGTATACCGGATTATCATCATTTTCGGATCTCCAGGGGTTACAGTCGTAACATTGCACTTGGATTGACGGCATACCTTGCGAATGTGACCAGGCTTTCACAAGAATGGCGTACCGGATTATGAAAGCGGTAGATGGAACGTAGGTGAAATTTGCCAGCTGAGAGACAACGATTTGGCTGTACCGGTTTGCGTTCAGGAATCATTTATCAGCAGGCTTCGATTGAGGCGTCTTCTTTGTAGAGACTGGTTTACGGGGACGAACGTGTTGGTAGTGCACTACGGAATGTACCGCCGTCGAAACGGGTAAGTCATCGAATTCTGAACGGGTTGACCGGGCTTCGGAGAACGTAACGTCGGGCTTCAGAAATAGCTTCTTTTGAAACGAGTACGATGAACGGCCGCCAGCTGTCAAAAAGAATGCAGTCTGGTTCACCTTCTGTACATCCTTTCGTATGCCACATCATAACTCAAAAACGCTCAATCCAGTCTTCAACTTCAGATACACTAGCATGCAGGTCCAGCTGCTCAATACTGGACAGCTCTATGACGCGACGCCTATCGTAATAACCGTTATGAACTGAATTGATAGTCCGTATTGAAATTGCCCCCACCTAGAACTACGAGAACGAAAGTACCAAGAAGACTAAGGCTGCGAAATAGCACGTTATTGTATTGCAGAACGAGTTCGTGTAAATATGTTAAATTACAGAATATAATTGTTAGACTCGAAGATGACCAATCACAGGGGGCTTTTGTCGGACTTGTCCGTAGCGATCCTCATTGGTTGGGGCAGATCCGCGTATGTGACTACGAAACTGTACCTGACTGTATCACGTGTGACAGTTGCTAAATCACTACATTTATCCAGTCACACCACAGACGTTTCAAATTAGATCCTAGTGAACATATAACATCGGAGTGTACAATTGTGAATATAAGTGGACAGAGGAGTACCGGGTACGCATACCTGATGAACGGCAACAACCACGAAACCGTTCGTGTGCTTTCGGAGAAATTCTGCCCACACGTTTACATAGTAATTACTATCTAAATACATCTATCTATCGATAGCGGTGTGAAACCAGCGTCAACAATAACAGAACAGAGGGGAGCGTGCAACAGAATAAGACGCAGCTAGAAAGCTAATCGATATGATTTTTCCACCTTATAGTCCCAAAAACTTTGATGCTTTTTTCATTTTGACTGTCTGCTTGACATTCTTATGCATTTAGAAGATATGGGTGTTCGGTATACAGGTCACAGTATATCCGCACTTCTGACTTTATTGTCAGCCTCTTCCCTTAACGTCTCTAAACAACGACGATCTTTATGTTTAGGGCCCCGAAAAGGAAGGCTGGAGGAATCGAAGAAGCTATTTCTGATGCCAGATGTTTTCTAACCCAATGCCAAATGATAACCCGACCACCGCGTTTATTCTTCCAGCCCTGCTTAGCACGTACGAATAGAGCACTGAAACGTAGACGATGGAACAACACTCGTAAAACTTGTGGGAGCCATCAGAGGATGTGCACAGCGATTACTTTGGTTAAAGGGCAGCTATCCGTACCCGACACAATAACAAAAGCCGTCATTATTCACTCGATGTTCCCGCCAAATGGGACCAATTCTTAGGAGGAATCGGTTTTTGAATACAGGACTCCGAGCATCCACAACGCGGAGTGGCCCGGTCTCGTAAAAGAAGAGTAAATCAATACGAACAGTGACGATGCACTCGTGATGTTTGAGAGAAAGCCAGGTGTTACGTCGTGACGACGTGTCGCAGGTTAACAAAATCTGCAATGGCTGTCTCCTATCCTACACCACTGCCATCTGTAATGAAGTTCCCGAGGCATTTGAATTTATCACTAAAGTCTAGCTGATTACCACAAAGAGTGAGTGCAAGCACAGGCTCTTGCCATTTTTGCAAACGTACTCTGCTCCCGGATCGTGCAAAGTGCGTATCCTATTTGGACACGTCAATCGCCAAGCGGTCCAAAATGTGTTGCACTACCTGCGCACTGAAACTCTGCAAGGTGGTATCAGCGGCATTTCTAAAGTAGTAAACTCTGTTCCCTGGAAGGGTTCAACTCCACTGTTTCGAAGGTCAGACAAGGCATTCTGTTGTACATCCTCTAGGGTAAGGCTAGAAAGTAATGGAAATGTGGGACAACAGCATCGTACTCCGCTGGAAAAAGTGGTCAAAGGCTCTATTGCGACCTGATGTATGAAGATACCATTCGTCGAGGACTGACACATACTTCCCCGGTCCTCTATTTAATAACAAACATTCCCGCAATGCAGTCCCATTGGCAGTTTCGAAAACTGCGCGATCAACTGTTGCTTTGCTATCTACATCATCGAATGAACATCAAGCACGATCAACCATCGCCAGTCTTTTGATAGCACTGCAACTGAATATGGACGTCGAATGTTCACTGAGAACTGTGATCGTAGTAGATGGATTTCTGTTTTGAAGCAAACTACATCGTTCATCTCACGTTTCGTAGCGTGATCGAATAAGTCTCATTTGATTACTGATAAAAGTTACCCGGAAATATTTCCCACAACTCAAAAGGAACAATCATTTATAGGTTTACACTTCAATACACTAACCGCATGCTGTGTTGCGCTACTCATCAGTACTGTGACTTTGTTTGCCCAAAGAAGGGTTAGAACGCGTCTACTTCATGGAGAGTATTCATCGGTCAGGTTCCACAATGGCTAACCACCTACTAACTGAAACCAATTTAGACTACCCGGTAGTGGGAAGTAAAAAAGTCACAGGCGAAAAACTAGATAAAACCATTTATGTACTGTTCAGATATTTCAAGCGGTGGTAGGTTGAAATGTTATTTCACAGAATGTCGAAAAGCCTTTTGTTTCGGCTACAACTTGAGCTGAATCTGTGTGTGGATGGGAAGGGGGCTTCACGCATGCTTCACTGTAGCCATCACATCCACGGTTCCGTTTAAACGTTTGTTGTCCGGGGATTTCTTTACACTGGTTACTGTAGTCAATCGAAAAACCGACGAAGACTAAAGCTCAGGGTGGTGGACATGCAGAAAGTCGGATTTGTGTGCGCATATGGGTGCAGGGCGCTGACGGGAAAAACTACAAATCTAGTGGCAAGAATGAGTATTTTAGGGTAAGACGGTATGTCAAACTACCGTGTACACACAGGTGTTTAACAGGGATGATAGGCGCAAAACAGTGGGAGGTTTGGTGCATACCGAGCGAACCAAATGACCAACCGTATCTAAATGAACGATGTCTTTGGGAGACAGAAAAGTGAATGGGAGGGAGAGACTAGGAGTCATGAAAGAAAATAATATCTCCAAACGTCTTGAGCAGGAAGTTGAGAGTGGCTAAAGTGAAGAGTTGCCGGTCAGATGGAAGCTCAAAAACACATGGTGAGGCGGATTAGGTTCTTGAGAATGGAATACGCTTGGAAGGTGGATCGTTCGAGATCAGTTTTGCTGGGCCAAATGTGACAGAACACTGAAGACCGGTTTACCGAGGTTTGGGACTGACGAACAGTCTCCAACAAGATAAGGATGCTTGGACATGTCTTGCGCAAGTAACTGTGTGAAAAAGCATGAAAATCGAGAAAAGGAATAATGATCAAATAGTATAAGATGTCGGGGTGAAAATGGGATGGACCAATATTTACTACGTGCGAGAGTGCATTTTCTACACTTCAGCAGAACGATTGGCGCGGGGTTAAACAGCACAGCCGGGGATGAGGGTCGAACTCAATCACAGCCTTAAGTAAGGTATAGACGAATAATAATAGTAGTAATATAAATACTATTATTGATATCGCAGTCAGAGAAGGGACTATGAGCAATGGAAATGAAGTCACAAGATTAAATAGGATTTACGACACCTCAACGCACATGTCAGAATCGATCACACAAAGAGGCAGGTCAGATAAAATCGGTCCGAAAAGTAAGAATCTTTGGCAGAGTACCTTTGAGAAGGGGATCAAAGAAGCACTGAGATGGTTTGTATCATATAAACTACGATGATGATGTTCTTGTAGCTCTCCTTCCACTACCATGGATAGCGGAGCATGTTTCCAACAAGAACGGCAATCGGATACAACCAGATGCAAAAGATGGGACGTGAATGTGTCGACAAGGAAGGAAATGTGAGGATCAGTAAGTTGTTGTGATCTGAAGACAAATTCCACTACAATCTGATGTGTGAATCCCCTCCCAAGAAAGGAAATAATACTGTTTGCCTTTGGAAGACTCAAGATGTCTGAGCATGAGTGGGTGTGAACGTCTGTCAGATTGAACCAGTTAGAATAAGCGAATGCGGAATTAGCAAAACTACTTTCATCCGGGCAATCTCTGACAGATTCGCGACACATACGATGGAGAAACGGTGTTGGGCACTTGGGTACTGTTCACAAATGGAGTTAAATCCCCTCAATCGGTCGCGGAACGTGGTTTCGGAAAGATCTGAAATTATCACCCATAGACGGACAGGAAAAGATCGAATATCTAGGGCAAACAAGAATAATGCCAGATAATATCGTTTCAAATGAGGGTCAGACACATCCGAGTATTTCGGAAACAAGGTAGGGAGACCAAGGCAGTCCCGAGGAAAAGAAAGAAATGCTCGAGTAGAAGACCAAGAAAAGAAACAAACTGGCCAACAATGGAGTGAGAAGAAGCAGCTATCAGATGACCCTTGAACAAAGTTGATTGCTTTATTCAGGGGGCATTAGTGAGGCGGAAGTATCAGCTAATGCACGGGTCAGATCTAGAAGGGGAAAACAAACGGATGATGGAAACTAGTGCCATCTGAAAGCCAATGGATCTTGAAACTGACAAGTATGTACAACCAGTTCACGAGCATGTGACAGTAATGATAGAGCAGAACGAACTGGACGTCAGAAAAAGATGTGTTTTGTTGGGTTGGCTGAAGGTCACTAGAATCAGGTGATTTCATAGAACAGAACGTAACCCTCGGGCGAAACGGCTGATTGGGCACTCGTAACTCGGACACTAAAATGAAGAAAAGGCGAGAGAAAGACGAGAAGATGACTGGGGAGAAGAAGTGGGCTGTGCGTAAATTCGAACGAAAAAATATTTTCTTCGTCATGAGGTTTACATTCGTAATTTTTTCCTTATGATACTAAATAAATGTTGGAAATATAAAATTCATGACAACTGAATATTGTTCACGCTGGATATGTAATATTCTGTGCGAAGCTGAAATTGCATGATTGTGGTTAACATGATTCGCTTGACTGGTGCTTGACAGAAGAAGTTGTATGAATGAACGAATAATTTGTAAAGTAATGAAAGTAGCTTTCATCGTATGTGGCTTTCACCACGGAGGCGTAAGTACTGCTCCTGCAAGGAGCAACCGTATCCCTGCAAGTTTCGGCTATAGTTCTGGTTAGCAGAAAGAAAAAAAGCAATACAGCACACATTTGAAAACACTGTATCATCTGAAATGCAACGAAGTAGCATTTGTCAATCACCTACCGACTATCGTTGAAATCGTACCAACTGTGTGTGTAAGGATGCTTGCATGTGGCGGTATAATGTCCCGCGTATACGCTGCCACTGTGATTGGACACAGCGTATAGATTATACCGTGCCGAGCGCTGCTGACCTGCGTGTTGTGTGGAAACAATTCAGCGACGCAAAGGGGGAAAGAAGCAACATACAAGAGAGTGAGGTGGCTTCCTGTTAATTCCTAACGATTATTCGCTTTATTTTCATGAAGAGAATGAATGGAAACATACATTCCCACAAATAATAGGACCAACACTTCATAGGTTCATCCAGCACATTGTTGATATTTGAGGATACAATAGATTCAGACCAAGTTTGAACGGTCAGTAAATATGCACGAGTTGCGGCGGTTTTGGTTACCATCTATTAGCTGAACCTCAATCGGAAATCAAAAAATGGAAGGTGAAAAATCAGGGAAAGCGTTGCTGGTAGTTGCATCAAGTAGATTAGGATAGTACGTGGGTACGAGGGCGGCACTAGTTGTACCACAAACAATTCCTCCAATACATTGGACCACCCAGTGAGTCGATCTCTTGCAAGCCATTCAGGATGCTTAACACGCCCACTATGACCAATCCTGTGGTTTGATTTCCCGTATCTTTCTTTCATGATATGAAATGAACTCGGTTTCATATCTTCCAACGACGACAACCAATGTCACAGAATATTTCACACCAAAACAATGCACAAATAATAACCCAACCACCTTATTCATAAGGAAACATTCTTTCTGGTGGTATCCGTCTAGTGTCGTCATTTTGATGTGGAGTAATTCATTTATGATCACTGATGATAAATGGGAAATCATCACTTACGTTTCGTTGCAATAGGAATTTCAAAGATTGGTTGTAAACAGCGACAAAATTCTCAGTAGCCGAATCTTATTAACGGAGCGAGAATGAAGATTGTTTAGACTGATTGGTTTCACTCAAGTTGTTTGATAAATAAGCATAACTGAAGTTCTAACGGTAAGCTGACCATTTTATAACCCCAGTTCAAATAACGCAGGATTATCACCAACGGAGCCGGTTATTGGTTTGGTCTGACAGACGAACACGTAAAGAAGCTGCTTTGTGTCACAAACACTCACAACTGTCGCAACGAGACTGCACATCGACGTGGTGCGATAGCTTGCGTGCCCCCAAGACCCAAAGAGCTATACAGGATGGCTTACCTCAAGCCGAGGATTCAACCGTACCTGAAAAGTCACTGGGTAGAGGACTGACGAAGCAGTCTCCTGGTCCTCCAGGTTGAGGGTCGATTTGAGCTGGGAACTCAGTCAGTAAAATCAGTGGGAGAATAATTGATCCAAGTCGATGAGCTTCCACTCAGACACTCCGCTCCTTGCGGACAGGTTCATGTTGGAACTAAAGGCTTTGGGTGAGAACCCTAATCGTTCTCCTGCTTTGTGGCTGGACACCCTAACAGTACCCGTCCAACATCTCCCATGAACTGCCCGAATAGAAAGAATCTCATTTTGCATCGGTCGTCGAGCAAGATAAGCAGGACCGCCTTGCCCATCGCATCGAGCGGAGTGAGTAGTGATGAGTAGGTCACTGTTTAGAGTTCTCTCTCTTCTATTAAACCTTGGTTTTCTGCCCCAACCACCTGTCTTTGCCTACTCTGCCTGTCCGTAATGCTTCCACTGATAACATGCTCGATACTCGCAACGGCCCATTGTCAAAAAATGTCGAAAATAATCATCAATTTCATAACTCATATATTCCGAAGCCTCGTCAGCCTCTAAATCTTGACTCCTTTAACGTGCTTACATTCATGCAGACTGACCAGTAGGCGTTCCTAGCGTTCACAATAGACTCTCTGGGGATTGATGTCTGCTGCTTAAGTGAAACGCGTATCCAGGACCCGAGCAGTGTGATTCAACTAACTGCTCTTGGTATTTCATCGAGGTATTTTCTGTTCACTTCAGGAGACGAAATAGCTCAAGCTGCGGGTCAACGTGGTGTAGGAATAGTCTTGACTGACAAGGCTGAGGCTGCCCTTTTAGACTGGATCCCGATTAACGTTCCTTTATATGCTGTAAGACTCCACAAGTCATTTGGCGTTCGAAAGGATAGTTGTTTTAAGTGTAATTCGTTTGTGATCTTGGCATATGATCCAGCAGACAGCAGTTCTGAGATGCAGAAGCATGAGTTCTAAGATGGGCTCACTACCCTCGTTCAGAGGAGCAAAGGCTCTGACACTATAGCGCTAGCAGGTGACTTTAATGCATAGGTTGGCAAACTTATTGCACCAGAAGCTTGTTTAGGTGGGCGTTGTGCCTTACCCGCTCAGCGCATAGATAACGGGGATAGGCTTCTCCAGTTTTGTGCTGACAGTCGTTTATTCCTATCGAGTACAAATTTCCGATATAACTCGCGTCGCACAGTGACATTGCGCCCTAACGCTACAGGTACTGCGAGTCAGATTGGTCATTTCACAGTGAGCTACCGGTGCCGTACTTCTGTTAAGAACTGCAGATTCTACTGGTCCACGTACGTAGAATCGGACGATGCATTAGTTTTAGTGCAATTATCTCTCCAGCCCCATGTTCATCGACGCAAACCGCAAACCCGGTTGGCCGTATCGCGTTTGTTTGATCCAGAAGTTCGCACCATTTATCAACCGAGATTATTATTTGAGCTAGGATCTACGAAGAACGTTAATATAGGTGAGCACCGGGTCCGTATCAAAGGGGCGATGCTCGTGGCAGCAGGTTTCAAATGTGGTCTTAGAACCGATGTCCGTCAAAGACACTGGATTTCTCAAGAGTCGATCAGTCTAATGGCACATAGAACTCAGCTCTCGAACTGTGGGAACATGAATAAGATACAAAGATATCTGCGAAGGCAAGTTACAAAACGTCTCAAGAAGGATCGCGAAAATTGGTGGGTCAAGGTTGCGGAAGAAGTGCAGATAGCAGCTGCTTCAGGTAACAGTCAAAGACTGTTCAGACTTATTTACGACACCGGTGGACGGCGAACGCCGGTCAGTGTAATGACATGCGATAGAAACGGTGGGCCTATTCATACCAAACAGCAAAGATTGGACCGTTGGGTCGAATACTTCAAGGAGCAGTTTAACTGACCGCGAGCTAATGTGGTTACTCTGAGGTCAACAAATACGTTTTCTCGAGCCATCGTCGGAACTGAAAAGAGTTGAGAATTCGATTATTAAATCGTGGGGAGGCGGCCGGTCCTTACAAACTTCCCCCACTCATTTGAAAACTGGGTGGTGATGCGTCGATAAAATCACTCACCACCCTGTTCCGTGACATTTGAAAAAAGTAGCGTATTTCGTTATCATAGGGCGAGTCATTTATTATACCCATCTTCAAGAATATAATACTCAATGGCTGTAGTAATTCTCGTGGGATCAGTTTAACTCTAATAGTCACCAAGGTATTAGCCTCGATTTTGATGCACCGCCTCACACCGGTCCGCAAGAGTAACGCCCACGAACAACACGTCGGAGTCCGTCCAGGTCGAGGATGCATCGACCAGATATTTACTCATTGCCAATTACTTGAAACGCGTCAGACACACCTTTGGCCGACAATAATGGTTTTCCTCGACTTGAAAGGGGCCTTTGGTTCAGTTGACCTAACGGCGTTACTCAATGCTCTTCTCCAAAAAGGTATGCCACAGAAGTTCATTAATCTACTGAGATCACTGTATTCTCATACTTTTGGCTGTGTAAGAGTTCACGGTGAACTATCTAGTCCATTCGAAACAACCAGCGGTGTTTGACAAGGAAGTCCCGATTCGTCATGTGTGTTCGGCTTCGTCGTCGACGAAATAATGGAGAATGCCTTGCGAAATATTCAAGATGTGGGCGTCAAACTAGTGAACAGTGAGAAGCTATGTGACCCAGATTATGCAGACGACCTCGACTGCTTGCTCGAATGCACGGAACATGCGCAACGTTCACTAGACAGACTCACAAGAGCTGTAGCTACATTCAGGATGCGCTTTTCACCTTCGAAGTGTAAAGTGAGACTGGACTTCAACGGTTCCGAGCATGGTGCTCAATGGAGAAGGACTGACAATTGTCGACCACTTCCTTAACCTTAGTGGCAGCGTGACAACGGATGTCAGCACGGTATTAGAGGTGAATATGCGTATATCCAAGGCTGGAGCGGTGTACACTGGACTGAAGCGCTTGTGTCGCCCACTTGATATTTCGCTGAAGTCGCACCGCACTTGGTGCTGCGGTGCGTTCAGTTCTGTTTTATGGTTGTAAGACGTGGAGTTTGAGTGTGGAAGATGTCCGTCATCTTGAGGTTTTCTACCATCGATGTTTGCGTAGTATCGCTAAAATTGGATGAAATGACCGGGTGAGCAATGCTGAGGTCAGAAATCGGGTATCGGGTTCTAATTCAGAGAATGTTCTATCGCAGCGCATCCAGTTTGGAAGACTTCGTTGACTGGGGCACGAGTTGCGTATGAGGAACACTCGCCTGCCATAGCGTGCTCTGTTTTCCGTTACTCCTACAGAGTGGAAGAAAACACATAGAGGTCAACAGATGACGTGGCAGCGGGGATTAAGAAAATGTAGGTGCCTCACGTTTTCGTGGTTAGGTTCACGTTACATGGAGACACTGAAAGATGTGGCAGCGAATCGTGAACAGTGGTGATCGTGTTGTCACTTTCCGTCAAATCAGAATGATTGACCAATGTGTTGGGTATTCCGTGTGTTGGCTGCTAGGGCGTTCTTCCCTTTTCCCACCTCTGCAGTTCCACACCGTCTACCTCGTGTATTCACTGTTCAATTTCTACGTGCAACGTGGTAAGAAAGGTGGTGGTCAGCGGGACTCGCCGTACTGTTTAAGGCTGTACGATGGTGATGTTGACACACACACACACACACACACACTAACACACTAACATGACCGAATTCACTGGTTTCAGTTTTCATATCCTTCCGCCACGCCACATAAACTTTCTAATTCGATCTGCCTTTTAACTTATACGTGCTTCAGAGCGCGACGTACACATCAAATAAGTATATCCAGGAATATGCGTAGCATAGCAGCCACTGCAACTATCAAGTTTAGATATTTGGTCCTGTCTATCTGGTATAAACACAATAAAGTGCAAAAGCTAATAACAGAAGTATTTTACATTGTATGTTTTTCAGATCAGCGCTAACAGTTTTGTGGTTTGTAAGGAACCGAGCCATCCTAGTGGACTCGTAAGTAGTTTGGCGGACGAACACGTGCTGATGAGAAATCCCAGTAGATGATGTTCGAATATACTCACGTAGGTTTTGGTTAGGGGATCTGAAGAGTGAGTCACAACCTCACGGAAAACCTCCGGGAAACATACCGGTTTTCGGATACGGTCAAAATGGGTAACCTGGCGGTAAGCTATTCCACAGATTAGTGACTGCATTTAATAACTGTTAACTGGGGCTGGCTGTGAATCGCACTCGTTAAACGATAGTTTATCCAACCAAATTCTAAGCCGACTGTTTTACAATAATGCTACATGATATAGGGGTCATTCATCATCGGACTTGAACGTTGGAGACTCGTCATTCACAGTCAGCGACGAATTCCTATGAAGCACGTCTTCTCTACTGAGGCTTTAATGAAACGAGAGCATTACAAACACCCTAGAGCTCGGATAACTGATCATTTCAGGACAGCACGAAACTGAAATTGTTCTGAAAAGGATGGAAGGATTGGTAACAGTTCAGATGATGCAATTCACAATCCCAGTGTTGGCGCTGTATGATGAAGTGTTTCGCTTCTGCAGGCAGTTCAATTAATTTATAGAACATTCAGAATACACATTATGCAGTACCGGTGCGCCATCTCTTTACAGGACTAAACTAGGCCGGGACCAAATCTTAACGCAGCGGAAAGACTATTCGGACACCTTTTTGTTATCTAGGCTTCTACATCGCACCGAGGGTCCAGTATTAGGTGAAATGTCGTCTGATAATCAGGAAGCTCGTCAAGCTGGTAATCAGAAGATTCAATGGCGTGGACGCAGGATCCGAATGTACATAGACTGTGTATCTTTTGAAAATCCAATTCGGCAAGACAATTGTTTTTTTTTTGTAATTCATTCTCAAGCCGTTTACAGATCACATAGTAGACATTAGACAAAAGATCATGGAGATAGACACAGAACAAACGCCAATCATGGGCAGGGGTTTGTCAGTCAAATTATCCTTGTCATGTGACTGATTTATCTAGCTGGCGCCCTCTAGGTAACTGCACGGTAGATTCATGTGGCCTTGGTCAATCTTGAGCCATGGTAGTTGGAGTGCCCGAACCAAAAGGCTTTTGGGCGCACAGGTCAGGGGTCAACTTCCTTATTCCGATTGCCTCGGCTATCGTTAGAGTGCGCAACTGAACACCTTCGCATTTGTTTGGGGGGGGGGGGGGGGGACACGATAAAGAACTCTGAAAGCAGCTTCCGGATTCACCTGATGTCCAGTGTCGACCAAATGCGCTAAGATCGCGCTGTTCATCGATGCAGTTTGTCCTTGACTCAGCCAACAGGGATGATGCTCTTTAATCCGAGTTAATAGCTATCGTGCCGTTCGACCTAAATAAGAAGCGCCACAAACACATCTGAAAGAGTATACAATCATTGATGAGGCCAGCATCGGCAGTCTATCCTTTGTCTGAATCTGAATCAAAGGAGCACCTCGAAACACATATCGTAGTGTTGCGGCATCGAACGTACTTCGGATTTCTCTCCCCAGTCGACGTTTTATAGTTTCACTAACAATATCACCTTTAAATGGCAAGTTAATAGAAATATATTTCTTTCTTGTGATTTCCATCGGGATTTTTGGCACTCTTTCGGCAAACCGATCCGGGTAATTGCTCTAACGTAGGGTGTTTCTTACTAGCATCGATTCGTCCTCTAAAGTCTCCTCAGAACAAATTTTCTTCGCTCGGAAGGCCAAGTATTTCACTAAGCTTCGCTCCTGTTGCATACTTACGAAACTGTTGAAATCGGGATACTGACCGACCCACGCTTGTTTTCAGTGCAAATTTCGCCGCATCCGACCATCCTCCATTCTCGTACGAGTCACATCGAGAAACGGTAGCTAATTGTTTACTTCGCATTCATTTGTACAGCATATTGCTTCGTATGCCCATCAAATAATATATTTGCACAAAGGTGGGTCACAATTAACTTCATTTACACAACGATAGTAATGTTCAAAGCTTGTCTAATGTCTACTATGTAATCTGTAAATGGCTTGAGAATGAATTACCGAAAACCAATTGTTTCGCCGAAATGGACTTTTATATGATGCAATGGGTATTTTGCGGACATTAAAACAATAAGTGGTCCCATTTTGAGTATCTGTTACATCAGTTACACTGGTTTTCCCATGCGACACAAAAGCACGACCGTGGCGGAATTGTGAAGGCCATCAGTGATCGATCACAGATACACTCAAAGCATTAACCAAGCGTGGCTGGCCAAAAGGATCAGCATCACAACACAAATGAAAGATGGAAAACTTAATGTTCACGAGCGTACTTATTCTAAATGTTTTGTTTAATTTTCAAGTTCGATGATGTCTAATCTGATCCGAAAGACCGTAAAAAATCAGTTCTACTGAAAAACGTTTAGCCACATATGTTGAATGAAACTATAGCTGATTTGGCTCGACTTATAACTTCTCTTTTTGTCTCCGACATATTTTTCTTCTGATTGATTCAGCTGAAAAAACCTACCATGAAAAACCGGAAACTCTCCTATGAGACTACTGATCGTCAATATCTAATCGGTAGGGACGTACAATGTCCGACACTACACGTGATTAAGTGAGACAGAAAAAACGGTGTTTCCCTTTCACAACCTGTTCAATTTTCCTTGTCGTGGAATTTGTAATGCAAACAAAATGGCGCACAAAACAGGACAGTTACAACACATTTACCCGACCTACTTATGGAGAATTAGAGCGTATAAGCGAAAACGGCCTGTGCATGGCGTCCACAGAAGAAATCCAGTTGGGGAAATCGTCCCAACACGCATGATCGCAACAGCCCAATACACAGGTTGTGTGAAATGAGCGTCCTACGGTGGCGCGAAACTGTCACGTGGTCTGCAGGCGACGTACACTGTGTGAGCGGACCGTTTCGATTGGCAAACAGTGTCACGTGGGACAGTTGTGTTAGCCCGAAACCACCAACGTTATCGACAACAAAATAAGCAAGTCAACCAATGGGAATGTGGAAGCGATAACGGGGGGCTCAACTACGCGATTGC
The DNA here is from genome assembly GCA_948099385.1 of Fasciola hepatica. Classification (NCBI taxonomy): domain Eukaryota; kingdom Metazoa; phylum Platyhelminthes; class Trematoda; order Plagiorchiida; family Fasciolidae; genus Fasciola; species Fasciola hepatica. Next base: position 210,648 of record CANUEZ040000136.1, read on the forward strand.
AAGAAACCACGCATGGTTGAGGCTGCGGATGTATGGGACGCAGTGGGTCAATGGAGTTGGCCCGCGGCAAATGCACTTTGACAAACTAACCCCAAAAAGAAATTGCTTCGTGTTTTGCTCCTAATCTGTCCACGCATAACATACTTTTGCATGCAAACCGGTATCGATTCATGCGAAGCGAGGTCAATCGGAATGAAAACGTACAGGCATCCAACCATCCGCCGGTCCATTCATTCGCTTTTAACCAGGGAAATAAATAATGCAGACAGACACATAAACAAGTATGTAACATGTGCTTACAGCTTGGTGAGGCGAATTCAGTCATATTCAAGTCTGTGATGGGATAATCCACCAAGAGGGACATTTTAGAACGAAATCGTTCTCCGGAGAACCGTTTCAAATCTGTTGGGACGATTTACGACAAAGATAGTGAGCACGAAGGAGATAGTCAAGGCCAATTTTTGCATATGGATGGAGTGACAAAATGTGCTTTATAGGAAAACGTATTTGAATGGCAAGGACACAGAAACACACAAAGGTTCAACTGTTAACGTTAATCAGCTTCATATTGTAGCATATGGTGCCAAATTTTAAAAATAACCGTTTCTACTTTAGAATAATCGAGAAAAAAGAGAACGGGAAGCATGATTATGATAAGAAAAACCACGAAGAAACATTCTGTTATGGAAACGTGATTTTCTATGCTACAGAGGAGAGACGGATGACCAGGTTATCTTACTCACTCAGTTATAGTGTGTACCCTTTGCATGAAAATCATATAGAAGCCCCAATCTGGGGTATATATAGTCAAACATCCAACAAGCATTACCATGATGAATGCTACGTGCAACATACAGTATGTAAACAGATTCCAAATGACTAAATATGGTCGAGGGTGGGTGTCTCAGGCTTCGAGTTCGCTACTCGTCCTGAACGCCTCTCGAAACGCTCCCAGATGACCGTGCGTCTGCCGAAGCTTTCTCGTGGCGGTGGTGTTTCCGCTAAAGTGAGAGGACAAAAGCGAATACCCGGCGCTCCTCATCGGGTTGACTGACCGTCAGTCAGTCTAGGGGAGATGGTTAAAACCCAATTCTAAATCAACCATGGGTAGCGTATGAGGCATACAACGGTGTGCTCACTGACTTCTGAAACAGATGGGTGTATTGTGCACCCAGTATGTGCTGCCTCATTCGAAGAGCGTATGAATTGAACAATCAGTCATCGGTCCCCACTGAGTTACGGATTCTACATTTCGTCCCATTGCCTTGCCGGTTAACTTTTAGACAGCTGAAGGCTCTGGTTGTGGGTCCATGATAAACCATCTGTTTTTTCGTGGGAAACCTGGCAGTATTTCGCTTGCGAACAAATCATGGAGTCGGACTCGATCTACCCTTACCTCTCGATTGTACTATATGTTTGGCACACAGCGTCAAATCAGGTGGATATATATATATATATATATATATATATATATATATATATATATATATATATATATATTGATTTCAGTCACTTGATAAAGCACGTTGGCTTTTGCACATTTTACAGATGGTCGTAAGAATGGACGTGGTGGTTAGATTATAACTTGGGGTAGGGGTACGAAGAAGTTTACACTTAGCCCTGGCTTCGGTTGATGCGTCTCGACTCACTGTTCGGGTCCCATGGGATGAAGACTATCATCGGTTAGAGACAACATGGCTCAGAAACGAAGTCAGTGAAGTGAATGCTGTGCGGCGTGCTTAGGAATTTCCCAGGCCCCCAAAGATATCGAACAAAATTACAAAATGCGTGCCCACTCATCCTCATATATGTGCACTCTGTAAGTATATTCGGGACCGCTCGGTACGCGTACTTAATGACCCGTAAAAATCGCGAAGCCGCTGGTGTGATTCCGGGAAACGTTTTTCATTCATAAACATATTACTTACCACAAATGCATCAGCCTCCATATGGAGCTTCGTCGTTCTTTGAATTAACCCATAAAAAGCTATCAGCAAACACAACTGTGACTCTTCAACGGAGAGTATCCGTTCACACTCCTGACGATCCAAGTTGGATCATAGTCCCGAATATGCTAACGGAACGTGCAAGTGTGGAGATATGGGTAAAGGAGTACCGGGTGCGTATGTGTAATGAGTGGCAAAAACCGCAAAGGCGGTCATGTGATTCCGGGGCAATTTTGTCCGTCTATCTTCATAACCCTTTTAGATGGGACTGCGCTATGAAATTGTCCGTTGATAAATGGAGGACCTTTGAAGTATGTACCAGCCGTACAAGAGTTTCATCGTCATACCTCAGGTCGAGTCAAGGCCAAAAGCTTGCTTTCACCAACTTCGCCGTATCCAGCGAAGCATGAAAAGGCTACCGTGTCTTGATCTCTTTTCAACTTTGCCATAGAGGACCTCCTATAGCACGCTCTGTCTGGTCTATCAAACGGTCAACCTGAACCACTCCCAGGGAACACAGTTTTAGACGCGGAATATGCCAACAATATCTGATTGGGTAATAGCGCAAAGACAATGCAGCACATTTTGGACCGCCTGGCGACTTAGGTGTCCAGATATGAAGTGTTTTGATGCACCGAGGCGCAAAGTGTTTTAGAAGACTGGTGGGAGCCCATGCATGCATTCACCTGGTTTGGTGAGGAGTTACTGCTTGTCAATAGTTTTAAGTACCACGGAAACAGCATTCCAGCAGAAGGTGATACTGGAGAGAAGATCACATCATGAATTGCGGTTACATCGGCTGTCGTAAACCTGTGTCAATTCTTGCAGTTCAGTTCAGTTTACGCAACCACGAACCTCGCACTTCTTACCTCTGGTTTCGGTTGCTACCTTCAAGCATCGTCCAGTAAAGGGCAGAAAGAACAGAAGCATCGAGGTTGGCAAAAGCCAAACGGGCCTTCTGTAGGCGCGGTGACACTTCATCTGATATTTGTCCACCTGGTGAAATGTGACTTTCCAGGCAACAAAACTGATCTACTTAAGCTAGAGCTTTCCCTGCCAAAAAGAGGGTTGGTGTTGAGCCAACCCAGTCCTGAAATAAAATTTTACACTTTGAAGATGCAAAACGCATCCCAAACATTCCTACACTGTTGTTTAGGCTATCTAGGAATGCTTGAAACTTACCTAGATCTTCACTCAGAGGAACAATATCGTCCGCATATTCCAGGTGAGACAGTTTACTGTATGGACAAAAATCGACGTCGCTAATCTCACACGAAAATAAGGCTATCTCAAGAATCAATTCAATTATAAAATTGAAGAGGGAAGGCGAAAGGGGGTAACACTGACGAATACTACTTTCCGTGGTGAACTCGGGTGAAAGATCGCCACAAGCACGAACTCGGTTTCGGCTGTTTCGATATACGCATTGGAAAAAAGAATTTTCTGGCACATTATTTAACGAGAGGCAGTGCCAGAGAAGTGTGCGGTTGACTGAGTCGAACGCCGCTTTCAGATCAAGAAAGACACAGATTGTGGGCCTATGAAAGATGTGTCTGTGTTCTAAGGTTTGCCGAAGAGTAAAGATATGAACGATAGAACCTCGACCACGTTTGAAAAAGACTTCATTCTCACGCGTACACATTTTGCGCGCGCTGGATAATCGGTGGAGCATAAACCAGGTAAGCAGTTTGGATGCGATACTTACCAAGCTAATTCCTCTGTGGTTATTACAGGACCTGTCACCTTTCTTGTAAATCGACACAATCACCTATTTACATCGTTCCCTTGGAATCTGCTCACTATCCCAAATAACCCGAAGGAGTTTTGTTAACTCCGAAACCAAAGCTTCGCCTCCATCCTTGAGAAAAGATGGAGACAACCCATCCAATCTAAAGGCTCTCTATCTTTTCAAGTACCGTATCTCCCGCATGATCTCCATTTCTGATGAAGGGATGATATTTACCTGCATCGTTTCTCTGGCAGGTATATTTGAAAGGTCCACTGTACAAGTGGGCCAACTGAATTGTTCCGTCCAACGATCCAGACGACGTCCCTGAAAGTAAATCAGTAAGCTGTCGCACTCCCTGATTAACTCATTTACACCGGGCTTCCGTGGACCGGTATATCTAGTCAAACGATAAACGTTGTGAGTATTGCCAATAAGCTCAGTATTTCCCATTTCCCTACATTTTACAATTCACCACTGCTCACGGTCATTTTTCAGGCTCCTAGTTAGTTGGCGGCCCAGGGCTGTACGCACTCCATTGAATGTGGCATCCGGAGGGACGGATCTGCGAGCATTCAATAGAGCAACTGATATCCAAGATATCTTTCGTTTGTGAGGCTTACTTGAACCAGAGTCGAAGCAGCATACAAGGCTTCCTTGATTTGTTGCCAGCGTTCATCTGGGTCCTGAACGTCTGGCTGCATAGACAGCCGTGTGGACAGCTGTCTGGAAATCATATCGCCGGTTACCATCCAGAAACAACGGCATGGGACGGGTGGCATTTACGTTCGTGCTACCACGCACGAGACGTAAACGGAAGCCAGCACGTACCAAGGCGTGATCTGAGTCCACAGGTGTAGACCAAAATGAACGACAATTTTCAATTGATCTTCACCAGCGGTGACCAATCACAATATGGTCAATCTGGGTCCAATTTTGTGAAGACGTAGGAGGACGCTAAGTCAGTCGATGTCGCTTCTCATGGCAGAAGCTCGTACTTGCCAGAAACAATCTGTGGCCGGAGCACAGCTGGATGAGACGACCGCCGTTGTCAGTGCGTTCGGCTGGGATAACAAATGGGCCTCCAGTGTGCCTTTCGGAATCTTCCGAACGGCCAAGTAGAGGTGATATTTAGGTTTAAGGACTGCATTCGATTGATACCCAACTTCTGAACTACTGCTTCCATCAGAACCGACGTTATTCGTGACGTTTTATATCGATCTTAAATTAAGGAAGGAGAAGTTGGTGAGGCCTTTTACGGGAAAGATACTGGAGGTTTCTGAGCAAGCCATACTTTGCGGCTGCCCATACTACAGAAGAGGCTTTTCTTTGGGAACCCTAACCGGAGCCTTTGACTCGAAAGTCTTTCCCACAAGGCAGTGGGGCGTGAACCCATCACGGAAACGTGTTCGTAGCACACGTGAAGGAACTTCCTCCGGTCTGTCACGCGAGATCTGATTGCTGAAAGCATGCTGTTTTGTCTTCGCTGGTGCTTTGTTATCGATCCGTTTTTCGGATTCCATCCTCAGACCCATACACTGAATCATACAGACAGAACGTGGACGGGGCAACATCTTTTGGGCTGGAGGTTATCCCGCTTAGGTGAGTGATAGGTGCCCACCGAGGTGCGATGACTTCTTCCACCGTCGAGAGAAACCCCAGGTACTCCACTCCTACGTCCATCTAGTGGAGGTTTTTCGACCAGTAAACCGTCTCTCCCCACGTTTATTTGCTGGAGTGTTCTCTCCAGGAGCATAGCGGGTTGAACCAGATGTTGCCCATCCAGTTGGTTCAGAGACTGGACTTCGTCTGGCCTCTACCTATTGACCTGTTAGGCACGATTGCGTCTTCGGCCTAAAGAAACCATCCTGCATAGCTCTTTTAGTCATGGAAGCACGCAAGCCATCACATGCATAGGTGGAGTCTCCTCGTGATAGGTCACTTGTAGCGCCGCCACAACACCCGTTTCTCTTTGAAATGACGGGTTTATAATGCCACAGTGTGCAGTCTTGGGTCTACCACCACTAAAACTGGCCGGTTCACGCTCAGGATGCCGGCGACCTTCCGCGTTTGATCACTAATATCGTCGAAGCACTTCTGGAATTTGGTAGGAACATCGCGTGAGCAACAGTGAGGTTTCTCATCGTGCGTTGGGTGTGAACAGCCCCCCCCCCCCAGAACAAAGTAATCATTCTGTACCGCCTCTGGTGAATTGGAAGCGTTATACGCATTCTCGTATACAATTGTGCTTCCTGTGTATAACCGGAAGAAGCGAACCGGAGGTCAGACCATGGCTTGGCTTGGGGGTATGAAGAAATCATCCTCAACACAGGTGCCAGTTGGTGCATCCCGATTTCCTGGTTTGGGCCCCGGGGACGAGAATTGTTGCAGGGTACAGTCACCGAAGGATATGTCTCAAAACCGAAGCCAATCGTGCGGATGCTGACCGGCGTGCTTAAAAAACTCAGGTCCCATAAATATCGAATAAAAATTTCGGAAAACCACAAAATACTAAACTGAAAATAATATGTTTATGTTCATATTACCATCTTTATTCCTCCCCTGTAGCTTTACCATGCCCGACTACTTGGCGCATTTTCCGTGCGATTAAGAACGCGAGTTACGCCAGATTACCATATAGGGTTTATTTTGTGCATCCAATCTTCTGGTTGACATCAAAAATTACCCCAAAGCCGATCAATATTTTGTAAAATATGGAAATTGTTTTGGCCTAGAAGACAGGAGCGCGTACATATTGAGGTCAAACGAGGGTAACTTGATAACAACGGCTCAGCTGTTTCTTGCACACGTGTCTGTTTGTGAATGTGTGCCTCTTACCACCGATTAGGCTAGCTCTCATGCGCAACTTTCCGATCGGTCCAAACGGACGCATCACGTGATGTCCTCTCTAATGAGGCACATGACAAATGCTTAACTTCCAATGTGAGGTGACCATCAATGATGTGAACTACCACTAGCTAGCAGACATAAGAACAACGATGGATCACTCGGAAAAAGATAATTGATAACCAAAACTAAGCACAGAGAAACCTGACATGGTACAAGAATAGATAAAGAAACCAGAAAAAGGATACGAAGGACCAGAATTCGCGGGAATTTTTGAATGGAGAAACTTTTTGTGCATCTTCTACGCACCTTGCATCGACCACATATCTAAAATATAAGGGGAAACCCAAGTCATTCATGGAGAGTGAAGATAATTTAAAACAAAACGAGGTAACGAATGCCTAAAAATCTGACGGTGATGAGAAAACTTAACGTCAAATTCGCACTAACCGGCCGCTCATTGCCATCCAGATCTTCTTTCGATGTGAACAAATGCAAACAATCGACAATGTTCACATTGGATTTCTGGAAATAAAATCGTAATTAAAAAGAAAACTATCAGTGCCCATTGAATAACAAGTCTGAATAGTGATTTATCTGAGGTGGATGAGCGAAACAGTGTCAATAAATTAAGGTAAACTCCAGGACGCATATGAAATCATGCATCCAGCAGTGATTCGGATAGTGAGTCTATATCGGAGCACCATTGCCTTGAACAGGAATCTGCAATATAAGGGGTGCACTATAATACTAGAGGTACGTGCTAATATGAATTGGTTTCAACAGGTCTTCATGCTCAGTAGGGTTTGGACTAGGATCAACAACTTCAAAGTGGCAGCACAACGGTCCGCAATAAATTAATCGTTGTTGAATTCGACAGAGGTTGGAGCCTGGAATTCAAACACCATAGTTATCAAAGCAATCTCTAACCACCACCCACCTCGCAGAATACTCTACATTGAGTCTATCTATAGGCTGATATAGTGTTCCAACCATATTACAGCGGCTCCATGAGAATATTGATATTCCGACACCGACAGTTTTCGTGTCATCTGCTAGTAACAACCACGTTTGTGAGCTGTGTAGGAACAATGATCTAACTACCTCAATGTACACTCCAGTAATGATGAACAAAATGGTGTCACGACGACGCCATAGGTGGTCCGAATTAGCAAAAAGTAAATGCACTTCTGTAAACGTGGCAAAACCTCGTCTAGTATGCAACCGCCAATTTTGGTAAAATCGTTCACGTGAAGAACCTGTAAACTCCAGTAGAGGTTTTCCCTGTAATGATAAATTGAGTGTGGGTTCAAACCAGTCTTGCAGCAGTATTTACCGATTCAAACATGTAAAACGCATTCCTGAAACTGCCAAACTGTTGTTAAGATTGCCTAGAAAATCTGTAACTTATTTGGACCTTCACTCAGAAGCACTGCGGTGTGCGCGCATCAAAAGTCAGAGTTTACTGTCTGGACGAAGATTGACGTGACTATTATCACATGAGTATAAAGCAATTTCTTGAATCACCTCCATAACAAACACTTAACAACAAGGTCATATCACGAAAATGGAAGTTTTTTCACATCCAATAGACAGTGAACTTTCAGGATAAAAAACGAAACGGGGTTTCCAGTATCCTTCTTCCGGTCCTATCCATTCGGTGGCCTTCTGAAATCATCTCGACGATGGAAACATACTCCTTCCACTGAACGCATTCGAAACACGCTTGGTCTTTCATGTATTCAAACACGTTTGCACCATACTCATCATACTCCCCAGACAGACTTCTCCCTAGACTCACACTCCAGACTTGATACAGGCTTTTACCATGCGAATACGACCGGTAGCGATCAGACGGCTACTAGTACGAGCAGAAAACCTTCGTATTTAGGGTTCGATTCACACCAATACCGCTACTCTACTATGTTGTATCTTCCCGACTGATACATCGCAGGGTCGCCGTAAAAGAAACGGAGAAAGGAATCAGATTACTTTATTAAGTTCATATTTGATTATTAGACCACCCTGATTTGAAAGAAGAAAGAGTGAAAATTCAGCAACGTGGAGCAGGATTCGATGTGCGGAAAAAGAAGTGCTTCAAATGATCGGAGAATATCAGTATCCGATATCATATACTAAAGTTGGGAAGTCACCAACCTAAAGAATACGTCCCCGTTCGCATTCTATCTTCTTCATTTGCTGCATGGGGAAAAGGGCTGAATCGATTAGGTGGAGCAACAACTCAAGCATCAGGGGACATAAACCAGTTAACAAAACGTCTCAGTATCATGATAAAAACCCAAAAGAGTTCCTACACTGGTGATACGGATAGATGCCCATGCTCGGTTAACACCCCGCTGCTTTGCGGATAAGACTACTGCATCAAGAACGCTCCGGTCAGGATTCACAAGAAGAGCATCAGTAATTCTAAAGTTCAGAGAATTTATTGTTGGCACGAGGAGCCAGAATCGTATGTAATGGAAAATCCACTTGCATTTTTTCACATCGAAAAGTCGACTTTTCAATGTGACATTATATATATATATATATATATATATATATATATATATATATATATATATATATATATATATATATATATATATATATATATATATATAACGTGCCTGTGTGTATGAACGGCTAAAAGTGACGCGAGTTGTGGCTGATCATGCGGGTGTAACTAACCTTGGGAATAGGTAGGCTTAAATCCCAAAACGGATCAAATGTGGTGGACTTGAAGCCGCATTCCGTACACTCCAGCGTGCTCATCAGCTGACCAACAAAAAGATCTGTTAAATTAGGAAGAGATAGAGCAATCACGTTTGGGAGTAATTAGCGTCAAATGGGAAAATGACCGGAACAGAAAAGTAACTGAACTGGATACGCATCGACATACTGGGAAACGAACGTGTATTTGGGACGCGTACGCGGAAGATGTTTAAATACATGAAAAAGAGCTTGAAAAATGTGCAAAACAGACACACCCACAGTTGGAAAGAGGACGATAACTTCTAGCCAGATGATAAAATTGTTCATTTCAGGTTGAAAGATGATAACTTCTTGTATCAAGGAACACCAAAATGATTTACTTTATCGTCCAGTTGAGCAAAAACACAAATCCTGGAAAACTACATAACCTAAAACTGAAGGGTAACACGAAATAGATGAACCTTTCTTGTTGGTTAAAGAGCAATTTTAGAAATCCATCAAGTGTAAGTCGTGAAATTGATGATGATTGTCTTATATATTGGTACCAACGTCCTACAAGAATAGCGGGAGAATTACAGTGCAGTATGAATGGACCCTGTTCCCATCGGTAATGATAGTTCTGTGGTTGTAGGTACCATCTGTTCATGTGAACCAGTTCAGGCATGGGCACAATGTCTCATGCACCACTTAATCAGGTTGATCAATGAAATTACTCTTTCAAGGGCAAAGAACCTTGCAACCAGGTATGCGTCATTTTCAATTGGTGCGTGTAAAAGAATATATCAGTGAGGTGGTCAAGTGAGTGACTGAGTGATACGAAAATTATAAGCGTCTAAGGCGCGCAAAAAGGCTGTTGCAGCACTGGACCGGTCTGACGTGAAAACAGATGGCATCTGGGGCTGTGACAAACCAGGTAGATTAGCTGATAACTAGGCAGCTGAATTTCATCCGATGCTCGGATATCAGATGTAGCGTTATTACGCTTGCAGAGGGCCCGTTTGGCTGCTTGAAATTCCATCATTCGTGGCGGACAAGTGATGATTATAATGATGCTCTTAATATTGTTAATCTTAATAATATCGTAATCTGTGGCGGGAGTGATATCAAATTATTCATCGAGGCTCAAGTTGAAGCTGCATCAGGGCATGTGTCGCGGAAGCCTCGAATGAATCTCCTCGGTGTTTACCGTAAACTAAAGCAGTTAGATGGAAGATGAATCAAGGCACAGTCCGCCATAAGAAAGAAAGGTATGATACTTCTGATTTAAATAGTATCTACAGATGGGTGGACAAAGTTTCTCGGAAGCACGTGACCGGTTTCGCGGTTATTACCGCTCATCAGAAATGCGTATCCAATACTTCTCTGTCCATCCACTTGTTCTACGGAGTGCACAAGTATCAGAACAAGTGGATGGAAACAGGAGTACCGGATACGTATACATGATGGGCGGCAATAACCGCGAAACCGGTCATGTGCTTCCGAGAAACTTTGTCCACCCATCTGTAGATACTATTTAAATCAGAAATGCCAACTCGCGACCACAGTATCGTCGTTCTTAAGGTTAGATATGTCTAACCCGCACAGAATTATCAGCGAACTACAGTTATGGTTCCTCAGTGGACTCGCCAAATAGGAGTTTCCAGTCACCCTCCTGATACACAAATTAGATTGCTGTGAACAAAGGCGTGCTACACTGGAATAACGTACTTGACCATGTTGAGCGTGTTGGACATATTGTGAACTTGCTTTCATCCTTTTCATTGCATCACAATCTAGACATTTCGGCCAGTAGACTTTCTTGGGACTCTCAAGCGGCAGCTTTCGGTGTTGCTGGCGTCGGTGTAGTTCTTAGTGAAAAAGCTGAAAATATACTGTTAGACTGGGTCTTTGTGGACAATCGGTTATGCGCGGTGAGACTTAGTGGTTGGCGCACAGTGAGCAGTCACCATCCTGATAAACACAATCTGTTAGAAGTCTCGGTGTACGCACTCACCTTTTGTAGCCCAGATGTAATCAACGATGCTGACTACCGAAAGCTGCACGGTCTCTTGCGTAAAGCGAGCCGACCTGGTATAGTGATTTTGGCGGAGACATGAGTGCTGGAGTAGGTTGGCAATCACCGAACGAGGCGAAATTAAGACGCCCTTTTGGTCTAGATTCCTGTAGTTCGGAGAACGGTATTTTCGCTAAATTCTCTGCTCATTGACTGTTCCGCCCCAGTACGAGCTTCAGACGCTTCAATCGTCGGTTCGCCACGTGGCATCCGTCATATTTGAGTCAGCAATGGACCTATATAGACCATTTTGCTATAAGCCACAAATGGCGGGTTGCATACAAGACTGCCAGTCGTACTGGAACACACCTACTGACCCCGATCACGTACTTAGTTCGGATCGGATCATTCAATCGTTAACCTTACACTTTTGTGCTTTGATTTCGGTTGCTTCCTCGCAGCATCGTCGAGCCAAGGGCAAAAAGAGCAGAAGCATAAAGTGAGAAAGAGCCGAAATCAAGTTAATAATAAGCAAAAATCATGAAGAAAAAGAACAGTGCCGAATGCAACTAAGCCACTGGCCGCACAGTTCACAACGATATATGAACTTAACGCGAATCTTCGTAGTCACTGCGAAATCTGCTGATCCCAACGTGCATCAAAGATGGAACACGCCTCCGCTATGGTAAACTCCCGCAAGCTATTCTGTCTCATTTAAGTCAACGGTAGGAAGCTACTGGGTGTGAATGAATAAAATCTGTGGAGCCGACGGTTCGCCAATTCACAATCAACAGTGGCGTCTCGTACGCTGAGCCGAGCACTTCGATGCACAGTTTAGCTAGACCTCAGCGTCACTCTCTCCAATAGCTCTTCCGGCACACGTCCAGTGGTCTGTTTCCACAAATCCGCCCACCAAGACGGTGATTCGGAAGGAAATCCGAGCCCTGGGATGACACTAATCGTCAGGCTCCGGTGGCCCTCCCTCAGCCTTTTTTAAAGATGGTGGGGGCAGCTCGATAAAGGGGTAAGGATTGAGGTTGGTTAGAGACGTTGAGGGACATGGCTTAGAATGGACGTCAGTGGCACGAGTGCTCTATGATTCCTCTGTTGCAATTCCCTTCCCCGAGAGCACAAAACCGAAAAGAAACAATAAAACATGTTCAGTGAAAACAAAAAGAAACATTCGGGTCTCCTTTATTTATTACCAGCTCTCTCGCATCCCGTTGTACCTCACCCTTTATGTTTTGTGTTGCATTTCTGTTAACTTTGCTGCCTTGGCACCAAATCTGTTTTCAAGCCGGTTATAAATATATACTCGATCTATCCTGAAAGAGCTTCTCGTTTCAGTGAACGGCGTAGATTGACGAATTATATCAAGAGAGGAGTCTCAATAAAGGCAATGTGTACCAATCGGATTTGGGATGTGAGCACTTATCTCCAGTAGCCCACACTAAGAATAATCTCAACACAACTAGTCTGTCGGTCTCATAAAACTGATTTATGGTTTTTTGCTCATTTTTCGTACTTATCAATGAATTTTCCAAGATATCTGTTCTCCTGAAATGTGTTGCGTATGATATTCGGCTGTTCGTTCGAACAAATCTTCTTGGTCAATCGGATCATTGAGACCATGGGATTTATTTTCCCAAGTACAAAAACTGTTCAAAGCAAGCTCGGTTTCTGTGCTCACATCTCTTGTTATTCCAAGTGTGCTGGCTAATCTTAGAATGGAATGCGTCCATCTGGTTCTGTTTTTAATGTCAAAATAATGAATATCGATGTGTCGTTCAGAGTCATCTACCAAGCTCCAATCAACATGTGGGAACAGGTCAGAGGCGACATCTTGTGACAAAGCCAAGACATTACCCATACAAATCCACCAATGTGCCAAATGCAAGCAAAAGTATGGTCCCACATGTGGCACACGACATTCTAACATTTCAGTTAACCTAACATTCGTCAAATCCACCAAACTGTATTTCATGATGAAAACATGCCCGTGTATTCAGCTGATGGGGACTGGATGATTCATAGGGCAATCTAACGGTAGGTAGTCAAATTACCAATTAGTTTTTTCTGCCCGATACGGATTTCTAAAGGAATTGAGGCTAATGCATAGCATGATCCATTTGCGAAAATGTCTAAGGCCCTCGGCTCCTTGTCGTAGCTCAGCACACACGGTAACAAAGCTTGGTTCGCGTTTTTTGCGAGTACCACCCCGCCGAGTCCGACAAATAATGACAGTTTGATCCAAATCAAAAAAGTTTCCACAAACGCAAGCTACTGTGAGCAGCTAATTGTGACATGATCCCGGGCCGGTTGACCAGTGAAAAGCAGTGGAATTAAACGAACCATCGAACTGACTACATCCCACAACGATAAGCAGTTACCCTCATCTTGATTTGACTTTCACACATGAAACTGACCGTTTGAATCGATCGGGTGACCTGAATCATTGTACAGGCTAAAAAACGAATAATTAAAAATACTCTTCGCAAATTAGATTGCGTCCACAATACCAATTATCCACAAAATGTCCACTGTTACACTACGACCTTATGAATAAAAAGATGAATTTAAAGATAAATAAGGTCATTGATACCACTCTAGGGACTGCTTGTTTCAAAACCCAATAAACTGATAATCAGGAAGACAGTGCTGATCATGAAGTTTCGTCAAACTGATCTCGAACACGCTTAGTTCCTATCCCAAGCTACTGAAAATTCAGATTAGTTCAGTGTTCCATGCTCACGGTTCCATTCCCATCGGGGGAAGATTACAACAAAGGTGATAATATCTGTTTAGAAGATGGTGATAAAATTACTAGCTCGATCCTGAGAAAGAGCGACGTGCTGTCTACGATCACGACAAGCTAAGCGTCATACCTAGTTTGAATGACAGCGTGGATACACACGATCTAATCTGAACCCACAATTATGATGGTTGCATGACCGTTTCCGACCCCATGATGCGACTCCACCCGATGAGCACATACATCAATGATAGATGCCAGATTTTGCTTCGTCATGTTACTCACATCGACAGAAACAGACGGATGTAATGTAGGTACGAAAACCAAAGAGTATATGTAAAGTATTGACTGGGGGGGGGGTTGCGTCTCCCTGAGGGTTTATTTGTATAGCTTGTGTTCCAGTGATTGTATAATCACTGAAATGGGGCAATAGCTATTTCGGTGAGCAGCTGTTTGCCAGTCATTCCTAACTCGAGTTTTTCACGAAGGAAGAACTAATTATTATTGTCACTAAACACCGGACCTTGAGTCAAGCATGGTGCGAACACAATAACTACAGGAGTTAACAGAGACGGAAATGTGAATAATTGGAATCTACGTGAATTATTTGAAGTGTTGCGGGCAGCTTTGCTATTTGGTCGCCCAGTCCACAGTAGGAGAATGATTGACAGGGCTTCGTTCGGCTTTTCTGTTCGAGGATGTACCTCTAGTACCTGGACAATAACGTGGCCTGCAAGTCAGCAGGGATACCCAGACGAGTCGGTAGCCAGCAATGGTTCATGTGCCTCCTCTGAATCGCCTAGCCGAGTGTGTCTGATGGCTGATGAAGCTAAACTGAACTGAATGCTAGAGTTAGAAGAACCGAACGTGTGACTTTGATTCGGCGGAATAATTTAAAACGACGTCAGAACCATAAGTGCCTACCACGGTAGGAGAATGACAATCTCTGTTCTGAAGGACCATGTGGCAAGTCAATAGACTGCACATAGTGGTGAACTGAACAAAGAGGGTAACGAAATCCAGAGAAACCGACCAAACATAGTCTAGTTTAGTATGAGCAACCACTGGTTGTGTCATAAGTGCACCGTTTATCAATGTGCAAACGATAAGGTGACAAATTAAAGATATCTGTGCCAAATATACGAAGAACGTGCGTGAATAAAACAGCACATTTGGTCGTCGCGTTGAATCCTACGGTGTTTTTCCATTGAGGAGGAGAGTAGATCTCTCGGACGTTGCTTACGAAACCTCAGACACATTACATGACCAAACCATCTACGAATAGTGTATAAGGTATACAACGGTGTGCTCACTGACTTCTGAAACAGATGGGTGTATTGTGCACCCAGGATGTGCTGCCTCATTCGAAGAGCGTATGAACTGAGCAATCAGTCATCGGTCCCCACTGAGTTACGGATCCTACATTTCGTCCCATTGCCTTGCCGGTTAACCTTTGGACAGCTGAAGGCTCCGGTTGTGGGTCCATGGTAAACCATCTGTTTTTGCTTGCAAACAAATCATGGAGTCGGACTCGATCTACCCTTACCTCTCGATTGTACTATGTGTTTGGCACACAGCGTCAAATCAGGTGGATATATATATATATATATATATATATATATATATATATATATATATATATATATATATATATATATATATATATATATATATATGAAATTTCACAGGGAAGTCAAGGCGTACACTGAGCTGTAAAACGTTAACTGCGACGTTCCGATCCAAACTTGGACTCGCTGTCAGAGGTAACGGAATGTGTGAATAGGATGGCTGGCTCCGCGTGTTTTTGTGTGTTGTTGACTGTGCATTTCTCGACCGTTCAGCACCGGTTTTGCCAGAGTGAAGTGATGGTAATCGACCTCGGCGTGCCGATAGAACGAGTTGATCGAATGGAGCGCTGCGACGATTGGGTGCTCTCCTGATGGCACGCCCCACGAGTTTGGCTACGCCATATTTCTTTCTGAACCTGAGCAATGTCCCTTTGTAATTATTCTCAACATCAACTCATATCATTCAGAATTCGCTACTCTAAAGAATCATTCACTTGGATTAGAGACACAATATGTTCTGCTTCACTATGAAAACTGGCAAAGATCAAGTTGGACTAGGAAAAGCAAGCGAGTCGTTTAGCACACTGCTCTCAGTCGCACAACGCCGAGGAAGATGACAGTTCCTTCACTGATCAGTACTAACATTCGGTCCCTGTTTGAAAAGATGTCATTCCTAACCTCTCGGATTAACACAAATACCTGTGTGACCTGTATCCATGAGTTTTGGTTAAATAAAAGTATTGATGACGGACTCGTTTTCCTTGAGAACTTTGAGTGCTTCCGTCAAAACAAAAACCAGTGCAAGAAGAAGACAGATGGTGGTGTGATTACTTACATCAATTCTCCTGTAATGGCGTTGAGTGCGTGGTTGTTGAATGTCACCCTAAATTTTTGCCATTTCGAGGCACTGTGATCAGTAACTTGTATATAGCTCTTTTCTGCTCCCAAAGGGACATAGACCTGTTCTTTGATGCTTTCCTGCCCGTCCTGGTTCCATTACTGTCTGACTGTTTATGCTTTGTTGCTGGTGATTTTAATCATGCGCCTACGTTTCCCTTATTTGCTTTTAGTTTAAGTGACCTCTGTCTTATCCCAACTAGTGGGAACGCTGTATTATACAGAATTATCACAAACCATCCCGATCTTTTTCACTTACAACTGAAAGCTCCTGTTTCAACGAGTGATCACGCTCTCATTATGATCAGACTCAAAGTTTGTTCACGTTCATCGCACTGTTCACTCATCAAGACAAAACAACTAAAGATAACCTCTAGAAATCTATCACCCACCAACATTACTCTACTTCAGAGATCACTTTCCATTGTTACTTCGTGGTTTTCCTCTGATTGCTCTCCTTGCCTGCTACATCTACTTACGAAAACACTGAGTGAGGTATTTGATTTGTGTTGTCCTATGGAGACTGTATTTTTTAACAACGACAGAATAGCTTATCCATTGCTGAAATATCTCAGAAGGCAAAAAGAACATGCCTATAAACTATACGACTAGGCTTCGGTGAAACGACACTCAATCCTGATCAAACAAGAGATTCGACGGCTGACCAAGACATTTGACCACCAACAGCAGACTTCTATGTGGATAACGAGCCCGATCAAAAAACTGACACAGACGCCGACAGCCTAAACGCTGCGTTTATTCATCCTTCATCGGATACCCTGCCATCTTATTTTCCTTCTATTCCCTTAGAAATAGAGCCATTTTCCTTAGAAGAAGTCTTCAAGTTTCTTCGAACCTTGAAAACAGCTTCTGCTGTGGATCCAGATGGTTTACCCCCCCCCCCCACAGCTCTCCAATTTGAAGCACGTCAGCTATCCGGAATCACGACTTCCCTCATCAATGAAACTGGTGATGCTGGTGCCATTCCTGTTTACTGGAAACCCGTGACAGTAGTGCCTATTCCCAAACACTCCAAGTCCAACATTTTATCAAAACGCTTTCGTCCCATCGCCATCACTTCTTCTGAGCTCAAGTTGACTGAGTGTGCTATCCTAAGTCAATTGCGTTCTTCTCTTGCTGTTCCAAATGACCCCCATCAATTTGCATACAAACCCGCCAGATGCACTCTACATGCAGTTGCTTCAGTTTGCCATTTCATTTCAAGCAACTTAAGTCGGTCCATGGAATCCGTTCGATGTATTTTTTCCTCGACCATTCTTCCGCATTCGATTCGGTTCCTCGTTCTCTACTTCTTCATAAGTGAGAGTCATTTGGCTGTCCCACTTCGTTACTCTCGTGATTGAAAGATTGCTTTTCCAACAGAACTCAACGTACTAGAGTTGGCACAAGTTTGTCGATTCCTTTGATTAACAACTCAGGTGTTCTTCAGGGTGCCGTTCTTTTCTCCTTTCTCTTCACCACATATATTAGGGACTTGACCACTGCCACACCTGCACAACGTTTTAAGTACGCTGATGACGTCATGCTCTGCCAACCTATCTCCAACCCACAAGACTTTAACTCATTTTCCGAGAACCTAAATAATATTCAGAATTTTTCGTTCCATTCTGGGCTTTATCTCAACACTTCCATATGTTTTGAGTGTACTTTCTCCCTTTCTCGTTCTTCTTATCCCAATGAGCAATCAATCATCAACAATGTCCCAATTTCCAGAGCTGACTCGGTCAAATGCTTGGGCGTCACAATCAGCGCCAATTTACAATGGTCTTCCAACATTCTTGATTGTGTTAAAAAACTGCGTAGACTATCTTTTCAAATTAGTGGGCTGAGGCAGTTTGATGCCATACAAGCTGTCATTCCTTTTTTCGTCCATCAATGTGCTCTACCAATCTTACTCTACTGTTCTCCCGTAATCTTTCCTGGTCTGCTTAAGAAAGATTTCATCACACTACGCCGCGGCCTAGCCACTGCCAGTCGTGTCTCTTTGATTTTCATGGGCTGTCTTGTCTCCAAAGTTTGCGATTTGCATATTATAGCCCGTGAAAAATTCGCCAAGTAGATTCGCGATAGCCCTACCCATCCCCTGCACCGTTACTTATCTGCACGCCATTCGCATCCCTCCACACGTTCCGAATTTAGACTTATCGCATCCCGCAGAAGTGTCTATCGTAACTGTACAGTGCCTTGTTTAGCACGTGTTCTGGTTGACAAAATGGAAGTCACAGAGGAACTTCGGACTAACTTCAGTGGCTGAACCAGTTTTATTTCGAAAGTACCTATTCTTATGCCTATTTCAGTGTCAGTGATCAGTTTCCCTCCTATTTGGCCGAAATGTGAGTTCCTCTTACCTGGGTAAAGTCTTCAATACAATACAATACAATACAATACAATACAATACGACACAATTCTTCTTTACTCGGGCAGCCGCCCTTGGGCCATCGATCTTGACCTCGTGACCTGTCCGTGCTCTGTGGTTCCAAATGTGGGCATGTGGATCGGCGTGCCGTATTGCAAGCTTGTGTACGTGTAAGAGGGTGTGTAGTTGTTTACGTGTCTCGCCAATGTATTCCTTAGCACATCCTAGGCATGGGATAGCGTAGACCACCCCTGAGTGGTGGTGTTGGTCCACACGGTCTTTTCCCGGTGAATATATATATATATATATATATATATATATATATATATATATATATATATATATAATACGTGTGTATAAACAGCGGCTTGAAATCGAACATGGTGCCACCGCAGCGACAATTACAAAAACTGGAGAGGAGTGGAAAACAATGAAAGAGATATTTAGAAGAAAAAATAAAATGTTTGTTTTTCTCTTCACGATACACTGTTTTTTTATCATCTTCTCTGACGGAATGACATTTCTGTGATTACGAGAAGCCAGAATTCAACAGAGACAATACAGCATCCGTGCCACTGACGTCTACTCCAAGCCACGTCCCTCAACGTCTCTAACCAACCTCAATCCTTATCCCTTGTGACCCAACCAGGAAGACGGGAAGCACCAACCGAGGCCATACCTTATACCTCTATGCCAAGTCATGGCCTGACCACTACGGCGCTTCTTCTAGACTTGCCGAGCACGTGTGAATAAAGCACGGAAGCGTAGACGATGGGCAGGCATTCGCAAAACACGATCGAACCACTGGAGGTGGTGTGGATCGATCACTTCGGTAAGAGGGCGCATATCCGTGCTTAGCACACGACGGTGCACCTAGCCATCGCTCACTCGATGTACCTACCAGACAATGCTTCGGAGATACCGGTGGTCGAACACAGAACGACTCCGAGCATCCTCAACGTGCAGTGGCCAAGTCCCGCGATTGTAGAGTAAAACACTATGAACCACGGCAATGTACAACCGTCGCTGAAGAGAGAGCTGTATATCACGGCTATAGTTCAGACCCAAGTGTGTGAGGGGGGGGGGGGGAAGAAATGAGCGGAAAATGACACGGAAATTCCTAACTCACCAACGATCTCGCTATTGTCCATCGCCAGATAACGTTTCCAATAGGTTTCAGCCTTTTCTCGGTCTCTGTGAAATGAGCAAAAAGATATAAATGTAGAGACGTTTATCGGAAGCATATTCAATTAAAACGATATGGGACAAGAAAACGGACCATAGAAAGATGAAAAGAACAGTAATCCCAAAACACCATTTCCCGAGGTCGGTTTCAACACTGGATCTTCATCTTACCAAAAAAAAATGGCCAGATGGTAGTTAAAACGTCAAATTCCGTAGGCCATAGACCAGCGCAGTAAATAGAATTCGATGTTGTCGCTATCTTGCGAATTTAGGTCCACCACTAGCTTCGTACTTTTGTGCCCTGGTTTAGGTTGCTACTTCACAGTATCGTCTAGTCAAGAGGTAAATGAGTAGAAAAGGAGCAAGCAAACAAAAAATTTACAAAAGAGAAGGCTTTCGTTGCTGTTATCAAAAAAACCTCGTTCTGCGGTTTGGGTAACTGTGATGCTTTACTCGCCCAGAGACCATAAGCAACTTCATGAAAAATGTCTTACTAACATGCCATTAGTTGATATCCGACATTACCCAACGAGTGCTCAAGATTATGGTCAAGCTCAGCTCAATCGACGATTGACCCCGCAGTTCTGTGCTCTGGTTTTGTTTGCTACTTCACAGCATCGTCCACTTGAGAGCAGAATGAATAGAAGCACAAACTGAAAAGACGGAAGCAAGGATAAAGAAAGTGTTCGAACGCAAGTACGTCACTTACTGCGACACCAACCATATCACTTCATGTCTCCAACACTTTGAGAAGCGGATCTGGTAGAAACTGGGTACCTCATGACCTGAAAAGCTCATTCTGCCGTCGTTTACCACCGGCAAGCATGCCTCTGAGACTTAGATTGGAGACCACCAACAGATCAAGTGTAGAACAAGCCCGGCTGACTCCTTCAAAAATTAACCGGAATTTGTGGGATTCGAGCTGAACTACTCAGACCTAGTATGTCAAGACATGTGCAACTCGACTACCAACAGAATGATGCCAAATACTTATCTCGTTCAGCTTATTTGGGAAGTGGAAGATGACCCTCTCAAACGGCACCTTCCACGGTTTTCTGTGCATATATTCGCCATTACTTTTGAATGTAATCGAATTGTTCTGTACAATTCTTTCATGGCTTTGCAGTCACGAAAGACACAGAACTGTGATGTATACTGATGAAAGATGACAATCAAAACAAATTCGGTCGACAGATCTGTGGTGTTTTTTCTTAAAACACTTTACTTACTCACTTTGTAACAAACTGCACTGACAAAAAAATACCGAATGCAAAAGAAAAAGTGAAAAACAACATCACCACAGTGATGATGCACAGGAATTTGTATCGACAGAAAAAAATGCAGATGTATAAGTATGCGACTGACCATCATATTTGACTATATCACCCAGCATAATTATTCATCAATGATAAAAATGACCATTAAAAGCCACGAAAGCATTGGACAGTGGCTGCATAATCAGCTGTGCATAACCGTCCAGTTTAGTTTGGGGCATGAACTTACGGGAATGTGACTGTGATTGTCACACACACACACACACACACACACACACACACACTCGTTCTGATTAGACGATCCAGAATTCGCTAACTATGCTTTGTTCATGGTTCATAACCAGATAGATAAAACGGCTGTATTGGGAATGAAATCGAACTACATCTTGAAGACACTGCACAGGACTTAAGTGATGACCTAATACAGTGGCTATTTCATTCATTTCTTCAACAGCCATAAGCACAGGTAGGTTATACTAACCCCACTGTATCACCTCCTTGCTCATCATTGACAGGCACGGAGAGAACCGATGTGTACAATAGATAACATGTGGCTCGATACCCGACACCGGACAACAAACGAACGCCATCATACCGAATAGGCATTCGTAGTGTCGTGAGTGTATACACTACTTTTTAAGTAGTTGATTGCTGAAGACAGAACTATGGACAATTGTGGATTAACGAACACAGCTAAGTTCAGCAATCCAGGCGCAATGAGGTAAGAGACGATCTGCAAACCACCTGACCGCTCCTCCGTTGGACGATGACTGTTTTCAAGTGAACAGGACAGCCACTTGGCAAATGAGGATGTTTGTAACGTTTGTGTTGTTTTGTCAATGTCCGAACACGTTGATACCAATAAACAACCTATTCCCCCAGCCACGCCTTGTAGATTATAACATTTGGTGCTGTGACCAGGATGGATCTACCATGGCCGGAGCCGTTTGAGGACTGCGACGTACGGATCTTCCTGGAGGATTTCGAGGATCTGGCGGAACTCTCGGGGATCCAGTAGGACCGGGGTAAGTTGACGGCCCTTCGAGCGCTTCTCAGGGGCAGACCGCGGGCGGTGCTGGATGCGGCGCGAAGGAGCTGAAGGGGCCGCCGCAAAGGACGCCGTGATTGAAGGACTAGACACCCCGGCCGACCGTTAAAACGCTATGCGCCGGTTCAAGGCTGCCCAGCTGGGGGTTGGTACGGACCCGCTGGTGCACGCCGTCGCGCTCCGCTCACTCCTGGAACGTGCGTTGCCGACGCTGGATGAGGCGTCACGGGCAGACTTGTTAGCAGACCGATTTGTGGATAGTCTGCCGGAGCCCCTGCGTGGGATGGTACGCGTCGCCCGTGTCGGCCGTTCATTGAATTGGTCCAGCTCGCGGATGTGGCTCGGGAACTGGCCATGCTTGGCGTGCCTGTGGTCAATACGGCCCATGTCGGAGATTCATGGAGGAACAGGGATCGTATGGAGAAGGCGTACGGTCCAGAAATTTCGAACACGGAGAACAGAACAGTGGAAGCCAGACAGCTGGAAGAAGCCGGGTGTTTCTGCTGTGGAAATGTGGAATCTGTTTTGGACGAATATCCTGAATATCAGCAGAACATCGAAACAGTTGTACCAGAAGTATCACCGCTCGAGAATTCAACCATTACCGATGAGTTGGCGAACTGTGAAAAATCGAACCAAATCCGTTGTGAAAATGCGGAAGATCGCCACCCAGGTTGCCTTGAACATGAACGTTGTGACGAGGAAACCGAAGACATGTCGTCTAATATCGCAGTCATTGATGCTGCAAGCTATGAGGAAACTCAGAATGAAGTCGAAATTCAAGACCAAAATGAATTTAGCCCGAAGGACATTGAAAGAAGTATACCGGATACATTCATGCTGGAGACTTCAATCACTTCTGATGAGGTGGAAGATGTCGGGCTACTGAACCATATCCCTGAAAATGTGGAAAACTGTAACCGGGATTGCTCTGAAAGTCAACCGGATGATGGTGGAAGCGAAGACATGTCATTTGCTGTAGTTGCCATTGCATTGAGAGACGACGGGTCATGTCATGCGCAATGTGAAACTAAGGTGCCTTGCAAAGTGGAAACAGAAGACGTTTACCCCCTACCTGAGCAAGTGCCGGGCGATGAAGTCCAACCTTATGCATCCCGGAAGGAGACTGCTGGAAGTCATATCCAGGATGATAGTGGAATGACACAACGCATGGTGCTCAGTAACTTTGAAGTGGTCAGGCACGATGTCGTGGTGACGTGCGATAAAAGTCAAGTGTTGTGTTCAGTATTCACTCTTCACTGTTGCCATCTAGAAACAAGGCTGGTGTCGGTGTGTATCACGGACCGGAAAAAGCATACCACCGGAGGAACTGTGGGACGGATGACAACACCACCACGAACCGTGGTTGGAGGTATGAACCTCGGAATAGAGAAAGACTTGAAGACAGTCTGCAGGATTTGGATCGTCCTTTTTTTTGTCAGGGCAGAGGAGTGTTGTGAGTGCATATACTACTTTTTAAGTAGTTGGCTGCTGAAGACAGAACTATGGACAATTGTGGATTAACGAACACAGCTAAGTTCAGCAATCCAGGCGCAATGAGGTAAGAGACGATCTGCAAACCGCCTGACCGCTCCTCCGTTGGACGATGACTGTTTTCAAGTGAACAGGACAGCCACTTGGCAAATGAGGATGTTTGTAACGTTTGTGTTGTTTTGTCAATCTCCGAACACGTTGATACCAATAAACAACCTATTCCCCCAGGCACGCCATGTTGGTTATAACAGTAGTATTTTCTGGCAGTTTCTTCATATATTGTTCTATTCATTAAACGATACCTGTCGGGGAAGACGGGGACCAACAACGCGTGTAACACGTGGTCGGATGGTTTCCATTTCTATTTTTTGTTTTTTCTGTTTATTTGCTCTTCAACCAAATTATTATTGCACTTTCGACTCGTAGACGCTGCGAGTTAACAAACAAATCCAGAGCACAGAAATGCGAGGTTGATCGCTGAGACAAAAGAGCCAAACTGTATTTTCTGAAGCACTCATTGGGTGAAAGACAGATTTAGGTTTGCACAATGTATCTTGGACCATTTCGCTGCGTCTGTACACGTGCATATTGCAGTCAGTGTGATTTTGTATAGTTAGTAAAATAATCAATGAAACTGAGAAAAGACTGAAGTGGATGAAGCGAACAAGAAGATATTATGGTATTTTACGGTCAACTGCATACCTCTGGGTGTTTCTCAGAAAGTGGAGCAATAAAATGGATGAACTACAACAATATCCAACAACTAGACGAGTTGTGGTACGAATTCAATGTCAAAATGAAGACGATTAATGCGTATTAAGCATACGAACCAAAGCAAAACTCTAAATGTCACCAAACTAAGGTGGATGGGGCGTGTTGTGCATGTCGCCGGGATAGGATTCTTCGGCAAGCATTGTTCGCTGAGGTAGGAAGTGGTTCGAAGATATGCAGTGGAGTTCAGTTCAGCTCAGTTCAAACAGCTATCAACCATGCACTGGATGCGATGGCTTTGGTTGCCATCTCTCAGCGGTAAACTAAACCGGAAATAATGAAAAGTAGAAAGAGATCTGCAGATAGTATCAAGTTGGCAAAGAATGTTTGCGAATGCAAGAGCACCACCGGTCGCGATAGCGAGCCGTATCCTCCAACGTATCCGACCACTGAATGGAACGGGAACTCTTGCGCCCCACCACAGAAGTCCAACACGCTCTATATAGCCAAGTCCACTGGCTAAGCTCTTCATTCCTTTTTTCCACGTGAGGAAGAAGGGCATGAAGGTATTAAAATTCTAACCAGTAGACTTGGTCATGTAAGGCGTATTAGGATTCCTGGGTGGGGTCCAAGAGATCCCTCTGCTCAGTGATTAGACACATGGAACGATACGGCTAATTGTAGCGATCAGATGCACTTTTGTGTTCCAAAACTTTCTTTGTCAACTTGATACTATTAGTAGTTTTCTCCTTACTCATAGTTCTCTTTTATTTCCAACTGAGGTTTCCGCTGAGATATAATATTCAAGACCAACTCAATTAGTGCATGGTTAATTGTCGTTTGAACTGATAAGCCAGACCAAGTGATCCACGAGAGATCGCTTATTGGGAGAATATTTCAACTACATTATCTCTGGCGAAGGTTAACATAACTTGATGAAACCAAATTGAGCTCTTTCTCTCCTTTCACGTTGCTCAATAGTTACAGACAATGAAAATTTTGTGAGTCAACCATCAAGGGTATGTCTGTCAAAGTGAGCAACAAAAACTGTGACACGTTGAACTGAATTGTAGATTCACACGGTACAAAAGCATACTATTCCAAATCATTCTTAAAAACAAATGGTTGTTCATAGTGGATCCAAATAAGTTGTTACCTCGAAAAAGACAAGAAATAGCTACACACAGGAACCATAACAATGTAGTGTAAGAAACGCTATCAAGCCCGCGCTGCTTTTCTGTGGTAACTGTGAAACCAAACCACCTAGAGTGACCATACTGATGTGTCCATCCACTTCTATGCTAAACACACACTTAGATTTGAAGTGTGAGACAGATTAGTTGACTTATTCTGGAAAATGTGCCCCAGAGGGTGCGAAATGATAGAAAATCCACCCCTGAACAAATGGCAAAAACGTTGGACTGGTGGGCAAGTGCATGGAACTTCGTCGTCAATGGTTCCTTTTTCGATGCTCAAGGATGGGTTGCTGGTCAGTTTCAGTTTCAGGTTCAGTTCATTCAACCAATAACCTCACACTAATGTGCTCTGGTTTCGGTTGCTACCTTTCGGCCTCTTCCAGAAAAGGGCAAAAAGAATAGGAGCATAGTGATAAAGATCCAAAAAGTCGAAGTTCCAAGGGGAAATAAAGACGACAAGGAAAGAGTCTGAATGCAACTGCGCCACTGACCGCGACACCCAGTCATATCACTTATTGTCTCCAACCATTTAGTAGGCGGATCAAGTGGATGAATTCCACTCAAACTATACATTCTGATTTACAACAGACCTCACATTTATCAAAACAGAGTGCTGGTGTGAGGTCCAAGGCATTCTGAGCTAAAACAAGGAAGAATACTCGCAGATAAAGAATCAAGGAAGAGCATACGCAGGATTTCCAGGAAAATTTCCCGATCAACAATAGTCATGCACAAATTTTCGAGGGATTTCGATTACTATAGGACCAAGAAAAACGCAATGCGGAAAAAAATCCTCGAGCAGATCATGAGCAGACTCTTGAGTGGTACTTCGAAAGAACCTGAGTTCATCAAAAGCTGCAGAGGCTGTTGGAACTGAATATAAGCGTTTGGCGTGTACAAAAACTCCTACAGTCCGCCCGAAATCTGTAGTACAGAAAAGTGAGATCATCGCTTTGGCTACCTGATCGTCATTTTCCAAATCGAGAGGAACGGGCTGAAGATCGAATCCTTTGGAATGCTAGATGGAATGATGTGATACGTACCAGTGAGAAGAAGTTTAACTTCGATGACCCTGATGTAACGATGTACTGCTGGCACAAATTCAAGAAAAGCTAACCGAACTTCAGTTGTCGAGCCTTCGGTGGTGGCTCTGTGATAGTGTATGGTGTAGTTTCGAAGAACGAAAATCCCAGCTAACAGTCTTAGAAGAGAAGTAGACGGCTGGCTCAAACATCTGAACATTGAATGAATTCTTTCTCCCGAAGATTCAGGAAGTTCGAAGGGCGCCGTGAAATTTCAGTATTACAACGCGGTCATAAATACGTCCAACCGCACCATAATGTGGCTGTTGTACCGCAGCATCAAAGACCATGGATCGGTCTGTTCACAGTCCAGACTCGAACCCAAATGAAAATGTCTCGAGTCTTTTAGCAAGGTAAGTCTGTGCGGACGGAGTTTTGGGCACTTTGCACGATTTGACGCCCATCACCCTCGACGAATGAATAACATAGAATGAGACCATCCGGAACACTACTGGACGTTAGTTCAGTCATTATCAATAAAGACCGCTTGTGTTTCGTAAACAGGTGGTAGCCTTTCCATTCCTCTAGGGATGGACTTTCTAACATTTCGCACCCTCTGGGGCACATTTTCCAGAATAAATCAACTAATCTATTTCATGCTTCAAATCTGTATGCATATTTAGCATAGTAATGGGTGGACACACCAGTATGTCAAATGCGGTCACTCTAGGTGGTTTGGGTTAAAATGTACCAAAAAAACATCGGTGGGTCTATTAGCATTTTGTGCCTTGCAGTCAGTTGTGGAGTTAAAGGATAGGCAGCTAACCGAAGTGCATAGGTAATTTTCTTGACAACTACAGAAAGAAACAAAGCGTAGTGTGAGAAGATTATGATCAGTCCCAGCAAAAGAGAAGATACATGAATTTAATGATGGAACTCATGGTGAATTAATACAATCAACAACGATTCCATGCAAGAGAGAACAAATCCAAAGGCTTGTTTTGATGGAGGCAGGAGTTGAGAATCAATTTCACCGTGAGACATACACTGACCGCCAAAGCAATTTTTACATTCTCCGGCAAGAATAAGTTTTAATTGCGATGAGTGTGACAAAAAAGTTTGGCATGCATGCATCAGGGAACGATTTTACGTAGTAGAACAATGGTAAACAGTCAGACTTCCAGTCAGTAATATAGAACACCAGTGCCTTAATTCTGATTGCTATCCTGCAAGTTCACTCACTCAGAAGTGAAGCAGTCGAAGAATAAATGAAAACAATGCAACACCAGAAACATTCCAAGCGCAAACCATATACAAGAACAAATTGCTCGAGTACGACCACGCCCCCGATCAAAACATCTATTCATGTCGCCTAATGTCTGCAAACATACGGAAAGCGGATCCTGCAGACTCCAACTGCGAAGACCGACATATCCCGTTCAAACACACTGGACAGTCTTCACAACTTTCCGCCATGTCACAATAAAGTGCTCCAAAGTACCGTGATTCTGGAAGGGAATGATGACTTGAATAAAGTCGTCCGGTAAATTTTCGAAGAAAACGGATAACCATGTCTCTGAGCTTGTGGTCTCTATTGCATGGCATTGGGTTTTGTTTCTGTTAGACAATAACCCCCTAACAGCTCCCTCTGAAGTATGTTACTTTAATACTTAACCAGTCACATTTGTGATTAGATCTTTTGTGATCAAAAGAAAAAGTCAATTCATCGCTAATGAACAGTCTCAAGGGATAAATTTTCATGAAACATGGCCACACACGTTGCTGCGGGTGCACTGTGAATCAGGTTGGATCGTTAGACTGACCAATTCGATTGTCAAAATGTGACTTCACCTGTTTGTTTGTTTCACCTTCCTGAGAAATGAGATATGGTTACGAGGCCAAGAACCCTGACAGTGATCATTGGTTTGACTATCGATAACCACGCGCCCACCTAGTCCCGTAACAAATAATCAGTAGTGCTCTTAACCCCATTCACAACAAAATAGGGTCAACTTACGTCATCATGTGTTTACGCATCGTAGAGTGAGGCACGAACGATGAGCGCGCAATCAGGGTGCTGACATCAGCAGGTTAAGGGAGGTGGAGGTAATGTATTTCAGACCAATAAAAAATATAGTCTGACCAGGCAATCACATAGCGCCACTGAGTGCCTTTGACACATCGCAAATTATTTTGACATAATCCCGAAGTAACATGGGAAATGGTACAGATTACGACTTCTTGTGCCCAATCGTCAAGCGATTTGTATCCAGTAGAGAGTTTCGTTGTCCCATCGTTTGAGTTCGAAGATTCAGATAGTTCTGGATGCTACTCTGCCAGCATTCACAAGTCGTAGTCATCAACGGTACTTATGTTCCCCGTCCAAATGCCGGACTTGAACCCCCAGTGACTGCTGATCCAAGTCATCGATTGAACAAGCAATTTACTTCATCACCTTGGAATGAAACACAAAGTATGACTCGTAGTTTCAGGGCCAACGCCAACCTCTGTCTGCCGACTTTCAGTCTCCAACGCATTCTAACGGTCTCAAGGCTCACTGTCAAAGCCTGCACAGGCTATTCATGATGTTTGCTCAAACGACATTTTGTGGCCACTCAGAAATAAATTTCACTTTTCTCATTGTTTTTCATCAATGCTTGCATCGTTTCACCGTAAGCACTTTATCAGGATGCAGCGAAATCGGTCCGAACATAAACTGGGCAATAATGCGACATCGTTTTTTCCGAACCATCGGATCGTGAATAGGGGCTTGGAAAATACAGCAGCACACAGGTTTGCTCTGATCGGTATAAAGTTATAAAAAAGTTATTAATAGTAATCACTTACTTCTTTCATATTACATAACTATAGTACAATATTTCAGGGGAGGAGTCGGCATTAACTAAAGGCTGCCAACTGGGAATCAGCCTAATCCAGTTGGCATCGAATGTTCTGGTATCTGTTGTTCTTCGTAGACAGTCATCACACAAAGAGGAACAAATCCGTGAGGAACAAGCAGGGTTTCACCCTACCCGAGGCTGCATTGATCAGATGTTCACTCGCCGTCAACTGTTGGAGCATCAACACACATACCGAAGACTGACTATCAGCGTATTTCTGGATATCAGAGCAGCCTTTGATTCAGTTGACAGGACTGCTCTGTGGATATGCCTGTTGAGAAACGGCGTACCTGAAAAATGTGTCAATCATCAAATCCATCTACTGTCATGCTTCAGGACGAGTAAGTGCTCATGTTTACGGTAAGCTTTTGCCCCGTTTTGTTGCCTCCAGTGCATTTCGACAAGAATGTCCTATTTCGCCATTTCTCATTGACTTCACAACTGACGACTTCTTTAAGAAATCGACCGAGGGCCTCGTAGGTGGTGGGGTCGTATTCCTCTCGAGACACAGACTTACTGATCTGAAATAGATCGACGACATCATCCTACTCCTTTCAAACAGCAGCTCAGCTTCTGCTGAACCGCATGAAAAATACAGTGGCTCGATACAGAATGTACTTCACACCAGCAAAGTGTAAGGTACTATTCCAGGATTGGCGAGAGCGTGTGCCCGCACTCTATTTGAGCAACGAAAGACTGGAGATTACTGAGTTTTCTTTATCTAGGCAGCTGTGTTACTGGGAATGAGGGCGTTGTAGAGGAAATATATATGCATATTTCAACGGCCAGACTAGCTCTCTTCATCATCATCATCATCATCATCATCATCGTCGTATAACGGTAAACAGTAGGACAAACCCCGCTGACCACCGCCTTTCTCACCATGTTGCACGTTGAACCTCAAGCATCTCTAGTGCCAACACGATATCAGACTTTCCTTGAAAGGCCGAGTGTATAATACCACCGTGCGCCCCGTACTGCCGAACGGTTGTGAAACATGTCGTCTCTGATTTCAAGACATCCGTCGCCTGGTTGTCTTCGATATCCGCTGCTTAAATAGCATTGCCCGTTCTTGGTGGGAGCAACGCGTAAGCAATGACCAAGTGCATAGGTGAGTGCTTGCTACAATCGAATCGTCCTTAGAAAAGACCCTAATACAGCACCTGGGGCAGTAAGGTCTGGATTTCAGTATGTTGACGATTCGATCTCTGCCGGTGTGAGATATGTATCACAACAACTGGTTAAAGGCATCATTCTGTTTGAAAATAAAGCTAGATGTTTCAATGACCTATATAAAACAAAACAATTCAAACTAGTATTCAAATCGGAACCACGATTAGAAAAGTTTTATATTACTGACACAAATTTTGCTCATGTAGCTCGGCTTCATTGGAGTTCAGCTCAGTTCGAACAACCAATAATCATGCACCAAGTGTGGCGGTCTTGGAGGCTTTTCACTCAGTGGAAAGCTCCATCGAAAACTTAAAAAAAATCAAGGGTATCAAAAGAGTACGAAAACTAAAGTAGGAATTTAAAAAGTATTGAAAAGGCTGGTTAGTACAAGAGCACCACTGGTCACAACATCCAGCCATAATTTTTTAGTGTATCCCCCGACACAACCTAAATGGCTAAGTGTCCTAATGGGATTTTGAAGACATTGATTTCGTCATATTCAGGTCACCCTTGCTCATCTTCCAACCACTAACCGGCCTCAGCGCACACTGTGCGTGCAGCTATCCCATCTGACGACATGCACAACACATGCCTCAACCATCTTAGACAGTTGACCTTCGGTGTTTCATCCAATGATTGACTTCGTGTGCCTTTTACTGTGCGCCCAACCACGGCATTGTTGAGACGGTACTCCCGCCAGGTTTGAGCAATGCTAAGAAGACATCGTTTTTCAAATACCGACAATCTTCGTATATCCTCCACCCGCAGTGGCCATATTTCTGAGCCGTAAAGAAGAACTGGCCTAAGTGCTGCAGCATTCGCCTAGCTTTTGATGGATAAAGAGATGTCCCGTCAAAACCATAGATGGTTTTGGGTGGCAAAATCCAAACGCACCTTCTGTATGCCTAAAGACGCTTTATCCAACACCCTACCATGCGGTGCGTACGTTCTAGTTCAAATTCCTCGGCGGAAAATTTACTGTGAAACCAATAGATCAGGAATAATTGAACCACGAGAGAGCTGCAAGTGAATAAACTATGCGGGTAATTAGTCGTAGTATTCCATCGCATCTTCCATAACGTCAAATCATTGTATGCGGTAGTATATTATTCGCTGACACACAACGTCATCGGATATATTCTTAATCAGCTAAAGTTTCGGCTATTGCGGGTAACCTTTCTCAAGGCACGTTTACAGTTCAATCGAACAAAGATTTTCCGCAATGCCATTGTGGTGAGTATCAAACTCTCACACAACATACAACATAGCGAGTCGTTTTCTTGACACACTCAGAACCGAACACTGTTCCGACACACTAGCTATCAGATCACTGGGTTCGTGGATCTCTGGCATCCCACAGCCAGGCAGCGTGACATGCCGTGCACGACCAATTCACCGAGACGGGGTTTTCTTATTTTTAATCCGTCATTAAATCAATCAGAACATGTACTTGTCACCCAAACAGCGATCGATTCTTAACAATCGAGCATTCACGTGTGTTCGGTTCAACTACCATCTTTCTTTACAATACGAACGAATGTTCTAAACAGAATTTCAAAAAAAGGAGCAAATAGGAGAGAAAGGCGGGAATAGAAAAACTACCTACTACCAACACCACCATCACCAATGCCCGCGATAATGAGCCACGATGCCCAGCGTTTATCGCCGACGTGAACTCCGAATGGAAAGTCTAGCAGCCCAGGGCATAACCAAGTTCACTGGTCAAATTCAACATGCCGAATCCACCTTCCAATCAATTCTTCCGGGAGTAAGATGTTAAAACGTGGTCTGTCAGGAGGGCCGTTTGATACAATCCTCAAACACTGTAACGTTGGACTGGTGGTGGTCGAGTGGTATAAGTGTTTATCACCTCGGCGGTGAAAGGTACGAAACCCGCCGCCGCCAGTTGTTTGGACTGTATATGTTAACTTGCTGCCAACAGGCTCGCACCGACTCTTGACCTAACCGGACCTTATGTGAGTCCCTGGCACTCCAAGTCTCAGAGTCAGGCTGCCGGTTATTCTTAATAGTGCAGTAGGCCTTTGGTGCTGTGGAGTACGCTCCTCCTACTGCACTCATGCGCATAAATATAACAGAAGAAAACCCGTTCCAAATCATTGCTGGGTTCAGTGAATGATATTGCATATCTGACAACCGCAGCTATAACTCAGCATTTCCTACCGGTACAAGTACCTAGTCCAAGTCCGGTAGAGCAGAAGGACAAACTTCCAGCGTCAAATTGTAAAAATGGTGTGGAGTGTCGACCATGATGAGTGGTGGCCATATCACGCGCATTCAAGCGATACGAATACCGGGTACGCGAACTTCCGTCTTGGCTTGCGTACGCGCGGCTGTGTGTCTGTGTAAATTCACCTCCAGGAGAGAATGGAACTCGCGTTGATTAATTATGTGTTGAAACACAGTCGTGCTGTGGCACGAAAATACCATCACTATCAACTAAGCTTTCCGATTATAGAGACAAAGGGTTGATTCAACTTAGCTCGAACAGCCGATAACTATGCGCTAAGCGCCTAGGTTCTGTGTACTATCACACAGCAGAAACCTTGCCGGGAAATTCAAAGAGTAGGAGCATGAAAAAAGTAAAGGAATAGATAGAACAACATAGTGCATAACTTGCAACTATTCAAAGAAGTCGCTGGTCACGACGTGCCGTCAGTTCCAATCAATCATACAGTGGATATCTTGAATTGCATCCCAGAAGCCTTACGTGTCCTAAATGACCAGATCCGCTAGACAGGGATCATGCATTTTTCATGTAATGGGCGAATCACCATTAATCATCTTTCGACCACTAACCAGCTCGGTAAACATTGTACGCCGAAGATCAACATCTGCAGGTCCCGAAATGCTACGCCAGCGCAGGTCGCTGTCTCTGATCAAAAGTAAGGCCGGCAACGCATCAGTTGTTTACAACATTAGACAAATCCCAAAAAGGTCAGATTAGCTGACGAGCTGACAACCCAATCAAACGAACAAAGAAGTGACAAGACTAGAAATCTACTCTCCAATTGCCATGCTGACTGGTCACCAAACTACCTCTGCCTATCTGTTTCCGAGTTGATTTGAATTTCTTGAGGGTTGCCAAGATGATTTTTAGAATCGCCGTCTACGAATAGAATTGTCCGATCACAACGACCGTGACACCTAGTCACATCGATGTTGTGTCCCAAACCACTGTTGGCCCCAAAACACAAGCTTAACACGTTCGAATTTGGTCTAACCCAATGGTCACAGTTTACGATACCATTTCATCTTGCAACTCGACCTATTTTCAAACCACTACGCACCCCGGAGAAGATTCTACGCCGAGAGTCTACAAATGAGCACACGTACCACTTGTCACTCAAATAATCTGTGCAAAAAGGTGGAATACTGGATTTCTCTGCACTAAACCTATCGAATGGACATAAAAATACCCTACCCGATAAATGAACCTACAAAGATACATAATCGTTTTTTGTAATCCGTGGCGTTCATGCATCTAAACGATCCGTTCGTCCAATCGGTTCATTCGATTGCACTTTATTTTCTACTCCTATCATTCTTCATTCCTTGTTGTGTACCCGCAATCATTCAATTTTTAACTGGGTTTTCCTGTGACAGCAATCAAAATCATTCTAAGAAGAGAACCGTTACTGGCGATTTAGCGTGACCCTAAGTTCATTTCCCATTACAAATACCCCACAAATTGTAAGGCGGAATGTGTGATTCGAAACCGGTAGATTTGATGTCAGTTAAACATCCGATCGTCTTTAAAATGGTGAATCAAAGTTACACAGATAGTTGTAGGTACGCCAATAAAAATGGTAGCCATAATACCATTTTTCTATGATCGATCTTGATTGAAAATCTGCAATCTCCTGTTAATCTGCTATCCTTTCATGCCTTAATAATATGCTCATATGTTCTGTTCCACAAAGACAGTGACGATGATCAATGTATTGACTAATTTTATATCTTGTTCAACCGAGGACATACTTTCATTTAGTAGATGGATTTATTCAAACATTTTTGCTTCATTTTAAATAAGAAAAAGACGATAAGAAATTCAATGAGTAATGTGAAACATTCAGTTCCTCTAATCTATGAGAATAAAGAAACAACAGGAATTGGAGCAAAATCGATCGTACACATGAAAACACATCCAATTTCTACTACTCAAAAGCAGTTTGTGAAAAAACTGGTCACATCATAGTACGCGTCACAGATTCATCCATCTATCCATCCATCCATCCATCCATCCATCCATCCATCCATCCATCCATCCATCCATCCATCCATCCATCCATCCATCCATCCATCCATTCAACCCCTTCCATTTTCCCCTTTGTTGACTCCATCAACTGTATAACATAATACCTCTCACATCCCTTTCACTTATATTGTCTCTGCCATAATTACATACACAATGGAAAATCCATTTGCATTTTTCGGATTCAAAATTCGAGTTCCTCGTGTCAATAATACATTCTATGAAAATATTTCAATGTTCGTTGGATCGCGTTCGGCCGTATTCTATTCGTCCTGTTGGGAGATGACCGACGGGGCTAGTTCAGCGGTTAAGACAAAGATAGTCGATATGTGTCATTGGACTGGTGGTTTGCACATCAGTGGGTATTCATGTATGTTATTCACACCCGACTGACTGTATCGCGATAGCTCAAACGGTAGTGCATCTGCCCGGTAAGCGGAATGTCGCCGATTCGTGTCCGGATCGTGGCACTGAGTTTTTGAATAATAAAATGCAAATGAATTTTCAGGCTCCTCGTGTCGATTACATCTATTTGAATCACAATATTATCCATAAATACTGCAATTGACCAAACGGCAATTCGTCTCCAAATGGTAACCTACCTTGAGTTTTCACGTCTCATGACAACTTCGGGTATTCGAACTGTTCACTGATCGAGGAAATAACTTGTGTGTCGACCACCGATTGAGAGCACGCGGAACTGATGACCAAAATCAGTTCTACTCATAACTTTCTCTATCTTTTTACGACTAATATTAAGAAACAGGAGTTGATAATCTTTTATCCGCATTAGGTTTTTTTGCAGCTCTCGTTTGAACATTGAAGTACAACAACTATTCGACATTTTGGACATGTGAATCATGAAATTCCGCATCGCGAAGCCCTTCTCCTTTAATATAAGTTCACAAAATTTCAATACGGGACTAAAATGATCACGGGCGCCAGCAAAGCTAGGATTTAATGCACACGCAAACATTCGCGCGCTCGCACGCTCTCTTTTTCTCTCTCGCTCACTCACTCACTCACCCAATCTCTCTCGCTCTCTCATACACACACACACACACACACACACACACACACACACACACAGAGAGAGGCATGTATGGACGTTAAACACGTTCGAAAGCTTCATAAAACAGGAACCGGGGTATTGAACACTTACGTCAAGCGATCCTCGGCCGTGTAGTCCGGAATGACCGGATGTGGGCGTTTGGTCACTCGATTGACCTCGATGTGTAGACCTTCAAGGACGTAACGTAGAAATTCCTGCGCATCCTGTTGCCTGTCAACAGAGGGTGAAGTGTTGCAATGCAAAATGAAATGCGACTGGTTTATACAGTACCTATGTTCAGAAATAAATACGGAATTCGACATTTGGAACTTCGATCGAAAACGCATTCACCGTAAGAAACTAAGCAAATATATATAACAAACAAGGGTTGGCAATAATAAAAAGTGCGGATTCGAAAAAACACCGAGACCGACGAACTTCCGACATTCGGAATAACTCAAAAAATATGAAACATGTTTGTAACAACCTAATTTGTGCATCAGGAATGTGAGTGGATGAGAAGAGGCCACTGAGGAGCCATAACGGTGATTCGCTCATAGTGTTATGCTCCTCAAAGCGTGCTGGTGAACAAGTCGTTTATTGAAAATCACTCATTCGGACCTCGCCAAAACCAACCACATGTATCAACAATCTTTACTTACGTAACAGCAGTCCAGTCCACACAAAGACAGTCGTAAACTGATAGGAGGATGCAATCACGTGGTTTGTGTGCTTTCCTTCATGTTGTTCCGCTCAAGCTATGTGACATCATCCCGTCGATTATAGCCTCATTATTGTCCATAATTGTGTTTTGAAAAATCTGCTTCTCACTTATTCAGTAAGTAGTATGCGCACCTCACCACAAAAGTACTATGTGGGTCAGTCGCGGCTAACCGTGAGAACCATGGCACTGCGGTCGCCAGTTGGAATTTTCGATGTATGCGTAACAGATGCACATTACTCATGAGCACCAAAAATCGCGAAAACAGTCCTGTGCTTGAGAGAAACTTTGTTCACTCATCAGTAGATAGCAATTACATCAAAACACATTATGGTTTGAATGTCGGAAGATACTGATTGCCAAGTGACCCAATTTCTTTTTCTCTTCTCAGTTGCAAACAACGAAGTACAAGTTCAGTGATATATATATATATATATATATATAT
Organism: Fasciola hepatica; assembly: GCA_948099385.1. Classification (NCBI taxonomy): domain Eukaryota; kingdom Metazoa; phylum Platyhelminthes; class Trematoda; order Plagiorchiida; family Fasciolidae; genus Fasciola; species Fasciola hepatica. The sequence continues at coordinate 247,959 of CANUEZ040000136.1, forward strand.
ATATACATATATATATATATATATATATATATATATATATATATATATAATCATGTCCGGCCTGGCTCTCAGCGATTTATTGAACTTAAACACTACACAGCCCTTTTCGGTGACTGTTCTTGGACGTTGATTACTCGTCACTCGATCGGTGATCGATTTCTCTAATGTGTGACGTCTTCCAACGTCAGTGAACCATACTCACAATTTCCAGGTGCAAGTATTAGTTAGGACTGACGAAATATACACAGATTTGCACTGCTTTCATCGGTTTTATTGGTGAATTAAGCGTTGAAACTATATGATAAACCACTTCATAGGTACGTGAATGTTGTTGTTTCAATGTATATTGATATTCTTCGCCAAACTGGTTTTGAAAAACCTGCACCAGTTTGATCTGAATACCACGAAACACATTTTTCAATAACCTGAGACATTATTATAATGAACAATATCAAATGGTGGACCAAAGGAACCCAACAAAACCTATACGACTTAGAATAGTAATACGAAACCCTCCACTCAACATTAGGAACCAGCATCCCTTTGGAATCTTTCGACCTCAAAAACTAATCACCATATATATTCCGTGTATTTTCCAATGAGACTGCGTTGGTTCAATCCCGACAGATCATTGCTGATATGATAAGTACCCACTACGCGGACTAAGGATTTGATCAATGTTCCAGCCCTGTCACGGACTGACAACCTACGCCATTACTCAAGCTAATAACGTCCTCGAAGAACGTACACACCGAGAGAGCCGGTTTGTGAGAATGGCTAAAGTGGGTCCTGATCCGCTTAATCTGTTCAAAGTAATCACGTGCTAAAGAAACTGACATCTAGTTCTTGGCACCCTGCGCCTAATCTCGCCATTGCCTACAAGATATTCCCATTATTTCCAAGCAATGCATCGAAGACACCGATATTTAAACACTGACAACCTCTGTGTATCTTCTACCGTAACGTAAACAAATTTGAGTGACCTAGGATGGCAAACCCAAGTGGGGAAGCGTTCACTCGAAACTGGATAAATTAAACTGCCACTTTGACACCACAGATGGCTCGGATTGGCGAAACCCAAACAGGTTTTCTGTATATGTGAACAACCTTCATTCCTATCTGACAGTCAGGTAAAATCTAATTGCCGCGTTAACAAACAAAACCTACTACTGTTCGAGCTTTCCATGATAGGATAACATTCCGGACAATCTAGACCCAATTCTGTAGCGGCATTTTGCATTTCAAAGGTACAAAGTGCATCCTAAACAAAACTACACTGTTGTTCAGACTATGCAGAAAAAGGTTCAGTTCAGCTGAATCTTCCGTTAGAAGTACATCATCGTCTGCATATTCTGCGTTAGAAAATTTAATTTGTGAAAACCGTTTGGCGCCGATCCCTTCACACAAGAACAGGGTTATTGGTAGAATTATTTCATCGACAAACACAATTATACTACTTTCACGGGCGTAAATTCAAGGATGGCAGCGAAAATCTCCGTTGCTTCTACAGATAATCATAGTGGTCACAACCATTGTAAAGTTGTTCGCCCATTGCCGTACACAGCTAGCGTTTTTATTTGTGCACGGGCATTTTGTGCAAACAATATGTTACGTCCTAATCAATACAGGTCGGAAGTGTGCAGACAAAGTTGCATTTCCCTCTTTAATCGGTGGGAGTCTAAAATTAGCCAACTTAGAACAGCCGCTACATTCGATTGTAGCCGTATGTGAAACCGAATATCGGGAAATAAGATTAAGTATGACTGTAAGTCTTCCCGACATAAAACTGATCATGTGATAGAAAAAATGTTGCGGATCACACAAACAATCTGCGTGTTGATTCCACAGATCGGACAGTCATACTGTAATCTGACAAGCGCCCCAGTACACACGGATGGTCATAAACAGCGAATGCCATAGATCAGACGGCACAGAATGACGTCAAGACCGCGAAGGGAAAAAACGACACTGGATCAGGGTGCTATTTGTCTTTTGCATGAAAATGCAAGGTAATCGATGTACACCACAATACTACGACGAGAAAATGGCTTTCAAGTGGGCAAATGAAAAACAAACTGGTCACGTGATAAGAGTCTACATAACGAACGAAGATGGGCATTCGGTTGCCAATACTATTTCATGACACTGCAACACTGTTTTGTTCATCGATCGCATTTGAATTTGACCAAATAGGATAATCGGACGGAGAAGTATGTGAGCTGAGGATCGAAGATAGAACGCTTATGGCGAGTTCTGTTATTCCCATTTCCGTAAAAACACGTTTATTCTATCCCTCCATTGATACGCGGACGAATAAGGCACGAGCAAGATGTGGATTGATACGATATCGATGGGACCTGAGAGCACCGTCAATCTTCGTTTTTGTCAAGATATCCACTAACTTCACAGTGAAATACTGATGACTGTTGTTCAAACAGCGAAGGCCAAAAATGACAAATAGGAGTTGAGCACAATCATGAGAACAATAACTACATCTGGTCATGTCATCTAATGCGATCAAGTCTTATGATATAATTCGAGTTGCTGTGCCCGTAGAGTCCTGCCTACTGTTCGACATGTGGCAGATACTCATGTGCGTCTGTTGACGTGCACGTTTTATGGGAAATGTGTTTCGAATTTTCCCCCGGGGATTTTATCGAACTGCATACATTTTACGTGTATAAAACCACCAATATCGCGCTTGAACATAATGACTAAGGTTGAATTTCTCGAAAAAACGACACTGTAGGATCAGTTACTAGAAAAACAGGGAAAGGAAAATTGCAACGAAGAAAGATCGTGAAAGAAACCGAAACGCGAAGAAATTTCTCATTAGAAACCTATTTCGGACATTTATGTACAAAATACTGAGTATTGCAACGCGCTCAGACAGTGTTGATTCTTGGTTATACACTTGCTGAGGTCTGATCTCAGATTTACGGAGCATCAACAACTCATTACAGTAAATAATATGCAGAGGTGTGAGTAGGACAAATGCTAAGGTGGTTGGGACATTGCCGCGCGTGTCCCGTGACAGGATTCCTCGCTATTCTATGTTTGCTGAGGCGTGCACCAGTTGGAAGATGAGTAAGGGTGGTCAATCCATGACGAGGAAGAAAGGTATGAAAAGCCTAACCAGTGGGCCTGGCCACGTGGGTGTGTTAGACTTTGTGGGTGGGATCCAAGGTACCTTCCCACTCTACGCATCGATGCATTGGGGGTTAGGGCTAGATGCCGCGATCAGTGGAGCTCTTGTATTCACAAACTTTCTCCATCGACTTAATTCCATTATGTGGTTCTCCTCTTACTCCTTTCATACTCTCCTCCTCATTATTCTCTTTTGAGGTTGCCGCTAGAAGATAGCAACCGCATCCGGCGCATGGGTAACGGCTGTCTGAATTCAAGTGAGGACAAATGCCAAGTTACTGTAGGAGCAACAAAAAACATCTCGTTATCAACACACGCACTTGTTATGTTGTACAGTATTTTTAGTATAAGGAGTGGTGTCCCTTAACAAGAGCGACGGAACATATTTCGGCTTCTCTACGCGAGGGTACGATCAGAGTTATCGAGACAATCAGATCAATCTGGCTTTGGGCGACGCGACCCCATGCATCAATTCTTATCATTGCAGCGACCATAACACACGATCCCAAAACAATTTCTTCGTAGAGACTCTTCTTCCTAGTTTATGTCTTCAAGAAACAAGTCACACACATATTGACGACTATTCACACCCTAAACCACAATTACGCTATGTTTTCAAGATATCGGGACGCTTCCACCCAGAATAACTCACCCAATGCTACATGAAAACATCTGTTCATCAGCGACCCACTACAATATATGCAAATGACCGGAGTGAGATGTCCAATATCAAACCACTAATTAGCTAGCAAGATACGGTTAGACAGTGACGTCATTCAGCCTTACATGAACAAAAAAATGTCACTCAAACAAACAAAATGCCAAAAAAACACCAAACAGTGTACAGTGCAAGAGCAAACCACAATTTATTATAGCTTTTCTTACTAAATCCATTGCACCCGCCCCCATTATGATATATATATATATATATATATATATATATATATATATATATATATATATATATATATATATATCCAATAGAATCTAATTTGAATCGTCTGGAGTGTGAATGGATACTCTTCATTGAATAGCCCACAAATGAATCACAACTGTGATTTCTCATAATTATTCGTGTCTGGGTCACTGCTAACCCAACGAACAACGAGGCTGCATGTGCATGTGAAGACGAGTGGGCAGAGGAGTATCGGGTACGCATACCTGATGAGCGGCAACAACCGCGAAACCGGTCGTGTGCTTCCGGGGAAATTTTGTCCACACGTTTACATGCTACTTACTACTTACCTTGTGGTCCCTTTGCATGCTAGTAAATAGCTACATTTAAATGTAGACGAAACCATATTTTTACCATTTTATGTGGGCCACAACCATGATGGAATATGAGCCTCTGAGGGAAAATGGAACCAGATTTTGTTCCATTGAATTAACCCAAACACTATTCAGAATACAGTGTTCATACACGATATTAAACATTTGGTCTGCCATTATTCGTCGGGATTTTTCAAACATTCTGATATGCATAGAGTGCACCATGTAGGTGATGAAATAATTTTTTATTCTACGCGCCATCATATTTTGCACTTTCGATTCCATTGTTCAGTGTGCAGATAGCTCATTGATTATTCACTCAAGAACGGGGAAATATTTACGATTACATTTAAATGTACGCTATTAGGAGTTAAACGTATGAACTTGATCTTGAAGCCGCGCATACATTTACAAGCCTAACAGTGAATAAGTAAGGAAAAAATCGTTGAGCATGACTTTATGCACAAACCACCAGTGGAGCAAATCATGAGATATTATTCTGGAAAACTATTACCTACTCAGGTAACTTCTTTCCGTTGCATTCGAGGCCTTTTTCAGCCGTAACGATGAAGATTCACCCAACATTCGAGGCATCCCTAACTGAAGTCTATCAACAAAGCTAAATGTGCTTTATTTTTATCCAAATCAATAATGTCGGTTGTTGTGATATATCGACAAACTGAAGGATGAACTTTCGGGGGAAATTCTTACGCTACATGATATTTTTTGTGAGCCTTCTACGGCTCCTCGTGTATCATACACCCATACGAGAAACAATCCCCTCACAAAAATGACAGTCCTCTTAATTTGGATCTCCCTCGTTTGTTGGGCTTGCATTGCAGCCTTCATATCACGTGATACTAGCCGCATTGAAAATTGCGACTACCTTATGTCCAACAGGAAATGAGACTCTCGCGCTGGATTAAGAACAGGGATTTCCGGAACTGATTTTTGATGATAATGTACATAAAATCGTCCCACTAACTCGATTTGCTAGTTTTTCTACCTTTGAAATGTGTGTTGAAGGTAGTTTTTCTGCGGTTTATCCGATAACTGGTACTCCTATTCGCGGTAAAACACTGAGCAAGATACGGCATAGTGATCCAAAATTACAGGCCTGAGCAATTCCGTTTTGATCCTCCTTATGGAAATGCCGAATATCTTTGGTTTTACGGGTCTTTTCATCGCTATCGCGATAACAATAAAAGCGCTAGCGGGACGCGCTCAGATGACCCTGAAGCCAACGCTCATATTGATGCGAACTGGAATTATCTTTTTTCATTAAGTTTGGCAATCAACGTTAAAAGGCATTTTTAAAGCACATATATCGTGGAATCTCCAAATTACAAATGGTTTTCTCTAAACCTGATGATATAGGCACAACCGTGAAAAATGTGCTGACAAAAAAGGCTTCTACCAAGACATTCGGATAGTGAGCGTCAAGATAACTTAAGATAATTTACGTGGTCCCGTTGGTCAGTTTAGCAATATTTCCAAACATTGTCAATTTTTAGCTCTTTTTGCTCGGAGTGTTTACCCTGGGGACCAACGTCACCCACAGTCAACCATCCATAGCACAGCAAACGATTCACGTAAATAAGAGGGAACTCAATGAATGAAGATTATTACCCGAGGGACTGTTATACCTTAATTAATTCATGAGGCCTAAACCATATACTGAGTAAATTTTCGTGTGCATCACAATCGACACTACCTGTGTATATACTTCTTTTCACTTTCTTTTGTATTGGTTATGCAACAATGTACAACAATTCAGAAAGGGAGCCGCGGCCAATGAAAGGCCACCAGATGGGAAAGTGACCGGCGGTGACGGGAGTCGAACCTGAGTCGTTATTGTCCAAAGCCCACCGTTTTAAATACTATATATATATATATATATATATATATATATATATATATATATATATATATATATATATATATATATATATATATATATATATTCGGTATGCGTAGTGAACTAAACTCTCTTTTTTTACTGCGTATGGTTCAATCATACTTGTACCAACAGTTATCTGTGTCTAGTGATCTAGTTAAGTTCAGCTCAAACAATCACAAAAATTGAAAAATGGTGTCAATCGTAGCTCATATTAGTGGTTTTTAACATCTCATCGCTGAGGCTGACGTGTAGGTCGCAAACACTTTACCACCGCTCTAGGTGATATCGTCAGTGCGCAGGTGAGGGTCCCCGTAACAGTTTGTATATCTATGAATCCTGCTTCTAGATTCAACCTTGACCCGCATGATGACCTTAACCTTGAAGGTTTACTAATGACAGAAACGTGCCCTTTTCACCCCGCGGTGCACACTTCAAAATTTAGTATCCCACAAACTACTAATCATGCACGGGGTGCGGCCACTTTAATTGCTATTTCTGAGCGACAACTGCAATCAGAAACTATGAAAGAATCAAAGGTATGAAAAAAGTAAGAAGAAAACCACAAATAGTAACACGTTGGCAAAGAACGTCTTCCGAAATAGTCTAGTTCAGTTCGGTTTATTCAATCGTTAACCTCGCCATTGGTGCCCTGGTTCTGGTTGATACGTCACAGTATCATCGAGTTAAGGGCAGAATCAATAGAAGTATAAAGTTTAAAAGAACGGCAAACAAAATAACAAGCGAAAACCAAGAAGACGACGGAAAAGTTCGAACACATTCACGTTACTGGTCGAAACACCTAGTCATGTCACTTAATTTCTCTACCCATCTGGTAGGCGGGTTTTGTGGACCGCAACCTAGAAGTCTAATGCGTCCCATTTGGCCGAGTTCATTGGTCAAGGTTTTCATGCCTTTTTGTCAGGTCGTGGACTGACCACTACTTTCCAACCGCTATCTAAATCGGAGAACAGCGTATGCCGAGGAGGTCTATCGGTGGGCACGCGAGGCTGAGCCTTGGTGTGGTGAGATGGTTTGCATGCCCCTGCGACCCAAAGAGCTACGCAGGGTGGCTTTCTTCAGTCGAGGAAGCAATCATGCCTGATAAGTCAATGGGTAGAGGTCAGACCAATTCGAACCTCTCAAATAGTTGATGGGCATCTGGTTCTGACCGCTATGTCCCTGGAGAAGACGCACCAGCGAATAAACACATAAAAAGTAGTTTACCAATCAAAAAACCTTCATTAGGTGAACGTGGGAGTGGAGTATCTAGGTTTCTCTCGACGGGGAGAGAAGTCGCCGCGCCTTACTGGGAAGCTGTCCCCAGCTCAAAAAACGCTTTTCCATCTAGGTACCGCATGTTCCGTTAGGTGCATGGGACTGAATTAACACCATACTGTCTAGAGTAGGAACTTTCAGTTAAGGTTTCCAAGGTTAAAACCCTTCTGTGGTGCAGGCAGCCGTGAAGTATGATACGCCCAGAAATATCGTCTCTTCTTCCTTTTTCTTGTGTTCGTAATCACACAATAGCGCAAAGAAGAACTCTAATCATCAGAACATCTAGTCATATCCTCCAATATATCTAAATACTATATTGGATTTCTTGAACCCCAACCTGGAAACCTAGCATGTCCAATGGTGGTCGAGTGGCTTAGAGTATTTCTAACCACTTCGTAGGTCAGAAGTCCAAATCCCGTTACCGCCGGTCACTTTAGTGGAAGAAAATAATCCACTGTCGTCTGGCTCGTTACCACTCCTGATCTAGAATCGAAGAAGACTAGAACGTCTTACAGTTAAATCCACTGACTGAAAAGAGACCGTTGAATATTCTGTAGAGAAATGATAATTTCCAGTTCAGTCCAGTTTCTTCGACCGTTAACCTCACTCTCGTGCTCTGGTTTTGGCTTTGCCAGGATGTTTGACTTAACGGGAGACGTAGTTCACAAAGCCATCAGTAAAATTCTCGCTTATCCGATGGTGTTCTATGTTATTGGAATGGTCTTAGATGCGACCGACAATCCAATTCACACATTGTACGATACAGCCAAACAGCATCAGTCCAAAGAGTACACGCACAAAGTGGTTGCATATAAGTATTACTACCTTAGTGGAGAGCTGAATATGAAGCACACATGGACACAACACAACACTTGCGATGAGGTTTATGTGGTTCGTAAAAAAGCACAGTTCAGCATAAGGTTAACAAACGTAAACAAACACGAAGAGAGCAGTGTCACTACCGACTGATACAATTTTTTACTTGAATTCACATTTCTCTCAATGGTCCCAGGTCACCCTAGCTATAAGTATTGAGAAATTTTAAACAGGTAAATGCCGTGTTTCCGCAATGCACGTAAAAGATCCCAGCTGCCACACTCGCCCCTCGCTTCCTTTCGCATAGTTTGTATGAGCAGTTCGGTCAGACGGTACTCTGGAGGTCAGAAACAATAAAATGGATCGTTGATGTGGTATTTTCCTCGTTTCTGTGAATGAGTCCATTGACTGCAGTTCCCCCGATACGAAAGACAAAGTCGACACGAAATGGTCTCAACTGTTTCACAACGCACGTCCAATGGAAGTTGTGGTAATTGCTCGAGATTTTAACACTCAACTTGACCGTTTGGAGCAAACAGTAAGGTGCAATAAAGGCCCATCTGCTATCCCACATCGATGATCGTCTCATTCAGTTGTAACCTGATCATATACTGTTTTCGGCGAGTAAAAACATAGTCATAAGAATCGGCATATGCTTATCTGGTGTCCTCCTACATTCCCACTACGTTGGGATCAGATTGCAATTGATCAACACGGGACCGGATCGGTCGAAGATTGTCGTTTAGTCTGTTCCAAGTCTGTGGACTCAGATCACGCCGTGGTACGTGGTTGCTCCAGTTTACCTATCGTCTGCGATCGGACCAACGCTGAAATCGTCCGTTCCGAACAAATGCATTTCGATGATAACCGACTGTCTGCTTTTGAGGCATAATTTAATACATGGTTACTGATGCAACCGGAAGTTCCAAATCCCAACGAACAGCAAAAGAACGACAAATAAACCATGTACACTGCTGTCAACGCAGCACAAGACTACAATTCCATTAGGGCTCACAAACGACGGATATCTTCGACATCAGCTTCCCTGTTGCATTCCCTTAGATTCATCTTTGCCGACGGCACACTCAATGAGACATGTCAACTGACTGGGGGCCCGAGAACTGACTGCGAGCAGTCGTGGACTGAAAAATTCAGAGATGAGGAAGGCTGCAGCGAATGACAATGATTGCAAATTCCTCCTGTGTGAATCACAGAGGAGTATGTTGGGTACCTATTGGATCCAAACTTCTCGCCCGTTTTATTTTCCGCAGATTATTCAGTGAACGCGAAAAATGAGCGCGTAAGAATCAAGGTTTCCGCACCTATTGGAGTTTCATTGGAAACAGCTTCGCCCTTCAATAAGCATCAGAATACAGACACACCTTCTGTATGTTCGTCATTTATTTCTACCTGGTGAGGAAACGGCATTCGATTCGGTAAAGCGCAGTTCTCGGATGCTGCCTCCTTTTGAAAGATGACACTAAAACTCGTCTCTCTCTCTCTCTCAATCATTGCATACCACAAGCAGAAGCCGATTTCGTGATTCTTTCAATCCCTTCATTCAAGTTATCCCTTATTAGCCGCTCTCCCCGCTCGTATTGTACTTAACTCTTTCTGTTATTTCGTTAAATATATATATATATATATATATATATATATATATATATATATTCCACACATCTACATGCTACGTAATATCAATATTACCGTTTGTACCTGCAGCCTCGTTGTTTGTTGGGTTAGCAGTGACCTAGACACGAAAGACTAACAGAAATCACAGATGTGACTCGTCCGTGGACTCTTCAGTTGAAGAGTATCCACTCACATACCAAAAGATTCAAGCAAAATTCCAGCGACGATAAAACAACGAAGTGTACAAGTATGAAGATGAGTAGGCAGAGGAGTACCGGGTACATACCTGATGAGCAGCAACAACCGCAAAACAGGTAGTGTGTTTCCAGGGAAATTTTCTCGACCCATTTACATACTACTATATATATATATATATATATATATATATATATATATATATATATATATATATATATATATATATATATATATATATATATATATATATATAGTCCTGGTTAACCCAATCGCCTTTCCTTTACAACTTCGTGACCGAAATGAGTCTACCAATAACCCTGTTCTTGTGTGAGATTATTGGCACCAATCGGTTTTCAAAAAGTAAACTTTCTGATCTAGAATACGCAGGCGATGATGTACTTCCAACGGAAGATTCAACTGAGCTGAACCTTTTTCTGCATGGTGTGAACAAAAGTGTAGTTATGGTACCTTTGAAATGCAAAATGCCGCAGCAGAATTGGGTCAAGATTATCCAGAACGTTATCCTACCATGGGAAGCGCAAAGAGTGGTAGATAAGTTTATTTCATTACCGTGCCAGTTAGATTTTACCTGATTATGGGATTTCGCCCCCGTGGGTTTCTCGACGGATATGCTCTGCTTATGATTCCTAACAAGTCAGAAGGAACTGCTGCACCGTTTTTCGTAGTGACTTGAGCATTGATACTGCGCGATAAATCATATGTACAAATCAAATCTCATACTGCTTGTATTAACAAATGCTGAATTGATCCAAGTATCGACGTCGTACCGCGTGGGCTCTATTAACTGTGTGAGTAAACAGTATGATCTATTTGCAAGGTGTTCGGAGTCAGTTTGGACGGCTTCGTGGACCGGGTGGTAGAGCACACGTTTGTGTCCTTAAAAAGTTTACTATCTTCAGAAGCGGTCAGCGGGACAACCTGTCTTGCTGCACGAATGTAATGTCGTCAGAGTTCATCTTTGATCAATGTGAGTAGTAGAATGTGATTCATCATGTAGTTTCAGTTCAGTTCCAGTTTATTCAACTATCAACCTCACACTTATATGCTCTGGTTTCGGTTGCTACCTTCCAGCATCGTCCAGTAAATGGCAAAAAGAATAGGAGCATAGTGATTGGGATTCAAAAAAGTCAAAGTATCAAACAGAAATCAAGAGGAAAAGGAAAGAATGCGAATGTAACTACACCACTGACCGCGACACCTAGCCATATCACCTAATGTCTCCAACCATTTGGTAGGTGGGTCGCGTGGACCACAACCTGGAAGTCTAACATGTCCTACTCGACCAAGTCCACTGGTCAACGTTTTCATACCTTCTTGCCATGTCACTGTCTGACCACCTCGACTTACCTTCCAATCACTACTGGCTTCAGAGAACAACGTACGCCGAGGAAGTCTATCGGTGGGCATATGTAACATATGTCCCAACCATCTTGATCCACAGACTGACCTCTGGTTCCCCACACCATACGCCTAACCTCATCATTGCTCATACGGTGTTCCCACCATACAAGGGCAACGCTACGGAGATATCGGTGCTCAAACGCCGATAGTCTACGCTTATCTTCTTCCCTTTATGACCATGTTGCTGAACCAGTTCATCATGCTCTATCAGCACTCAACTCGCACCACTGAAAACCAACGAAAGCGCTGCATAGTCACTCTATTCTTGTAGTCAGAAACAAACTCACATTGTCATTAGCAGTCGTGTTGACGCCAGACAATTTCCTGAGGGCCAAATCGGATGACAAACGTTTATGCGCCACCACCCCGGGCATTTGAACCACCAGTTGGGACACCGCGGGATGGGCTCTGCTGAGAACTTCTAACACTGGGTGCCAGTATGAGCTGAGCACAGACACTGCGTGCTGAATCATTTAGCAGAGGTTTCAGCTTCTGGGTCCTCTGAAGACAAACCACTGATGCAGCTACATGCATTGCAAATAAACGCTTGCCAAACGGAATCACAGCAGACCGCCACGTGCAATAATTATCTTCTGATTCGAGCTCTTGAAGTTTCACCTAGTCCACAAGATGTCAGGTCTGACGGGTTTTCTCCGAGTAAGTCTGTACAGGAATTCTAACGTTCTTAACTCAGGTCACATCCCAAACAGAAAAGCCTATGACCGCGTGAATGACAAATTGAAGTCCGGAGTGCTGGTTACACATCCGAATAATATGATTTACCCATTTTACTCTCTCTCTCTCTCTCTCTCTCTCTCTCTCTCTCTCTCTCTCTCTCTCTCTCTCTCTCTCTCTCTTCTCTTTTTATCTTTCTCTCTCCCTCTCTCCCTCTCGGGCTATCAGTTTTGATCAACCTGAGATAAAGTAATAAAATGCATCCGCAGATTGATCGGTTCGTGACTGGCCGCCGTATCCGTAAGATCGTATGTTCCAAATAGCACGTGATTGGCAGGACAACTACGTTCCCGTATCGGACCGGCAGATAAAGTAGGCTTATTGGTGGCAATCGCGCTCAGGGTGAAAGTAAAACAGACAGACAAACAGAAAGACAGAAACACACGCACACACATCGGTATTTCGGTCAATCGTTTGGCTACCGTTCGAAGTGAGACACTACGTGCGCACCGATCAAGTGAGCAATTCACGTGACTGACTCTGTGTTCCATTCGGGTGAAGAAAATGCCTGTGGCTACATACAGCTGCTATCGCAGCGGTGAAAACAACAACAGAATCGCTGTGTACAATAAAGGTAAGTGAGACCGGGCACAGATGTAAAAGTACACTCGGAAAAAGGAAGAGTTTGAACTTAATAATAAACAACAAAAACGAATAAAAAAACAAAAACTTACGAATAGCCCACAAATCTTGGTGCGAATCGTTGAATTTGTGTTTTGAATTGATGCGGACTGACGGACGAATCACGTGAATCGGAACTCCACAAATCTTTCATCAGGGAGGCATAGGCTGATAATTAAAAAAACCAAAACATCATTCATATAATTCCCACGTCAGAGAGCTGTGTGAATGAATGCCCCCACGGTATGAACTGTCAAAGTCCCAAATGGGATATTGCAATTGTTGAATTTCGCAAGGCTGAAGGCGTGTACGGTTCATGGACGAAAGAGCATCAATTTTTAGTAGAGACTGTGAATGAAACATCAGTGTCACACACAAAACGTTGTCACACGTTCATGTACTAGTTTTATGTGCCCCGTTATCTTTGCTCAAACGGCACTCAAGACAGTCAGCAAACCCGTCTTAGGTTAAATGATTGGGACTGGTGGTGACTGACAAGGAGTCATGAAAACTCCGAAAACAAGTTACTAATCAGTTATTGAGTATTCCAGGCCCAGTCGATTGATCAAGTATCAAAATGTCACAACACTACACAAGGTTTGACCTTCTTTCTTAGGCGGATAATTGTCACCAGTCAGACATAACTTGGGTAAAATGAGACTGATCAGTGACATGTCAGTCTAGTCGGCCCGACAAGGCGGAAATCTGAATGGACGCTCGAGTTCCGGAATGTTCTACTTTTGCCTAAAACACCACGCTGTTCATTATTCTATGAATAGTCATTTGGCGCGCTTTGTTGTCGTCTTCTGATTTTCAGTTTCCGGCTGGAGCTATAGGGTTTATTAGCAGAGGTCAAGTGCACAGGCCGTTCACAGAAATCGCAGGCTAGGACTTGAGGGCCACAACAATGACTATGCCTGGCACTATGAAGTTTGAACTGCGCTACTACCGGTCAGATGTGTTTCCGGACGGCGTTCAATTCGCTGGCGCACCGGCCTTGGGGATCGGGATTGACGAACCACGTAAGACCTCAATAGATCAAGTTTACTATGCAATATACTGGGCCTTTGCGACTACTGGGTGTATCCCCCCTTCTCCCCTGGTGCAAAAATCTATAGAGCACAAAGTTTTAATTGAATACTGCTTATCCAATTGTAACTGTAGGCTTTTCATTTTGTGCGCTTCATCTGGATAGTACCCTCAGTGATTTCACGGGGGTTAACTGAAGTGCTGATCATAAGCATGTCAAACACTTTTTCCCACACATTCGTTCAGTACTGCAAAATTTGGAAACATAGGAAGGGGTAAACATCTGGTTTGTGTTACCGATAATCCTCATACGTCATGCACACACACAGACAGACGTACACGCAAACTTAATAATTTACCAACCGTTCAAAACTATCATCCCTCGTATCCTGATGAAGAACAAACAGGTCAACCCATGTAAATAAATTTGCATTCCGATCACAAAAGTAAGCTATCTGCCTTCATTGCAACCGAATTCCAACAGATCCGAATTGGCATCAGATTCGTAAATGATACAAAACGAACGGTTTGATCAGTTTGTCCTGTCGTTTTGTTGTTGCTTTTGGCACTCTGCCAGAATTCCAAACAAGGCTATTGCATTTATACTACCTTGAAAACATCTTTTGTGCGAAAATGTCAGAGAAAAGCCGGGAAGGAAAGACAACTGTGAATGACTATCGCAATTTGACCAGATACCGCTCAGGACTTATCGATGAATCTCTTCCCCCACGACGAGAAATTACTGGATTGTTCACAGAAGTGGACAGAATGTTCGAAAGAACACACAGAAAAACGCAAGTAAATGTGAAAAATAAACAAATTGAGTTTTTGGCTGATTGAATGATTGATCAGTCAGTCAATTAACTGACTGCAGTCAGCCAAAACTGAACGCATCTTCCATGCATGGCCCGACATCTAACTAGAATTCCGATCACCTGGGCGAAATACATGCGATCTTTTTCACATGAAAACAACTACTTGCAAAATCATTGCATTCACGAAAAATGAAAGCGATATATGAACAACCGTGCAGAGAATCACAATTCTCGTGGTGTAAAAATCAGATATGCTCTGATACTTCTGTCACTTTGCCCCTATATGACAGTTATTACACTGTGGGAAAGCTTCGTGGGCTGCAAACATATTTACGCGTGGTTTTTCTGCTTGCTTAAAACACGCAGAATTCCAAGCAACAGGATGGTGATCACATGTGGTGAGTTACTGTCGATTGATCAGCCACCTGTTCCCTGATTATAACATAATTTATCAAATGGCATCAATGTTCAACTCATCCGTGAGAACCAGAGAAATTCTGTACGGCTGCTTCATCTTCGTCAGAATCCATCCGCGGTGCAAATTCACCGAATTACCACCGAGACTCCTACCCCGGGTGTACAGGTGTGAGTCAACCACCTAATCACCAGGCTATCCGGACAGGCTCTCACTGGGAGACGGTTCAGTGGATGTGCGCTGCTGATGAACCCTAACAATGGTTGGTTGATCGTTGATCAAGCACGTGATTCGTCAGAACCAAAACACTGAGATAAGAGACAATGGTGACCTCGACTGGTCTGAGGAAATGAACATTCTGCGGACATCGTTTGCAATTGTTTTTCTCTACGATCTTCTCTGACGCTTGATTTTGACTGCATTGTTTTACTGAACTGACGTTTGCGAGGTTTCCCTTGACCTCGCCTCTGACACTTTCGGTTTTCGCCGAGCGCATGCATGCGGTCCGCTTGTCGCTTTGCCGTTGCCTCCGTTTGCTTTCCGTGTATTTCTCGTATCGATACTATTTCGGTGCCTCGATATACTTAATACACAATCGCATCTGTCAATGGACACGAGTCTTCTCTATCCGCTCGATTGAGGGGATTTCGTTCGAAGTTCACTTCGAGACTCGATAGAAGACACGTTCCCAAGCCGTTGGTCGAACTTCTCCGATGTTCGATTAATGAGTTGGACTAGAAAAAATGATACGCACTTGTACTGTACTACAACGAGCCCGATAACGAATTCGAAGCCTTACGCAAATTGTAATGCTAGGTGCAACACGTAATCTCGAACTTAAACCCGCTACACATATACCCTAGATGAAAATGTACATCTCAGTACATCTTGAGTTTATTTAATAAATAATTATAGGCGATATTGATATCCTACTGACATATTTATCGCTGGAGTCCTTTGAAACTGCACCTCGACCATTCGTTTCAGGCCTGGAAAGAATCACCTCATTGAATAGCTCTCCTCAAACTATAACATCTCCCAAACGACATTTTCCTCATAATCAAATAGGCTAAGCGAAGTTCCTAAAACTAGACCCATCTTGATCGGACACATTCTGTTTGATTTTTGACAGTGAGGTAGTCTATAGAGAACACTTGGTTGATTGAACTAATAGTTGTACAAATGTCAAACTCGAGGTGAGGTCATGCATCCATCAACAGAGACAATCTTTGTTGAAGCCATTACCGCACCAAGGTTCACTGCCTAATTTATATTCTCAGTCAGTCGCAAATGTCGTGAGTGGGAAATATCGACTGAAAAAAGCTGTTTTCATCCGGAAGTAAATGTATTGAATTCGATGGTTGATAAACGCGTCAATTATCAACCAGTTTTAATAGAAGTAGATATATCTTGTTCTCCATTTGATAATGATGCGCTGTAGAAATCAAAACCACAGCACTGAAATGTGACGTTAATGGCTGAAGAAACTGACCCAAGCTGAATCAAACCGATCCGATACCGCTCGCTGTTTTTTTTTTATCAAGCCATGTACTGTATCGAGCGGATCGAAGACGGAGTATTTTGTAAGACGACTAAGAAATAGAGAACATCACTTTTTCTAATCTCCTTGTTCATCTGTTTATGTCAATTGTCTGCGAAATCACTTAACAAAGCATGTCTTCAGGAAATGCGAACGGGTCGAAGGTAGTGAAACAGGCCTTCCATTTTAGAAAAAATTGACGGGGATGATGATGATAACGAGTCGAGATGTGATTGGAGGCACTGAAAAAAAAACTCACATGCAAATAGGGTGCCACGCATTGAGCTGGATTTGTTTATCTCCTCCCGATATCGCTCATCCAAACAATATTCCAACAATGGAGCTGTATTGCTCAAACACTGAATAATGGAGTTCATAAAACACTGTAAAATCAAAAATAGAACTCGCGATCAGAAACCAAAAATTAGAAAGAACAATAGTGAACAATTAATTTAGTCATTATTTCAGTCATTATTCCAGGCATTTAATCATACAATTCAAGAGAGAATCTTTTCAGTAATATTGCTTACTATGTCAAAATGAGTATTGGTGACTCATTCTGTTGTTGTCACGCGGTTCGGAGAGAAGTCAAAATGTTTTCCGCTCGGGGTTGCGAAAAGACAAAAGATTAAGAAACAAAATATTTCAAATCAACAACCCACAAATACGAAAAAAAATTTCCACAGTCACAGTCCTATTAGGCGGATTTCTGATCGGGGATAGTGCGAACCAATGAAATGAAAACTCGGTTCTGTCAACAAAGCCATGAGTTTAACACTTGCTGTGGCCTCCATTATTGGCAAATCGTATTCACGCCATTCAACGGCTTTTTGTAGATAAACGGATGGGGGGGGGGATAACCGACATCTCCGGCAAGACTACGAGGTAACTTCCAGGAGGACATCCTGAGGTGAACATAGCACTCTAAAACGATTTGGTTCCATCGGAATACTGATAGCTAACATTGACTATGACAGGGAAGTCAGTAACTGTCTGAACCCAAGACTTGTCCCGACGTGAAATGCGCCATCACAGCGTTGAACTCAGACGGACAGCAGTGCTATCCGTTATCTCTGACGCAGATTGCTTCAAGGTTGCCGTTCGTTTTTTGTCCACTTCTTTAGGCACCGATCGATTTCTTGTCCGCGACCGTATTACCTTACATCTCGTCAGTGGTCGAGCCGATCCCAAAGTAAACCATTTCCCGGAGCTGCGACTGGACGACAACCATCGAGCTGTTTTTCAAGCAGAATTATCCAGTCAAATGCCCAGGATTCAGATAAACGATGGACAGAGATCGATGAGGACATATCTGAGGCTGCTAAAGCCACACAAGGATCAAGATAAAGACACACAAAGAAACGGTGGTATATCTGCATCCTTCAGTTCAGTTCAAACAACCATTGACCATGCATCGAGTGCGGTGGCTTTGTTTTATATCTCGCAGCGATAAGCTCAAAAAGAAATAATGAAAAAGGACAATAATGTGAAAGTATTGGTACGGGAACTACAAATATTGGTATCGAGTCGATAAAGAGAGTTTGTGGATACGAGGGTGTACCTGGTGACAACACCTAGCCATATCATCCAAAGAACCTAAAAGCAGAGTGACAGGGTACTCTGGACGATACCTAGTAAATCCAACGCGCTCTACATGGCCAAAACTATCGGTTGAGCCTTTCATCCCTTTCATCCATGCTGTGGACTGACCATCCTTACCCGGCATCCAACCGTTACCCGCCTCAGCAAATATACCGCCCCGAAGAACACCGTCCACGCCATGCAAAGCCATCTTGGCCTAGTGACCTTAACGGTTTCATCCAGTGATTTTATTCGTGAACTTGGGATTCTCCACCGAACCTCAGAATTCCTCCGGATTCCACATATGATGAGGCACGGGAATGCCATAAACGCAGACCGATTCGAAGCCTGAGAAACAACAGTCAGCAGTGGTAGATTGCGAAGTGTATCGAGATGGAAAAAGCGATGGCAATCAGCAACAGCCGAGACCTTTAAAATACCGGTCCACGGAAGCCAGCCATTAGCGACCTGATCAAAGAGGCGAACGGCTCACTGATTCAGACTCACGAACATCGTCTAGTTCGTTGGACGGGGAAATTCTAGAAAAAACTTCGGTGGCCTTTATCCACGAAAGGTGTGCTAACTTGCACGATGGTTAGTTCTGTATGAAAGTATCACTCTTCCATTAGAAGTGGAGGTTCTGTATGAGATAAGCTACCTTACACGACATAAGGCTGCTGGATCGGGCGACTTACCTACATCTATTTTGAAAGATGGTGGCTCAAAACTGTTACTGGAGATGACATAATTCCTCAATATGATATAAGAGCGGGAATTAATTCAGGGGAGCTGATTTAAACTGGTGAAAGAAGTGACAGACGCTCTTGTGAAAGCCACAAGTAAATGAGTCTGGTTAGCATCGCACATAGACTTCTCGCTGGTATTATTCTCCATCGGATGTCCAACGCTTGTGAACAGTGCTTGCGGGAGAATCAAGCTGAGTTTATACTTGGTCAAGGTTGTTTTCATCACATCTTCACTCTTCGACACATTTTAGGACATAGGCACACCTTCCGTAGGTCCACTATCTGTGTTTTCCATGATCCAGTGACGGCATTCGACTGAGTCGACGCTGCCTCTTGTTGAAGGGCTGGCTCGTTGGACAGGAAAATATGGCTTCATGAGTCCATGAAGTTTCATGGGTGCTCTGTTCAAGAGACATCCCAGCGTCCCTCGGATTTTTTCGAGGGCGCACCCCAAGCCTTTGCATAACCAAATGTGGGCTGCAAGACGGCAGCTTGTTGATCCACAGCTCTCGGTGGCGACTTAGGAGCTCATTCCCCACTAGATTGAATTAAATCAAAACCAGGGGCCAGTGCAGCAATGTTAGTTCTACAAATGTCCCTCACAGCCGTTGGATTATACAGTAAATCTCATCCACCCATTCGGGTGTAACTGCCTTTGCATGCCGAACACCGTCCCACCGATGTTTTTGAACCTCGGTTATCCTCAGCCTGGTTGAGTCCGCCTGTCGAGTTGATACCGGGTATGGCCGCCGACACATGCTCCAGCTTTGGGAAGCCACAGGTGAGAGCTAGTCAACTGATTGAGATCAAAGAAATGGAAAATATCCCAAGGGTACGACAGCCTACCAACTCAGTGATGCTACTTCTATCAAACACCCGATACACCCATTATGAATATCTTTCACTCGAGTTTACCACGAGAAGTAGTGTACGTCAGGGTTTTCCATGTTTCTCCTTTTTCTTCACTATTTTGATGGATATGGTTCTGGAGACCGTGCTTTTGTCGGGCAGGGATAGTGGTATGGAACGTCCATCGCCGAAAAAGTGTCAGACCTTGAATATGCATGGGATGAAGTCCTTCTAAGCGAAGATCCGGGTAAACTGAAAGCTTTTCTAGACAGCTTGACGGACTGCGTAACAATATTCGTTATGCGTTTTACACCTTCAAAGTGCGAGATGCTGTTGCAAGACTGAATTGGTCCAACGCCAAACCTTCCAGTTTCTGGGGCGACTATGGACCAGGTAGACAAGTTCTATTATCTGGACATCTGTATTTCACCCAGTGGTCGGATATAGGATAAGCTGTCTCCACGCACACAGAAGGCTCATTTGACTTTTTCCAACCTGAGTTATTTGTCGCGCCCACATGAAATTTGTTTATCTATCAAAGGTCGAGTGTATGCTGGAGCAGTCAGACCAGTTCTTCTGTATTGTTCAGGGACATGGCCACTACGAGTGAAAGACGTACGAAGATTGTCGGTATCTGGACACTGGTATCTTCGCGAAATTACTCGAACCTGGTGGGAAGGCCGTGTCAGCAATGCTGAGGTTCGGTGAAGTGTTAGGTTCACAAACCAAATCATTGGATGAAACAATTTAGATCACCAGGCCAAGATGTTTGGGATACGTGGTACGTACGCTTCCAGATAGGATTCCTGAGCAACGGTTGTTGCCCAACTGAGTGGTCGGACACGTTAGAGAACGTGGCTTGGTGTGTCGATTCGTGGCCCTCTTGTATTCACGAGCATCCTTTATCGACTTTATACTATTCGTATTTCTCTTACTTTTTGCTTACTTTTGTCTTCACTTCTTTCTTATTTTTGACTGAGGTTTCTGCTGCAAGATAGCAAGCAAAATCACCGCACCCAGCGCATGGCTCATGGTTGTATGAAGTTAACTGAAAAATCTCTCCGCCGATTTTACTTATGACTTAGGAGCAATGCATCCATTTTGCTTCTGATCGTCATCGTGGTCATTCCAGGCGAGCGCGAACGTTTTACGTCCTCGCTTTTCCAAAGTCTTGCTGGAACACCCAGCTTACATGAAAATCTCTATCTTTTAGTCTCAGTTCTCTCAGTTTAAAATAAAATGACTAATAAGGAAAAAAGGGACGTTTCTGGTTGATGGCTCTCATAGAAAACGATAGTGGAAGATAACTGACGAGAGAAGGGGAAAATCATCGGGTAAACGTACATATGCAAGCGTACTATCGATGAAGAAGCAGTGTTTATAGCAGAACACCGCGATCGTTCTGATGCGACCAAATCCACTGTTAGGGATTTCAATATCCTACTGTTGTATCATGGATTGGTTAGCAGACACCCATCTTGTGAATAGAGCTCGTTTGGATGAGCTGAGAAAGTATATTTTAGGACCCGTGAAGCGCATGTAACTGGGGAACTAGTCAAATAATACTCAACATTTAATTCAACGGCTTCCCTCGAGTTCTCTACTCTGAGTTCAATCCGAGAAACTCCGGTCGGGCTTTACTATCCCATTCGTCAACACTTGGGATAAAATGGCGTTCAAACACTGACAATTTCCGTGTTTTGATGGGCGAAAATTTCACGGTTCAGTTGTTTCAACCAACAACCTCAAACTCCTGTGCTCTGGCTTGGGTGACTGCCTCACAGTATCCTTCTATTTGGGAGCAAAACAAGCAGAATTGTGTGGTCGGAAAAGGAACAAAGTGATGTAATGTTGCATAATTGATATCCAGAAGGGCGACATCATCCTCATATTCCACGTCAAACAGATGATTGTGTGTACAAAGATCGTTATCGCTACTTTCACACGAGAATAGATTTCATAGACGCCAACTCATTAGGAGCCTGAAAAATGACCGAAAGCCAAATTAAGAAGACACGTTATAACGACTGGTACTAGTGGCAACCGTCTTGGTCTAATTATCAATATCGCTTTATGAAAGTCGGGTTGTGAGATAACTAATCGAGAAGTCTAAAAAGCGCACTGATTTAAATCCAGGAACGACGTTTAGAACTGTCAACGGAAAATGTCGGGAAAGCGTTTAGAAGTTTAGTTCAAACAACCACCACCTATGCATTGTCTGCAGCGGTTTTGGTTGCTATCTCTTAGCGGGAGCCAGTTGGTAAGGTTGTTAATGTATATACCGATCTCCGTGATATAAGCATCGTTAAGTGGAGCGAAGCTCCTGAATCGGTTGTGTTGTCTTAATTTATTTTTAAGAGTTCTGTAATAGAACTAACAAAAATAAAAGTTGGCTGTGGGTCAGGGAGTAAGTTCCCAAGAACGGGTATGAATCGATAACCGTACCGACCCAAGAGAAAGACTGTATGTTCGTATTCGATGTCTACAGTGGAATGAGCTTGGTTCATGTCGTCTTCGAATTGCTTGCCTGTTGTATTCTCTGAGGGTTATGCACAAAATGAACAGTGACCGCGTGTACACATGGTCAACTTTGAGTCCATCATACCCCCATCTTCAATAAGAATACACTTCCGACAGGCCCACTAACTTCAAACTATCTTGATCTGGTAGTTGTTTTTCGTATGGTTAACCAAAACGTTCAATATTGGGGCTTCTTTTTAAAAGAAGAGCTACAGAAATTCGTTCTCATCAGTGGATGACTAGCTGAAGCCGAGTTTGAGTTTACAGTGATTTTCCTCATCAAATTTCATCACCAAATGCAATGTAAGTCAGGCTCAAACCCCTCCCTACATTTCTGTCTGGCGTGATCCTGGTCAGCATGATTCAAAAGACCATCTTGATTTCATATGACGAGTGGTGGTGACCATTCCCCAAATAGAAAGCTGTCAGAACTTGAGTGGACAGACAACTTGGAGCTTCCGGGCTAAGAAACAGGTAATGTGTAATCTTCTTCGAAAATCATGCAGAACCGAGTATTAATAGTCGGGATGCGAAACCCCACCATATCCGAGGATACAATGAACCAGGCAGAAAAGTTCTTCTATCTTGACGCTACATTTCAACTAGAAAATGGGTATCGGATGAGGTGCTATTGTGTATAGAGGAGACAAATTTGGCCTTTGTCAACCTCTGCCATCGATGTAACACCTGCTTATCTATCCAGGTTCGAGTATATGATGCAGTGGTTAGGTACAGGGGTCACTGAAGGCGAACGACGCCCAAAGATTATTGGCATTTGAACACCGATTTCTTAGCAGCATTGTTATAAAAAGAGTACCCTGTCAAACTGATCTTTTTATATCCCCCCACCACCTTCAAAGGGTCAAATAAAGCATGCGCACATGTGGCAAGATAATAAAACGAGAGCATTCAGCTTACGGAAGCAAAGCATAGATACATGAACAAAGCGTGACCCCGTATCACATATATCCCAAACATTGAAGTCTAATGATCTAATTTTGCACCATTCGAATAAAGTTGGTCCAAAAGAAAGACTAGAAGACGTTCGAAGGTAAAGGAAATGATGCGAAGCTGAAAGACTTCGTGCTCCTGGAAATAAATTTTGTTCTCGCTGTAGCCTCTAATGGTCCGCAACTATCTTCCTGAAATATTGCATCATTGATATATGACAGATAAAAAAATGAAAGGATTGTCAAATGTTATCACCATAACGAAGGTAGCCGCCAAAAAAACGACTCTACGTACAGATGCACACTCCCTGATATTCCACTTACTGTGTTGCCGAGATTGTTTAACCCGGCTGTTCCGCCGTCTCGACATACTCGTAGATCTCCGACTAGATTTGTCCTGCTCGTATAATTTGAGGGGTTGTTGTGCGTTGTTGTTGTGGTGGCTGTTGTCGTAGTCACACTTGCCGTGGAAGACCAACGTGGTGCACTGCTATTATTGCTACTGTTGCTGGTTGTACCAGCCACATTCACTGCGTCTGTTGTGTCCGGTGAATAGGGCCGCTGTTTGGAAAAACTCGGAGGGGATATATCTTTCAGTGTGGCAGGTGTGGAAAACAAAGTTGCGTGAGATGCAGAGGTTAGAGGTAGATGATTTGTGACCGAACGACTAAGAGGTGGCGACGCATCCGCAGATTCCGAATGAATTGAGACCGTGGAATCCTCGTTCAAGTTCAGATCGGCCAATTCGGTAACTGGGGCATGATTTAATCGATCATATGTGGACGAGGATCCAGTCAGATGGCGTGATGTCACCGGCTTGTTAGAGGAAAGTTGGTGCTAAAAATGGAACATATTTCATAGTAGATTTCAAGTTTCCATAAACCAAAACTATACCTAAATATACTGCCAGAATGATAACAAAGTATTGTGGTACCTGATACGTTATGATGTTTCATATACGTACAGTAAATAATTGGGATTTCTTTAACCCGGGTAGTTTTTGACTGAAATGTTAGCAAGAGTGGTGATATGGTTTCAAACTTGAAGACTAACTAACAGTTTTGTGCGATATGCACACCACTGTTTGTTGGAGTACCCAGGGATCTACCTGCTAGAAAATTATGAAAAATACACTACGTGGAAGAGTGCTGTGACCAGTAATAAAGAAATTTCTAGGACTCATCATCACTTGGTCTACTTCTTCTTACTTCTGTTCACTCTAGTTGGTTCCAATAGTACTCCGTTTTTCTCCACGTATTAGGAAAGTTCTAATCGTCATCATACGTAAGAGATAATAAGAATGATATCAAGTATATCAGTAATAGAAGATTTGATTTGATTAAAATGTAGGCTGTTCCGAACGTAAAATCTTTGGTGCCCCATGGGCTTTCTAAGGCAAAGTCGCCTATCACAGATATCGATCGCTGCGCGGTAAGTAAGTTGTAACCCTAGAAGAGCCAGTGACGGAAGGGCGCTATATACGTAGTGATGAAGTTAGACAAACCGCAGAGAGACAGCCCGGATGGCCTGGTGGTTAGTTGTTCGACTCGCAATTGTGCGCATCGGGTTCGAGTCCCAATGGGGGCTCGGTGGATGTGAACTGCTGACGGTTCCTAACAAGAATCGAACAATTGTACGGTGCTCCCACGGATGCAATGGTGAGTTAAGCTTCATAACTGCATGATGGGTCATCTGGTAATATTGAAAATAGTCTTATATTTATTTTTATTGCACGTAAATAGTACAACGTTTCAGGGAACGAGTTGCGGCCCCTTAGGGCTGCCGAAAACAGAAGTGACCGTTGGCGGCAGGGTTTGAGCCCGGGAATTGCAGGTTTGATATTCGACATGATCAGCGTTTCACTAACGTCGGCAGCTATCTGTCTGAGGCTCAAGATTACAACCCTGCCAACACCAACTGGTTCTGATAGTAGACAGCAATTTACTGTCACGAAGATAGTTTTTACACCTGACCTATCGGTGCCTTCCTTGGTCTTTCCCACCAATATTCACATTCAAGTTTATTGTATCTTTTCTGGCAATGCAGTGAGTACCTGTGAATATGGGTACATCTGCTCCGCCGAATTTATGCGCTAATATGAAAAACAAAAGAATTAGTCTGTTGCTGCTGTACTGGCCGATTAAAATACAACAGCATCCGAATAAAATATTTCCATATAGGAGCTTTTTATCGTGATCCGAAGTTTGGAAACCCCCTGTCCTCCTTCGGTGCACCTTTTGGAAACCATCAATTCTACTGTAAAAGATGGTTCACATAAACCGTACACATTTTTTGTCAAATTCAATCTACCGCAGTTTTGTCAGTGCACTTTTTGCGATATCTCATCACCATCCCCTTTCTCTACCTGAGAAACTGACTTTTAACAGTTTTTTCTGTTAGTCTTGGTTAAAAGCACCGCCTGTCTGGGAAAAGTTCATGACTCAAAACGCTAGGTTACTGCCGGCTTACTAGCGCATATTTGCCGACGATCGTTTATTACCTCAAAAACACCCTCGCATATTTTGCAAAGATCATGCAATCTGGTTGTAACATATCACAGAACCAGTCCGCTCATTCATTACATTATACCAGCATTTTATCTGTCATCTTCAAGAGATGAAGATCTATCCAGTCCATAACACTGATCCTAACTGGAATGTCCACCGAACGACCAAGCTTCTTTGTCTTGCCAAACGTTCAGTCTATTTAAGTTTATTCAACCAATAATCTTGCGCTTCTGTGCTCCGGTTTCGGTTGCTACCTCCCAGCATTGTCAAATCAAGGGCAAAAAGAACAGAGGCACAAATTGAAAGAGCCGATAGTAAAGTAAGGAGCTGAGATCACCAAGACAAAAAGAGTTCGAATGCAACTACGCCAACGGTCGCGTCACCTAGCTATAACACTTAATGTATCCAACCATCTGATAGGCAGGTCTCGTGGGTCCCAACTCGGAAGTTTCCATATCCCGACGGAGTTGAAAAATACGATTTCTTCACGAAGCCACCGATCGCACAAACTGGTTGGCCACCGACGAGTTCCTCAGTATATACAGACCTGAGCAACGGCATTGACTGAAATAATAATGCCTGTTTTGTTTCCCGCCTCCTCATAATTTTGAAAGAAATCTATTGCCGCCTTTTTGCCTAGGAAACTAATAACTGCGCGAAGATTAGCATTTTTTCATAACATCGGGAGCTCGGTAAAATCAGCCCATCAAACAGGTGGATTCATTTCAAAAATGTAAAACCATAGAGCGTGAAACGAATGGTTACATAAAAAGCTGTACAATGGTTCAGCTTCAGTTTCAGTTTATTCAACTATCAACCTCACACTTGTATGCTCTGGTTTCGGTTGCTACCTTCCAGCATCGTCCAGTAAATGGCAAAAAGAATAGGAGCATAGTGATTGGGATTCAAAAAAGTCAAAGTATCAAACAGAAATCAAGAGGAAAAGGAAAGAATGCGAATGTAACTACGCCACTGACCGCGACACCTAGCCATATCACCTAATGTCTCCAACCATTTGGTAGGTGGGTCGCGTGGACCACAACCTGGAAGTCTAACATGTCCTACTCGACCAAGTCCACTGGTCAACGTTTTCATACCTTCTTGCTATGACATTGTCTGACCACCTCGACTTACCTTCCAATCACTACTGGCTTCAGAGAACAACGTACGCCGAGGAAGTCTATCGGTAGGCATGCGTGGCACATGTCCCAACCACCTTAATCTGTTCGCATTCAGTACTTGATCCACAGACTGACCTCTGGTTCCCAAGAGCTTACGCCAAACCTCAACATTGCCCATACGGTGTTCCCACCATACTGGGGCAATGTTACGGAGATATCGGTGCTCGAACACCGACAGTCTTCGCTTATCTCCTAACCTCAACGGCCATGTTTCAGAACCATATAAAAGAACGGACCTAACCACCGCATTGTACACTCTACCCTTAACAGACGATCGGTTGTCACGCCGACGCCAGGGATTACGAAGATTAACAAAAGCCCAAAACGACCTCTGTGTACGCGATGACACTTCATCTGATATCTGTTCCCCGGGTGAGATGTAACTGCCTAGGTAACAAAGTTTATCCGCCTCAGCTAGAGCTTGCCTGCCAAGAAGAGGGTTGGTGTTGAGCCAACCCAGTCCTGAAACAAAATTTTACACTTTGAAGATGCAAAACGCATCT
The DNA here is from genome assembly GCA_948099385.1 of Fasciola hepatica. Taxonomy (NCBI): domain Eukaryota; kingdom Metazoa; phylum Platyhelminthes; class Trematoda; order Plagiorchiida; family Fasciolidae; genus Fasciola; species Fasciola hepatica. Next base: position 275,610 of record CANUEZ040000136.1, read on the forward strand.
AAAACATTCCTACACTGTTGTTTAGGCTATCTAGGAATGCTTGCAACTTACCTAGATCTTCACTCAGAAGAACGATATCGTCCGCATATTCCAGGTGGGACAGTTTACTGCATGGACAAAAATCGACGCCGCTAATCTCACACGAGGATAGGGCTATCTCAAGAATCAATTCAACTACAAAATTGAAGAGGAAGGGTGAAAAGGGGTCATCGTGGTGAACACCACTTTCCGTGGTGAACTCGGGTGAAAGATCGTCGTAAGCACCAACTCCCTTTCGGGTGTTCGCATACGAGCATTGAAAAAGAGGAATAAACTTCTTCGGCACATCTTTTAATGAGGCAGTGCCAGAGAACTGTGCGGTTGATTGAGTCGAACGCCGCTTTCAGATCAAGAAAGACACAGATTGTGGGCCTACGAAAAATATATCTGTGCTCTAAGGTTTGCCGAAGACTAAAGATGTAGTCGACACAACCCCGAACGGGTCTGAAAACGGCTTCATTTCCACGCATACACATTTCGCGGGCACTAGGTAATCGGTGAAGAATAAGACCAGTGAGCAGTTTAGATGCTATACTGGTCGAACCGATTCCTCTGTGGTTTCCACGAGATCTATCACTTTTCTTGTAAATCAGCACAATCATCGATTCACATCACTCCCTGGGAATCTGCTCGCTATCCCAAATAATACGGAGGAGTTTTGTTAACTCCAAAACCAAAGCTTCACTTCCATCCTTTAAAAAAGATGGAGAAAACCCCCATCCGGCCCAGCGGCTTTATACCTTTTCAAGTAGCCGATCTCCCGTATAATATCCATCTCTGACGTTGGACTGATATCCACCTGCATCGTTTCTTTGGCAGGTATATTTGGAAGGTCCACTGTAAGAGTGAGCCAACTGAATTGTTCTCTAAAGTGCTTCGCCCAACGATCCAGACGACGTCCCTGAGAGTGAATCAGTGGGCCGTCGGATTTCCTAATTAGCTCACTTACACCAAGCTTCCGTGGACCGGCACTTCCAATGAAACGGAAAATGTTGTGAGCATTGCCAATGGACGCAGCCTTTACCATTTCCTTACATTTCGCAATCCACCACTGCTCATGGTCATTCCTTAGGCTCCTAGTCAGTTGGCGTCTTAGGGATTTGCGCGCTTCATTGAACGTGGCTTCAGAAGAGGTGGATCTGCGAGCGTCCAACAGAGCAACGGATGTCGAAGATATCTATTTTTTGTGAGACCGACTTAAACCAGAGTTCTGGGTGGTATTCGAAGCGGCATACAAAGCTTCCTTGACCTGTTGCCAGCGTTCATTTCGGTCCTGAACATCTAGCCCTATCGATAACTGCTTAAACAGCTCCATCTGGAAACTGTGTCGCTGGGTATTGTCTTAAAGCAACTGCACGGGACGCGTGGCATTTACTTTGGTGCGACCATGGGCGAAACGTAAACAGAAGCGAGCACGTGTCAAGGCGTGATCTGAGTCCACAAGCGTAGAACAAAATGAACGACAATATTCAACTGATCCACGCCAGTGGTGACCAATCACAATATGGTCAATCTGGGTCCAACTTTGTGAAGATGAAGGAGGACACCATGTGAGCTTATGCCACTTCTTATGGCAGAAGTTCGTACTTGCTAGGAACAATCTGTGGTCAGAACACAGCTGAATGAGATGATCGCAGTTATCTGCACGATTGGCTGAGATAGCAAATGGGCCTTCAATGTGCCTTTCGAAATCTCCCAAACGGCCCACTTGGGCGTTCAAATCCCCAACAATGACCACCACGTCCGCTGAACGTGCTCTTCGGAGCAACTGAGACAAATTCTGACAGGATTCGTCGTCGGCCTCAAAGGAGCTGCAGTCAGTCGGTGCACACAAAGACACGACGAACACACATCGGTGCTTCAGTTTGTTGTTGTTGGCACGAACAGAACCTTCCAACCGAACTGCATACAAATACTTGATGATCGAAATTCAGTCCGGCAGTGCACGTTCAGCTTGCATGGTCAAAGTAATCCCAACGCCAGCCTGACCACGAGCACAGAAACCGAATCACCCGACACCCCAACAGTGAATTGAGAGACTAAAATTGTATCTGGCGTACGGAGAGTGATCACAGAAGTCGGGTCTTGTATACGTGTCTCGGAGACACAACATACATCTATTTTAAACGTGTCAAGTGTCTTAGCTAAGGCAGCCTGTTGCCTTATATGACATAATGTGCGGACGGTAAAAGCGGCCAAGTAAAGTGAATACTTAGGCTTAAGAAGTGCATCTGATTTATACCCAACTCCTGAACTACTGCTTCCATCACAGCCGCAATTACCCGTGGCGTTTCGCATCGACCTTAAATCAAAAGAAGGAAAATTGGTAAAGCTTTTTACAGGAGAGATGGTAGATGTTTCTGGGCGAATCATACTGCTGCTCACACCGCAGAAGGGGTTGTTCTTTGGGAACTCTAACCGGAGCCTTTGACTCAAAATTCTCACCCACAAGGCAGTGAGGAGTTGACCCAGCATGTGAACGTGACGGAAGCGCCCGTGAAGGAACTTCTCCTGGTCTGTCACGTGGGACCTGATTACTGCATGCGTTTTGTCGTCTTTACCGGTGCTTTCTTATCGATCTGCTTTTCCAATGCAGTCCTTAGCCCCGTGCGTCCAGTGGAGCAAGCGGAACGTGGACGGGGCAATATCCTTTGGGCCGGGGGACGCCCAGCTTGGGCGGGCGATAGCTGCTCAATGAAGTGCGATGACTTCTCCCACCGTCGAGAAAAACCCCGAGTATTCCACTTCTACGTCCATCTAGTGGGTTTTTTGTCGAAAAACTGTTTCCCCCCGTGTTTATTTGCTGGAGTTTCCTCTCTATGGGCATAGTGAATAGAACCAGATGTTGCCCGTCAACTGGTTCTGAGACTGGACTTTGTCTGGCCTCTACCCATTGAACGTCAGACATGATAGTGTCTCCGGCTTAGGAAAGCCATCCTACATAGCTCTTTGGGTCATGGAGGCACACAAGCCATCACACCACGCCAAGGTGCAGTCTCGTCGTGATGGCACACCTTTCGTGGACAAAGGCCATTGAAATTTTTTACAGAAATGCCCTGTCCAACGAACTAGACCATGTTCGTGAGTCTGAATCAGTGGGCCATTCGTCTTCTTCACCGTTCGCTAATGGCTGGCTTCCGTGGACCGGTATTTTAAAGGTCTCGGCTGTTGCTGATTGCCATCGCTTTTTCCATCTCGATACACTTCGCAATCTACCACTGCTGACCGTTGTTTTTCAGGCTTCGAATCGGTCTGCGTTTATGGCATCACCGTGCCTCATAGAACCAAGAATCCGCAAAAAATGAATCTGCATGCATCTACCGGTGCAACTGAAGATGCAGATATCCATCATTTTTTTGTGCGTCTGGTTGTTGGACCCTGGCAATGTCAGCAATCTGCTTGATCTCTATCCTTTATTACTCTGGATCTTGTGCATGTGACTGCATCGATAACCTGGTGGGTAATTCTGTATGCAAAGCAAATTGATTGTTATCGTTCAGTAACATTTGCAGGGGACGGTTTGCTTTGGCGTTGCTTTGGATGCCAAAGAGACGTAGGGCAAAACACTCTGGGACGAGAATATGACCATTACCTACAAACTTGGGGCAAAATGACTGAAAGTCTTGAATCGATTTGCGCTAGTGATAACCAATAGCAGTGTGGTCGACTTGAGTCAAACGCTGTGAAAGTTAGTCGGTGCCACTTTTTGTGCGATAAATTTGTACCCACTAGAAACAGTCCACGGTCGGAACATAGTTGGATGAGTTAGTCACCGTTATCTGTTGAATCGGCTAGAACGCCAATTCGGTACCCCATATTCATACATACATACATAAATACCCAGACGCATATTAGGCATAATTCGAAGGAGACAATAGCTTGATTCTATATTATATATATATATATATATATATATATATATATATATATATATATATATATATATATATAGTCAGTACAGAGGTGCATTTCTTAGTCCCGAAAGAGTACCCTGGGAGACTGTCGTTTATTACGTGGTTCAAGATAAACTTTTGTCGTGTCAACAGACGTAAAGGCCCAAAACAAAAAAATAATTCTACTTTATTGAAAAACACTATAGTTTACTAGCCTGTTCGGCACAAGAAGTGAGCATTAAGCCCCAAAAATGTCCCCCAAGGGACTATTTTGGGGCTTTTTTATAATGTCGTTGAAGAATTTTACCCGTTAGATTAAGAGAGATTCACAGCATGGAACTGCAACTGGAGTTCCTTGTAAAAATGCCACATTCTGTGAGGATAATAGACATCGAAAATTATCCGAGTCGTGCCAAGTGATCCTTGAATGTTTGAAAGTCGTGTTCTTCTATCCAATAGTAGTTATTAAAAGTTCAACAACTAGTACCTCAAGATTGAATATTACAGCATAGCTCACCTGAACTTTAAATTGAAGCACATCAACCGATGCATCCTTGATGTGTTCAGAAATAACCCCCAAAACGTCCCTGAGGTGTTCCAAACGGGACTAATTTTTGACTTTTTTGGGACTAATCTGAAAGTTTTTGGGACTGCTGTGCTGACTGGGTACACACATGTTTATGTGAAATTCTTTACCCGAAATACAGTTTCAACCAAATGAGATATACCTAATCAAGGGTTACTTTTTGAATAGTTTTTCCGCAAAATATGATGAAATAACATCACATAAAAGATATATTTAATGAAACTATACCTTCTGGCGAACAGAGTCACATACGAGCGGTGTTATTTACCCTACAACGCAGTCTGCTCTAACTGTAACCAACAACATTTTTAAATTTTCGAGTCGCGCAATCTCCAAAATGTCGTTAAGCGAATAACGTGCTCGAGAGCAGACATGATATTCGAGTCTGCATTTTTATCAGGAGTATGTCAAATCATGAGCCACTTGGAGAATTAAGAACATAAACTTGTTTGCCGTCGCGATCCTATCTTCTCAAAAATCACCGCGACAGTGAGTCTAGCACTCGGATGAAAGTGTGCAACTGGTTAATTTAGTTGATGGAGGTCCATGACCAGAAATAGTTACATTTCCTCAACCGGTAGGCAATCTTTATAAATTTTTAGCCCATGTAAGCATGAAACAAATGGATGGAAATATGACGCATTGTAGCTCTGCTGTTCAGCGAATTAAGCTTAAATTCCGCCGGTAAATAACCAAATGAGTAACTCAAGGTAATAGCTGAGCTAGAAGCAGTTTCACTGGTTATTCATGTGAGGAGATGCAAATGCAAGAGAGCATGTAAGATCCGTTTATCCAAATTTTGGCAACTGACTGATTATATTATTCAAAATTACGGATGGTTTCAACTTTGACGGACTCATTCCCGAGAGTGGTCGAACCGGTCGAACAAACATCGTACTGATTATCGTCAACAAGAGAACTACGCTTGGTTATCTCAATTTCTCATCTTCTATCTCACGGTTATCAACAAACATCAAAACCAAAAGAGACAGGAAAATCAAACAGTGGCTCGCTTTATTTTGAACAAAAATGTCACAAGCACATGCAGATCTTAACTCACATTTGCAATACTCAAAGAGCTTTCCCGATTCGGTCGTTTGATCCCACATATAGTGCCATTTACGCCCTTTATAGAACTATCGCCGGTATTGAACCAGGGACGATAAGCATCGCGATAGCTTGTGTTTATTCCAGATGAACTCTTATTTTGTCTTTGGGTGATATCCGAAACGTTTGACATTCTTGAGGGAAAATATGGGTATATTCTGTGAGGTTCAACAGGATAACGCCTTAGACGAGGGAGTGTGGGTGATGTGCATGGTTCCAAAACATTCTTGAGAGGATAACGTCCGGAAAAATCAGTCAAAATGCCTAGAAGAATAAAAAAAATACAAACCCTACCATTCGGTCTCAGCGCGTTGTTACGGCGATCGAAAAAACTATTTGTTTTGGTGACCGCTCCGCCAAGACATTTATTGTCGCCAGTACGTTGCGAATATGCAGATATTGAAGTGGACATAAAACACTTATCACAGTAATCTAAACCAGAAACGGAATTCTTAGCTGATATTGCGAACAAAATTATCACATGCGCAACCCATAAGGCAAAAACACACCTGTTCAAAACATCCCTTGAAGACCCGCTCACAAACCTAAGGCTTCAGATGACCTTTCTCTATGGTAATGAAAGATACAAACAAAAGAATTTTTATTCGGTTTACCCTTCAGAATGTCTCGGAAATGTGCAGCATTGTTTGTTTCTTGTACTGAGTCTTCAGTCTTCAATGTGAGGCTGAGGGAAACCTCCGAAAAGTGCCACTTCAGAAAGGCTCTTTTTGAACTCTGGAGGCAGAGTCAAAACAGAAAATCCTCTTGCTTTCTCCTGAAGATTGGATCGGTGACCCCTTCCAATAATGCCACTGGGAGAGTGCTCCTAATATTCGTGACTCTTCTGGACATCAAGGCTCTCAAGAAGCTACGACGGTGATTCACGTAACTGTTCGCAGAATGCAGACGCTAGTGCTACTAGCATAGGTTGGAGCAAATAGGGCTATTTTTTAAATAAGAAGGGGAGAACTCACAGTGGTTTTCAAAATACCAAAAGCGCTCATAGAAGCTCGAGGTGACAGAGGGACCTTAGTTGAGTTACTAGCGAAAAGCTGCTTGAAACAGCACGCGCTGAAAATCGAGAAAGGCCGAACTCTAACTGGAATCAGAAGTCGGTTTTTTGTAGTTACGGTCGATGACGGCTAGAATAAGTTGCCAGGGGATGTGATAGGCTCGAGTACATTGCCTGCGTTCAAAGGGAGTTTAGTTAAGGAGTGTATGACTGTATTTGGAGTAATATGGCCAGGGGCCTGAACCGCTGTTCTTGTCAGACTATTGTCTGGCTCCTTAAGGTCCAATCCTTGTGAAACCCCTACCTATTGCCAACCACCCCCAAATGCATCATCGTTATTATCGGGAGATTTACCGTGCGGAAGGTGACTAGCGGCTGTAGCCTACAAAGTTGAAGAGAACGGTGATCGGACTTGAACCTTCCCTGATTATAGCCAAGTACTGGGGAGAACTCGTTCCCCCAAAATGTCGAGGCGCCGGGGCATCTAAGGAGCTCACTGGTGCAAGAACCTGGACATTCAGGCATTCCGCCCTCAAGTCCTGGGACCGAATTTAGTTGAATCCGGGACAGGCGATGCATCAGTCACAAACCGATATATTCCAGCTTCAAGGGCCTCATTGCATATCTCCAGGCTCAAAAAGGCGCACCCCAGGTAAAGCGACTGAAAAAAATTGAGGTCACCCCTTGCCGGGAATTCATGAGGTAACTCGCGGATAAGAGAATTAACCTAAATATTCCTGGATCTTGTATTTATCTTTTTTCGTCGGGATACAGGATGTACAGAAACTGGACAACACGTGGTGGAAAGCGAGCTCAAGGAAGAGAACCCACTGATTAGAAAATGGAAAAGGAAATAAATGCGCATTTTTTCATGGCCGATTCATGCATGCACAAATATAAAACTCGTTTCTTTAGTTACTGTGGCAATGAAGGGAGGGAAAAAACTTGGAAAATGGGTTGGGACACAAATTCAAAAAGGAAAAACTGAATGCTGCGCAGTGTATCTTTTATTTTTCAATCTCATACTGGTTTGGTTTTTCACCTTAATCTTCACTTTATTTTTTAGTGCTGGTGGAAAGGGACGAAAAAACAAAAACATGAATGATGAGAGGAGTAGATTAGTTTGGGCTTATACCAGGACTTTACCCCAGGCGATGATCAGGAAGAGTCATAAAGGTAACTTTTGATGCTGCCTCTTGCGGAAGGTAGTCCCACAAAAATATGATCCCGACGAAAGTACATTCCACCATCCATGCACGTGCACAAGGTTACACAAACGTTCACCACGCCACACATGTCCTATCCTTTTCCAATTCCCTTCCGATCAAATAGCAAGAGAATTTATCAAAAGGCAATCGTCTCTTGCCCTCAATACAGCTTATAAATCGGTCAGGATTACGGCAGACAAGACTCCTCTCCAAAGAGAGGCGTCAAGGACAGCAGTAATTCCCACTAGTACCTCACAAACCGGCCCTCGGCTGAGGCTAGCCTCAGCCGTGCGATCACCTCCCCTCAACCCGGCACGCTCCGTACCAATTCAGGTGCCGGTCGACCTTGACAGCTCACCCTTGTCGGACCCCCAGGTAACATCCAGTGGACGACAGGTACTTCTAGATGCAGCTTCGACCCCTACCCGCAGCGTATCTACATCACCTGCCCCTAACAACGGCACGGTTGATCGGGCATTAGGGGCCTCTCCATCACCGGCCATCCCTCCACCAAGTAAGCGGGTTCGTAGGATGCAGGCTACCTCTACTCCCACTACTCCATCCGGTTGGGCCCATCCGCCTGTCCCTCCTGCCCTTACTAGATCTCTCAATTCCTCCACGAACCTTTCCGGACCAACAAAACGTGCAAGCGCGAGGCCCATTCCGGCCCATCATCACGCACAAACAGATAGAGTGGGGCCTCACTGCCAGGGCCATCCTACCATGCAATCCGAAGGAAAACCGGAAAGCAGTTGTCAAATATTTGTGGGCTCTCGGAGGCGACCGCACCGATCCACCCACAAACCTGAACCTAACCGTGCAGACTCTAGGCCTACAGAGGGCACTAGCTCAAAGATACAAGCATCCAGCCCACTCGAGCTGCGCTCGAATTGTCAGACAACTCACAATAGGGTCCGACCCACGCACAATCCCACTCAATATAAAGCCTTCCCAGAGACCCAGTGGCCGGCTCTCGACCCGTGTTCAACACCATCACGTATGTCTCCACGGATAATACAGTTTGCCCCAATACCAAATATGATGCCGGGCGGACCTTTCTTTCCACCACTGGCCCAACATGCCTTCGCTTCCGTGCCCTATACCTCTCGAAACGGGGTATTCGATTCTACCTCTCCGGGGGTCCTCCAAGACCCATATCACCACCAGGTTCAACCCTCCCTGTCGAATATTCCTATACTCCCATTTCCTCCCTCAGTGGACTACCTCAGTGCAGTCCGCAACCTTGGCACAAGCTTCAACTTCCACCCCGCCCCCGGACCGCTCCCGTTTTTTCGTCCTTATCCCTCACTCAACCACAATCCACGTATAGCATCAAGCCCCGGGCTAATGCACCAAATGTCCATAAGTCCTTACCACCTCTATCCCCCCCTAGCTCCTTCCGCGCCTCATTTACCCCCTCCAGGATTCGGCCGTTTCAATTAGAACCCCCTAACCGCTCTTCAAATTACGCCCAATTTGAAAGCCCAGCGGCGCATTTAGTCACAGGCACAAACTCTTCATCTGAAACGCGGTTAAAATGGGTCGAGCTTCGACTGCCCATCGTAAGCCACGCCTTATTTGACGATCCTTCATCACCTCACCACAACGAAATTACGGCTCTATCTACTGAGAACCTATCCAAAAACACCTTGTCTCTCTTACTATTTAACGTCCGCTCTCTCCTCCCAAAATTGCCCCTGCTTAGAGAGCTTGCATTGGACCTACACCCTGACATCTTACTAGTTACCGAGACGTGGCTGACGGATCACACCCCATTAAACCACGTATCCATACCCGGCTATCAGGCCACTGCCAACAGTAGATCTGACCAAAGAGGAGGCGGCTGCATCATTTACACCAGACACATATTCACGGCGAGTAGGTTCCATCATCCTATTCTAGACAACATTCCAGACTCGGCCTGGCTCACTATCAAAGAAGATCAACAACTACTTCTCGTTGGATGTATCTACCGTCCTCCAAACCAGGGCAGGCACGAGTTTACAGCAATAATAGACGCATTCAACTATGTCTCTAACCTCCCCGTAACTGCTAAAATTCTAGCTGGTGATTTCAACGTGCCTGAAATATGCTGGCATCCCATGACATCACCCCCAAAACTCCATGATTTCCTTTCGTGTATCCATGTGGGTAATTGGGTACAGCATGTTTTATCCCCCACTCGAGGGAGAAATACATTAGACCTTATCTTCTCTATTGGTATCAAGAATTTAGATACCCAAATCTTAAATCGCTTCACCGGTAGTGACCATAAGATGGTATCCTGTGTTTTTACTGCACCTTGGCCTCACACTGATAAGTCAGCAGAAACACACCTTCCGATCTCCAATAAGCAATACCATAAAGCTTGCTGGAATAGTCTACCCTCTTTTATCCGTTCCCTAAACTGGGACGAATCGTTTTTATCTAATGACCTAGAGATAGCAGCTGCCCAACTGTATACTAATCTTCACTACTGCCTCGACAAAATCAATCCAGCCTCGGGGCCTATCATACGCAAACAGCGGAACTCTCTAGATCGTCCTAACGGTAACCTAGCCAAACTCCAACGAAGATTCACTAAGACAAGGGACTTCTCGTCGTATCTTCAAATAATACGTATATCCCGTACGATTCAATTGCGCTTGGATTCTTCTAAGAAGAAGCAGGAACGAGATGCCTTAAGCCACCCAAACAAGGTGGAAGCACTGGCCAGGCTAATGAAGGTCAGAAACAAGCAACCTAACCAAGACATCCCATATTTGAACTATAATAATAAATGCTTGCGTGACCCTCTTTTGATTACGGAGGCTTTCAGCACCTATTTTGCCTCCTCTTTAACGACGGATGACGCCACATCCTTCCCCGTTCTAGATCCGGTGACATCAGTAACTTTCTCGACGGTAGTGTTCTACCCTGATGAGGTTTTAGTCCATGTTGCAAGAACAAGACCGTCCTGCAGGCCAGGTCCAGATGCATTACCACCGACCATTTTTAGTCGAGGTGGCGAAGATGTTCCAATGTTGCTGACAAACATATTCAATTTGTCACTCAGGTGCAGTGCTTTCCCTTCTCAATGGAAAACTTCAACTGTCATACCTATGCACAAAAGCGGATCACGTCTAGATCCAGTTAACTATCGGCCGGTGAACCATACCCCGCTCGTGTCCAGAATCATGGAGAGAATGATCAAGGAAAGGCTGACACGTCGCCTTCTTAACAATAATCTAATCAACGCTGGTCAGCATGGTTTTCTGAAAAACAGATCATGTGCGACATGCATGACCGATTTCCTCAATCTGGTCACAGAGGCTGTCAATATTGGTAAATCGGCAATCGTGATCTTTTTGGACATGACCAAGGCGTTTGACCGAGTGTCCCACGTCCGGTTACTACAGAAGATCAAAACATATGGAATCGTGGACCCGATGCTCGCTTGGTTTGCATCCTATTTAACATCCCGAGACCAGGTTGTAAGTATAGGTGGAAATTTGTCCGAACCCCGTCCCGTAACCAGTGGGGTGATACAAGGTAGTGTGCTGGGCCCATTACTGTTCCTAATGTACGTTAACGATATATTTACCATTTTCCAACGGGGAGTTCCCTTCCTGTTTGCAGATGATATCAAAATCGTGTACACTTTTGATCCCGCGGCGTTAGCCTCTACCGTAGATGACATTACAAGGGAACTGCTCGCTCTCAGCTCCTGGAGTAATGATTGGAAAATGAGTTTTTCCGCCGAAAAAAGTAATATTATTACGTATAAATGTCACGTCCCCACTGGAAGATTTAGTATAAACGGCAAATTCATCCCCAATAACTCTCAGGTACGTGACTTGGGTCTACACTACTCATGTACGTTTGACTTTTCGGAACACGCAGCCATCCAGGTGGCTAAAGCACGCCGTACGATCGGGCTCATATCAAACGTTTATTTTGCCAGAAAGTCAACTAAACATTTTTAAGTTTCATGTCAGCCCTCTTCTGGAATATGGCTCAAACATTTGTTCCAACATGCCACAGAAAGACCGAATGACATTTGGGGACATCAAAACGGGCATTCACGAAAAAGCTCCTAGGTTCTTCTTCGTCCTCAAACTACATGAAACGTTGTGATCTGCTGAAAGTCGATCCCTTATGGCTAGGCCGCATGAGAAATAACCTTCTATTCTTTCACAATATCCTGAAGAATAAATCATGTAGTTCAGCACCGCAGCTGAGAACTCCTTCTACTTATCCATTACGTAGCAATGAGTTCTTGGTTTCTGTCCCTTTGCCGAAGCTTGCTCTTCGGTCAAACTTCTTCATTAACAAGTACGCTTCATTGTGGAATAAGCTACCACAACGAATTCGGGCGTTATCACCGACATCGGTGGCTTTCAAACAGGAAATAAGCATAGCCCTCACGGTGGACACGCTGACTAGGTTATACAATCCGTATATTTCAAGGGCTCAGGCCTTTGAGGTAGGTATAGGGTACTAATAAGTCGAATAACCGCTCTGAGCAACCTAGGCTCAATTAGACCCGCATAGGGTTGGCCCCACCGCTGCAGCAATAACGGAACTCAGCGGTTCATTCATACGATCTAGGACAGCAAAACAGTCCCAACTTTTTACCATCAACTTCTTCCTCCTGAAATATTCAACTCTGTGGAATAAACTCCCAGCTGAAGTCCGTTCCGTAGATTCCCTAATTATGTTTAAGTCTGGACTACACGTAGCTCTGGACATCCAAAAACTGATCGCTCTTACGAATCCTTATATGTCTTTTGATAGAGCTTATGAGGAAAACGCTGGATACTAACCTGAACCCTTGAGAATCTAGGATGTGCCACACCATACGCCGCAGTTGCCATCACCTAAGCGTAAACCTAACAGTTTACAATGCCTAAACAGAATAATTACCTCTAATCTATAACCACTGTCACCCCAATAGTTCCTTCTACTTGGACTCCTCAGAAACTACTCAGTATAGAACAACCACTATACCGAAAGAGACAGTAACAGCGTAGCGCCACGCAAACAGTAAGATAGTCCTACTCGCTCTGTCTGTTATTTCAAACCTATCTCATCGCCTCGTGCCAAACTGCGTTCTGCGTAAGCAAACGGTATTGAAGGTTATCATTACTAACCACGGGCAAATCATAAATCCTTTGAAATGCATACGGCTACCAAGCCTGTGTACGCAACTTCATCAGCCTGCAGCAGTATAGCTCAAATCCACTGCGAGCCTATTTTACCCATGCCCCACTCACATAGACCTAACCAATCCATTGTTAATTGTCTTCACATATTATCATAACCCACAGCTGGAACCACGTCCAGACTGCAATCTCCCTTTATTTCAGGTCGTTGTCTCCCACTATCTCAGTCGCCAAATTGGCTAACCAAGGATGCCGCTTTGACTCGTACGGACAGAGACTCAAGTGGAACCTACCATGGCAACTGGGACCGAAATCCAACCACACAACAGGAGATACCCTCAATTGCTTATCAGATCGTTCAGCATTTTCTAACGCAACCAACACGAATTCCAGCTCACGCGCATGCCGCTAACATACAGCCACACTCGGCTGATTGACTGACACATACTTTGCCCTGCCAGATGAAACTCACGCATTCGATGTAGTACGTTACCAGAATAACACTGAAGGCAAATGCGTCATCACATACATATATATTTGTCATTGAAGCAGCATAACGCTGAAGTCCATGCGAAGATTTTCCCACTTTATTATCCGTTAACACAGGTTATCTTTTCTCCGAACCGTAGCCGGCTGGAATTTGACTCTCCATTTCTCGAAGACCCTCCAGTTGCGCCTTCTCATTTCTGAATAGAACATGTTACTGGCCCTGAATCTAAACTCACCTTTTTATGGACTGCTGTTTCTCCCACATCCACCGGTGTTCACTTTCAAGAAACTGGCCTCACGTCCCCCTGCTTCAAATCTCATTCCGTTTACAGAACTCCAGTAAATCCGTCATTCAGGGTCTGCATTGTCTTCATGGATCGCTATCCTCTTCGCATGCGTCGATTTTCCACCCTTTTTTTCTTGTTCAAAATTTATTCCATCTGCAGAACCTTAGTTGGCCTCTGGTTCCCTGGGCTTGCATCATTCTTGTTATTAATGCCTCCTTAGCACTGCGCTAACGATTTTCTCGATATCTCCACTGCGCACCACTGCCTGATCCGGATTCGAAACCGGTTTAAAACTGCCGCGCAAACCATTATCAGAATGGTCCATTCAAACTTTTCCTGTCATTGTTTTTTCATCTCTAATACTCCCGACTTTCATACTTAGAATATGTGAACATTTCATCTTATTGAGTAACGTGTACACCATGATCATGCTTTAGCGCGTGCGTCTCGACCATGGCCGAGAAATATACCAATATTATTAATATTATATTATTAGACGAAGGAACCCCTCTTTTGATCTATGGGAGAAATAAAGATTTATCATGATAAGAATTCGGAAACCAGGTTTGCTGGCTTTCTCTTGGTGAAGGGAAATAGGGAGTGTCAAAAGTCAGTTGTTCGGGAAATGCCATCTGTTTATTGTAACAGCGTGCAACAAGAAAATCTTAATTACTGTTCTTTATTCCGCGGATTGCAAAACCTCTTGAACACATGAGATTGCTTGATTGACCCAAAGTGACGGCTGACTTATACGTGCATTGGTTTGTTCTGTGACCCTTAACCTACTTTTCCCATAGAAATTTCACTGATTTGGCCGCTCGAGCCTCAAGCGATCCCGAATTTGCTCGCACTTGGCTGACTTTGATTAACGGAGTGGTCACCGTTGAGGTTTGTACAGTTTTTGTGTCATATTCATGATTCTTCTATGAAGAACCTTATTGAAAACCACAATTCGAAGCTTGGCGCTTTTTGCTTTGTACTACGCTTATCTCAACGACCGCTAGGAGTCCGTTGCAAAACTCATCATCCCTCTGTTGAAAAACTTCTACTTACCCACCGGCTGTTAGTCTCCTGTACTCCGAGTTCTAGAGGGTGAAAGATTCTGTCCGACGGGTGAGTGTATAATGTCACCTGGATCAGCCTCTTGGTTATTGTTTGGGGTTTCCTCGTCTTCTGTCTTGCTATCGCCTCCACTGGTTTCCCCTTCCACACCATCATCTTCAGATTGTCTCAGATGAACCCAATTCCTTCTTATCCGACCATCTCCAGAGCGTACTGGGCAGAATTTCTTTGTTACATGCGATATTATCTCTCCTTTCATCCAAGACTTTTCCGTAGGTGATTTTGAGTTGAATCCGGGCTGTGCTATCTGGATGGAGTGGATACAGTGGTTTGCTGCCCCGGTCGCAATATCTTTTTTGAGCTGCCATTTGCTTTTTCAACTTCATCTGGACTACTGAAGGCGCCGCAATATCTGGGTGCAGCAAACCAGCACAAACTGGTAGGATCGTGTCAGTCCATCTTCCGAGTAGACGTTTTGTTGCGCTCGTTCCCATCCTCACGGAAAGCACTTTTCACAGCTCAAGCAGAGTGATTAACGAATCGCTGCTCCCAGAGTTGCACTTCTTGACTATCTTCTTCGCATTTTTCACAGCGACCTTTCTTTCACCGTTGGAGTGACAAGGGTCATGAATGTTGATGTGATGGCTGGACATTCACGTATCCGAGAAGCCCTGGAATTCCTAGCCGCGAAACTATGAACCATCATCGGAAATCACTGGAACCGGGATTCCATGTCGTGCAAAATTGCCCCTCGGTTTTCAACCATTCCTGCAGTTGTTTATGTTCTGAGATGATCGACTTCAAAGAAATCACTGTATTATTCATCGGTCACTAGTCAACTGTCCTTCCCATGACAAAAGATATACTACGTCACAATTTTCAACGCTGGTAAGGTAATAGCTCACTTCCATCGCTCTTATCTTTCCTTTTTGATCACGTTGTGTGCATGGTTCGCAATTCGCTACCATCTGTTTCATCTGCTCTGCCATACAAGGCCAGCAGTGTGTGGCCCGTGAGATTGTATAAGCTACAAGGATCTGCTTTCCTTGCTGATAATAAAGTTTGCGGTTATACTTTTGGAGACGCATTATCGTCGACCGAATTCTTCTTGGAGCTCGATATGGTGGCTTGTGATCCGAATGTATGTGCGGAAGTCGCTCAAGAGTGTAGTCATTGAACTTCCCTAGAGCACAAATGATTTTCATTGGTTCGCTTTCAATTTCAGCATATTTTCGCTCACGACTTGTTAACGTTCTACTACGTCAGTGGAGCTGGCGCCCATTTTGCAATAGAAAGGCTGCTAGGCCATGTTGTCTACAATCACTTTGTGTGCAAAGAGGTAAGGTGCATTCGTAATAAGCTACGGCTGGAGCCTTCCCGGTAAGCTGCTTGATGCGATTAAACGCTAGTTTCAGTTCGTCTGACCAAATACACTTTCCTCTCTCATGTGTTATTCGGGGGATCGGTCTCACCAATTCCGCTACCCGGGCAAGAATGTCCTCAAATAAAAATAACAATAATAATAATAATAATAATAATAATAACAAGAAGAATATTACTATCATTGGCTTATTTCGGAGACGCCCGAAGCATGCTATGTGCATGATGTCGTTGATACAGGTAATGGAATGGACAGATATGATTCATGAAAATGTGGAATTTTGCATGAAAATGTAGGGTAAAAAGGCTCAGAAGGGGTAATAAAGTGGAATGAAAATAGGATAAATGCAAGCAATCCATAGAGATTGTGGGGAGTTTAAATGAACTCAAGGGCGGATTTGAATGGACTCTCACTGAGTTTGAAAGTCAGGGTCAGATAGGGAATATGACTGGTCCAAGTGGATACATCTGAAGGACGACTGATAAACATGAGAAAGGATTTAAATCGGTATAAGGAACTGCAGTAGCAAGGGACGATGGAGAAAAAAGTGAGGTGCTCTGCAGTGGATTAGATATCAATAGACATTGGTACTCTTCAGTGGACGGTCGGCGGACAGGCACAAAACTCATCGTAAAACAAGGAGCGAGCAATACAAGACCTAGAGGGTTGTTCAGACGACAAAAATACTTAGAAGGGTTGGATACGGCGAATGTGAGGCACAGATGTAGGATTGATGGACGTATAACATGACGGTCGGTGGGAGGATAACAGGAGAAATGGCCGGTGAGAAACTGCAAGAATCGGAGGGCGTGCACATATACATATAGGCGCAAGTATATATATGTTTATATATATATATTTATACATAAATATATATAATACATAAATATAGATATAAGAGGAGCAGGAGCAATAAAAATGGGGTCCTAGAAAAAAACTATCAGTCATTGGGAGGGGTAGGTAAGGCTAGTGTAAATTACTTTTTGTAATTTGTATTTTTGACGATATCTTCGCTTGTTTTACTCGTGAGTAGCGTGTATATGCGTCATGAACCTCGAATACTTGTGATCCAATTCTCTGTTTTTACTGTACTGACACAGTTCAGATTTACCCCTTTCCGACGTATGGTGCGTGAGCATTTTACGTTATGTTCCCGACTTGATTGTTCTATGATTGTACATTCCCCTTGTAAGAAAATTTTGCAGAACGTTTCATTTACGCTTCTTGACCCATAATCTGTACCGCAACCGTGCTGCGCTACAGTTTCACATGACTCCTTGCTGAGTAAACCGTTTATGACCGCGCTGTCCCGATTTATCGGATAACTTTCTGTACTGTTGCTCCTGGTTGCTCACCTGGCTGTAAGTCATTGCATTTATGTATTTTTATGTATTGCATTGTTTAGAACCACGAAGTTACGATAAACACGCTTATACATTTGGAATTTGTTCTGCTGCCCGTAGCCGTGTACAGCCCATATCGTGCGTAAAGCTAGTGAGACTAAGTTTCCTGCTATATTGAAAGTTCAAGTAATCGGGATAGTTTCTGCATTTAGATCAAATGGTTGTAGAATTGACTTTGGAATATCGTGGTGAATTGTTTGCTTGTCAGATGCACGTGGCGGCCCAGCAGAGAGAATAAATTTATGCGGAAGCACAGAAGTGATGACGACTGTGAGGAGCAGTTCATTGAAGAGTGAGGATGAAGGATAAGATCGAAGAGAGCAGGTGAGAATTGGTCTAATTATCTGATCAATGCAGGTGCAATATGTGGTGACGGACCAGAGGAATCGAGTAATGACAGATCAAACGATTTGGAACTGTAAAAGAACATCATGACGTAACGTTGTCTTTACAGTCGGTGGAGCATGGAAAAGCAGACCAAACTGACAGTCACACAGGTTGGTCATCCCGTTAAAGCGTGAGACCCATTTAGGATTAGTTGGTGCCGGCATGTCTACAATCGGGCTTATTTTTTCCAGCCCCGGCTTGATGTCTGTGCTGTCGACAGTGTGGCCAGCCGTGAAGCTTGACGGCTGTTTGGAAAAAGTCAATGTGTCTCATTTTAGCTTGATTCCATCACGGATATATAGTTGCTCCCGCTTTTATATATATATATATCCATATATTTCCTCTGCTTCCTCCAGTCCTTTGCCGGCTAGTTCTATTTCCATCGTCTAGCTGCTCTTCATGAAAGCCGTCGATTTCTTCTAAAAATGTGCCTCACTTATACCGTATCTCGGTCCTTCCAAACCTATGACGTCATCTGACCCACTCTTCACGTCTCGCAGTGGTCGCTCACTGCTTCCAAATAGACACCTTCCATTTACTGCAGAGGGGCATACTTCATGGCTACCTAGTCCCTAGCTATACAACTAAATTTTTTGTCCTCCTTTTCTTCTTCTCTTTCTTTTTTCCTCATCGCGCCTAGTTACCACTGTTTCTCGCTCCGATTTCCGGTCATCCCCGTGCAAAACTCCCAAATCTCCACCTCCTTTATTGGCTCAGCCAGCTTTTCCATTTCACCCTGACTTTTATATTCGCCGGGAGCATATTTGAATCCATCCCTTGGTTTATTTAAATTTCCCATATTATTAATCAGTATGCATCCACTTATTTCCCCTTCGTCTCTTTTCTGAACCTGCCCACCCTGAGTTTGCTATGGAAATTTCTAAATTTTTCACGAATTTTGTCTGTTTATTTTATCGCTCGTTAAAATATTGCTCACCCTCCCAGCATGCTTCGGAAGTCTCCAAAATAAACCATTATTACTATTAGTATTATTATTATTATTTAGTCGGTGGCCCGGAATATTCAAGCTTTAAATCTCCAGATGACGGCAAGTTGGTTGGCCCTGTGGCAACAGGTTCCATGGAGCGGGAATTGAACATAGTGCTTCGCTGGTAGATTTCGAGGACCCACAGCCGACAAGGTAGGCCATCGAGCGCACTTAGATCGTCAAAGTGGCAAGAGCAATGGAACTTAGATTAATTATATCCGACGAATGTCAACTCGGACGTAAAGCTGCACGGCCACTCATTAGGCTTCTGGTGAACTTTACCGGCCTTAAGAAGCCTTCCCGTCCAGAAAACCCTGAGCTGCATTGCTACATACAAAAAGCTTGTTCGGCCACACCTGGAGTACAGTGCCCGGATGTCGCGGACTTTCTTGGTAAAGGGTGTCAAGCTTCTCGAACTGGTTCAGCGACGCCCCACAAAGTGGCTGTTTGGCCTAAGGTTCCTCGCCCACGAGCAGGGACTCCAGGCAACAAACCTGCTCCCGCTAAAGCACCAGAGGTGTAACGAGGACCGAATAGAGGCTTTGGAGGCCCTCAAAGGTTGGATCGCTCTCAAGGATTCGGCCACGCAGCAGTTGATCCTCAAAGATCGTACAGCCATGAGAGAGCACCCACTGAGGTAGTGGAAGGAGACAGTTCTAATTTGCTTGAAAGAAAATTCCTTCGTCGTAAAAGGCGCAAACCATTGAAACCTGCTCCCGACGGGAGTAACAACCGATGGAACGGTTGTGGGATTTGAGCACATGCTAAGCCGCTTCTCGGACAGTGTGTTTATCGAAACCAGCAGGTAGGTGGCCCACCCCATCTATCACTGATTTTCACTTCTCTTGCCCGTACTACCACAGTTACTATGGTAGTTCTTCGGCCTATTTCGTCTGTACATGTTCTCAACTTTCAGCCTTCAAACCTCAATACTTCTTCCACTTCCAGCTGCCTACTACCCTTCCACCACCACCTCTCACGTTCTCTCACTACCTCTCACGTTCCGCCTTCTTAAAGTTAAGTCCCTGAGGTAGGTGGGGCTCGGGCTGAAACGCCCCAATCAACAGCGATCCCGTGAGTCTGTTAAGGTTGGGCACAGCGGCTGAAAGTCCTCCCTTCCTTTTATCCCCAACACACAACCGAATAATACTGTTCTCTATCTGTTGTGGCACCGAGTGATCCAAAGGGCTCACCGGGCAAGAATCTGAACTAACTTGGCTATTTCATTTGACCTGACTTGATCAAAGGCTTTGGCAAAGTCGATGAAAATAGCATGAGATTTCCGTCCATCAACGAATGCTTGTGTTAGAATGTCCATAACATGCAGCATATTAGTGAAGTAAGATCTATGGGTGGGAAGCCGATCAGGGACAGGGCAATTGGTCTCAGCCCTTTGGGATAATCTAGAACGGCAGATTTCAGAATGCTTTCAAAGAGCCTGCAAGGTGTGTTAGGGATACCGATCGGTCAGTAACTTTCCAGAAGATGACGGCTTCCCCCTCTTGAAAATAGGGGTGATCACTGCTTTTTCCAACTAAGGAGGAAAAAACCAGTGTTTGGACTTTTAAGGCAAGGCAGAGAGCAGGAAAAGGACATAACCCCTGTTGTTTGTTTAGGAATTTTGGGGTGGATCGTGTCCGGAAAGATAGGACTGTGAGGATTGGGGAGACAAAGCTTTTTGAATGCATCATTAAAAGATATCAAATTGTTCTAGCAGTGGGTGAACTATGGAGTTTCCGATCACTGAATGCACAATCGTGGAAGAAGCATTGACGAAGGAGTTAAAGTCGGACGTAAGGGCTCCGGCCACTTGTTCTGGAGATCGATTTCCAGTTCCCGGTTGGTGCTGGCGAACTGGGGCTGCAAGTCATTCCTGATCTGTTGAAAACTATTCCCTTTTGAGGGGTCTGTTGCTGAGATTAGAGATTTCACACTTAGACCATCTAGTTACGAATCCAACTTTCAGCACTATGTAGTCACTCTTTCCAACTGGAGGGAGAGGGAAGACCACGGCTATGGAGTGGCTCTCGTTGGCGATGAAAAGAACTGAAATAAATTAGTCTTGGCCTAATCTGTATCCGGAATTAAACCGGACGTGCTGGGTCCAAGTAAACTGTACTATAGGTCTAACCAGAAGCTCTCTGAAGTTGCCGTTCGAAGAGTGAAGTCTAACCCAGTTCACCCCAGGGGTATAAAACCACCTGGCAGTAAAAGTTTCGTAAATGGGGATTGGACCCTCATTTCATACCCCGTTCTGTGCGAGCACTGCTGGATTTGGCAGTGCAAGCTGGAGACCTGTAGATGGCTCGTATCTAGCGGGCTTCACTCGGAGACAAGGTAACTTTGGCCCACATACAGTCTATAAGAAGGATGGGATCTAAATATGAGATCAATACTGGAGGCAGAATCCAGCCAAGTTAAAGGACCACGCCAAGTGGCTGACCCATCACCGAGTCTTCATGGACCAACACTTACCCATCGACAGATGTTTTGTTCTCATGGTAGTGCGATGTGAGCCATGCCTCGGTGGCGACAAGAATGAAAGTTTTCTGATCGGCCATCAACTGTCTCAGCTCCAAGACCTAGTTCTCAATGCGGAGGCGTTTACCGGAGAGGCAAATTACCAACCCTCCATGAGAGACTGAAGAAGCATCGGATTCAGAAGCTGGTGGGGAAGAGGAAGTTAAAATAGAAGGGGGTGTTGGGGACGTTGGAGGTGCTAGGAAATGGCAAAAAGATGAGATAAGTACTGGGTTGAGTCTGGATCCTCAGAGAGGCGGTAGGTAGGACGGGTTTTGAGGAAGGATACCGTTTGTGTTGACTATCTGCTACGGATCTGGGGGTTTACAAACCATGAAATGAGAAAAATGAGGTTAGATAATTGTGGCTTACTTATACAAGCTTAGATTTGCGCTGGCATGGCGCTGCCCATGGCTGGGAAGTTAACGAGCGGCTTTTTGCTCCACTTTATTCTGAGAGCTTGAAGATTAGCTCGGCAGCTTCGGGCCAAGCAGCGAAACTATCTCTACTCGTCAAATCACCTGGGTGGAAGAAGGCTTCTTTGGCTCTTTCACAGGAAAATTAGATCCTTTTAAAAGGCTCAAGCTGCAGCCGGTCGTGAGCTGTTTGAGTTCACTAGGTGCACTAACAAAGCAGTTGCTCAGAGAGGCACAAAGTCCAAATGGTGGTGCTTCTTAATAAAGAGCAAACTCTTGGTGCATCTTTTCACCCTCCGATTCCCCGAAAGGTTTTTAAGACACGTCCGGTTGCCTTGTGTGACCTACGTAGCCAGACCAGCGAAGCGCTTCAGAGCAGTAGGTAGCTGCTTTCTGAACTCTAACGAGGCTATCTGATTTGGCAGCTGTGCATGGGTATGCTGGCGCAGCATAAAACTCCAAACCGATATGGCACATGTGTGGAGCAAGAAAACCGAAAAGAGACCATTCCCAGGGAATGGCCAACTGCGCAAAGGAAACCCCATGTCGATGCACATGCCTCATCTGAACAAGTTCTCAATTTAGGTTGGGTTACAATACCACCCACAGACGGCCTCTGCAAACTATTTTTCTTGACTGCCCCGGAGTGCTCGTAGATCTACACTGACTGCAATAGACCGATGCGCAAGTGTACAGACTTTCCTGGGTTTATTGAAAAGCACCGCGTGTTAACTCACCACACCAAAGCATTGGGGTTGGTCTGCATGGATTCCCTAACCTGAGCAGACCAAATGAATTGCCAAAGTTTCGAGAATCGGTACGAAAAATACACGATCAACTAAAACTGGTTGGGCCTTTATTGATTTGCGTAATGAATAAAGACGAGCTAGGTACTAAACCCTGGTAAGCAGCACCGGATGCCTAGAAATGTCGGAAGTATGGGACTGTGTCAGACGCATCACTGAAAAAACTTGAAAATGCTATCAGTAAAGGAGGTCAGAAAACCCTTTCCGCTCGTCAGCACTAATATTACAAACAACATTAGTTCATTCATACGAAATAACTTTACCGGAATCCCGACCGTTTGTTTCACAGCTTCAAGTCTTTGTCACAAATCATACTCTCACCAATGCCTCCAGAATGAGTGGCCCAGCTTGAACTTAGCTGTGACTGCTTTTCGTAACCTAATCATCGGTTTCCAACTCTCGGCTGTAATTAGGCTGCAGTTGTTGATTTGTTGTATAATCTGGAGTTTAAGGGCCCAGTAGAAACACTATTGAGCTGTGGCTGTAGCATAAGTGACTAAGCTGTAGTATGTGGCAAAAATTTGAAAACGGCTTTGTTTTCAGTTGCTTCGGAACTGGTCGCTCAGAGCTGCTCAGACATTCGAATGACTCCACTCTGCAGTACTCAAGATCCCTGGTGGACACCGAGAAACTAAATTATGCAGCAACTTGGCTAATCTTTCCGAATCCAAGAACAATGCCCTGCAGGTGAACTCAACCTTTCTCCCTAGGCTTTGCTCGCTTTTCTTGCTGGAGCCTTATTATACAAGGTTGTTCTGCCGTCAGTTCAGTTTTCCGTGGAGCCAAGGCTGATCTGTTTTCAGGCAAGCTGAGAGTAAGAAAAGCGGATGGAAATTCAGAAATGGGTGAGACAGGTAATTTGCCCAGGGCAGGGGAAGAGGCGGAATTGGCGGCATTACTTCTGGAACAGAAAGAGGAAGAAGAAAACATTGTCATCAATGCAAGTAAACACGTAAAAATCCCCCCAATCATTAAGACATATATGCACTCTTCAGGATATGCAATTTAATCTTGTCGGTCCCCGAACAAATACAACACAGATCAGTCGTTACATTTGAGCACTTGCTCATATTTCGCTCACGAACACCGTGGCATCCTTTTGATTTGGTTTCTGAACGCCATGACGGTCGTTTCTGATAATGGCTTTACTGAACTCTGATTGTGATTGGTAAACGATGTGGCCGTGCATTTCAGGCTATTACATAATCTTCATGCGTATTTTTTTATCCGGGACCGTAGGAACTGCGAATCAATTTTACTCTGACTCCGTAATCCGCTAGTTTGGCTTGGCGTGACTCACAATCGGAATAACTTTATTGTAATCAATTTGGAATTTTCACAGGAAAACAAATAAAAAGGCCAGGGAAAAACAACAACAAACCGAAGCTGGACGAGAAATCATTCAGGAAGCCCCAGGAGATATTTTTGGACGGTAATTGTTCATAAGCTATCGCTAGGTTTGCTAGTACTCTGAGGGCTACTTCAAACATTTCAGCCATCGATACAAAACTCAAATGCCGTAGGTTTAGGACGCCGAAGGGATAAGTAGGTTAGGGCGACGAGCTGCTTTTGAGTACTTGACGGGGTTTTTTGGGCGTCACTCCCGAAGAGCAAATGGTCGCTTCAGCTAACTGGTATCGGAATAAAGGGAGCTTCCTAAGGCTACGGCCGCATCACAAAGCTAGCCTAAGTGTTTTGGTGGAGGTCAAACATCGGCAACCACTCAAGCACCATTCCTCGAAGAGGCAACTCATCAGCATGTAAGGGGTGTGAAACTCTATTCAGCCTAGCTGACGTCCTCGCTTTCGAAAATCGGAAGCAGACGAAAGATGGGAAAAGGCTACTGGTTTTGGAGCGTGCTTTATTTGTCCGAAGGATTCATGTGGTGATTCTGAGAATAAATTAGCTTTACCATTCTAGTCCAGGACAAAGTTGTCTTAGTCCGAGAAGTGATCGATTAAGCAAAGGTAAATTTCACACAACCAGATTTATGTGAGCACAGATAATTCCACATAAACTATGTAGCCGCAATGTACCCATCGATAAGAAGGTCCTCAAATTCAAACAAAATCGGTCGTCTAACAATATTCCGTTAAATTATGATGACTTCTGAAAAGCTAGCAATCAAGGTACTGAGTGCCCATGTGCTTCTACAAAAAGCCCTTGCATAAATATGCTGCAATTTGCATGCTTTTCAGGCGATACATATTTGTGCAAGTTGGTGTATTTCTAACTTTATTTTGGGTAGTTCAATCGTCACAATTCTCATCCATCAGCGGTGTATTGAGTGAAAATAAGCTGCAGCCAAAATGGATGCCATAGAAAACACCATTACTTGCTGCACAACTCAAAGAAACTGATTTCAGTGGAAACCCCGAGGCTAAGTACGGTTTGCCCGATTTCTCACGCTGGTAATAAGCTCATCCGCTTGGGAGTTATGGCAGTCGGCAAGGAAGCTCCAGTTGGGGTAGCAAGATCATCGGTCTTTGTAGATAGATCGGCAGTGGCTCGGATATCACTGTGATGAAGAAGGAATTTACGGAGAGATAAGAAATCAGAGGGATCACTCTTCACTGGTAGTGAGAACGGCGGGTGCACCCGGATCATGCAGTCAATCAAACTGCACCTGCGACTACTTTTCCAGGTCAACAACAATAAGGTGGAGAGTCTACAAGCATTCGCCGTTGAAGATCTGCTGGCATGGGCACCTAAGTACGTCTAATTGAGCCATATACAGTGGCTACATTTCGACGGAGTCACAATCAAAAAGTGGCAGAACGGTGAAGTAGATCTGCTGATCTGTTGTGATGTACCAGAAGCACACTGTGCCCTGAATCAAAGGATAGGAAGCCGCAAAGCACCGCATGCCGTAGGCGCAATATTTGGCTGGGACTTGTATGGTAGCACAAGCGGAAGATACAGCCTGCAGACCCAAATCAACTACAGCTCGGTGGAAAAGGCGAACACTGAGCAGGCATAACGACAGCTGTATAAAGCCGAATCTACCGACGTGGCTATCGATGAAAATGTCCCGTCGCCAGCGGATACGTTGGCCCTGAATATGGTAACCAAGAACGCCAAGTATATGGTTGATCTTCTTAGGGTTCCTGTGCCATGGAGACAATGCCGAATAGCCCACGAGAAGCCTTGAAAAGATGAATTCCTCTGAAGTGGGCCAATTTGGAGAACGCAATGGAGGATGGCGTATATCCGAGCCATGCGGCATAACATAGACTTGGGTTATATTAAAAAGGCAGGCGCGGCAGTAATTAACGCCAAGTTGATGAGGTGTTCACCTCGTCACCCGGTCATAAGTCTAAAGAAACCGGTAAAAGTCAGAGTGTTCTCTTATTGTGCCTCAAAATAGCAATGTGTCACTCAAACATCGTATACTACGAAGCCCAGATTGGAAGACATCACCAGTAGAAGTTTTGTGCACTTTCCGGCTCCTTGATCAGCGAGGAGCCTCTCACGACTGGTACCACTGCACAAATTCTAGCCTAGGGATGGAAGCAACCTTCAGTGAGGCTACTCTCCTCCTCCCGAACGCTATCTGTGAGGCCCACCGTTTTCCTCTACCTTGCAGCCCCAAACCACCAGCCTGTAACCCACTTCTGATGCCCCTGAAAAAACGTGGAGTTGAACATTGCTTGCGCGCTAGACTCCTGTCAGATGTATTGGTATCTTGATTTTTTCAAGTTGTTCTGGGCTGTTGCAAGAAGAACACTTGGTCTAGGGCAATTTTTTGTTTATTAGCGCACAACTAGTCGACTGATTGTACCCACGGTGGCTTTTTTATTGCTCTTTCGGGTTAAACTTCGTCACATTTGGCTTCTATGACTGTTGATTCCCAATTTCTTTATTCTTTCCACGGGTCCTAACTACATGTTCCTGGGACCCCCTGCACCCGGAATGAATGGGGACCTTTGCCCAGTGCGTGCCCTCTGCCAGCCTCGTTTTTCTCCCTGGGAGTGAGCTGCCAGTGAAAGGCGTACTGGAGACCGACCCGGTGCTTGTTTAGGAAGCTCTATGACCGAGTCTTTCTCTGGTCCACTTTAGACAAATCTCCATCGTGCTTGCCTGCCTAGAGCAATCCTTCCAGTTGTATTGTAAAACCGGCCGCGCCGTTAGTTGCCTCCGTTGTTCTGCAGAGATTTTCCCAGACCCGTTCTTCTTTGGCACGGCCATAAGAGCAAGCTCCTTCCAGGCAATTGCCATGGCGAACTAAAGCTTGATCAGTCATTGAGACTTGACATTGGAGACGGGATTTTATCCTCGTGGCTGGTCGTTTGAGTGGGTCAAGATGGAACATGGACCCATCACTTTTGGCAATCTATTGAACTCCAAGCGTGCCCTCCACGTGTAACGAGGATCCCAAAACCTCTCTCACACTCGGTTTTCTCAGACTTCCGAACAATTCTTAGAACCTCAGGCCGGCTGGAAGTTCATTCTCTAAGCCTGAACCCTCCTTTCTGTTAAATGGTAGTCAGTTCGGGCAAATGTTGTATGGCCCAGGGCGAGTCTTCAAAGGAACGTGGAAAATCGTCTGCGTAGCAGTGGTTTACTGTTCTTCCTAACAGACTGCTAGTGCCGCCGAAATGCTTTTGGTTTCCCGTAAAGCAAGGCTCGCGTGGAAGAGCGAAGATACTGTTCCATATTGGTGAACCGTCAGTCTGTACTCGCCCGGTTCCTGGTCTGTGTTGTCTTCGGGCGACAAAAGAAGACGGAAGGCCTCCCTGTCTTTGACAGGCCCCGTAACTTGTGGGGAAATTCGGCGTATATCCTAAGAGGCGGCTATTTCTCCCGGCCGGAAAGTGCACAAAACTTCTACTGGTGATGTCTTCCAATCTGGGCTTCGTAGTATACGATGTTTGAGTGACACATTGCTATTTTGAGGCACAATAAGAGAACACTCTGACTTTTACCGGTTTCTTTAGACTTATGACCGGGTGACGAGGTGAACACCTCATCAACTTGGCGTTAATTACTGCCGCGCCTGCCTTTTTAATATAACCCAAGTCTATGTTATGCCGCATGGCTCGGATATACGCCATCCTCCATTGCGTTCTCCAAATTGGCCCACTTCAGAGGAATTCATCTTTTCAAGGCTTCTCGTGGGCTATTCGGCATTGTCTCCATGGCACAGGAACCCTAAGAAGATCAACCATATACTTGGCGTTCTTGGTTACCATATTCAGGGCCAACGTATCCGCTGGCGACGGGACATTTTCATCGATAGCCACGTCGGTAGATTCGGCTTTATACAGCTGTCGTTATGCCTGCTCAGTGTTCGCCTTTTCCACCGAGCTGTAGTTGATTTGGGTCTGCAGGCTGTATCTTCCGCTTGTGCTACCATACAAGTCCCAGCCAAATATTGCGCCTACGGCATGCGGTGCTTTGCGGCTTCCTATCCTTTGATTCAGGGCACAGTGTGCTTCTGGTACATCACAACAGATCAGCAGATCTACCTCACCGTTCTGCCACTTCTTGATTGTGACTCCGTCGAAATGTAGCCACTGTATATGGCTCAATTAGACGTACTTAGGTGCCCATGCCAGCAGATCTTCAACGGCGAATGCTTGTAGACTCTCCACCTTATTGTTGTTGACCTGGAAAAGTAGTCGCAGGTGCAGTTTGATTGACTGCATGATCCGGGTGCACCCGCCGTTCTCACTACCAGTGAAGAGTGATCCCTCTGATTTCTTATCTCTCCGTAAATTCCTTCTTCATCACAGTGATATCCGAGCCACTGCCGATCTATCTACAAAGACCGATGATCTTGCTACCCCAACTGGAGCTTCCTTGCCGACTGCCATAACTCCCAAGCGGATGAGCTTATTACCAGCGTGAGAAATCGGGCAAACCGTACTTAGCCTCGGGGTTTCCACTGAAATCAGTTTCTTTGAGTTGTGCAGCAAGTAATGGTGTTTTCTATGGCATCCATTTTGGCTGCAGCTTATTTTCACTCAATACACCGCTGATGGATGAGAATTGTGACGATTGAACTACCCAAAATAAAGTTAGAAATACACCAACTGGCACAAATACGTATCGCCTGAAAAGCATGCAAATCGCGGCATCGTCACTTCTTAGTTTTTTCCGGTACTCGCACAACGGTAGCGCACTCAGTAATGGATTATTGGCTGATAAACCTTTTAAGATTCGGAGCAGCTCTTCTGAAATTGTTACACTGATGTCCACTTGTTCATTGCTAATCGCATTCCATATTTTTCCGATTTTGGTGCCTCTGGTGCAGTGATAAGTTACTAGATAAACCAATGGCTGAAGGGATGGAATGGGGCCTTAGTCCACCCAGTGCCAGTAATTGTGGTTACGTTTGGCAAGACTGATATCGCTGGTCAGGAAAATACTGACGACTGTAATCTCACGGCAAGTCCGGGATGACAAGATCCTGAATGACCTACCAACTAAAGTAGAACGTATACTGGAAAACAGACCTCTAGTGCCAAATGTCCCGGATCCGGTAGGCGTCCGACAATCACTCTCAGTGGATTTTTCTCATTGCGACCTGATGTAGGAGCGACCAATCCCAGAAACCTGCGTGGAACTTATATCTTTGGACGGAGACTAGTGAATCAACTGACACGGGCATTCAATCCTCTGTTACCGTCTCATGGTACCTATCTGGTTGAACATGGAAAGGTGTGCACTTGCTTTTCGCATTCTCCTCTACCACCTTCACATTCTAATCGGCCCTGCGACATCCATCGCTGAGGATCTCAGATTGTCTTATTTCAAGTTACTGTTTTCATGTTGAAACATAACCAACCACCTTTAGTGAAGTGAACAATTTCCTTATCGGTAACCAGTTTTCCCCGGCAACTTTATATGTCGTCACTTTGACAGTTCGCTCTTCATTTCTAGATGTAACACTTGTCTGCTCGTTTTTTCCTGTCTGCCTTAGACCGCCAGCACTTATCGCTTTCTTCGTCGATTGATGCATTTTATTCTGTATCCACCCAAGTAACCACGATCTTTGCTTAAGTTTCCTTGGTACCACATCCTTTCTGTGTGATGCCACGGCACGTTACACTTACAAAACAGTCATAATTAGCCTTCCATATTCCTTCCATGCACTCTATCACCATTTTTCGCCAGCGACTCCATATTCGTCGCAGCTTTGCACCTCAGCTCGATCTGTCACCATTCTTGCGTGTGTATACCATGGTCCATTCATTATTCTGTGATCATGGCTGTCTAATATTTTCCCTTTGCACTGGCTTTCTTCCTTCTTCTGGTAGTCTTTTTCTCCACGTCCAGAAGTACTACTCGTCTGATATATCTCTGCATTTCCCTAATTATGCACGCAGAAACCATTCTGCCATGTTGACCGTTCCTTTTTGCCTCAAATATACGTGAGGGTTCCACTTTCGTTCTTTGCCCTAGATCAGTCTCACGCGGCCGCGCTGCTGGTTGACGTCACATGAACACAGCATTGAAACTTCACCTCGCCGAGATATTCAGTAACTGGTGTACACTTTGTTTGGACTTCATATGCCCTGATTCGCCACTAAGTCATTTCTGGTCTCCGTAATCGCCCTGGCTGTGTGACCGTGATTTATTTGTCACCATATTCCTATCCACTTCTTGGTTCTTCTTGCCTGTCCTACCATACGGTGTTCAATTCGCGGATAGAATACCTTTTTTGGTCGCTTCATTGAATCTGCCCTGGCAACCCTTCCCACCGGATGTTTTGACCATCTTCCATGAGTCCAACGCCACCTTCAAGCTGCCATTTGAACTCTTATTGGGATGATACCCTACCGTCCTATTTCACTCTATTTCTGATATTCAATCCCCGTCCGTTAGTGAGTTCCCTACTCACACCTTTATCTTTCCTTCCGGATTGCTACAGACTCTCCCCATCTTCCATTGCGTGTCAATCTTCCCTTTTCCATAAAAAGCAATATAATCCAAATATCTGTTGATTATTCGGTATTCTCCTGCTATTTTGTCCATTTCCAACATCTTTCTTGCATATATCCTGCTTTTTTTAGTGGCCTTACATGCCCTCACCCGTCTTGATCAACTGACGTTGAAATTTGAATTTGTCGGGCCTTATCGTAGCCACTAGTACTGCCGATCACCTAACCCTTATCCATACCGTTTCATTCAATCACCCTGGCACCCCGTAATTGCAGTGATTCAACGTAACTGTAACAACGGCTCCTGCACCACAGCATGTTTCGGGGTTTTCCGAGATATACCTTTGCTATTATTATCGGACGAGGGAGTGTTTACAAACAATGCAACTCCGACAAAAGTGAATCCCCGAAAAGGTCGTTTAAAAGTGGCGACGTCGTCTTCCTCGTGGAGAGCCACTTACAAAAAGCCGAATGGCCCCTTGGAATGACCAAGGGCTGTCTTACTGAAACTGATGGCTTCGCATGCACGGCGGCCGTGGAAACAACCAAACGAGACTTTCTGCGAGAAGTCCTTGAAATGCTTTTGCTTGAACGGGATAGTGGCTAGGGCCATCCCGACTCGACAGGCCAAGCCCAAAACGAGGTCAGAGAAATATGCCACCGAACCGCCGATGCTGAATGAAGCTGAATTCATCTCATCTAATTATCACGTATCCTCCAAAGGTCCAAACAGTTCGTGCAACCTCGAAGTAACTTTTGCATCCACTCCCGTGCGAAGTTCATAATTTACGATGAACGTAATTTTTTGAAGCTCCAAATTAGCACGACTTGAAATTGTTTATGAAATGGCGAGAATTTAAGAACTAACGTTTGCTGGCTTGTGTAGAAATGTCTCTATTTCTGGAGCTTTCTCGTTGCTTCATTATTCAACCTGTGTTCTTGTTGATACAGTTCTGGACGCGAATTGGTTCTTGAAGTGATAATATTACAAGAGGAATTCTTAAACGCTCCAAGCACCCGTACGGCTACTTCCATTCTTCTTTGAGAGTTCTGCCTTTATAGGACTATGCATTTTGCTTTCTGTAAGGGAGACTTTACTTCTCCACAGTTCCCGAACTGCGTGCGCACCATGGCTGTGCCGAAGAGTGTATCCGCATATACCGCCAGAAGGTGTCGTCACCAGGAGAAACTTCCCGACTTGAATATTTGGAGCGGGCTTCCAGGAAACTCCAAAAATATGCCTGCAGTTAACCAGCGATGGGCTGGACACCAAGCTGGCGGCTCTGACTTTACGGTCCAGGCAGGTTCGGGTGAGTCGGTAATTGTCAACCCCTTGGACACTGACGGCCTCAACGAAGGAGGTAGTGGGCAATGTGGTGCGCATTTGTGGAAGTCCTCCCCAAGCTTCGCCACATACTTGCACTCTTTAGGATACGCAATTTAATCTTGTCGGTCCCCGAACAAATACAACACAGATCAGTCGTTACATTTGAGCACTTGCTCATATTTCGCTCACGAACACCGTGGCATCCTTTTGATTTGGTTTCTGAACGCCATGACGGTCGTTTCTGATAATGGCTTTACTGAACTCTGATTGTGATTGGTAAACGATGTGGCCGTGCATTTCAGGCTATTACATAATCTTCATGCGTATTTTTTTTATCCGGGACCGTAGGATCTGCGAATCAATTTTATTCTGAGTTGATTGTACATTAGATTGGCCGGGCTTTGCTGACTATCGGAATGGCCACTATAACCAGAGAAGAAGTTGTGGGTGCATGATTGAGCATCGACTGTCCATCGCGCAACCTAAGTGATTGCCACATGCAGAACAATACGCCAAAAACAACACCCGCGCTTTCAGCGGCAGAGCCTTTAGTGGATTACCGCTTTGATTAATCTATAATTAAACCGCAGTCACTTAATGGTTTTCGTCCACCTACCGAAGGTGTGTAGAACAGTTTGCATATTGCAATGGAAGCAGAATTCGGGACGATGGCCAGCTTTTACTTGATGTGTCGCATCACCCTGAGGCCTTTACTCGCTAGAGACCATGGAGAGGATTAATAGGGTGCCACTTACGCGTCCTCAGGTCTTGCGGGCTAGGACCGTTGATGAGCAGTGAATTCAGTATCCACGATTTGCAGTACTGCGTCCCGTGGGGCATGGATTGCTTGGAGTAGCTCCGGTGAACTTGCTGCCGATAACAAGGCTGAACGGCGTTAACAGTCATCCAATTGGAAGAATTACACATAAAACCTGCATCCAGAAGGGACTGTTCACCCCAAAACGGTGCAGGTTATTGTTAGTCGCAGCTGATTGATGCTCTGTAGGTAAGTTGATGTCACTGCTTCCTGTCTCGCGGTACATCCGGTCGCTGAGAAATTCCTAAAGATGTCGAAGCTTGTTTCTCGTGCCTCAGCTGTGGATCTTTGCCGGACGACGGTCCTGTTTTAAAACCATATTCAGTAACAAGTTGTCCGGAATGGCACCACCCTGTACTGCATGGCTCACAGAAGTTACCAGCCGACCGACTTATGCATGTTTCAACACGAGAGCTGCAGTTGGATAAGCTAGGTACGGATGATGCAGAAAAACCCAGCCAGCGAACCAACAACTGTGGGGCTACTTTTGGGCAAGGGTCTAGTGTCAGTTCAGGCTGGCTACCGGTACTAGCCGACGGGCCGGGAGGCTGTGTGGAGGCCCACTGTCTGCTGGAAAGCGGGTTCGATGTGACTCCAATAGAAAGAGAATTTATGAGGCTGGTGGGCCTGAGGCAACCCTCACTTCGCTTTCGATTGTGACCCTGAATAGGGCTAACACTTGAAGTTTGGGAATAACGGAGCAGCGCATAAGCTCATTGTTAGGAGGAGACTTCGTGAGTATGGAACGGGCCGTCTGTGTTAATGGGCCACCAATTCAGGCAGTTCAGTACTGCTCAAAAGCAGACTTTTACTCTTGGCCCCACATACTCTGCATCAAAATGTAGAATCTGTAAGATTCGGGAGTGCAAATGCCAATGGGTGCTGACGTTCCAGATAAGCATTGAGCATCCAAGCAAAAAAGCCGGCAAAACAAGCAAACTTGTGCTGTGCGTACAGTTTTAGGATTGGTTGTTCTTCGACCAACAAATCAGGAACGGCCTTTCGTGAGAGAGGCAAACCACACTGAGAGAGAAATCTACTCCTCAGCGCAACAGATCAGTCGACCATACAACTCCAGTTTTCACGACTGAGATGCACTGAAAAGTTCCTCTCGCCGGACGACAAACACGCTGTTGATGTGGTTGCCAACGCCATAACCTTGTTGGATGGACACTTAATTTGCCTTTCCACAGAAGAATCCTCTGACAGAATTCCAAATAATTTTAGTGTGGCCAAGAGAAGATCGAACGGGCCGGAAAATATTCACAAGTGATTCTGAATTTTATGGTAAATGCTCTAAAATACAAGGCGGGTATACAAGCAGGCACCACTCCCAGTTAGTGCCCGATAAGCAGTTAAAACTGGGGGTTTGAGCCTCAGTGGTACTTTATTTCATAAGTTCGTAATCAATTTCGTAGACCTCACCTATCAGAAAGAATCGCTGGATGTTTTACCGAGGCCTGAAGTGGAGCATCCCACTTTGAAAATCAGTGAGTTCTGGATAATTCCGGGAGGGACTATGGAATCCCAGCGGAAAGCCGTGGATGACACATGTCAGTTCTCAATTATAATACTCGGGAAACCTCAAACGAAGCTTGGATTGTAGTTCACAGTGTCGTCGGTCAGCTCCACTCAGCAGAACCGGTTGCGGCAAAAAAGCACCAATTATACACCAGAAATGCTGCAAATATGCCACTATCTCCCCCAGTTATCGCCTATTTTTCATCGTACCCGTCTTCATCTGCGCCATCTTAGCTTACCGCTTCTTACGCCCGGCAAAATCTACTTTCCCTAGCTCATAGTTATCACGGGGTTAAAAGACCGTTTCCGTACTAGGCTTACCATTCATGATCCTTTTTGCCAAGGACTTATGCCAAACCACCCGCTTGTCCCATTCGCAAACTTGACCAATCCTCGAGATAAAACTCGCCCCTGTTTACCCCATTTACCGATATATTTGCAAAAAGTCACATTTATTGTTGCCAAACGCTTCCGTTCCAAAAAATCCAAAAAGTATATTTCACTGAGGAATAGTTGTCTCCAGAGCATCTCAACAGTAGACGATATTGTGATAGTTCGCTCTCTATCAGTCCTTCTGTTTGCCCACACGACTGTAGCATTGCAGTATCTTCACCTTGCAAAGATTCATGCCCTCCCCATATATTCACATCTGAGAGTCATATGTATCGCGGCGTTTTGATCTTTCGCCATCACATGATCCACCTTTTACAAAGAATATAAACAGATAGTATTTTGACTGTCAACTACGTCACTGCCAAAATTAGCAAACGTATTCAACGGCTGTTTGGTGCATTTCCACATCCGATTTTCTATCCTGGTAAATCCTCCCAGGCAGTTTTGATTCTTGCATCTCCCTGGTCTTCACATTCAACCCTTAGACAACGATAACCATACGTAAGTACTTACTTGTCAGTTAAATGCTCATCTTTGCAAACCGTGTATCTGCGACTATCATGGCTACGCATCACAAATTAATCTGTCGTCCAGTTTCCATTTCCAATTTGGTGCATCACATTCCACCTTTCTGAAAGTAAGCAATGTGCGCAACGATTACATGTTTACGTCCGGTCACTTCTTTCAGCATCACCTAGGCAATCTCTCTACAAATGAGTCCTTCACTGGGTATTTAACTGACTCAGCCGATATTTGATCGCTGAAGGTTACAAGGGTAATCTTCGAAAGACTTTGCTTGTTCTTTGTCTGCAAATTCATCACTTTCATCGTCTGATTTCCAATCCAAAGCCGCGCCATACTCCTCAGAGCGCTATAGCTGGTTCATGTCTCCCTTGGAAACTCCTTTTTCCTCAAGGTGAACAAAACTTTCGTCAATTCTGTTTGATTCTCTCGTTGCACAGTCCCTCTTTTTGTAATAATTGATTAAAAGTCTACTACCTCCGACCAGCTCCACCCTGATTTGGCCGGGTTTGCTACTCCACCTTGAGTTCCAGTTTGGCGGGCACCGCCCTAAAAAGTAACTGAAATACTCTCTTCTGTACAATATCTAGAGCACACACC
Source organism: Fasciola hepatica (assembly GCA_948099385.1). Lineage (NCBI taxonomy): Eukaryota > Metazoa > Platyhelminthes > Trematoda > Plagiorchiida > Fasciolidae > Fasciola > Fasciola hepatica. The sequence goes on from CANUEZ040000136.1 coordinate 311,404, forward strand.
TGAATCATCCTCTTGGAGTTTGGACTCTACGTCCATTTGTACCGTTTGATCTTGCGTTACAGCATGCCTCGGGGTTATCCGAAATAAACCGTTTTCATTATCAGTTGTTGGGGCTATTTTCATCGTTTATTCTGCCAAAGGAAGTGCTATGCCAATCACTTTATCCTCATAAGCTTGGTTGAGACGACTTTATTGGAAAAAATCCACTACATTCTTGAAATGACTGGCCTGGAAGTGGAAAACAACTTTGCGCGTTGAAGATTCAGCGGTGTTCTCTTAGAGGTGACTCAATGAACGACGGTGCACGGCTTCATGTGTTTTGTAGTCCTTCAAAAGTTGAATAAGAGGTAGTGACTCATTCCAGGATGACTTCAAAAGACATGGCCCCCGATTGTACCCCACTGTTCTTCCCATCTAGGTTAGCTCATCAGAAGACCCAACGATTCCTCGAGCGGAGTAAGCCGCAGAGAGACTGGCCTTTGGAGCCTCTCGGATTCCCATGGAAAAAACTCTGGTCAAACTAGTTGAAACTTCTACTGGAGGGGCTCTACCGTAATTTTACACTACGTAGACGACATTAAAACGAAATTCGGTTCATTTATTGTGAATCTTTTGGCTGTTGTCCACCAGTGGCTTGAGCCTTGTCAGTTGGGTCGTATCTGATGGAAAGCTGATTCTGCAAACATGGCACCGAGGGGCACGACATTACGGAGTAATATCGGCAGCTCAGTTAGAGATCCTAACTTACTGTTGAACGACAGAACATCTTGGGTGACTAGTCCCAGGATTGCTGCAACACCACTGAGCATGGAGTCAGGGCAGCCCTCGAGTACGATTCCCGCGGTCTCGCAATATACTTAGACGGACTGACTTCTTGCAAGGTCCTCCAGTTAGCTTCACTTGCTGAGATCGGAGGCGTGCCTAATGCGTTTTAAAATGTACTTCGGTTATGAGAGGAGGTTGCACTGATCTGGGGCCGAAAACCGGGCGGCTGACTTTTTCCGATATGGCTGAAGCGGAAGAAGTCCTAATAATAATGAATATACCAGTATATTTCTTGACCGCCTTCAAGATACTTGTGCTTGGCGTGATCGCAGAATACAGCTATAGGTAGCAGGATGAGGTGCACACAAATATGAAGTGTTAGATTTGCACGGTAGCAGTAATAGTACAGAAGCACAACAGTGTAACGAACACTTTATTGAAGCTGGAAAATACTTGAGTGAATTAAGTTGAAAATGGTTAACGAGGCGATGATAAATCTGTGGATTTCGAGGCCTGAACTGGGAGATGAAGCAAGAATAATGCATCATGTGCCTTATAGGGCACCACAAGGCAGCTGCGACGGATCCGAGGGCGGAAAATGGACCCTGCTGGTCTAAGAAATTTGGCAAACGTTCGATTTTTGTAAAAACGAAAAAGGGAATGTGAGAGTAACTGAGAGACCCAGAAATGGGGTCCGTATATGTGGAAAGAGAAGAGAGAGGACAGCACCTGGATATCTGAAGGATCAATGCCGAGAAACCAGAGGGAAGGTGACTACCACAAGGCGCGTCTGAAAGTGAAGCAGGCATGGAAATACCAGAGCCCTATCTTTGATACCAGCATCACTTGAAGAACGTCCTCTTCAACAGCGAATCTCTATTTGTAGAGGACGCTCGTTCTACGGACACAAATGAGCTGGATATGATAAATTATTTGACCTTTTTTGGCAGGTTAATTCATTGCTGTAAGGAGACTCACTTGAAAGTGGACATGTAGGCACAAACTACCAGGAAAGCAGCCAGCCGCTGAGGAGCATGAGTGGCAAATGAAGGAATAGCAAAAAGTTTGAAAGAGGATTCGTCGAAGAAAAAGACTTTGGATGGGGTTTTAATCATTGCTTGGCTAGAGGAGCCTAATGGAGAGCTCCCCGAAGTGGAGAAAGGACTTGAACTGTCCACTGAAGAAATGTGCAAAAGATCACCCAGCCTAGTTGCGACTGCAACAGTGTTAGTCAAAACAAACGGATAAATGAAGCTTACATCAGACTAAATCAAACCACCAGCAACTATACACAATGAAATATCAGCATGCTTACCAAAACCAGGGAAACTGGGGCAAGGGCTTCTAGGTGGTCCTTTGTGGAACATCTGCTTGAAAAGTAAACCTTCTACAGCAGAAGTGAGCGAAATTTGCTCAAAAGCTTGGGTTTGTATTTGTGTGCGGAACAACTAAAAGAAGTTCGAGGAACGGGCAAGAACGATTCGGACCTGCTTACACCAACCTTAATAACTCCGCAAGCTTGCGTGCGATCTGACGTAGGGCAACCCAAGTAATATCTGGAGAAACCGTCAAATGTAAAGGTTTCGTCATTTGTGTCACTGTAAAGCCGGGTTTTCCTGCTGAAGAACTGCTTCACACTAAGAGTATTCCTCCTTCACAGCCAGATCTAAAGTCGCCAAAGTAATTGTCCATTGGAGACCGAACATTGCCCTTGATCACAACTGGTAGGATTTTGTAGGTTTATTCGTTTTCCTGTTGAGCTGGCGGTAGATATGAAGCCAGACAGACTGACGCTGGAGCAGATGAGACAAAGTGCACCACATTTCCAGAACCCTTCGTAAAGTAACGGTGACTGGCATTTGCAGAAAGTCACCAGGGTTACTCAAACAAGCTGGCTTCACATGGGCAACAGCTTGGAGGAACTGAGGCTAACCTACTTTCCTAATTTTCAGAGGGGCCGGCCAACCTTTGATTGACCGGTTACCTATTTTACCCCCACTGATGACTGGTGAGTGTCGCGCATATGTTAAACGGGACTTCTAAAGGAAACTTATCTGTCCTCGATGTGTTACTCACTTTGAAGTACAGCTGCACCTAACTTCGACCCACTTCGTGCAAATGATTCTGGTTAAGATGTGAGAGTATTTGTAACTAGTGGAAGGCCTGATGCTGAAACTGGATGGGCTCTTGAGGAGCGGGTACTACACCGAACGCACACGTGACTACAGGCCGCTATTTATGCACAAGGCACATATGAGATCTGGGCTAGCAATTGTGTCTTATTTTAGTTTGATATCTTCAAAGATTTGCTACGGGCTGATTGTTGAGAGCCCAGGAAACCCGACCATCAGCTAACGCATATGAACTTAATGCACTGAGGTTACACATTGAGGAAAACTACCAGGATGACCGAATATAATGTTCGTGCAAAAGTGTTGCGATGTGGATAGCTATGGAAAGAAACCGGAAAGTCACAGGACAATATGAGCTAAGGTTTTTTAACATCCGAATAATTCGTCGACATTTGGCCAGTGTATGAACCCTGAGATAACAGAAAACCCGTATGGCAATGGGAGTTACGAAGGCCTAATACATTGAAAAGATTTAGCGAAGGAACTGTTGGAATAGATATCAAATATCGAAAGATGTAAAACTGGGCCGGAGTGCATAAGAGCTAATGGGGCCAAGAACCGGAATTAGTATCCAACAAAGGGTTTTACGGAAACACCGTATGACAGAGCGCCACAAACTGAATCGTATTTGATCAATCTATGAAAAAATTCAGTTGAGGTGAGGGGGGAAGTTGCCATCGCATTACCGAGTATTACGTACAGTTGTTCCAAAACTGATATAACTCTCATACGCTTCATCTTCTGAGACTCTAAAGTTCTTTACCTGAGGGATATGAGTACCGGTTTATTAAGTTTTTTTACCTTTGGAAATGGTTTTAGTCTAATGCGATCGAACATTGCAAAGGAGCTTGTTCCAGATGCCGGGATCAATAGAGGGGAATAACTAAGGTCTTAAGGCGGTTTTGGCTTACTGCTTCGTAATAATGACTGGCTGAGGATGGGGGGGGGGGTTAAGGTGCCGGATGTGAAGCTCAGTGGTTAAGAGAAAGATAGTTTTCACCAAAGATGGCATACGAAGGCATGATTCCTTTTTAGTCGACGCAGACTAGGATTCGAGATGGAGAAATTGGCAGAGCTCTTCGTAGGTTAAATCAGTTGACTATCCAGTTTCAGTTTTGAAAAAGCCGCGGCTATTTTTTCCAAAGAAGTCTTATCATATTTTGACATCGCTGAGTAAACCAACTGGTAAAACTCAAATAACGGTTTTGGCTCACCAGCAACATATATTTACGGCAATTTCAGGTAGTCTTAGAGGCGGAAAAATAAAGGAGAAGTCACACCCGGCCGTCTAAGCTGGAATGAGTGCATGTTCAGAAGAGCCTAGAAGCTGGATAGTTCAGACCGAGGTCACAAACCGTAGAGCAACGTGCCGTTTTCATCGACGGAAGACCCTGAGACCAGAGGCAGGTGAAACCAACAAGCTGGCGATTCACGCAACTGAAGAGGATTTCATCAACCAAGAAGCTCTCCAAGGGTCAAAAGAAGCATGATCGGTAGTAATGCCTGGAAGTGCTGTGGTAAAGCAGCTGGGCTTTAAGGACTGAACCACTTCATCGGCTTCGGCTAGGAGAAGTGGTGCTCCTTAGAACACTAGGTTAAGCGCGTCGTTGGCGGTAAGAAAGAATATAAGACCTAGTGAGCTGCCCCATTCAAAGCCGCCAGTAGCTGGTTTCGTTCAAGAAGTATGTTCATTGGAAGTAAAATCGAAATTTAGAGATAAGTAAGAAAACAATCAAGAAAATGAGATCCAGTCATTTCAAAGGGAAGCAATTTGGTTAAGACGGTTTGTTGGGGGACATGGTCAAAGGAAATCAACAACAAAGCCTATTTCAATCTGTGATTTTAGTGGGAATATATAAAAAATCAAGTCAGCGTGCCCTGTTAAGGCAGGATTAGGGCAATCCATGCAGCCTAGAGCCTATTGGGCTAAACTGTTGCGTTCGACCGCTTTCTCATGACCCTCTGATGATCGCACCCACGTATGAAGATATATATATATATACATATATACCTTGGGTATGTTACACTCACTTCTCTCCTCCCTCCTCACTAAATCGTGCCATTTTACAACAGAATTTGCATACATACATTCAAAAGAACCGTTCCGTCCTTTAGTGAAAGGTGTTCCCCTTCACTTAATTCCCGTCACAGGCTAGAACACAACCGTCCCATCCGGTGTCTTATGCACCTTCCACGTGTACAGATAAAATGTTCGTTTTCTGGATCCCATCAAAACGATAATCATAACCCACAGCTGGAACACTCTCCAGAATGCCGCACTCCTGATCTCTTTCAGATCACATTGGTTACTTGGGTAGCCCTCGGCTGACTCGATGTTTACCCCGGATTACCGTAAAGACTAGACGATTTGATCAATGGTTTGAACCTATACTCTTGCCTGCTGGCATTATATAGGGCACCTTACACGGAGTAACAAACCCTCATGAAAGTCTCACCGGACAGCGGAGGGGATTCCTGACACCAACCATCAACCCACACCCGCTCAACGTCTATGCCCAATAATCCACTCCAACATTTCAACTGTTTCCTCACTGCAGTACGAAACCCAGCCCTCGCCGCTGTCCACTTCGTCAAACCAGCCCCTTTTTACCTGCTGCCCTCAACAGTCTACCTGCCATCACCTGTAACCAAGGTCTTTATGAGACAGAATACCTGCCATCTGCAGCCAACCACGATTTGTCTAATAATTTTTTATTGCATACACAAAAACATTTTTTTCCTTCTTTAAACTCTTCCAACTTCTGCCTAGCTGCACCAGTAGCGTTTGTCTCCACTAATCCGTTTCTTTGACGGTTTTTCTTTGAAAGTCCTTTACGCGTCCATACACTATTCATGCTCTTCAAAAAATCACTGAAATCCTTGTCAAGCTTTTTGCCTTAGTGTGAATTTCCATATGACACTGAAATCACCTGCACAAAGGTCCGTTTTATTATCACCTTTGACTCACTTGCATTTATTTCACAAGCCTTCTCCACAATTAGTTACCCAATGCTGGATCAGTGTTCTATATTTCGCTGGTATCTCTGATTGCACTTTGATAGCCCCATGCGTACTCTAATTTGAGTCTTGTTCGTTGGCATCTCTTCCGTCCGGTTACTCGCTAGTGACCGTTCAATTATCGCTTATCCCAGTGACTTCACGTTTGTTCAGCTATCCACACTGCCCCCACCGAATTCGAAACTGATTTGCAATTCCCTCTCCAACCATTACCACTTTAGTTCACTCAAACACTACATGACTTTACTGGTGTATTTTGGTTGCTGTGTGATTCATAAATTTATAAATTGTGAATACCTCATATCGACATGTACTGCTGTATTCTCTGATCTTGCCTTGTGCATGTGTATTGACCACGGCCAAGAAATATACAACTCAATTCAATTCAAATAGTCTTCGGGTAAAGTTCGTTAATTCGGAGATGATGGGTGTGCGATTTACAGGATGGTAGCTAGACATTTCGAGCTAAGATTATTTTACATCGTAGAAGGATAAATGACTGACTTAAGATGGAGGGCGACGAGGTGGAATTCTTGAAGAAAGTGACAAAGCCGAACCGTGGCATATGCAAGTCGGAGTTAGTAGCACTCTGCGACTAATGAGGGAGATGTGGATGCAAAACACGGCGATGTTGAGAGATGGTAAATCAGAGGTAGAATTCATCAAGGCACTTGAAAAGTAGTGGCGAAATTCGATGGCCAGATACCAGTGGAGTCGGTCTCATGTAAAATTAAAAGTACATCTGGTGGGGAGAGTGAATGTCGGAGTAACGATGAAGAAAACGGCTAGAGGAAAGCAAGTTAGCGATCGGTGAATTGAATGATTTGAAATGAGGTGGTCTTAACTTATCGGAATAGAAACAGAAATGTAGCTCTAAATCGAGCGCATCGCCACGGTGGATACGGATGCAAAAAACTTGTCGCTGTGCCGAAGGATCAAAAAGAATCTGTGGGACGGCCTGAAATATTACCTTTCACTGGGAATGAAGAACAGACTTGAAGGACCTCCGAATCCAAAATTAACGGGGGCCAAAAATTCAAACCAGCAATATAACGAAAGGTTTATGTTGATTATCGCGGACTCTAAATGTTGAACCTCATTAATGCTAGACTTTACAAATCACACTTGGCTGTGCTTAGTCTGAGCCTGACCTTGAGAATACAACAGAACTAACTATAATGAAAGACCGAAAGCCAAAATGCCGGAACGTATTGTAATAACTCCCCAAATTTGGAGCAGTCCACAAAAGATTAGAGATGGAGAAGAAACACCCACTCCCGATGAAATTCACTGAATTCAGTGAACTTTTTTCAATATGCCATTGGCTTTGGAGCAAGAGTGTCCACTGGGTTTCGACCAACACTAACTGAACCTGAAGGATCCTCAGCTATAAAATGCAATATCAGTCGATAACTTCTTGAAACGTTTGGAAAATTCTAACATGTGCAGCGAGACTGTTCATCATAAAAATCCAGTCGTAGAACATTAGGCGAGTGAATTGGATTTTGATGCAAAGATGGATAATCTAGGGTACGACAGTAGTGGAAAAGTAATTTCATGATCAAAAGTTGCACCCGTGCCGTTTGTTTGTCCTTTGCGCTTTCTCCATTGGTGTACATACAAACATAAATATGGCATAGCTGGTGAGCTTTTCGTGCCGTCAAACCGCCCGAAAATCACAACACGGGAAACACAAATCAAGTTATAATCTTGGGCAGCCTTTCAGACAGCAAGTATGAAGGCGAACTAACATGTAAGCAATTGCACCGCGGCTTCAAGCGCTACCAAAGAAGGGTGGATACCTCGAAGTTTATCGACCTGACATCCAACGAGGATCAAAAATCTGATGCCCCGGGGACAGGTCTAACCAAGTACAGGACTAGCCTTCAAGGCCTAATCTTTCACAAACATTTTAATTTGAATTCTTCACTAGGAGCCCCGCCGCCGGAGCGAATAACAGGATGCACTTCTGACTTTCGCTGACAAATGATAAGGATTAAACAACAACATAAATGTGGAGACAAATGTATTGACCAAATTTTACTTAAAAACTTCAACACCAAGAAAGAATATGGCAAGTAAGGGGATAAGCCCATTATTGCCTAGTGTTATAATAGTAATAGTAATAATGGTATGTAGCTTGACCATGGTCACGACACATCCACAAGGCATGATCAGAAAATACAGCGATTCACAACAATGTGGGGGTAATCATATTTTTTAAGCTCAAGGTTCACACAATCGCAGTAGTAGAACAATAAGCTTGGACGGTGCTCAAGTGAACTAAAGAGAAGAGGGTCGGCGCGGCTATTGTGAATCGGTTTCAATTTCGGGACGGGGGCGATATGGTTAGCTGGATAGACGTAGGATTGCAGATAAAGGCGATACTGAAGAAGGGTAAAAGTGCAGTCATTGCAAAAACCTAGAAATCAACAGGTGTCGGACATTACAACGTGAACAGGGAGCTGAAGCAAGAATAATACACAACTTGCCTTATGTGTGCCGATAACCGTCTACGACGGATCCGGTAGTCCAGAATGGATCACAGCAATCTACGGGATTCGGTGTGCAGTCGATGAAGATGGAGAAAGCGGTAAAGTGAAAGAGGTTCAAAGAAAAGCCAGGAAGTATAGGAGGAGACCCGTGCAGCACCAGCTGCATAGTTGAGGAATCAACATCGAGAAACTGGCAGACAGTTTTACCAAAGGAAAACTATAAATGGAGTTAACATGGTGTTATCAAAGTGCAGTCGGAGATGCCTGCTGATTGGAGAAGACTGATCCTCCACTAGATAAATCATTGTGGAGGGAGCCCGTGATAAAAAACCATAGAGTCGAACGGGATAATCAGATTGGCCTTTCCGTAAAGGTAATTCCGATATTATGTGGAAAATCATATAGAGGCAGAAACCTTTACCAGGAATTCAGTGTGCTCCTAAGGAGCGTGGTTGGTGAGTGGACATAGAAAGGAGAAGTTCGACGAGAAGCCGCCGAGGAAACACTCTTTTGGAGACAAACGGTGCTGATGCAACCGAGCAAATATGCACAGGTGGTGAAGGGGAAGGAAGACAGGGGTGACTGAAAGAGGCCAGACCCGAAGGAAAAGCGGAAGTTGAAAGGGCGTAACGGTGAGATTTTCTGCATACTGGATAGAGGAATGAATAACCAAGTGTTTGGTACCTCGTTTCTTAAATACAATGGTAGCTGTTGAGGGCAGGTAGTGCATGATGAGGGTAGCAGTCAAAGGGGGCTAGGTTGACGAAATAGGGAGAGTAGGTACGGAAAGCAACTGAATCCCCCCAAACTCTAGCGAACGGAACTAACGCTTATCCCGTTTTAAAACTCCGTGGGAGGTACTCGTTTTTCATCTCCCTAGACAGTTTGTCCTTTCCAGAAATCGCTTCATCCACTATCTCTGAGTGTTACTGATATTATGAACTCTCAGTAACCACAAGAACTGAGAGTCTTGGTCCAGCGTCTCCATTTAGTTTCAGCCACCTCCATTTTTCTCGAAGCCAGCTAGATATTCAAGTTTTGATTCTTTTAGAAAGTTTCTGTCAGAATTTGCACTCGTCTTAACTGTCTAACACAGGTAGGCCCGAAGCTTTCGTAACTGAATAGAGGTTTATTAGCACGGAGCAGGAGCAATTTGCTTAGTGTCGACACTTCGAAATCTCTCCGTTCCCCCTTCACGGGCACGAAAATTAGGCCGTCAAGCAATTTTTCCGTAAAGGTTTGTCCATTTTATCCGGCCGCCAGCTGTTGCACGGAAAATGCGTCGCACGAAAACTTGCTTGCACCCACACAGTCCGCCACAATGACTAGCTTAGAACGATCCAAAAATCAACTCCATCCCGAGCTTTCATACGGAACTACCCGCCCTATCTTTCAGGAAATTCTGGAAGCTCTTTGAAGCTTGACCTAAATTTCCTTGAAAATACTTACTTTGTTGCCGGAAATTACTAAAAGCTGACCACTTTAGACAATACATTCTATCACCAGTTGCAGGAATCAATCGGTGAAAAGTAAATATACAACCTTAATATGCACCGCTCCCCCATTCGAACTGGTAGAGCAGCACCCACAGCGAGCTTCCTTTCACCTGCCACGTTTCACAGCAGGGTCTAAAATGATCAGCACCTGCTTACTCAGGTGCGTGAAAAGCGTGCATCTTGCTCACCAAGAGTAACGGTGCCACCTTCTGAGAGCACGGATATGAAGTCCGTTCACGGCAGCGTAAAGACCTTCCAACAGTGCGTAAAACAACCGCCTCCGCCCTCATGGTCCAAAACGTCCTTTAATTTGAAGCGGAGACCCATGAACAACTAAAATGGCCTTTGATTTCGTGAGGGTTCTCCGTTATCATATGGATCAACTTGTGTGCATCAGGCAAAATAATTGGATATAAAGCCTTGATAGATAAATCAAATCGCTCCCACGCACTGAAGCATATTACCAGGGTTTCTCAGTTTCCAGGTAGAGCCGAGTAAAATTTAGACTCGGAAAAAATTACGAACTCTCTCATTTCTATCCCGTTGCGAAAAGACTGCGCTTGCAAAAGAATCAAAGTCACTCTACAAAGTATTCTCATTTTCTAGACTGCTTACTGACCCAAATGTGGCGCCATCGCCCGAACCCTTGGAGATCACAAGTGCTGCCAAATCGCAATATCCAAGTGACCTTTCCTAGCAGGGTAATCCCGGACGAACTGCTGTCAGATTATGGTTAAAAAGAGCTGCTGTTTAGTTTAGCCCACGAAGGCACCTACTTCCCCATCCTCTGGTGCAGCACTTTGGCAGTTGGTTCGCCTTTGGATTAAGCAGCTCGTGAGCACTCCAAAAGCCTCGGACCGTAACACCGTAGAGGACGGCAGCTCTTCTCCTCGAACCTTTTCCCCAGATAATCAGTCTGCTAAAGCCTATTTTTAAGTCGTGGGTATCCATTGCATACGGAGTGAGCAGGCTCTTCACGTGGATGCTCAGTTCACAACAAGCGTAGCGAAGCCTCCCCGACCACTCTTTACGTAGCAGAGAACTGTGATTAGAACAGTCCGAGAACGAAAGTCATGCAACCTTATATCCACTTCCTTACTGATCTTACCCGTTTTTCTAGCAGCAGCAACAGCTGCAGTAAACTCCGTCCTTGGTACGGACACTGTCTTCAAAGAAGCCACACACGAATTGGTAAACACAAGTACACATAATGGTTCCGAATTGTTGGGTACAGATGCAAGATAGGGCGTTGCCCAGCAGCTGGCCTTAGAGGCATCAAAAAGAAAAAGTAATTCAGAATCAGCGTCTGCTTCTGAAACCTTTTGAGCACAACTTAGAGCACTCTTACTTATTTATTCTTTTCCATTATCATCCTATTTCTTCCCACTTTGCTTCAGTATCTACGCCCTGTTGTCCACAACAGCCGACTTTATCCCGATAGAAATCTTGATGCAGTTCTTCTGCGAGAAAAAAAGGCCAAACTATTCAACCTAGAGGTTTGTATTCGTGACCAGTTGCCCCAATAAACCTTTTGATGTTGCGAACTATCCTCAGCGTGACTGCTGCATGCAAAGGAGTTCGCGTCAACTTTTCCGGCAAAACCCAGAATTCTCACGGTCGGCAGTCGATTCGCATCAGCTTTTTTGTAGCTCCATTATTTTCACCTCTAGAAATGGCACTTAAAACCCCTCTCCAGTCAACAAACTACCTGGTGAACTTGAAACCCCAGAGACCTAAAGGATAATGAAATTCCTCCCCCCTGAGCAGTGCTTCCAAAGCATTATTTACAAAAGTCAAGTAATCCCCACCTAAACGATAATGAAAATCTTTTGTGATACCGTCAACGAACAACGATGCTCAAAATACTCGCGCAGAATAGAGAGAAGTGCTCCAAGGTGATTAACCATCATTCTGAGTTTATTCTGCTGAACAGACTGCGGGAAAAACCAAACAGCACTTTGGTTTTCCTCAGGCGCCTTTACTCGCCAGGCTGTGTCCTCAGCAGCCGCGAGCAAGGTCACATACCTCCAACAAAACCGTAGAAGCACACCTGCCGAACTCCCAGCCAAAATGGGATCGTGCAATGATCGTGCATTTAGCGATTCTCGTTGGACTGCTGCAACACATTTAAAGACAACCTGGAATTTAGGGCTTTTGGGATTTGCTAGCACGTGGCGTGTCATTTGCCACATCGTAATCCTATCCTTCATGGGCTACTTTGCACAAGCACCGCACATCCCCGTTCAAAGTGGCACCCAGTTAAAGGTTATAGCAAACTTAAGTTTCAGGCTCCTAGCGAAAAGTCTCTTTCAATTCCTTCTAAGGATAGGGAGAGACTACTGACTGCAGTTTCACTGGACTGTTCTATTTCACAGCAAAGCAACAGTAAGGTTTTTGTTCTCGAGACTTAAAAACCATACCAGAATTTCGATGACCCTTTAGCCCTCAGTAGACGGAAGTTCCCTCTGGGAACTTCCGTCCATTTTAGTTGTTCATGGGTCTCCGCTTCAAATTAAAGGACGTTTTGGACCATGAGGGCGGAGGCGGTTGTTTTACGCACTGTTGGAAGGTCTTTACGCTGCCGTGAACGGACTTCATATCCGTGCTCTCAGAAGGTGGCACCGTTACTCTTGGTGAGCAAGATGCACGCTTTTCACGCACCTGAGTAAGCAGGTGCTGATCATTTTAGACCCTGCTGTGAAACGTGGCAGGTGAAAGGAAGCTCGCTGTGGGTGCTGCTCTACCAGTTCGAATGGGGGAGCGGTGCATATTAAGGTTGTATATTTACTTTTCACCGATTGATTCCTGCAACTGGTGATAGAATGTATTGTCTAAAGTGGTCAGCTTTTAGTAATTTCCGGCAACAAAGTAAGTATTTTCAAGGAAATTTAGGTCAAGCTTCAAAGAGCTTCCAGAATTTCCTGAAAGATAGGGCGGGTAGTTCCGTATGAAAGCTCGGGATGGAGTTGATTTTTGGATCGTTCTAAGCTAGTCATTGTGGCGGACTGTGTGGGTGCAAGCAAGTTTTCGTGCGACGCATTTTCCGTGCAACAGCTGGCGGCCGGATAAAATGGACAAACCTTTACGGAAAAATTGCTTGACGGCCTAATTTTCGTGCCCGTGAAGGGGGAACGGAGAGATTTCGAAGTGTCGACACTAAGCAAATTGCTCCTGCTCCGTGCTAATAAACCTCTATTCAGTTACGAAAGCTTCGGGCCTACCTGTGTTAGACAGTTAAGACGAGTGCAAATTCTGACAGAAACTTTCTAAAAGAATCAAAACTTGAATATCTAGCTGGCTTCGAGAAAAATGGAGGTGGCTGAAACTAAATGGAGACGCTGGACCAAGACTCTCAGTTCTTGTGGTTACTGAGAGTTCATAATATCAGTAACACTCAGAGATAGTGGATGAAGCGATTTCTGGAAAGGACAAACTGTCTAGGGAGATGAAAAACGAGTACCTCCCACGGAGTTTTAAAACGGGATAAGCGTTAGTTCCGTTCGCTAGAGTTTGGGGGGATTCAGTTGCTTTCCGTACCTACTCTCCCTATTTCGTCAACCTAGCCCCCTTTGACTGCTACCCTCATCATGCACTACCTGCCCTCAACAGCTACCATTGTATTTAAGAAACGAGGTACCAAACACTTGGTTATTCATTCCTCTATCCAGTATGCAGAAAATCTCACCGTTACGCCCTTTCAACTTCCGCTTTTCCTTCGGGTCTGGCCTCTTTCAGTCACCCCTGTCTTCCTTCCCCTTCACCACCTGTGCATATTTGCTCGGTTGCATCAGCACCGTTTGTCTCCAAAAGAGTGTTTCCTCGGCGGCTTCTCGTCGAACTTCTCCTTTCTATGTCCACTCACCAACCACGCTCCTTAGGAGCACACTGAATTCCTGGTAAAGGTTTCTGCCTCTATATGATTTTCCACATAATATCGGAATTACCTTTACGGAAAGGCCAATCTGATTATCCCGTTCGACTCTATGGTTTTTTATCACGGGCTCCCTCCACAATGATTTATCTAGTGGAGGATCAGTCTTCTCCAATCAGCAGGCATCTCCGACTGCACTTTGATAACACCATGTTAACTCCATTTATAGTTTTCCTTTGGTAAAACTGTCTGCCAGTTTCTCGATGTTGATTCCTCAACTATGCAGCTGGTGCTGCACGGGTCTCCTCCTATACTTCCTGGCTTTTCTTTGAACCTCTTTCACTTTACCGCTTTCTCCATCTTCATCGACTGCACACCGAATCCCGTAGATTGCTGTGATCCATTCTGGACTACCGGATCCGTCGTAGACGGTTATCGGCACACATAAGGCAAGTTGTGTATTATTCTTGCTTCAGCTCCCTGTTCACGTTGTAATGTCCGACACCTGTTGATTTCTAGGTTTTTGCAATGACTGCACTTTTACCCTTCTTCAGTATCGCCTTTATCTGCAATCCTACGTCTATCCAGCTAACCATATCGCCTCCGTCCCGAAATTGAAACCGATTCACAATAGCCGCGCCGACCCTCTTCTCTTTAGTTCACTTGAGCACCGTCCAAGCTTATTGTTCTACTACTGCGATTGTGTGGACCTTGAGCTTAAAAAATATGATTACCCCCACATTGTTGTGAATCGCTGTATTTTCTGATCATGCCTTGTGGATGTGTCGTGACCATGGTCAAGCTACATACCATTATTACTATTACTATTATAACACTAGGCAATAATGGGCTTATCCCCTTACTTGCCATATTCTTTCTTGGTGTTGAAGTTTTTAAGTAAAATTTGGTCAATACATTTGTCTCCACATTTATGTTGTTGTTTAATCCTTATCATTTGTCAGCGAAAGTCAGAAGTGCATCCTGTTATTCGCTCCGGCGGCGGGGCTCCTAGTGAAGAATTCAAATTAAAATGTTTGTGAAAGATTAGGCCTTGAAGGCTAGTCCTGTACTTGGTTAGACCTGTCCCCGGGGCATCAGATTTTTGATCCTCGTTGGATGTCAGGTCGATAAACTTCGAGGTATCCACCCTTCTTTGGTAGCGCTTGAAGCCGCGGTGCAATTGCTTACATGTTAGTTCGCCTTCATACTTGCTGTCTGAAAGGCTGCCCAAGATTATAACTTGATTTGTGTTTCCCGTGTTGTGATTTTCGGGCGGTTTGACGGCACGAAAAGCTCACCAGCTATGCCATATTTATGTTTGTATGTACACCAATGGAGAAAGCGCAAAGGACAAACAAACAGCACGGGTGCAACTTTTGATCATGAAATTTTTTTTCCACTACTGTCGTACCCTAGATTATCCATCTTTGCATCAAAATCCAATTCACTCGCCTAATGTTCTACGACTGGATTTTTATGATGAACAGTCTCGCTGCACATGTTAGAATTTTCCAAACGTTTCAAGAAGTTATCGACTGATATTGCATTTTATAGCTGAGGATCCTTCAGGTTCAGTTAGTGTTGGTCGAAACCCAGTGGACACTCTTGCTCCAAAGCCAATGGCATATTGAAAAAAGTTCACTGAATTCAGTGAATTTCATCGGGAGTGGGTGTTTCTTCTCCATCTCTAATCTTTTGTGGACTGCTCCAAATTTGGGGAGTTATTACAATACGTTCCGGCATTTTGGCTTTCGGTCTTTCATTATAGTTAGTTCTGTTGTATTCTCAAGGTCAGGCTCAGACTAAGCACAGCCAAGTGTGATTTGTAAAGTCTAGCATTAATGAGGTTCAACATTTAGAGTCCGCGATAATCAACATAAACCTTTCGTTATATTGCTGGTTTGAATTTTTGGCCCCCGTTAATTTTGGATTCGGAGGTCCTTCAAGTCTGTTCTTCATTCCCAGTGAAAGGTAATATTTCAGGCCGTCCCACAGATTCTTTTTGATCCTTCGGCACAGCGACAAGTTTTTTGCATCCGTATCCACCGTGGTGATGCGCTCGATTTAGAGCTACATTTCTGTTTCTATTCCGATAAGTTAAGACCACCTCATTTCAAATCATTCAATTCACCGATCGCTAACTTGCTTTCCTCTAGCCGTTTTCTTCATCGTTACTCCGACATTCACTCTCCCCACCAGATGTACTTTTAATTTTACATGAGACCGACTCCACTGGTATCTGGCCATCGAATTTCGCCACTACTTTTCAAGTGCCTTGATGAATTCTACCTCTGATTTACCATCTCTCAACATCGCCGTGTTTTGCATCCACATCTCCCTCATTAGTCGCAGAGTGCTACTAACTCCGACTTGCATATGCCACGGTTCGGCTTTGTCACTTTCTTCAAGAATTCCACCTCGTCGCCCTCCATCTTAAGTCAGTCATTTATCCTTCTACGATGTAAAATAATCTTAGCTCGAAATGTCTAGCTACCATCCTGTAAATCGCACACCCATCATCTCCGAATTAACGAACTTTACCCGAAGACTATTTGAATTGAATTGAGTTGTATATTTCTTGGCCGTGGTCAATACACATGCACAAGGCAAGATCAGAGAATACAGCAGTACATGTCGATATGAGGTATTCACAATTTATAAATTTATGAATCACACAGCAACCAAAATACACCAGTAAAGTCATGTAGTGTTTGAGTGAACTAAAGTGGTAATGGTTGGAGAGGGAATTGCAAATCAGTTTCGAATTCGGTGGGGGCAGTGTGGATAGCTGAACAAACGTGAAGTCACTGGGATAAGCGATAATTGAACGGTCACTAGCGAGTAACCGGACGGAAGAGATGCCAACGAACAAGACTCAAATTAGAGTACGCATGGGGTTATCAAAGTGCAATCAGAGATACCAGCGAAATATAGAACACTGATCCAGCATTGGGTAACTAATTGTGGAGAAGGCTTGTGAAATAAATGCAAGTGAGTCAAAGGTGATAATAAAACTGACCTTTGTGCAGGTGATTTCAGTGTCATATGGAAATTCACACTAAGGCAAAAAGCTTGACAAGGATTTCAGTGATTTTTTGAAGAGCATGAATAGTGTATGGACGCGTAAAGGACTTTCAAAGAAAAACCGTCAAAGAAACGGATTAGTGGAGACAAACGCTACTGGTGCAGCTAGGCAGAAGTTGGAAGAGTTTAAAGAAGGAAAAAAATGTTTTTGTGTATGCAATAAAAAATTATTAGACAAATCGTGGTTGGCTGCAGATGGCAGGTATTCTGTCTCATAAAGACCTTGGTTACAGGTGATGGCAGGTAGACTGTTGAGGGCAGCAGGTAAAAAGGGGCTGGTTTGACGAAGTGGACAGCGGCGAGGGCTGGGTTTCGTACTGCAGTGAGGAAACAGTTGAAATGTTGGAGTGGATTATTGGGCATAGACGTTGAGCGGGTGTGGGTTGATGGTTGGTGTCAGGAATCCCCTCCGCTGTCCGGTGAGACTTTCATGAGGGTTTGTTACTCCGTGTAAGGTGCCCTATATAATGCCAGCAGGCAAGAGTATAGGTTCAAACCATTGATCAAATCGTCTAGTCTTTACGGTAATCCGGGGTAAACATCGAGTCAGCCGAGGGCTACCCAAGTAACCAATGTGATCTGAAAGAGATCAGGAGTGCGGCATTCTGGAGAGTGTTCCAGCTGTGGGTTATGATTATCGTTTTGATGGGATCCAGAAAACGAACATTTTATCTGTACACGTGGAAGGTGCATAAGACACCGGATGGGACGGTTGTGTTCTAGCCTGTGACGGGAATTAAGTGAAGGGGAACACCTTTCACTAAAGGACGGAACGGTTCTTTTGAATGTATGTATGCAAATTCTGTTGTAAAATGGCACGATTTAGTGAGGAGGGAGGAGAGAAGTGAGTGTAACATACCCAAGGTATATATGTATATATATATATATCTTCATACGTGGGTGCGATCATCAGAGGGTCATGAGAAAGCGGTCGAACGCAACAGTTTAGCCCAATAGGCTCTAGGCTGCATGGATTGCCCTAATCCTGCCTTAACAGGGCACGCTGACTTGATTTTTTATATATTCCCACTAAAATCACAGATTGAAATAGGCTTTGTTGTTGATTTCCTTTGACCATGTCCCCCAACAAACCGTCTTAACCAAATTGCTTCCCTTTGAAATGACTGGATCTCATTTTCTTGATTGTTTTCTTACTTATCTCTAAATTTCGATTTTACTTCCAATGAACATACTTCTTGAACGAAACCAGCTACTGGCGGCTTTGAATGGGGCAGCTCACTAGGTCTTATATTCTTTCTTACCGCCAACGACGCGCTTAACCTAGTGTTCTAAGGAGCACCACTTCTCCTAGCCGAAGCCGATGAAGTGGTTCAGTCCTTAAAGCCCAGCTGCTTTACCACAGCACTTCCAGGCATTACTACCGATCATGCTTCTTTTGACCCTTGGAGAGCTTCTTGGTTGATGAAATCCTCTTCAGTTGCGTGAATCGCCAGCTTGTTGGTTTCACCTGCCTCTGGTCTCAGGGTCTTCCGTCGATGAAAACGGCACGTTGCTCTACGGTTTGTGACCTCGGTCTGAACTATCCAGCTTCTAGGCTCTTCTGAACATGCACTCATTCCAGCTTAGACGGCCGGGTGTGACTTCTCCTTTATTTTTCCGCCTCTAAGACTACCTGAAATTGCCGTAAATATATGTTGCTGGTGAGCCAAAACCGTTATTTGAGTTTTACCAGTTGGTTTACTCAGCGATGTCAAAATATGATAAGACTTCTTTGGAAAAAATAGCCGCGGCTTTTTCAAAACTGAAACTGGATAGTCAACTGATTTAACCTACGAAGAGCTCTGCCAATTTCTCCATCTCGAATCCTAGTCTGCGTCGACTAAAAAGGAATCATGCCTTCGTATGCCATCTTTGGTGAAAACTATCTTTCTCTTAACCACTGAGCTTCACATCCGGCACCTTAACCCCCCCCCCCATCCTCAGCCAGTCATTATTACGAAGCAGTAAGCCAAAACCGCCTTAAGACCTTAGTTATTCCCCTCTATTGATCCCGGCATCTGGAACAAGCTCCTTTGCAATGTTCGATCGCATTAGACTAAAACCATTTCCAAAGGTAAAAAAACTTAATAAACCGGTACTCATATCCCTCAGGTAAAGAACTTTAGAGTCTCAGAAGATGAAGCGTATGAGAGTTATATCAGTTTTGGAACAACTGTACGTAATACTCGGTAATGCGATGGCAACTTCCCCCCTCACCTCAACTGAATTTTTTCATAGATTGATCAAATACGATTCAGTTTGTGGCGCTCTGTCATACGGTGTTTCCGTAAAACCCTTTGTTGGATACTAATTCCGGTTCTTGGCCCCATTAGCTCTTATGCACTCCGGCCCAGTTTTACATCTTTCGATATTTGATATCTATTCCAACAGTTCCTTCGCTAAATCTTTTCAATGTATTAGGCCTTCGTAACTCCCATTGCCATACGGGTTTTCTGTTATCTCAGGGTTCATACACTGGCCAAATGTCGACGAATTATTCGGATGTTAAAAAACCTTAGCTCATATTGTCCTGTGACTTTCCGGTTTCTTTCCATAGCTATCCACATCGCAACACTTTTGCACGAACATTATATTCGGTCATCCTGGTAGTTTTCCTCAATGTGTAACCTCAGTGCATTAAGTTCATATGCGTTAGCTGATGGTCGGGTTTCCTGGGCTCTCAACAATCAGCCCGTAGCAAATCTTTGAAGATATCAAACTAAAATAAGACACAATTGCTAGCCCAGATCTCATATGTGCCTTGTGCATAAATAGCGGCCTGTAGTCACGTGTGCGTTCGGTGTAGTACCCGCTCCTCAAGAGCCCATCCAGTTTCAGCATCAGGCCTTCCACTAGTTACAAATACTCTCACATCTTAACCAGAATCATTTGCACGAAGTGGGTCGAAGTTAGGTGCAGCTGTACTTCAAAGTGAGTAACACATCGAGGACAGATAAGTTTCCTTTAGAAGTCCCGTTTAACATATGCGCGACACTCACCAGTCATCAGTGGGGGTAAAATAGGTAACCGGTCAATCAAAGGTTGGCCGGCCCCTCTGAAAATTAGGAAAGTAGGTTAGCCTCAGTTCCTCCAAGCTGTTGCCCATGTGAAGCCAGCTTGTTTGAGTAACCCTGGTGACTTTCTGCAAATGCCAGTCACCGTTACTTTACGAAGGGTTCTGGAAATGTGGTGCACTTTGTCTCATCTGCTCCGGCGTCAGTCTGTCTGGCTTCATATCTACCGCCAGCTCAACAGGAAAACGAATAAACCTACAAAATCCTACCAGTTGTGATCAAGGGCAATGTTTGGTCTCCAATGGACAATTACTTTGGCGACTTTAGATCTGGCTGTGAAGGAGGAATACTCTTAGTGTGAAGCAGTTCTTCAGCAGGAAAACCCGGCTTTACAGTGACACAAATGACGAAACCTTTACATTTGACGGTTTCTCTAGATATTACTTGGGTTGCCCTACGTCAGATCGCACGCAAGCTTGCGGAGTTATTAAGGTTGGTGTAAGCAGGTCCGAATCGTTCTTGCCCGTTCCTCGAACTTCTTTTAGTTGTTCCGCACACAAATACAAACCCAAGCTTTTGAGCAAATTTCGCTCACTTCTGCTGTAGAAGGTTTACTTTTCAAGCAGATGTTCCACAAAGGACCACCTAGAAGCCCTTGCCCCAGTTTCCCTGGTTTTGGTAAGCATGCTGATATTTCATTGTGTATAGTTGCTGGTGGTTTGATTTAGTCTGATGTAAGCTTCATTTATCCGTTTGTTTTGACTAACACTGTTGCAGTCGCAACTAGGCTGGGTGATCTTTTGCACACTTCTTCAGTGGACAGTTCAAGTCCTTTTTCCACTTCGGGGAGCTCTCCATTAGGCTCCTCTAGCCAAGCAATGATTAAAACCCCATCCAAAGTCTTTTTCTTCGACGAATCCTCTTTCAAACTTTTTGCTATTCCTTCATTTGCCACTCATGCTCCTCAGCGGCTGGCTGCTTTCCTGGTAGTTTGTGCCTACATGTCCACTTTCAAGTGAGTCTCCTTACAGCAATGAATTAACCTGCCAAAAAAGGTCAAATAATTTATCATATCCAGCTCATTTGTGTCCGTAAAACGAGCGTCCTCTACAAATAGAGATTCGCTGTTGAAGAGGACGTTCTTCAAGTGATGCTGGTATCAAAGATAGGGCTCTGGTATTTCCATGCCTGCTTCACTTTCAGACGCGCCTTGTGGTAGTCACCTTCCCTCTGGTTTCTCGGCATTGATCCTTCAGATATCCAGGTGCTGTCCTCTCTCTTCTCTTTCCACATATACGGACCCCATTTCTGGGTCTCTCAGTTACTCTCACATTCCCTTTTTCGTTTTTACAAAAATCGAACGTTTGCCAAATTTCTTAGACCAGCAGGGTCCATTTTCCGCCCTCGGATCCGTCGCAGCTGCCTTGTGGTGCCCTATAAGGCACATGATGCATTATTCTTGCCTCATCTCCCAGTTCAGGCCTCGAAATCCACAGATTTATCATCGCCTCGTTAACCATTTTCAACTTAATTCACTCAAGTATTTTCCAGCTTCAATAAAGTGTTCGTTACACTGTTGTGCTTCTGTACTATTACTGCTACCGTGCAAATCTAACACTTCATATTTGTGTGCACCTCATCCTGCTACCTATAGCTGTATTCTGCGATCACGCCAAGCACAAGTATCTTGAAGGCGGTCAAGAAATATACTGGTATATTCATTATTATTAGGACTTCTTCCGCTTCAGCCATATCGGAAAAAGTCAGCCGCCCGGTTTTCGGCCCCAGATCAGTGCAACCTCCTCTCATAACCGAAGTACATTTTAAAACGCATTAGGCACGCCTCCGATCTCAGCAAGTGAAGCTAACTGGAGGACCTTGCAAGAAGTCAGTCCGTCTAAGTATATTGCGAGACCGCGGGAATCGTACTCGAGGGCTGCCCTGACTCCATGCTCAGTGGTGTTGCAGCAATCCTGGGACTAGTCACCCAAGATGTTCTGTCGTTCAACAGTAAGTTAGGATCTCTAACTGAGCTGCCGATATTACTCCGTAATGTCGTGCCCCTCGGTGCCATGTTTGCAGAATCAGCTTTCCATCAGATACGACCCAACTGACAAGGCTCAAGCCACTGGTGGACAACAGCCAAAAGATTCACAATAAATGAACCGAATTTCGTTTTAATGTCGTCTACGTAGTGTAAAATTACGGTAGAGCCCCTCCAGTAGAAGTTTCAACTAGTTTGACCAGAGTTTTTTCCATGGGAATCCGAGAGGCTCCAAAGGCCAGTCTCTCTGCGGCTTACTCCGCTCGAGGAATCGTTGGGTCTTCTGATGAGCTAACCTAGATGGGAAGAACAGTGGGGTACAATCGGGGGCCATGTCTTTTGAAGTCATCCTGGAATGAGTCACTACCTCTTATTCAACTTTTGAAGGACTACAAAACACATGAAGCCGTGCACCGTCGTTCATTGAGTCACCTCTAAGAGAACACCGCTGAATCTTCAACGCGCAAAGTTGTTTTCCACTTCCAGGCCAGTCATTTCAAGAATGTAGTGGATTTTTTCCAATAAAGTCGTCTCAACCAAGCTTATGAGGATAAAGTGATTGGCATAGCACTTCCTTTGGCAGAATAAACGATGAAAATAGCCCCAACAACTGATAATGAAAACGGTTTATTTCGGATAACCCCGAGGCATGCTGTAACGCAAGATCAAACGGTACAAATGGACGTAGAGTCCAAACTCCAAGAGGATGATTCAGGTGTGTGCTCTAGATATTGTACAGAAGAGAGTATTTCAGTTACTTTTTAGGGCGGTGCCCGCCAAACTGGAACTCAAGGTGGAGTAGCAAACCCGGCCAAATCAGGGTGGAGCTGGTCGGAGGTAGTAGACTTTTAATCAATTATTACAAAAAGAGGGACTGTGCAACGAGAGAATCAAACAGAATTGACGAAAGTTTTGTTCACCTTGAGGAAAAAGGAGTTTCCAAGGGAGACATGAACCAGCTATAGCGCTCTGAGGAGTATGGCGCGGCTTTGGATTGGAAATCAGACGATGAAAGTGATGAATTTGCAGACAAAGAACAAGCAAAGTCTTTCGAAGATTACCCTTGTAACCTTCAGCGATCAAATATCGGCTGAGTCAGTTAAATACCCAGTGAAGGACTCATTTGTAGAGAGATTGCCTAGGTGATGCTGAAAGAAGTGACCGGACGTAAACATGTAATCGTTGCGCACATTGCTTACTTTCAGAAAGGTGGAATGTGATGCACCAAATTGGAAATGGAAACTGGACGACAGATTAATTTGTGATGCGTAGCCATGATAGTCGCAGATACACGGTTTCCAAAGATGAGCATTTAACTGACAAGTAAGTACTTACGTATGGTTATCGTTGTCTAAGGGTTGAATGTGAAGACCAGGGAGATGCAAGAATCAAAACTGCCTGGGAGGATTTACCAGGATAGAAAATCGGATGTGGAAATGCACCAAACAGCCGTTGAATACGTTTGCTAATTTTGGCAGTGACGTAGTTGACAGTTAAAATACTATCTGTTTATATTCTTTGTAAAAGGTGGATCATGTGATGGCGAAAGATCAAAACGCCGCGATACATATGACTCTCAGATGTGAATATATGGGGAGGGCATGAATCTTTGCAAGGTGAAGATACTGCAATGCTACAGTCGTGTGGGCAAACAGAAGGACTGATAGAGAGCGAACTATCACAATATCGTCTACTGTTGAGATGCTCTGGAGACAACTATTCCTCAGTGAAATATACTTTTTGGATTTTTTGGAACGGAAGCGTTTGGCAACAATAAATGTGACTTTTTGCAAATATATCGGTAAATGGGGTAAACAGGGGCGAGTTTTATCTCGAGGATTGGTCAAGTTTGCGAATGGGACAAGCGGGTGGTTTGGCATAAGTCCTTGGCAAAAAGGATCATGAATGGTAAGCCTAGTACGGAAACGGTCTTTTAACCCCGTGATAACTATGAGCTAGGGAAAGTAGATTTTGCCGGGCGTAAGAAGCGGTAAGCTAAGATGGCGCAGATGAAGACGGGTACGATGAAAAATAGGCGATAACTGGGGGAGATAGTGGCATATTTGCAGCATTTCTGGTGTATAATTGGTGCTTTTTTGCCGCAACCGGTTCTGCTGAGTGGAGCTGACCGACGACACTGTGAACTACAATCCAAGCTTCGTTTGAGGTTTCCCGAGTATTATAATTGAGAACTGACATGTGTCATCCACGGCTTTCCGCTGGGATTCCATAGTCCCTCCCGGAATTATCCAGAACTCACTGATTTTCAAAGTGGGATGCTCCACTTCAGGCCTCGGTAAAACATCCAGCGATTCTTTCTGATAGGTGAGGTCTACGAAATTGATTACGAACTTATGAAATAAAGTACCACTGAGGCTCAAACCCCCAGTTTTAACTGCTTATCGGGCACTAACTGGGAGTGGTGCCTGCTTGTATACCCGCCTTGTATTTTAGAGCATTTACCATAAAATTCAGAATCACTTGTGAATATTTTCCGGCCCGTTCGATCTTCTCTTGGCCACACTAAAATTATTTGGAATTCTGTCAGAGGATTCTTCTGTGGAAAGGCAAATTAAGTGTCCATCCAACAAGGTTATGGCGTTGGCAACCACATCAACAGCGTGTTTGTCGTCCGGCGAGAGGAACTTTTCAGTGCATCTCAGTCGTGAAAACTGGAGTTGTATGGTCGACTGATCTGTTGCGCTGAGGAGTAGATTTCTCTCTCAGTGTGGTTTGCCTCTCTCACGAAAGGCCGTTCCTGATTTGTTGGTCGAAGAACAACCAATCCTAAAACTGTACGCACAGCACAAGTTTGCTTGTTTTGCCGGCTTTTTTGCTTGGATGCTCAATGCTTATCTGGAACGTCAGCACCCATTGGCATTTGCACTCCCGAATCTTACAGATTCTACATTTTGATGCAGAGTATGTGGGGCCAAGAGTAAAAGTCTGCTTTTGAGCAGTACTGAACTGCCTGAATTGGTGGCCCATTAACACAGACGGCCCGTTCCATACTCACGAAGTCTCCTCCTAACAATGAGCTTATGCGCTGCTCCGTTATTCCCAAACTTCAAGTGTTAGCCCTATTCAGGGTCACAATCGAAAGCGAAGTGAGGGTTGCCTCAGGCCCACCAGCCTCATAAATTCTCTTTCTATTGGAGTCACATCGAACCCGCTTTCCAGCAGACAGTGGGCCTCCACACAGCCTCCCGGCCCGTCGGCTAGTACCGGTAGCCAGCCTGAACTGACACTAGACCCTTGCCCAAAAGTAGCCCCACAGTTGTTGGTTCGCTGGCTGGGTTTTTCTGCATCATCCGTACCTAGCTTATCCAACTGCAGCTCTCGTGTTGAAACATGCATAAGTCGGTCGGCTGGTAACTTCTGTGAGCCATGCAGTACAGGGTGGTGCCATTCCGGACAACTTGTTACTGAATATGGTTTTAAAACAGGACCGTCGTCCGGCAAAGATCCACAGCTGAGGCACGAGAAACAAGCTTCGACATCTTTAGGAATTTCTCAGCGACCGGATGTACCGCGAGACAGGAAGCAGTGACATCAACTTACCTACAGAGCATCAATCAGCTGCGACTAACAATAACCTGCACCGTTTTGGGGTGAACAGTCCCTTCTGGATGCAGGTTTTATGTGTAATTCTTCCAATTGGATGACTGTTAACGCCGTTCAGCCTTGTTATCGGCAGCAAGTTCACCGGAGCTACTCCAAGCAATCCATGCCCCACGGGACGCAGTACTGCAAATCGTGGATACTGAATTCACTGCTCATCAACGGTCCTAGCCCGCAAGACCTGAGGACGCGTAAGTGGCACCCTATTAATCCTCTCCATGGTCTCTAGCGAGTAAAGGCCTCAGGGTGATGCGACACATCAAGTAAAAGCTGGCCATCGTCCCGAATTCTGCTTCCATTGCAATATGCAAACTGTTCTACACACCTTCGGTAGGTGGACGAAAACCATTAAGTGACTGCGGTTTAATTATAGATTAATCAAAGCGGTAATCCACTAAAGGCTCTGCCGCTGAAAGCGCGGGTGTTGTTTTTGGCGTATTGTTCTGCATGTGGCAATCACTTAGGTTGCGCGATGGACAGTCGATGCTCAATCATGCACCCACAACTTCTTCTCTGGTTATAGTGGCCATTCCGATAGTCAGCAAAGCCCGGCCAATCTAATGTACAATCAACTCAGAATAAAATTGATTCGCAGATCCTACGGTCCCGGATAAAAAAATACGCATGAAGATTATGTAATAGCCTGAAATGCACGGCCACATCGTTTACCAATCACAATCAGAGTTCAGTAAAGCCATTATCAGAAACGACCGTCATGGCGTTCAGAAACCAAATCAAAAGGATGCCACGGTGTTCGTGAGCGAAATATGAGCAAGTGCTCAAATGTAACGACTGATCTGTGTTGTATTTGTTCGGGGACCGACAAGATTAAATTGCGTATCCTAAAGAGTGCAAGTATGTGGCGAAGCTTGGGGAGGACTTCCACAAATGCGCACCACATTGCCCACTACCTCCTTCGTTGAGGCCGTCAGTGTCCAAGGGGTTGACAATTACCGACTCACCCGAACCTGCCTGGACCGTAAAGTCAGAGCCGCCAGCTTGGTGTCCAGCCCATCGCTGGTTAACTGCAGGCATATTTTTGGAGTTTCCTGGAAGCCCGCTCCAAATATTCAAGTCGGGAAGTTTCTCCTGGTGACGACACCTTCTGGCGGTATATGCGGATACACTCTTCGGCACAGCCATGGTGCGCACGCAGTTCGGGAAGTGTGGAGAAGTAAAGTCTACCTTACAGAAGGCAAAATGCATAGTCCTATAAAGGCAGAACTCTCAAAGAAGAATGGAAGTAGCCGTACGGGTGCTTGGAGCGTTTAAGAATTCCTCTTGTAATATTATCACTTCAAGAACCAATTCGCGTCCAGAACTGTATCAACAAGAACACAGGTTGAATAATGAAGCAACGAGAAAGCTCCAGAAATAGAGACATTTCTACACAAGCCAGCAAACGTTAGTTCTTAAATTCTCGCCATTTCATAAACAATTTCAAGTCGTGCTAATTTGGAGCTTCAAAAAATTACGTTCATCGTAAATTATGAACTTCGCACGGGAGTGGATGCAAAAGTTACTTCGAGGTTGCACGAACTGTTTGGACCTTTGGAGGATACGTGATAATTAGATGAGATGAATTCAGCTTCATTCAGCATCGGCGGTTCGGTGGCATATTTCTCTGACCTCGTTTTGGGCTTGGCCTGTCGAGTCGGGATGGCCCTAGCCACTATCCCGTTCAAGCAAAAGCATTTCAAGGACTTCTCGCAGAAAGTCTCGTTTGGTTGTTTCCACGGCCGCCGTGCATGCGAAGCCATCAGTTTCAGTAAGACAGCCCTTGGTCATTCCAAGGGGCCATTCGGCTTTTTGTAAGTGGCTCTCCACGAGGAAGACGACGTCGCCACTTTTAAACGACCTTTTCGGGGATTCACTTTTGTCGGAGTTGCATTGTTTGTAAACACTCCCTCGTCCGATAATAATAGCAAAGGTATATCTCGGAAAACCCCGAAACATGCTGTGGTGCAGGAGCCGTTGTTACAGTTACGTTGAATCACTGCAATTACGGGGTGCCAGGGTGATTGAATGAAACGGTATGGATAAGGGTTAGGTGATCGGCAGTACTAGTGGCTACGATAAGGCCCGACAAATTCAAATTTCAACGTCAGTTGATCAAGACGGGTGAGGGCATGTAAGGCCACTAAAAAAAGCAGGATATATGCAAGAAAGATGTTGGAAATGGACAAAATAGCAGGAGAATACCGAATAATCAACAGATATTTGGATTATATTGCTTTTTATGGAAAAGGGAAGATTGACACGCAATGGAAGATGGGGAGAGTCTGTAGCAATCCGGAAGGAAAGATAAAGGTGTGAGTAGGGAACTCACTAACGGACGGGGATTGAATATCAGAAATAGAGTGAAATAGGACGGTAGGGTATCATCCCAATAAGAGTTCAAATGGCAGCTTGAAGGTGGCGTTGGACTCATGGAAGATGGTCAAAACATCCGGTGGGAAGGGTTGCCAGGGCAGATTCAATGAAGCGACCAAAAAAGGTATTCTATCCGCGAATTGAACACCGTATGGTAGGACAGGCAAGAAGAACCAAGAAGTGGATAGGAATATGGTGACAAATAAATCACGGTCACACAGCCAGGGCGATTACGGAGACCAGAAATGACTTAGTGGCAAATCAGGGCATATGAAGTCCAAACAAAGTGTACACCAGTTACTGAATATCTCGGCGAGGTGAAGTTTCAATGCTGTGTTCATGTGACGTCAACCAGCAGCGCGGCCGCGTGAGACTGATCTAGGGCAAAGAACGAAAGTGGAACCCTCACGTATATTTGAGGCAAAAAGGAACGGTCAACATAGCAGAATGGTTTCTGCGTGCATAATTAGGGAAATGCAGAGATATATCAGACGAGTAGTACTTCTGGACGTGGAGAAAAAGACTACCAGAAGAAAGAAGAAAGCCAGTGCAGAGGGAAAATATTAGACAGCCATGATCACAGAATAATGAATGGACCATGGTATACACACGCAAGAATGGTGACAGATCGAGCTGAGGTGCAAAGCTGCGACGAATATGGAGTCGCTGGCGAAAAATGGTGATAGAGTGCATGGAAGGAATATGGAAGGCTAATTATGACTGTTTTGTAAGTGTAACGTGCCGTGGCATCACACAGAAAGGATGTGGTACCAAGGAAACTTAAGCAAAGATCGTGGTTACTTGGGTGGATACAGAATAAAATGCATCAATCGACGAAGAAAGCGATAAGTGCTGGCGGTCTAAGGCAGACAGGAAAAAACGAGCAGACAAGTGTTACATCTAGAAATGAAGAGCGAACTGTCAAAGTGACGACATATAAAGTTGCCGGGGAAAACTGGTTACCGATAAGGAAATTGTTCACTTCACTAAAGGTGGTTGGTTATGTTTCAACATGAAAACAGTAACTTGAAATAAGACAATCTGAGATCCTCAGCGATGGATGTCGCAGGGCCGATTAGAATGTGAAGGTGGTAGAGGAGAATGCGAAAAGCAAGTGCACACCTTTCCATGTTCAACCAGATAGGTACCATGAGACGGTAACAGAGGATTGAATGCCCGTGTCAGTTGATTCACTAGTCTCCGTCCAAAGATATAAGTTCCACGCAGGTTTCTGGGATTGGTCGCTCCTACATCAGGTCGCAATGAGAAAAATCCACTGAGAGTGATTGTCGGATGCCTACCGGATCCGGGACATTTGGCACTAGAGGTCTGTTTTCCAGTATACGTTCTACTTTAGTTGGTAGGTCATTCAGGATCTTGTCATCCCGGACTTGCCGTGAGATTACAGTCGTCAGTATTTTCCTGACCAGCGATATCAGTCTTGCCAAACGTAACCACAATTACTGGCACAGGGTGGACTAAGGCCCCATTCCATCCCTTCAGCCATTGGTTTATCTAGTAACTTATCACTGCACCAGAGGCACCAAAATCGAAAAAATATGGAATGCGATTAGCAATGAACAAGTGGACATCAGTGTAACAATTTCAGAAGAGCTGCTCCGAATCTTAAAAGGTTTATCAGCCAATAATCCATTACTGAGTGCGCTACCGTTGTGCGAGTACCGGAAAAAACTAAGAGGTGACGATGCCGCGATTTGCATGCTTTTCAGGCGATACGTATTTGTGCTAGTTGGTGTATTTCTAACTTTATTTTGGGTAGTTCAATCGTCACAATTCTCATCCATCAGCGGTGTATTGAGTGAAAATAAGCTGCAGCCAAAATGGATGCCATAGAAAACACCATTACTTGCTGCACAACTCAAAGAAACTGATTTCAGTGGAAACCCCGAGGCTAAGTACGGTTTGCCCGATTTCTCACGCTGGTAATAAGCTCATCCGCTTGGGAGTTATGGCAGTCGGCAAGGAAGCTCCAGTTGGGGTAGCAAGATCATCGGTCTTTGTAGATAGATCGGCAGTGGCTCGGATATCACTGTGATGAAGAAGGAATTTACGGAGAGATAAGAAATCAGAGGGATCACTCTTCACTGGTAGTGAGAACGGCGGGTGCACCCGGATCATGCAGTCAATCAAACTGCACCTGCGACTACTTTTCCAGGTCAACAACAATAAGGTGGAGAGTCTACAAGCATTCGCCGTTGAAGATCTGCTGGCATGGGCACCTAAGTACGTCTAATTGAGCCATATACAGTGGCTACATTTCGACGGAGTCACAATCAAGAAGTGGCAGAACGGTGAAGTAGATCTGCTGATCTGTTGTGATGTACCAGAAGCACACTGTGCCCTGAATCAAAGGATAGGAAGCCGCAAAGCACCGCATGCCGTAGGCGCAATATTTGGCTGGGACTTGTATGGTAGCACAAGCGGAAGATACAGCCTGCAGACCCAAATCAACTACAGCTCGGTGGAAAAGGCGAACACTGAGCAGGCATAACGACAGCTGTATAAAGCCGAATCTACCGACGTGGCTATCGATGAAAATGTCCCGTCGCCAGCGGATACGTTGGCCCTGAATATGGTAACCAAGAACGCCAAGTATATGGTTGATCTTCTTAGGGTTCCTGTGCCATGGAGACAATGCCGAATAGCCCACGAGAAGCCTTGAAAAGATGAATTCCTCTGAAGTGGGCCAATTTGGAGAACGCAATGGAGGATGGCGTATATCCGAGCCATGCGGCATAACATAGACTTGGGTTATATTAAAAAGGCAGGCGCGGCAGTAACTAACGCCAAGTTGATGAGGTGTTCACCTCGTCACCCGGTCATAAGTCTAAAGAAACCGGTAAAAGTCAGAGTGTTCTCTTATTGTGCCTCAAAATAGCAATGTGTCACTCAAACATCGTATACTACGAAGCCCAGATTGGAAGACATCACCAGTAGAAGTTTTGTGCACTTTCCGGCCGGGAGAAATAGCCGCCTCTTAGGATATACGCCGAATTTCCCCACAAGTTACGGGGCCAGTCAAAGACAGGGAGGCCTTCCGTCTTCTTTTGTCGCCCGAAGACAACACAGACCAGGAACCGGGCGAGTACAGACTGACGGTTCACCAATATGGAACAGTATCTTCGCTCTTCCACGCGAGCCTTGCTTTACGGGAAACCAAAAGCATTTCGGCGGCACCAGCAGTCTGTTAGGAAGAACAGTAAACCACTGCTACGCAGACGATTTTCCACGTTCCTTTGAAGACTCGCCCTGGGCCATACAACATTTGCCCGAACTGACTACCATTTAACAGAAAGGAGGGTTCAGGCTTAGAGAATGAACTTCCAGCCGGCCTGAGGTTCTAAGAATTGTTCGGAAGTCTGAGAAAACCGAGTGTGAGAGAGGTTTTGGGATCCTCGTTACACGTGGAGGGCACGCTTGGAGTTCAATAGATTGCCAAAAGTGATGGGTCCATGTTCCATCTTGACCCACTCAAACGACCAGCCACGAGGATAAAATCCCGTCTCCAATGTCAAGTCTCAATGACTGATCAAGCTTTAGTTCGCCATGGCAATTGCCTGGAAGGAGCTTGCTCTTATGGCCGTGCCAAAGAAGAACGGGTCTGGGAAAATCTCTGCAGAACAACGGAGGCAACTAACGGCGCGGCCGGTTTTACAATACAACTGGAAGGATTGCTCTAGGCAGGCAAGCACGATGGAGATTTGTCTAAAGTGGACCAGAGAAAGACTCGGTCATAGAGCTTCCTAAACAAGCACCGGGTCGGTCTCCAGTACGCCTTTCACTGGCAGCTCACTCCCAGGGAGAAAAACGAGGCTGGCAGAGGGCACGCACTGGGCAAAGGTCCCCATTCATTCCGGGTGCAGGGGGTCCCAGGAACATGTAGTTAGGACCCGTGGAAAGAATAAAGAAATTGGGAATCAACAGTCATAGAAGCCAAATGTGACGAAGTTTAACCCGAAAGAGCAATAAAAAAGCCACCGTGGGTACAATCAGTCGACTAGTTGTGCGCTAATAAACAAAAAATTGCCCTAGACCAAGTGTTCTCCTTGCAACAGCCCAGAACAACTTGAAAAAATCAAGATACCAATACATCTGACAGGAGTCTAGCGCGCAAGCAATGTTCAACTCCACGTTTTTTCAGGGGCATCAGAAGTGGGTTACAGGCTGGTGGTTTGGGGCTGCAAGGTAGAGGAAAACGGTGGGCCTCACAGATAGCGTTCGGGAGGAGGAGAGTAGCCTCACTGAAGGTTGCTTCCATCCCTAGGCTAGAATTTGTGCAGTGGTACCAGTCGTGAGAGGCTCCTCGCTGATCAAGGAGCCGGAAAGTGCACAAAACTTCTACTGGTGATGTCTTCCAATCTGGGCTTCGTAGTATACGATGTTTGAGTGACACATTGCTATTTTGAGGCACAATAAGAGAACACTCTGACTTTTACCGGTTTCTTTAGACTTATGACCGGGTGACGAGGTGAACACCTCATCAACTTGGCGTTAGTTACTGCCGCGCCTGCCTTTTTAATATAACCCAAGTCTATGTTATGCCGCATGGCTCGGATATACGCCATCCTCCATTGCGTTCTCCAAATTGGCCCACTTCAGAGGAATTCATCTTTTCAAGGCTTCTCGTGGGCTATTCGGCATTGTCTCCATGGCACAGGAACCCTAAGAAGATCAACCATATACTTGGCGTTCTTGGTTACCATATTCAGGGCCAACGTATCCGCTGGCGACGGGACATTTTCATCGATAGCCACGTCGGTAGATTCGGCTTTATACAGCTGTCGTTATGCCTGCTCAGTGTTCGCCTTTTCCACCGAGCTGTAGTTGATTTGGGTCTGCAGGCTGTATCTTCCGCTTGTGCTACCATACAAGTCCCAGCCAAATATTGCGCCTACGGCATGCGGTGCTTTGCGGCTTCCTATCCTTTGATTCAGGGCACAGTGTGCTTCTGGTACATCACAACAGATCAGCAGATCTACTTCACCGTTCTGCCACTTCTTGATTGTGACTCCGTCGAAATGTAGCCACTGTATATGGCTCAATTAGACGTACTTAGGTGCCCATGCCAGCAGATCTTCAACGGCGAATGCTTGTAGACTCTCCACCTTATTGTTGTTGACCTGGAAAAGTAGTCGCAGGTGCAGTTTGATTGACTGCATGATCCGGGTGCACCCGCCGTTCTCACTACCAGTGAAGAGTGATCCCTCTGATTTCTTATCTCTCCGTAAATTCCTTCTTCATCACAGTGATATCCGAGCCACTGCCGATCTATCTACAAAGACCGATGATCTTGCTACCCCAACTGGAGCTTCCTTGCCGACTGCCATAACTCCCAAGCGGATGAGCTTATTACCAGCGTGAGAAATCGGGCAAACCGTACTTAGCCTCGGGGTTTCCACTGAAATCAGTTTCTTTGAGTTGTGCAGCAAGTAATGGTGTTTTCTATGGCATCCATTTTGGCTGCAGCTTATTTTCACTCAATACACCGCTGATGGATGAGAATTGTGACGATTGAACTACCCAAAATAAAGTTAGAAATACACCAACTAGCACAAATACGTATCGCCTGAAAAGCATGCAAATTGCAGCATATTTATGCAAGGGCTTTTTGTAGAAGCACATGGGCACTCAGTACCTTGATTGCTAGCTTTTCAGAAGTCATCATAATTTAACGGAATATTGTTAGACGACCGATTTTGTTTGAATTTGAGGACCTTCTTATCGATGGGTACATTGCGGCTACATAGTTTATGTGGAATTATCTGTGCTCACATAAATCTGGTTGTGTGAAATTTACCTTTGCTTAATCGATCACTTCTCGGACTAAGACAACTTTGTCCTGGACTAGAATGGTAAAGCTAATTTATTCTCAGAATCACCACATGAATCCTTCGGACAAATAAAGCACGCTCCAAAACCAGTAGCCTTTTCCCATCTTTCGTCTGCTTCCGATTTTCGAAAGCGAGGACGTCAGCTAGGCTGAATAGAGTTTCACACCCCTTACATGCTGATGAGTTGCCTCTTCGAGGAATGGTGCTTGAGTGGTTGCCGATGTTTGACCTCCACCAAAGCTTTTAGGCTAGCTTTGTGATGCGGCCGTAGCCTTAGGAAGCTCCCTTTATTCCGATACCAGTTAGCTGAAGCGACCATTTGCTCTTCGGGAGTGACGCCCAAAAAACCCCGTCAAGTACTCAAAAGCAGCTCGTCGCCCTAACCTACTTATCCCTTCGGCGTCCTAAACCTACGGCATTTGAGTTTTGTATCGATGGCTGAAATGTTTGAAGTAGCCCTCAGAGTACTAGCAAACCTAGCGATAGCTTATGAACAATTACCGTCCAAAAATATCTCCTGGGGCTTCCTGAATGATTTCTCGTCCAGCTTCGGTTTGTTGTTGTTTTTCCCTGGCCTTTTTATTTGTTTTCCTGTGAAAATTCCAAATTGATTACAATAAAGTTATTCCGATTGTGAGTCACGCCAAGCCAAACTAGCGGATTACGGAGTCAGAGTGAAATTGATTCGCAGTTCCTACGGTCCCGGATAAAAAAATACGCATGAAGATTATGTAATAGCCTGAAATGCACGGCCACATCGTTTACCAATCACAATCAGAGTTCAGTAAAGCCATTATCAGAAACGACCGTCATGGCGTTCAGAAACCAAATCAAAAGGATGCCACGGTGTTCGTGAGCGAAATATGAGCAAGTGCTCAAATGTAACGACTGATCTGTGTTGTATTTGTTCGGGGACCGACAAGATTAAATTGCATATCCTGAAGAGTGCATATATGTCTTAATGATTGGGGGGATTTTTACGTGTTTACTTGCATTGATGACAATGTTTTCTTCTTCCTCTTTCTGTTCCAGAAGTAATGCCGCCAATTCCGCCTCTTCCCCTGCCCTGGGCAAATTACCTGTCTCACCCATTTCTGAATTTCCATCCGCTTTTCTTACTCTCAGCTTGCCTGAAAACAGATCAGCCTTGGCTCCACGGAAAACTGAACTGACGGCAGAACAACCTTGTATAATAAGGCTCCAGCAAGAAAAGCGAGCAAAGCCTAGGGAGAAAGGTTGAGTTCACCTGCAGGGCATTGTTCTTGGATTCGGAAAGATTAGCCAAGTTGCTGCATAATTTAGTTTCTCGGTGTCCACCAGGGATCTTGAGTACTGCAGAGTGGAGTCATTCGAATGTCTGAGCAGCTCTGAGCGACCAGTTCCGAAGCAACTGAAAACAAAGCCGTTTTCAAATCTTTGCCACATACTACAGCTTAGTCACTTATGCTACAGCCACAGCTCAATAGTGTTTCTACTGGGCCCTTAAACTCCAGATTATACAACAAATCAACAACTGCAGCCTAATTACAGCCGAGAGTTGGAAACCGATGATTAGGTTACGAAAAGCAGTCACAGCTAAGTTCAAGCTGGGCCACTCATTCTGGAGGCATTGGTGAGAGTATGATTTGTGACAAAGACTTGAAGCTGTGAAACAAACGGTCGGGATTCCGGTAAAGTTATTTCGTATGAATGAACTAATGTTGTTTGTAATATTAGTGCTGACGAGCGGAAAGGGTTTTCTGACCTCCTTTACTGATAGCATTTTCAAGTTTTTTCAGTGATGCGTCTGACACAGTCCCATACTTCCGACATTTCTAGGCATCCGGTGCTGCTTACCAGGGTTTAGTACCTAGCTCGTCTTTATTCATTACGCAAATCAATAAAGGCCCAACCAGTTTTAGTTGATCGTGTATTTTTCGTACCGATTCTCGAAACTTTGGCAATTCATTTGGTCTGCTCAGGTTAGGGAATCCATGCAGACCAACCCCAATGCTTTGGTGTGGTGAGTTAACACGCGGTGCTTTTCAATAAACCCAGGAAAGTCTGTACACTTGCGCATCGGTCTATTGCAGTCAGTGTAGATCTACGAGCACTCCGGGGCAGTCAAGAAAAATAGTTTGCAGAGGCCGTCTGTGGGTGGTATTGTAACCCAACCTAAATTGAGAACTTGTTCAGATGAGGCATGTGCATCGACATGGGGTTTCCTTTGCGCAGTTGGCCATTCCCTGGGAATGGTCTCTTTTCGGTTTTCTTGCTCCACACATGTGCCATATCGGTTTGGAGTTTTATGCTGCGCCAGCATACCCATGCACAGCTGCCAAATCAGATAGCCTCGTTAGAGTTCAGAAAGCAGCTACCTACTGCTCTGAAGCGCTTCGCTGGTCTGGCTACGTAGGTCACACAAGGCAACCGGACGTGTCTTAAAAACCTTTCGGGGAATCGGAGGGTGAAAAGATGCACCAAGAGTTTGCTCTTTATTAAGAAGCACCACCATTTGGACTTTGTGCCTCTCTGAGCAACTGCTTTGTTAGTGCACCTAGTGAACTCAAACAGCTCACGACCGGCTGCAGCTTGAGCCATTTAAAAGGATCTAATTTTCCTGTGAAAGAGCCAAAGAAGCCTTCTTCCACCCAGGTGATTTGACGAGTAGAGATAGTTTCGCTGCTTGGCCCGAAGCTGCCGAGCTAATCTTCAAGCTCTCAGAATAAAGTGGAGCAAAAAGCCGCTCGTTAACTTCCCAGCCATGGGCAGCGCCATGCCAGCGCAAATCTAAGCTTGTATAAGTAAGCCACAATTATCTAACCTCATTTTTCTCATTTCATGGTTTGTAAACCCCCAGATCCGTAGCAGATAGTCAACACAAACGGTATCCTTCCTCAAAACCCGTCCTACCTACCGCCTCTCTGAGGATCCAGACTCAACCCAGTACTTATCTCATTTTGCCATTTCCTAGCACCTCCAACGTCCCCAACACCCCCTTCTATTTTAACTTCCTCTTCCCCACCAGCTTCTGAATCCGATGCTTCTTCAGTCTCTCATGGAGGGTTGGTAATTTGCCTCTCCGGTAAACGCCTCCGCATTGAGAACTAGGTCTTGGAGCTGAGACAGTTGATGGCCGATCAGAAAACTTTCATTCTTGTCGCCACCGAGGCATGGCTCACATCGCACTACCATGAGAACAAAACATCTGTCGATGGGTAAGTGTTGGTCCATGAAGACTCGGTGATGGGTCAGCCACTTGGCGTGGTCCTTTAACTTGGCTGGATTCTGCCTCCAGTATTGATCTCATATTTAGATCCCATCCTTCTTATAGACTGTATGTGGGCCAAAGTTACCTTGTCTCCGAGTGAAGCCCGCTAGATACGAGCCATCTACAGGTCTCCAGCTTGCACTGCCAAATCCAGCAGTGCTCGCACAGAACGGGGTATGAAATGAGGGTCCAATCCCCATTTACGAAACTTTTACTGCCAGGTGGTTTTATACCCCTGGGGTGAACTGGGTTAGACTTCACTCTTCGAACGGCAACTTCAGAGAGCTTCTGGTTAGACCTATAGTACAGTTTACTTGGACCCAGCACGTCCGGTTTAATTCCGGATACAGATTAGGCCAAGACTAATTTATTTCAGTTCTTTTCATCGCCAACGAGAGCCACTCCATAGCCGTGGTCTTCCCTCTCCCTCCAGTTGGAAAGAGTGACTACATAGTGCTGAAAGTTGGATTCGTAACTAGATGGTCTAAGTGTGAAATCTCTAATCTCAGCAACAGACCCCTCAAAAGGGAATAGTTTTCAACAGATCAGGAATGACTTGCAGCCCCAGTTCGCCAGCACCAACCGGGAACTGGAAATCGATCTCCAGAACAAGTGGCCGGAGCCCTTACGTCCGACTTTAACTCCTTCGTCAATGCTTCTTCCACGATTGTGCATTCAGTGATCGGAAACTCCATAGTTCACCCACTGCTAGAACAATTTGATATCTTTTAATGATGCATTCAAAAAGCTTTGTCTCCCCAATCCTCACAGTCCTATCTTTCCGGACACGATCCACCCCAAAATTCCTAAACAAACAACAGGGGTTATGTCCTTTTCCTGCTCTCTGCCTTGCCTTAAAAGTCCAAACACTGGTTTTTTCCTCCTTAGTTGGAAAAAGCAGTGATCACCCCTATTTTCAAGAGGGGGAAGCCGTCATCTTCTGGAAAGTTACTGACCGATCGGTATCCCTAACACACCTTGCAGGCTCTTTGAAAGCATTCTGAAATCTGCCGTTCTAGATTATCCCAAAGGGCTGAGACCAATTGCCCTGTCCCTGATCGGCTTCCCACCCATAGATCTTACTTCACTAATATGCTGCATGTTATGGACATTCTAACACAAGCATTCGTTGATGGACGGAAATCTCATGCTATTTTCATCGACTTTGCCAAAGCCTTTGATCAAGTCAGGTCAAATGAAATAGCCAAGTTAGTTCAGATTCTTGCCCGGTGAGCCCTTTGGATCACTCGGTGCCACAACAGATAGAGAACAGTATTATTCGGTTGTGTGTTGGGGATAAAAGGAAGGGAGGACTTTCAGCCGCTGTGCCCAACCTTAACAGACTCACGGGATCGCTGTTGATTGGGGCGTTTCAGCCCGAGCCCCACCTACCTCAGGGACTTAACTTTAAGAAGGCGGAACGTGAGAGGTAGTGAGAGAACGTGAGAGGTGGTGGTGGAAGGGTAGTAGGCAGCTGGAAGTGGAAGAAGTATTGAGGTTTGAAGGCTGAAAGTTGAGAACATGTACAGACGAAATAGGCCGAAGAACTACCATAGTAACTGTGGTAGTACGGGCAAGAGAAGTGAAAATCAGTGATAGATGGGGTGGGCCACCTACCTGCTGGTTTCGATAAACACACTGTCCGAGAAGCGGCTCAGCATGTGCTCAAATCCCACAACCGTTCCATCGGTTGTTACTCCCGTCGGGAGCAGGTTTCAATGGTTTGCGCCTTTTACGACGAAGGAATTTTCTTTCAAGCAAATTAGAACTGTCTCCTTCCACTACCTCAGTGGGTGCTCTCTCATGGCTGTACGATCTTTGAGGATCAACTGCTGCGTGGCCGAATCCTTGAGAGCGATCCAACCTTTGAGGGCCTCCAAAGCCTCTATTCGGTCCTCGTTACACCTCTGGTGCTTTAGCGGGAGCAGGTTTGTTGCCTGGAGTCCCTGCTCGTGGGCGAGGAACCTTAGGCCAAACAGCCACTTTGTGGGGCGTCGCTGAACCAGTTCGAGAAGCTTGACACCCTTTACCAAGAAAGTCCGCGACATCCGGGCACTGTACTCCAGGTGTGGCCGAACAAGCTTTTTGTATGTAGCAATGCAGCTCAGGGTTTTCTGGACGGGAAGGCTTCTTTAGGCCGGTAAAGTTCACCAGAAGCCTAATGAGTGGCCGTGCAGCTTTACGTCCGAGTTGACATTCGTCGGATATAATTAATCTAAGTTCCATTGCTCTTGCCACTTTGACGATCTAAGTGCGCTCGATGGCCTACCTTGTCGGCTGTGGGTCCTCGAAATCTACCAGCGAAGCACTATGTTCAATTCCCGCTCCATGGAACCTGTTGCCACAGGGCCAACCAACTTGCCGTCATCTGGAGATTTAAAGCTTGAATATTCCGGGCCACCGACTAAATAATAATAATAATACTAATAGTAATAATGGTTTATTTTGGAGACTTCCGAAGCATGCTGGGAGGGTGAGCAATATTTTAACGAGCGATAAAATAAACAGACAAAATTCGTGAAAAATTTAGAAATTTCCATAGCAAACTCAGGGTGGGCAGGTTCAGAAAAGAGACGAAGGGGAAATAAGTGGATGCATACTGATTAATAATATGGGAAATTTAAATAAACCAAGGGATGGATTCAAATATGCTCCCGGCGAATATAAAAGTCAGGGTGAAATGGAAAAGCTGGCTGAGCCAATAAAGGAGGTGGAGATTTGGGAGTTTTGCACGGGGATGACCGGAAATCGGAGCGAGAAACAGTGGTAACTAGGCGCGATGAGGAAAAAAGAAAGAGAAGAAGAAAAGGAGGACAAAAAATTTAGTTGTATAGCTAGGGACTAGGTAGCCATGAAGTATGCCCCTCTGCAGTAAATGGAAGGTGTCTATTTGGAAGCAGTGAGCGACCACTGCGAGACGTGAAGAGTGGGTCAGATGACGTCATAGGTTTGGAAGGACCGAGATTCGGTATAAGTGAGGCACATTTTTAGAAGAAATCGACGGCTTTCATGAAGAGCAGCTAGACGATGGAAATAGAACTAGCCGGCAAAGGACTGGAGGAAGCAGAGGAAATATATGGATATATATATATATAAAAGCGGGAGCAACTATATATCCGTGATGGAATCAAGCTAAAATGAGACACATTGACTTTTTCCAAACAGCCGTCAAGCTTCACGGCTGGCCACACTGTCGACAGCACAGACATCAAGCCGGGGCTGGAAAAAATAAGCCCGATTGTAGACATGCCGGCACCAACTAATCCTAAATGGGTCTCACGCTTTAACGGGATGACCAACCTGTGTGACTGTCAGTTTGGTCTGCTTTTCCATGCTCCACCGACTGTAAAGACAACGTTACGTCATGATGTTCTTTTACAGTTCCAAATCGTTTGATCTGTCATTACTCGATTCCTCTGGTCCGTCACCACATATTGCACCTGCATTGATCAGATAATTAGACCAATTCTCACCTGCTCTCTTCGATCTTATCCTTCATCCTCACTCTTCAATGAACTGCTCCTCACAGTCGTCATCACTTCTGTGCTTCCGCATAAATTTATTCTCTCTGCTGGGCCGCCACGTGCATCTGACAAGCAAACAATTCACCACGATATTCCAAAGTCAATTCTACAACCATTTGATCTAAATGCAGAAACTATCCCGATTACTTGAACTTTCAATATAGCAGGAAACTTAGTCTCACTAGCTTTACGCACGATATGGGCTGTACACGGCTACGGGCAGCAGAACAAATTCCAAATGTATAAGCGTGTTTATCGTAACTTCGTGGTTCTAAACAATGCAATACATAAAAATACATAAATGCAATGACTTACAGCCAGGTGAGCAACCAGGAGCAACAGTACAGAAAGTTATCCGATAAATCGGGACAGCGCGGTCATAAACGGTTTACTCAGCAAGGAGTCATGTGAAACTGTAGCGCAGCACGGTTGCGGTACAGATTATGGGTCAAGAAGCGTAAATGAAACGTTCTGCAAAATTTTCTTACAAGGGGAATGTACAATCATAGAACAATCAAGTCGGGAACATAACGTAAAATGCTCACGCACCATACGTCGGAAAGGGGTAAATCTGAACTGTGTCAGTACAGTAAAAACAGAGAATTGGATCACAAGTATTCGAGGTTCATGACGCATATACACGCTACTCACGAGTAAAACAAGCGAAGATATCGTCAAAAATACAAATTACAAAAAGTAATTTACACTAGCCTTACCTACCCCTCCCAATGACTGATAGTTTTTTTCTAGGACCCCATTTTTATTGCTCCTGCTCCTCTTATATCTATATTTATGTATTATATATATTTATGTATAAATATATATATATAAACATATATATACTTGCGCCTATATGTATATGTGCACGCCCTCCGATTCTTGCAGTTTCTCACCGGCCATTTCTCCTGTTATCCTCCCACCGACCGTCATGTTATACGTCCATCAATCCTACATCTGTGCCTCACATTCGCCGTATCCAACCCTTCTAAGTATTTTTGTCGTCTGAACAACCCTCTAGGTCTTGTATTGCTCGCTCCTTGTTTTACGATGAGTTTTGTGCCTGTCCGCCGACCGTCCACTGAAGAGTACCAATGTCTATTGATATCTAATCCACTGCAGAGCACCTCACTTTTTTCTCCATCGTCCCTTGCTACTGCAGTTCCTTATACCGATTTAAATCCTTTCTCATGTTTATCAGTCGTCCTTCAGATGTATCCACTTGGACCAGTCATATTCCCTATCTGACCCTGACTTTCAAACTCAGTGAGAGTCCATTCAAATCCGCCCTTGAGTTCATTTAAACTCCCCACAATCTCTATGGATTGCTTGCATTTATCCTATTTTCATTCCACTTTATTACCCCTTCTGAGCCTTTTTACCCTACATTTTCATGCAAAATTCCACATTTTCATGAATCATATCTGTCCATTCCATTACCTGTATCAACGACATCATGCACATAGCATGCTTCGGGCGTCTCCGAAATAAGCCAATGATAGTAATATTCTTCTTGTTATTATTATTATTATTATTATTATTATTATTATTGTTATTTTTATTTGAGGACATTCTTGCCCGGGTAGCGGAATTGGTGAGACCGATCCCCCGAATAACACATGAGAGGGGAAAGTGTATTTGGTCAGACGAACTGAAACTAGCGTTTAATCGCATCAAGCAGCTTACCGGGAAGGCTCCAGCCGTAGCTTATTACGAATGCACCTTACCTCTTTGCACACAAAGTGATTGTAGACAACATGGCCTAGCAGCCTTTCTATTGCAAAATGGGCGCCAGCTCCACTGACGTAGTAGAACGTTAACAAGTCGTGAGCGAAAATATGCTGAAATTGAAAGCGAACCAATGAAAATCATTTGTGCTCTAGGGAAGTTCAATGACTACACTCTTGAGCGACTTCCGCACATACATTCGGATCACAAGCCACCATATCGAGCTCCAAGAAGAATTCGGTCGACGATAATGCGTCTCCAAAAGTATAACCGCAAACTTTATTATCAGCAAGGAAAGCAGATCCTTGTAGCTTATACAATCTCACGGGCCACACACTGCTGGCCTTGTATGGCAGAGCAGATGAAACAGATGGTAGCGAATTGCGAACCATGCACACAACGTGATCAAAAAGGAAAGATAAGAGCGATGGAAGTGAGCTATTACCTTACCAGCGTTGAAAATTGTGACGTAGTATATCTTTTGTCATGGGAAGGACAGTTGACTAGTGACCGATGAATAATACAGTGATTTCTTTGAAGTCGATCATCTCAGAACATAAACAACTGCAGGAATGGTTGAAAACCGAGGGGCAATTTTGCACGACATGGAATCCCGGTTCCAGTGATTTCCGATGATGGTTCATAGTTTCGCGGCTAGGAATTCCAGGGCTTCTCGGATACGTGAATGTCCAGCCATCACATCAACATTCATGACCCTTGTCACTCCAACGGTGAAAGAAAGGTCGCTGTGAAAAATGCGAAGAAGATATTCAAGAAGTGCAACTCTGGGAGCAGCGATTCGTTAATCACTCTGCTTGAGCTGTGAAAAGTGCTTTCCGTGAGGATGGGAACGAGCGCAACAAAACGTCTACTCGGAAGATGGACTGACACGATCCTACCAGTTTGTGCTGGTTTGCTGCACCCAGATATTGCGGCGCCTTCAGTAGTCCAGATGAAGTTGAAAAAGCAAATGGCAGCTCAAAAAAGATATTGCGACCGGGGCAGCAAACCACTGTATCCACTCCATCCAGATAGCACAGCCCGGATTCAACTCAAAATCACCTACGGAAAAGTCTTGGATGAAAGGAGAGATAATATCGCATGTAACAAAGAAATTCTGCCCAGTACGCTCTGGAGATGGTCGGATAAGAAGGAATTGGGTTCATCTGAGACAATCTGAAGATGATGGTGTGGAAGGGGAAACCAGTGGAGGCGATAGCAAGACAGAAGACGAGGAAACCCCAAACAATAACCAAGAGGCTGATCCAGGTGACATTATACACTCACCCGTCGGACAGAATCTTTCACCCTCTAGAACTCGGAGTACAGGAGACTAACAGCCGGTGGGTAAGTAGAAGTTTTTCAACAGAGGGATGATGAGTTTTGCAACGGACTCCTAGCGGTCGTTGAGATAAGCGTAGTACAAAGCAAAAAGCGCCAAGCTTCGAATTGTGGTTTTCAATAAGGTTCTTCATAGAAGAATCATGAATATGACACAAAAACTGTACAAACCTCAACGGTGACCACTCCGTTAATCAAAGTCAGCCAAGTGCGAGCAAATTCGGGATCGCTTGAGGCTCGAGCGGCCAAATCAGTGAAATTTCTATGGGAAAAGTAGGTTAAGGGTCACAGAACAAACCAATGCACGTATAAGTCAGCCGTCACTTTGGGTCAATCAAGCAATCTCATGTGTTCAAGAGGTTTTGCAATCCGCGGAATAAAGAACAGTAATTAAGATTTTCTTGTTGCACGCTGTTACAATAAACAGATGGCATTTCCCGAACAACTGACTTTTGACACTCCCTATTTCCCTTCACCAAGAGAAAGCCAGCAAACCTGGTTTCCGAATTCTTATCATGATAAATCTTTATTTCTCCCATAGATCAAAAGAGGGGTTCCTTCGTCTAATAATATAATATTAATAATATTGGTATATTTCTCGGCCATGGTCGAGACGCACGCGCTAAAGCATGATCATGGTGTACACGTTACTCAATAAGATGAAATGTTCACATATTCTAAGTATGAAAGTCGGGAGTATTAGAGATGAAAAAACAATGACAGGAAAAGTTTGAATGGACCATTCTGATAATGGTTTGCGCGGCAGTTTTAAACCGGTTTCGAATCCGGATCAGGCAGTGGTGCGCAGTGGAGATATCGAGAAAATCGTTAGCGCAGTGCTAAGGAGGCATTAATAACAAGAATGATGCAAGCCCAGGGAACCAGAGGCCAACTAAGGTTCTGCAGATGGAATAAATTTTGAACAAGAAAAAAAGGGTGGAAAATCGACGCATGCGAAGAGGATAGCGATCCATGAAGACAATGCAGACCCTGAATGACGGATTTACTGGAGTTCTGTAAACGGAATGAGATTTGAAGCAGGGGGACGTGAGGCCAGTTTCTTGAAAG
The DNA here is from genome assembly GCA_948099385.1 of Fasciola hepatica. Lineage (NCBI taxonomy): Eukaryota > Metazoa > Platyhelminthes > Trematoda > Plagiorchiida > Fasciolidae > Fasciola > Fasciola hepatica. Next base: position 356,077 of record CANUEZ040000136.1, read on the forward strand.
TGAACACCGGTGGATGTGGGAGAAACAGCAGTCCATAAAAAGGTGAGTTTAGATTCAGGGCCAGTAACATGTTCTATTCAGAAATGAGAAGGCGCAACTGGAGGGTCTTCGAGAAATGGAGAGTCAAATTCCAGCCGGCTACGGTTCGGAGAAAAGATAACCTGTGTTAACGGATAATAAAGTGGGAAAATCTTCGCATGGACTTCAGCGTTATGCTGCTTCAATGACAAATATATATGTATGTGATGACGCATTTGCCTTCAGTGTTATTCTGGTAACGTACTACATCGAATGCGTGAGTTTCATCTGGCAGGGCGAAGTATGTGTCAGTCAATCAGCCGAGTGTGGCTGTATGTTAGCGGCATGCGCGTGAGCTGGAATTCGTGTTGGTTGCGTTAGAAAATGCTGAACGATCTGATAAGCAATTGAGGGTATCTCCTGTTGTGTGGTTGGATTTCGGTCCCAGTTGCCATGGTAGGTTCCACTTGAGTCTCTGTCCGTACGAGTCAAAGCGGCATCCTTGGTTAGCCAATTTGGCGACTGAGATAGTGGGAGACAACGACCTGAAATAAAGGGAGATTGCAGTCTGGACGTGGTTCCAGCTGTGGGTTATGATAATATGTGAAGACAATTAACAATGGATTGGTTAGGTCTATGTGAGTGGGGCATGGGTAAAATAGGCTCGCAGTGGATTTGAGCTATACTGCTGCAGGCTGATGAAGTTGCGTACACAGGCTTGGTAGCCGTATGCATTTCAAAGGATTTATGATTTGCCCGTGGTTAGTAATGATAACCTTCAATACCGTTTGCTTACGCAGAACGCAGTTTGGCACGAGGCGATGAGATAGGTTTGAAATAACAGACAGAGCGAGTAGGACTATCATACTGTTTGCGTGGCGCTACGCTGTTACTGTCTCTTTCGGTATAGTGGTTGTTCTATACTGAGTAGTTTCTGAGGAGTCCAAGTAGAAGGAACTATTGGGGTGACAGTGGTTATAGATTAGAGGTAATTATTCTGTTTAGGCATTGTAAACTGTTAGGTTTACGCTTAGGTGATGGCAACTGCGGCGTGTGGTGTGGCACATCCTAGATTCTCAAGGGTTCAGGTTAGTATCCAGCGTTTTCCTCATAAGCTCTATCAAAAGACATATAAGGATTCGTAAGAGCGATCAGTTTTTGGATGTCCAGAGCTACGTGTAGTCCAGACTTAAACATAATTAGGGAATCTACGGAACGGACTTCAGCTGGGAGTTTATTCCACAGAGTTGAATATTTCAGGAGGAAGAAGTTGATGGTAAAAAGTTGGGACTGTTTTGCTGTCCTAGATCGTATGAATGAACCGCTGAGTTCCGTTATTGCTGCAGCGGTGGGGCCAACCCTATGCGGGTCTAATTGAGCCTAGGTTGCTCAGAGCGGTTATTCGACTTATTAGTACCCTATACCTACCTCAAAGGCCTGAGCCCTTGAAATATACGGATTGTATAACCTAGTCAGCGTGTCCACCGTTAGGGCTATGCTTATTTCCTGTTTGAAAGCCACCGATGTCGGTGATAATGCCCGAATTCGTTGTGGTAGCCTGTTCCACAATGAAGCGTACTTGTTAATGAAGAGGTCTGACCGAAGTGCAAGCTTCGACAAAGGGACAGAAACCAAGAACTCATTGCTACGTAATGGATAAGTAGAAGGAGTTCTCAGCTGCGGTGCTGAACTACATGATTTATTCTTCAGGATATTGTGAAAGAATAGAAGGTTATTTCTCATGCGGCCTAGCCATAAGGGATCGACTTTCAGCAGATCACAACGTTTCATGTAGTTTGAGGACGAAGAAGAACCTAGGAGCTTTTTCGTGAATGCCCGTTTTGATGTCCCCAAATGTCATTCGGTCTTTCTGTGGCATGTTGGAACAAATGTTTGAGCCATATTCCAGAAGAGGGCTGACATGAAACTTAAAAATGTTTAGTTGACTTTCTGGCAAAATAAACGTTTGATATGAGCCCGATCGTACGGCGTGCTTTAGCCACCTGGATGGCTGCGTGTTCCGAAAAGTCAAACGTACATGAGTAGTGTAGACCCAAGTCACGTACCTGAGAGTTATTGGGGATGAATTTGCCGTTTATACTAAATCTTCCAGTGGGGACGTGACATTTATACGTAATAATATTACTTTTTTCGGCGGAAAAACTCATTTTCCAATCATTACTCCAGGAGCTGAGAGCGAGCAGTTCCCTTGTAATGTCATCTACGGTAGAGGCTAACGCCGCGGGATCAAAAGTGTACACGATTTTGATATCATCTGCAAACAGGAAGGGAACTCCCCGTTGGAAAATGGTAAATATATCGTTAACGTACATTAGGAACAGTAATGGGCCCAGTACACTACCTTGTATCACCCCACTGGTTACGGGACGGGGTTCGGACAAATTTCCACCTATACTTACAACCTGGTCTCGGGATGTTAAATAGGATGCAAACCAAGCGAGCATCGGGTCCACGATTCCATATGTTTTGATCTTCTGTAGTAACCGGACGTGGGACACTCGGTCAAACGCCTTGGTCATGTCCAAAAAGATCACGATTGCCGATTTACCAATATTGACAGCCTCTGTGACCAGATTGAGGAAATCGGTCATGCATGTCGCACATGATCTGTTTTTCAGAAAACCATGCTGACCAGCGTTGATTAGATTATTGTTAAGAAGGTGACGTGTCAGCCTTTCCTTGATCATTCTCTCCATGATTCTGGACACGAGCGGGGTATGGTTCACCGGCCGATAGTTAACTGGATCTAGACGTGATCCGCTTTTGTGCATAGGTATGACAGTTGAAGTTTTCCATTGAGAAGGGAAAGTACTGCACCTGAGTGACAAATTGAATATGTTTGTCAGCAACATTGGAACATCTTCGCCACCTCGACTAAAAATGGTCGGTGGTAATGCATCTGGACCTGGCCTGCAGGACGGTCTTGTTCTTGCAACATGGACTAAAACCTCATCAGGGTAGAACACTACCGTCGAGAAAGTTACTGATGTCACCGGATCTAGAACGGGGAAGGATGTGGCGTCATCCGTCGTTAAAGAGGAGGCAAAATAGGTGCTGAAAGCCTCCGTAATCAAAAGAGGGTCACGCAAGCATTTATTATTATAGTTCAAATATGGGATGTCTTGGTTAGGTTGCTTGTTTCTGACCTTCATTAGCCTGGCCAGTGCTTCCACCTTGTTTGGGTGGCTTAAGGCATCTCGTTCCTGCTTCTTCTTAGAAGAATCCAAGCGCAATTGAATCGTACGGGATATACGTATTATTTGAAGATACGACGAGAAGTCCCTTGTCTTAGTGAATCTTCGTTGGAGTTTGGCTAGGTTACCGTTAGGACGATCTAGAGAGTTCCGCTGTTTGCGTATGATAGGCCCCGAGGCTGGATTGATTTTGTCGAGGCAGTAGTGAAGATTAGTATACAGTTGGGCAGCTGCTATCTCTAGGTCATTAGATAAAAACGATTCGTCCCAGTTTAGGGAACGGATAAAAGAGGGTAGACTATTCCAGCAAGCTTTATGGTATTGCTTATTGGAGATCGGAAGGTGTGTTTCTGCTGACTTATCAGTGTGAGGCCAAGGTGCAGTAAAAACACAGGATACCATCTTATGGTCACTACCGGTGAAGCGATTTAAGATTTGGGTATCTAAATTCTTGATACCAATAGAGAAGATAAGGTCTAATGTATTTCTCCCTCGAGTGGGGGATAAAACATGCTGTACCCAATTACCCACATGGATACACGAAAGGAAATCATGGAGTTTTGGGGGTGATGTCATGGGATTCCAGCATATTTCAGGCACGTTGAAATCACCAGCTAGAATTTTAGCAGTTACGGGGAGGTTAGAGACATAGTTGAATGCGTCTATTATTGCTGTAAACTCGTGCCTGCCCTGGTTTGGAGGACGGTAGATACATCCAACGAGAAGTAGTTGTTGATCTTCTTTGATAGTGAGCCAGGCCGAGTCTGGAATGTTGTCTAGAATAGGATGATGGAACCTACTCGCCGTGAATATGTGTCTGGTGTAAATGATGCAGCCGCCTCCTCTTTGGTCAGATCTACTGTTGGCAGTGGCCTGATAGCCGGGTATGGATACGTGGTTTAATGGGGTGTGATCCGTCAGCCACGTCTCGGTAACTAGTAAGATGTCAGGGTGTAGGTCTAATGCAAGCTCTCTAAGCAGGGGCAATTTTGGGAGGAGAGAGCGGACGTTAAATAGTAAGAGAGACAAGGTGTTTTTGGATAGGTTCTCAGTAGATAGAGCCGTAATTTCGTTGTGGTGAGGTGATGAAGGATCGTCAAATAAGGCGTGGCTTACGATGGGCAGTCGAAGCTCGACCCATTTTAACCGCGTTTCAGATGAAGAGTTTGTGCCTGTGACTAAATGCGCCGCTGGGCTTTCAAATTGGGCGTAATTTGAAGAGCGGTTAGGGGGTTCTAATTGAAACGGCCGAATCCTGGAGGGGGTAAATGAGGCGCGGAAGGAGCTAGGGGGGGATAGAGGTGGTAAGGACTTATGGACATTTGGTGCATTAGCCCGGGGCTTGATGCTATACGTGGATTGTGGTTGAGTGAGGGATAAGGACGAAAAAACGGGAGCGGTCCGGGGGCGGGGTGGAAGTTGAAGCTTGTGCCAAGGTTGCGGACTGCACTGAGGTAGTCCACTGAGGGAGGAAATGGGAGTATAGGAATATTCGACAGGGAGGGTTGAACCTGGTGGTGATATGGGTCTTGGAGGACCCCCGGAGAGGTAGAATCGAATACCCCGTTTCGAGAGGTATAGGGCACGGAAGCGAAGGCATGTTGGGCCAGTGGTGGAAAGAAAGGTCCGCCCGGCATCATATTTGGTATTGGAGCAAACCCTATTATCCGTGGAGACATACGTGATGGTGTTGAACACGGGTCGAGAGCCGGCCACTGGGTCTCTGGGAAGGCTTTATATTGAGTGGGATTGTGCGTGGGTCGGACCCTATTGTGAGTTGTCTGACAATTCGAGCGCAGCTCGAGTGGGCTGGATGCTTGTATCTTTGAGCTAGTGCCCTCTGTAGGCCTAGAGTCTGCACGGTTAGGTTCAGGTTTGTGGGTGGATCGGTGCGGTCGCCTCCGAGAGCCCACAAATATTTGACAACTGCTTTCCGGTTTTCCTTCGGATTGCATGGTAGGATGGCCCTGGCAGTGAGGCCCCACTCTATCTGTTTGTGCGTGATGATGGGCCGGAATGGGCCTCGCGCTTGCACGTTTTGTTGGTCCGGAAAGGTTCGTGGAGGAATTGAGAGATCTAGTAAGGGCAGGAGGGACAGGCGGATGGGCCCAACCGGATGGAGTAGTGGGAGTAGAGGTAGCCTGCATCCTACGAACCCGCTTACTTGGTGGAGGGATGGCCGGTGATGGAGAGGCCTCTAATGCCCGATCAACCGTGCCGTTGTTAGGGGCAGGTGATGTAGATACGCTGCGGGTAGGGGTCGAAGCTGCATCTAGAAGTACCTGTCGTCCACTGGATGTTACCTGGGGGTCCGACAAGGGTGAGCTGTCAAGGTCGACCGGCACCTGAATTGGTACGGAGCGTGCCGGGTTGAGGGGAGGTGATCGCACGGCTGAGGCTAGCCTCAGCCGAGGGCCGGTTTGTGAGGTACTAGTGGGAATTACTGCTGTCCTTGACGCCTCTCTTTGGAGAGGAGTCTTGTCTGCCGTAATCCTGACCGATTTATAAGCTGTATTGAGGGCAAGAGACGATTGCCTTTTGATAAATTCTCTTGCTATTTGATCGGAAGGGAATTGGAAAAGGATAGGACATGTGTGGCGTGGTGAACGTTTGTGTAACCTTGTGCACGTGCATGGATGGTGGAATGTACTTTCGTCGGGATCATATTTTTGTGGGACTACCTTCCGCAAGAGGCAGCATCAAAAGTTACCTTTATGACTCTTCCTGATCATCGCCTGGGGTAAAGTCCTGGTATAAGCCCAAACTAATCTACTCCTCTCATCATTCATGTTTTTGTTTTTTCGTCCCTTTCCACCAGCACTAAAAAATAAAGTGAAGATTAAGGTGAAAAACCAAACCAGTATGAGACTGAAAAATAAAAGATACACTGCGCAGCATTCAGTTTTTCCTTTTTGAATTTGTGTCCCAACCCATTTTCCAAGTTTTTTCCCTCCCTTCATTGCCACAGTAACTAAAGAAACGAGTTTTATATTTGTGCATGCATGAATCGGCCATGAAAAAATGCGCATTTATTTCCTTTTCCATTTTCTAATCAGTGGGTTCTCTTCCTTGAGCTCGCTTTCCACCACGTGTTGTCCAGTTTCTGTACATCCTGTATCCCGACGAAAAAAGATAAATACAAGATCCAGGAATATTTAGGTTAATTCTCTTATCCGCGAGTTACCTCATGAATTCCCGGCAAGGGGTGACCTCAATTTTTTTCAGTCGCTTTACCTGGGGTGCGCCTTTTTGAGCCTGGAGATATGCAATGAGGCCCTTGAAGCTGGAATATATCGGTTTGTGACTGATGCATCGCCTGTCCCGGATTCAACTAAATTCGGTCCCAGGACTTGAGGGCGGAATGCCTGAATGTCCAGGTTCTTGCACCAGTGAGCTCCTTAGATGCCCCGGCGCCTCGACATTTTGGGGGAACGAGTTCTCCCCAGTACTTGGCTATAATCAGGGAAGGTTCAAGTCCGATCACCGTTCTCTTCAACTTTGTAGGCTACAGCCGCTAGTCACCTTCCGCACGGTAAATCTCCCGATAATAACGATGATGCATTTGGGGGTGGTTGGCAATAGGTAGGGGTTTCACAAGGATTGGACCTTAAGGAGCCAGACAATAGTCTGACAAGAACAGCGGTTCAGGCCCCTGGCCATATTACTCCAAATACAGTCATACACTCCTTAACTAAACTCCCTTTGAACGCAGGCAATGTACTCGAGCCTATCACATCCCCTGGCAACTTATTCTAGCCGTCATCGACCGTAACTACAAAAAACCGACTTCTGATTCCAGTTAGAGTTCGGCCTTTCTCGATTTTCAGCGCGTGCTGTTTCAAGCAGCTTTTCGCTAGTAACTCAACTAAGGTCCCTCTGTCACCTCGAGCTTCTATGAGCGCTTTTGGTATTTTGAAAACCACTGTGAGTTCTCCCCTTCTTATTTAAAAAATAGCCCTATTTGCTCCAACCTATGCTAGTAGCACTAGCGTCTGCATTCTGCGAACAGTTACGTGAATCACCGTCGTAGCTTCTTGAGAGCCTTGATGTCCAGAAGAGTCACGAATATTAGGAGCACTCTCCCAGTGGCATTATTGGAAGGGGTCACCGATCCAATCTTCAGGAGAAAGCAAGAGGATTTTCTGTTTTGACTCTGCCTCCAGAGTTCAAAAAGAGCCTTTCTGAAGTGGCACTTTTCGGAGGTTTCCCTCAGCCTCACATTGAAGACTGAAGACTCAGTACAAGAAACAAACAATGCTGCACATTTCCGAGACATTCTGAAGGGTAAACCGAATAAAAATTCTTTTGTTTGTATCTTTCATTACCATAGAGAAAGGTCATCTGAAGCCTTAGGTTTGTGAGCGGGTCTTCAAGGGATGTTTTGAACAGGTGTGTTTTTGCCTTATGGGTTGCGCATGTGATAATTTTGTTCGCAATATCAGCTAAGAATTCCGTTTCTGGTTTAGATTACTGTGATAAGTGTTTTATGTCCACTTCAATATCTGCATATTCGCAACGTACTGGCGACAATAAATGTCTTGGCGGAGCGGTCACCAAAACAAATAGTTTTTTCGATCGCCGTAACAACGCGCTGAGACCGAATGGTAGGGTTTGTATTTTTTTTATTCTTCTAGGCATTTTGACTGATTTTTCCGGACGTTATCCTCTCAAGAATGTTTTGGAACCATGCACATCACCCACACTCCCTCGTCTAAGGCGTTATCCTGTTGAACCTCACAGAATATACCCATATTTTCCCTCAAGAATGTCAAACGTTTCGGATATCACCCAAAGACAAAATAAGAGTTCATCTGGAATAAACACAAGCTATCGCGATGCTTATCGTCCCTGGTTCAATACCGGCGATAGTTCTATAAAGGGCGTAAATGGCACTATATGTGGGATCAAACGACCGAATCGGGAAAGCTCTTTGAGTATTGCAAATGTGAGTTAAGATCTGCATGTGCTTGTGACATTTTTGTTCAAAATAAAGCGAGCCACTGTTTGATTTTCCTGTCTCTTTTGGTTTTGATGTTTGTTGATAACCGTGAGATAGAAGATGAGAAATTGAGATAACCAAGCGTAGTTCTCTTGTTGACGATAATCAGTACGATGTTTGTTCGACCGGTTCGACCACTCTCGGGAATGAGTCCGTCAAAGTTGAAACCATCCGTAATTTTGAATAATATAATCAGTCAGTTGCCAAAATTTGGATAAACGGATCTTACATGCTCTCTTGCATTTGCATCTCCTCACATGAATAACCAGTGAAACTGCTTCTAGCTCAGCTATTACCTTGAGTTACTCATTTGGTTATTTACCGGCGGAATTTAAGCTTAATTCGCTGAACAGCAGAGCTACAATGCGTCATATTTCCATCCATTTGTTTCATGCTTACATGGGCTAAAAATTTATAAAGATTGCCTACCGGTTGAGGAAATGTAACTATTTCTGGTCATGGACCTCCATCAACTAAATTAACCAGTTGCACACTTTCATCCGAGTGCTAGACTCACTGTCGCGGTGATTTTTGAGAAGATAGGATCGCGACGGCAAACAAGTTTATGTTCTTAATTCTCCAAGTGGCTCATGATTTGACATACTCCTGATAAAAATGCAGACTCGAATATCATGTCTGCTCTCGAGCACGTTATTCGCTTAACGACATTTTGGAGATTGCGCGACTCGAAAATTTAAAAATGTTGTTGGTTACAGTTAGAGCAGACTGCGTTGTAGGGTAAATAACACCGCTCGTATGTGACTCTGTTCGCCAGAAGGTATAGTTTCATTAAATATATCTTTTATGTGATGTTATTTCATCATATTTTGCGGAAAAACTATTCAAAAAGTAACCCTTGATTAGGTATATCTCATTTGGTTGAAACTGTATTTCGGGTAAAGAATTTCACATAAACATGTGTGTACCCAGTCAGCACAGCAGTCCCAAAAACTTTCAGATTAGTCCCAAAAAAGTCAAAAATTAGTCCCGTTTGGAACACCTCAGGGACGTTTTGGGGGTTATTTCTGAACACATCAAGGATGCATCGGTTGATGTGCTTCAATTTAAAGTTCAGGTGAGCTATGCTGTAATATTCAATCTTGAGGTACTAGTTGTTGAACTTTTAATAACTACTATTGGATAGAAGAACACGACTTTCAAACATTCAAGGATCACTTGGCACGACTCGGATAATTTTCGATGTCTATTATCCTCACAGAATGTGGCATTTTTACAAGGAACTCCAGTTGCAGTTCCATGCTGTGAATCTCTCTTAATCTAACGGGTAAAATTCTTCAACGACATTATAAAAAAGCCCCAAAATAGTCCCTTGGGGGACATTTTTGGGGCTTAATGCTCACTTCTTGTGCCGAACAGGCTAGTAAACTATAGTGTTTTTCAATAAAGTAGAATTATTTTTTTGTTTTGGGCCTTTACGTCTGTTGACACGACAAAAGTTTATCTTGAACCACGTAATAAACGACAGTCTCCCAGGGTACTCTTTCGGGACTAAGAAATGCACCTCTGTACTGACTATATATATATATATATATATATATATATATATATAATATAGAATCAAGCTATTGTCTCCTTCGAATTATGCCTAATATGCGTCTGGGTATTTATGTATGTATGTATGAATATGGGGTACCGAATTGGCGTTCTAGCCGATTCAACAGATAACGGTGACTAACTCATCCAACTATGTTCCGACCGTGGACTGTTTCTAGTGGGTACAAATTTATCGCACAAAAAGTGGCACCGACTAACTTTCACAGCGTTTGACTCAAGTCGACCACACTGCTATTGGTTATCACTAGCGCAAATCGATTCAAGACTTTCAGTCATTTTGCCCCAAGTTTGTAGGTAATGGTCATATTCTCGTCCCAGAGTGTTTTGCCCTACGTCTCTTTGGCATCCAAAGCAACGCCAAAGCAAACCGTCCCCTGCAAATGTTACTGAACGATAACAATCAATTTGCTTTGCATACAGAATTACCCACCAGGTTATCGATGCAGTCACATGCACAAGATCCAGAGTAATAAAGGATAGAGATCAAGCAGATTGCTGACATTGCCAGGGTCCAACAACCAGACGCACAAAAAAATGATGGATATCTGCATCTTCAGTTGCACCGGTAGATGCATGCAGATTCATTTTTTGCGGATTCTTGGTTCTATGAGGCACGGTGATGCCATAAACGCAGACCGATTCGAAGCCTGAAAAACAACGGTCAGCAGTGGTAGATTGCGAAGTGTATCGAGATGGAAAAAGCGATGGCAATCAGCAACAGCCGAGACCTTTAAAATACCGGTCCACGGAAGCCAGCCATTAGCGAACGGTGAAGAAGACGAATGGCCCACTGATTCAGACTCACGAACATGGTCTAGTTCGTTGGACAGGGCATTTCTGTAAAAAATTTCAATGGCCTTTGTCCACGAAAGGTGTGCCATCACGACGAGACTGCACCTTGGCGTGGTGTGATGGCTTGTGTGCCTCCATGACCCAAAGAGCTATGTAGGATGGCTTTCCTAAGCCGGAGACACTATCATGTCTGACGTTCAATGGGTAGAGGCCAGACAAAGTCCAGTCTCAGAACCAGTTGACGGGCAACATCTGGTTCTATTCACTATGCCCATAGAGAGGAAACTCCAGCAAATAAACACGGGGGGAAACAGTTTTTCGACAAAAAACCCACTAGATGGACGTAGAAGTGGAATACTCGGGGTTTTTCTCGACGGTGGGAGAAGTCATCGCACTTCATTGAGCAGCTATCGCCCGCCCAAGCTGGGCGTCCCCCGGCCCAAAGGATATTGCCCCGTCCACGTTCCGCTTGCTCCACTGGACGCACGGGGCTAAGGACTGCATTGGAAAAGCAGATCGATAAGAAAGCACCGGTAAAGACGACAAAACGCATGCAGTAATCAGGTCCCACGTGACAGACCAGGAGAAGTTCCTTCACGGGCGCTTCCGTCACGTTCACATGCTGGGTCAACTCCTCACTGCCTTGTGGGTGAGAATTTTGAGTCAAAGGCTCCGGTTAGAGTTCCCAAAGAACAACCCCTTCTGCGGTGTGAGCAGCAGTATGATTCGCCCAGAAACATCTACCATCTCTCCTGTAAAAAGCTTTACCAATTTTCCTTCTTTTGATTTAAGGTCGATGCGAAACGCCACGGGTAATTGCGGCTGTGATGGAAGCAGTAGTTCAGGAGTTGGGTATAAATCAGATGCACTTCTTAAGCCTAAGTATTCACTTTACTTGGCCGCTTTTACCGTCCGCACATTATGTCATATAAGGCAACAGGCTGCCTTAGCTAAGACACTTGACACGTTTAAAATAGATGTATGTTGTGTCTCCGAGACACGTATACAAGACCCGACTTCTGTGATCACTCTCCGTACGCCAGATACAATTTTAGTCTCTCAATTCACTGTTGGGGTGTCGGGTGATTCGGTTTCTGTGCTCGTGGTCAGGCTGGCGTTGGGATTACTTTGACCATGCAAGCTGAACGTGCACTGCCGGACTGAATTTCGATCATCAAGTATTTGTATGCAGTTCGGTTGGAAGGTTCTGTTCGTGCCAACAACAACAAACTGAAGCACCGATGTGTGTTCGTCGTGTCTTTGTGTGCACCGACTGACTGCAGCTCCTTTGAGGCCGACGACGAATCCTGTCAGAATTTGTCTCAGTTGCTCCGAAGAGCACGTTCAGCGGACGTGGTGGTCATTGTTGGGGATTTGAACGCCCAAGTGGGCCGTTTGGGAGATTTCGAAAGGCACATTGAAGGCCCATTTGCTATCTCAGCCAATCGTGCAGATAACTGCGATCATCTCATTCAGCTGTGTTCTGACCACAGATTGTTCCTAGCAAGTACGAACTTCTGCCATAAGAAGTGGCATAAGCTCACATGGTGTCCTCCTTCATCTTCACAAAGTTGGACCCAGATTGACCATATTGTGATTGGTCACCACTGGCGTGGATCAGTTGAATATTGTCGTTCATTTTGTTCTACGCTTGTGGACTCAGATCACGCCTTGACACGTGCTCGCTTCTGTTTACGTTTCGCCCATGGTCGCACCAAAGTAAATGCCACGCGTCCCGTGCAGTTGCTTTAAGACAATACCCAGCGACACAGTTTCCAGATGGAGCTGTTTAAGCAGTTATCGATAGGGCTAGATGTTCAGGACCGAAATGAACGCTGGCAACAGGTCAAGGAAGCTTTGTATGCCGCTTCGAATACCACCCAGAACTCTGGTTTAAGTCGGTCTCACAAAAAATAGATATCTTCGACATCCGTTGCTCTGTTGGACGCTCGCAGATCCACCTCTTCTGAAGCCACGTTCAATGAAGCGCGCAAATCCCTAAGACGCCAACTGACTAGGAGCCTAAGGAATGACCATGAGCAGTGGTGGATTGCGAAATGTAAGGAAATGGTAAAGGCTGCGTCCATTGGCAATGCTCACAACATTTTCCGTTTCATTGGAAGTGCCGGTCCACGGAAGCTTGGTGTAAGTGAGCTAATTAGGAAATCCGACGGCCCACTGATTCACTCTCAGGGACGTCGTCTGGATCGTTGGGCGAAGCACTTTAGAGAACAATTCAGTTGGCTCACTCTTACAGTGGACCTTCCAAATATACCTGCCAAAGAAACGATGCAGGTGGATATCAGTCCAACGTCAGAGATGGATATTATACGGGAGATCGGCTACTTGAAAAGGTATAAAGCCGCTGGGCCGGATGGGGGTTTCCTCCATCTTTTTTAGAGGATGGAAGTGAAGCTTTGGTTTTGGAGTTAACAAAACTCCTCCGTATTATTTGGGATAGCGAGCAGATTCCCAGGGAGTGATGTGAATCGATGATTGTGCTGATTTACAAGAAAAGTGATAGATCTCGTGGAAACCACAGAGGAATCGGTTCGATCAGTATAGCATCTAAACTGCTCACTGGTCTTATTCTTCACCGATTACCTAGTGCCCGCGAAATGTGTATGCGTGGAAATGAAGCCGTTTTCAGACCCGTTCGGGGTTGTGTCGACTACATCTTTAGTCTTCGGCAAACCTTAGAGCACAGATATATTTTTCGTAGGCCCACAATCTGTGTCTTTCTTGATCTGAAAGCGGCGTTCGACTCAATCAACCGCACAGTTCTCTGGCACTGCCTCATTAAAAGATGTGCCGAAGAAGTTTATTCCTCTTTTTCAATGCTCGTATGCGAACACCCGAAAGGGAGTTGGTGCTTACGACGATCTTTCACCCGAGTTCACCACGGAAAGTGGTGTTCACCACGATGACCCCTTTTCACCCTTCCTCTTCAATTTTGTAGTTGAATTGATTCTTGAGATAGCCCTATCCTCGTGTGAGATTAGCGGCGTCGATTTTTGTCCATGCAGTAAACTGTCCCACCTGGAATATGCGGACGATATCGTTCTTCTGAGTGAAGATCTAGGTAAGTTGCAAGCATTCCTAGATAGCCTAAACAACAGTGTAGGAATGTTTTAGATGCGTTTTGCATCTTCAAAGTGTAAAATTTTGTTTCAGGACTGGGTTGGCTCAACACCAACCCTCTTCTTGGCAGGCAAGCTCTAGCTGAGGCGGATAAACTTTGTTACCTAGGCAGTTACATCTCACCCGGGGAACAGATATCAGATGAAGTGTCATCGCGTACACAGAGGTCGTTTTGGGCTTTTGTTAATCTTCGTAATCCCTGGCGTCGGCGTGACAACCGATCGTCTGTTAAGGGTAGAGTGTACAATGCGGTGGTTAGGTCCGTTCTTTATATGGTTCTGAAACATGGCCGTTGAGGTTAGGAGATAAGCGAAGACTGTCGGTGTTCGAGCACCGATATCTCCGTAACATTGCCCCAGTATGGTGGGAACACCGTATGGGCAATGTTGAGGTTTGGCGTAAGCTCTTGGGAACCAGAGGTCAGTCTGTGGATCAAGTACTGAATGCGAACAGATTAAGGTGGTTGGGACATGTGCCACGCATGCCTACCGATAGACTTCCTCGGCGTACGTTGTTCTCTGAAGCCAGTAGTGATTGGAAGGTAAGTCGAGGTGGTCAGACAATGTCATAGCAAGAAGGTATGAAAACGTTGACCAGTGGACTTGGTCGAGTAGGACATGTTAGACTTCCAGGTTGTGGTCCACGCGACCCACCTACCAAATGGTTGGAGACATTAGGTGATATGGCTAGGTGTCGCGGTCAGTGGCGTAGTTACATTCGCATTCTTTCCTTTTCCTCTTGATTTCTGTTTGATACTTTGACTTTTTTGAATCCCAATCACTATGCTCCTATTCTTTTTGCCATTTACTGGACGATGCTGGAAGGTAGCAACCGAAACCAGAGCATACAAGTGTGAGGTTGATAGTTGAATAAACTGAAACTGAAGCTGAACCATTGTACAGCTTTTTATGTAACCATTCGTTTCACGCTCTATGGTTTTACATTTTTGAAATGAATCCACCTGTTTGATGGGCTGATTTTACCGAGCTCCCGATGTTATGAAAAAATGCTAATCTTCGCGCAGTTATTAGTTTCCTAGGCAAAAAGGCGGCAATAGATTTCTTTCAAAATTATGAGGAGGCGGGAAACAAAACAGGCATTATTATTTCAGTCAATGCCGTTGCTCAGGTCTGTATATACTGAGGAACTCGTCGGTGGCCAACCAGTTTGTGCGATTGGTGGCTTCGTGAAGAAATCGTATTTTTCAACTCCGTCGGGATATGGAAACTTCCGAGTTGGGACCCACGAGACCTGCCTATCAGATGGTTGGATACATTAAGTGTTATAGCTAGGTGACGCGACCGTTGGCGTAGTTGCATTCGAACTCTTTTTGTCTTGGTGATCTCAGCTCCTTACTTTACTATCGGCTCTTTCAATTTGTGCCTCTGTTCTTTTTGCCCTTGATTTGACAATGCTGGGAGGTAGCAACCGAAACCGGAGCACAGAAGCGCAAGATTATTGGTTGAATAAACTTAAATAGACTGAACGTTTGGCAAGACAAAGAAGCTTGGTCGTTCGGTGGACATTCCAGTTAGGATCAGTGTTATGGACTGGATAGATCTTCATCTCTTGAAGATGACAGATAAAATGCTGGTATAATGTAATTAATGAGCGGACTGGTTCTGTGATATGTTACAACCAGATTGCATGATCTTTGCAAAATATGCGAGGGTGTTTTTGAGGTAATAAACAATCGTCGGCAAATATGCGCTAGTAAGACGGCAGTAACCTAGCGTTTTGAGTCATGAACTTTTCCCAGACAGGCGGTGCTTTTAACCAAGACTAACAGAAAAAACTGTTAAAAGTCAGTTTCTCAGGTAGAGAAAGGGGATGGTGATGAGATATCGCAAAAAGTGCACTGACAAAACTGCGGTAGATTGAATTTGACAAAAAATGTGTACGGTTTATGTGAACCATCTTTTACAGTAGAATTGATGGTTTCCAAAAGGTGCACCGAAGGAGGACAGGGGGTTTCCAAACTTCGGATCACGATAAAAAGCTCCTATATGGAAATATTTCATTCGGATGCTGTTGTATTTTAATCGGCCAGTACAGCAGCAACAGACTAATTCTTTTGTTTTTCATATTAGCGCATAAATTCGGCGGAGCAGATGTACCCATATTCACAGGTACTCACTGCATTGCCAGAAAAGATACAATAAACTTGAATGTGAATATTGGTGGGAAAGACCAAGGAAGGCACCGATAGGTCAGGTGTAAAAACTATCTTCGTGACAGTAAATTGCTGTCTACTATCAGAACCAGTTGGTGTTGGCAGGGTTGTAATCTTGAGCCTCAGACAGATAGCTGCCGACGTTAGTGAAACGCTGATCATGTCGAATATCAAACCTGCAATTCCCGGGCTCAAACCCTGCCGCCAACGGTCACTTCTGTTTTCGGCAGCCCTAAGGGGCCGCAACTCGTTCCCTGAAACGTTGTACTATTTACGTGCAATAAAAATAAATATAAGACTATTTTCAATATTACCAGATGACCCATCATGCAGTTATGAAGCTTAACTCACCATTGCATCCGTGGGAGCACCGTACAATTGTTCGATTCTTGTTAAGAACCGTCAGCAGTTCACATCCACCGAGCCCCCATTGGGACTCGAACCCGATGCGCACAATTGCGAGTCGAACAACTAACCACCAGGCCATCCGGGCTGTCTCTCTGCGGTTTGTCTAACTTCATCACTACGTATATAGCGCCCTTCCGTCACTGGCTCTTCTAGGGTTACAACTTACTTACCGCGCAGCGATCGATATCTGTGATAGGCGACTTTGCCTTAGAAAGCCCATGGGGCACCAAAGATTTTACGTTCGGAACAGCCTACATTTTAATCAAATCAAATCTTCTATTACTGATATACTTGATATCATTCTTATTATCTCTTACGTATGATGACGATTAGAACTTTCCTAATACGTGGAGAAAAACGGAGTACTATTGGAACCAACTAGAGTGAACAGAAGTAAGAAGAAGTAGACCAAGTGATGATGAGTCCTAGAAATTTCTTTATTACTGGTCACAGCACTCTTCCACGTAGTGTATTTTTCATAATTTTCTAGCAGGTAGATCCCTGGGTACTCCAACAAACAGTGGTGTGCATATCGCACAAAACTGTTAGTTAGTCTTCAAGTTTGAAACCATATCACCACTCTTGCTAACATTTCAGTCAAAAACTACCCGGGTTAAAGAAATCCCAATTATTTACTGTACGTATATGAAACATCATAACGTATCAGGTACCACAATACTTTGTTATCATTCTGGCAGTATATTTAGGTATAGTTTTGGTTTATGGAAACTTGAAATCTACTATGAAATATGTTCCATTTTTAGCACCAACTTTCCTCTAACAAGCCGGTGACATCACGCCATCTGACTGGATCCTCGTCCACATATGATCGATTAAATCATGCCCCAGTTACCGAATTGGCCGATCTGAACTTGAACGAGGATTCCACGGTCTCGATTCATTCGGAATCTGCGGATGCGTCGCCACCTCTTAGTCGTTCGGTCACAAATCATCTACCTCTAACCTCTGCATCTCACGCAACTTTGTTTTCCACACCTGCCACACTGAAAGATATATCCCCTCCGAGTTTTTCCAAACAGCGGCCCTATTCACCGGACACAACAGACGCAGTGAATGTGGCTGGTACAACCAGCAACAGTAGCAATAATAGCAGTGCACCACGTTGGTCTTCCACGGCAAGTGTGACTACGACAACAGCCACCACAACAACAACGCACAACAACCCCTCAAATTATACGAGCAGGACAAATCTAGTCGGAGATCTACGAGTATGTCGAGACGGCGGAACAGCCGGGTTAAACAATCTCGGCAACACAGTAAGTGGAATATCAGGGAGTGTGCATCTGTACGTAGAGTCGTTTTTTTGGCGGCTACCTTCGTTATGGTGATAACATTTGACAATCCTTTCATTTTTTTATCTGTCATATATCAATGATGCAATATTTCAGGAAGATAGTTGCGGACCATTAGAGGCTACAGCGAGAACAAAATTTATTTCCAGGAGCACGAAGTCTTTCAGCTTCGCATCATTTCCTTTACCTTCGAACGTCTTCTAGTCTTTCTTTTGGACCAACTTTATTCGAATGGAGCAAAATTAGATCATTAGACTTCAATGTTTGGGATATATGTGATACGGGGTCACGCTTTGTTCATGTATCTATGCTTTGCTTCCGTAAGCTGAATGCTCTCGTTTTATTATCTTGCCACATGTGCGCATGCTTTATTTGACCCTTTGAAGGTGGTGGGGGGATATAAAAAGATCAGTTTGACAGGGTACTCTTTTTATAACAATGCTGCTAAGAAATCGGTGTTCAAATGCCGATAATCTTTGGGCGTCGTTCGCCTTCAGTGACCCCTGTACCTAACCACTGCATCATATACTCGAACCTGGATAGATAAGCAGGTGTTACATCGATGGCAGAGGTTGACAAAGGCCAAATTTGTCTCCTCTATACACAATAGCACCTCATCCGATACCCATTTTCTAGTTGAAATGTAGCGTCAAGATAGAAGAACTTTTCTGCCTGGTTCATTGTATCCTCGGATATGGTGGGGTTTCGCATCCCGACTATTAATACTCGGTTCTGCATGATTTTCGAAGAAGATTACACATTACCTGTTTCTTAGCCCGGAAGCTCCAAGTTGTCTGTCCACTCAAGTTCTGACAGCTTTCTATTTGGGGAATGGTCACCACCACTCGTCATATGAAATCAAGATGGTCTTTTGAATCATGCTGACCAGGATCACGCCAGACAGAAATGTAGGGAGGGGTTTGAGCCTGACTTACATTGCATTTGGTGATGAAATTTGATGAGGAAAATCACTGTAAACTCAAACTCGGCTTCAGCTAGTCATCCACTGATGAGAACGAATTTCTGTAGCTCTTCTTTTAAAAAGAAGCCCCAATATTGAACGTTTTGGTTAACCATACGAAAAACAACTACCAGATCAAGATAGTTTGAAGTTAGTGGGCCTGTCGGAAGTGTATTCTTATTGAAGATGGGGGTATGATGGACTCAAAGTTGACCATGTGTACACGCGGTCACTGTTCATTTTGTGCATAACCCTCAGAGAATACAACAGGCAAGCAATTCGAAGACGACATGAACCAAGCTCATTCCACTGTAGACATCGAATACGAACATACAGTCTTTCTCTTGGGTCGGTACGGTTATCGATTCATACCCGTTCTTGGGAACTTACTCCCTGACCCACAGCCAACTTTTATTTTTGTTAGTTCTATTACAGAACTCTTAAAAATAAATTAAGACAACACAACCGATTCAGGAGCTTCGCTCCACTTAACGATGCTTATATCACGGAGATCGGTATATACATTAACAACCTTACCAACTGGCTCCCGCTAAGAGATAGCAACCAAAACCGCTGCAGACAATGCATAGGTGGTGGTTGTTTGAACTAAACTTCTAAACGCTTTCCCGACATTTTCCGTTGACAGTTCTAAACGTCGTTCCTGGATTTAAATCAGTGCGCTTTTTAGACTTCTCGATTAGTTATCTCACAACCCGACTTTCATAAAGCGATATTGATAATTAGACCAAGACGGTTGCCACTAGTACCAGTCGTTATAACGTGTCTTCTTAATTTGGCTTTCGGTCATTTTTCAGGCTCCTAATGAGTTGGCGTCTATGAAATCTATTCTCGTGTGAAAGTAGCGATAACGATCTTTGTACACACAATCATCTGTTTGACGTGGAATATGAGGATGATGTCGCCCTTCTGGATATCAATTATGCAACATTACATCACTTTGTTCCTTTTCCGACCACACAATTCTGCTTGTTTTGCTCCCAAATAGAAGGATACTGTGAGGCAGTCACCCAAGCCAGAGCACAGGAGTTTGAGGTTGTTGGTTGAAACAACTGAACCGTGAAATTTTCGCCCATCAAAACACGGAAATTGTCAGTGTTTGAACGCCATTTTATCCCAAGTGTTGACGAATGGGATAGTAAAGCCCGACCGGAGTTTCTCGGATTGAACTCAGAGTAGAGAACTCGAGGGAAGCCGTTGAATTAAATGTTGAGTATTATTTGACTAGTTCCCCAGTTACATGCGCTTCACGGGTCCTAAAATATACTTTCTCAGCTCATCCAAACGAGCTCTATTCACAAGATGGGTGTCTGCTAACCAATCCATGATACAACAGTAGAATATTGAAATCCCTAACAGTGGATTTGGTCGCATCAGAACGATCGCGGTGTTCTGCTATAAACACTGCTTCTTCATCGATAGTACGCTTGCATATGTACGTTTACCCGATGATTTTCCCCTTCTCTCGTCAGTTATCTTCCACTATCGTTTTCTATGAGAGCCATCAACCAGAAACGTCCCTTTTTTCCTTATTAGTCATTTTATTTTAAACTGAGAGAACTGAGACTAAAAGATAGAGATTTTCATGTAAGCTGGGTGTTCCAGCAAGACTTTGGAAAAGCGAGGACGTAAAACGTTCGCGCTCGCCTGGAATGACCACGATGACGATCAGAAGCAAAATGGATGCATTGCTCCTAAGTCATAAGTAAAATCGGCGGAGAGATTTTTCAGTTAACTTCATACAACCATGAGCCATGCGCTGAGTGCGGTGATTTTGCTTGCTATCTTGCAGCAGAAACCTCAGTCAAAAATAAGAAAGAAGTGAAGACAAAAGTAAGCAAAAAGTAAGAGAAATACGAATAGTATAAAGTCGATAAAGGATGCTCGTGAATACAAGAGGGCCACGAATCGACACACCAAGCCACGTTCTCTAACGTGTCCGACCACTCAGTTGGGCAACAACCGTTGCTCAGGAATCCTATCTGGAAGCGTACGTACCACGTATCCCAAACATCTTGGCCTGGTGATCTAAATTGTTTCATCCAATGATTTGGTTTGTGAACCTAACACTTCACCGAACCTCAGCATTGCTGACACGGCCTTCCCACCAGGTTCGAGTAATTTCGCGAAGATACCAGTGTCCAGATACCGACAATCTTCGTACGTCTTTCACTCGTAGTGGCCATGTCCCTGAACAATACAGAAGAACTGGTCTGACTGCTCCAGCATACACTCGACCTTTGATAGATAAACAAATTTCATGTGGGCGCGACAAATAACTCAGGTTGGAAAAAGTCAAATGAGCCTTCTGTGTGCGTGGAGACAGCTTATCCTATATCCGACCACTGGGTGAAATACAGATGTCCAGATAATAGAACTTGTCTACCTGGTCCATAGTCGCCCCAGAAACTGGAAGGTTTGGCGTTGGACCAATTCAGTCTTGCAACAGCATCTCGCACTTTGAAGGTGTAAAACGCATAACGAATATTGTTACGCAGTCCGTCAAGCTGTCTAGAAAAGCTTTCAGTTTACCCGGATCTTCGCTTAGAAGGACTTCATCCCATGCATATTCAAGGTCTGACACTTTTTCGGCGATGGACGTTCCATACCACTATCCCTGCCCGACAAAAGCACGGTCTCCAGAACCATATCCATCAAAATAGTGAAGAAAAAGGAGAAACATGGAAAACCCTGACGTACACTACTTCTCGTGGTAAACTCGAGTGAAAGATATTCATAATGGGTGTATCGGGTGTTTGATAGAAGTAGCATCACTGAGTTGGTAGGCTGTCGTACCCTTGGGATATTTTCCATTTCTTTGATCTCAATCAGTTGACTAGCTCTCACCTGTGGCTTCCCAAAGCTGGAGCATGTGTCGGCGGCCATACCCGGTATCAACTCGACAGGCGGACTCAACCAGGCTGAGGATAACCGAGGTTCAAAAACATCGGTGGGACGGTGTTCGGCATGCAAAGGCAGTTACACCCGAATGGGTGGATGAGATTTACTGTATAATCCAACGGCTGTGAGGGACATTTGTAGAACTAACATTGCTGCACTGGCCCCTGGTTTTGATTTAATTCAATCTAGTGGGGAATGAGCTCCTAAGTCGCCACCGAGAGCTGTGGATCAACAAGCTGCCGTCTTGCAGCCCACATTTGGTTATGCAAAGGCTTGGGGTGCGCCCTCGAAAAAATCCGAGGGACGCTGGGATGTCTCTTGAACAGAGCACCCATGAAACTTCATGGACTCATGAAGCCATATTTTCCTGTCCAACGAGCCAGCCCTTCAACAAGAGGCAGCGTCGACTCAGTCGAATGCCGTCACTGGATCATGGAAAACACAGATAGTGGACCTACGGAAGGTGTGCCTATGTCCTAAAATGTGTCGAAGAGTGAAGATGTGATGAAAACAACCTTGACCAAGTATAAACTCAGCTTGATTCTCCCGCAAGCACTGTTCACAAGCGTTGGACATCCGATGGAGAATAATACCAGCGAGAAGTCTATGTGCGATGCTAACCAGACTCATTTACTTGTGGCTTTCACAAGAGCGTCTGTCACTTCTTTCACCAGTTTAAATCAGCTCCCCTGAATTAATTCCCGCTCTTATATCATATTGAGGAATTATGTCATCTCCAGTAACAGTTTTGAGCCACCATCTTTCAAAATAGATGTAGGTAAGTCGCCCGATCCAGCAGCCTTATGTCGTGTAAGGTAGCTTATCTCATACAGAACCTCCACTTCTAATGGAAGAGTGATACTTTCATACAGAACTAACCATCGTGCAAGTTAGCACACCTTTCGTGGATAAAGGCCACCGAAGTTTTTTCTAGAATTTCCCCGTCCAACGAACTAGACGATGTTCGTGAGTCTGAATCAGTGAGCCGTTCGCCTCTTTGATCAGGTCGCTAATGGCTGGCTTCCGTGGACCGGTATTTTAAAGGTCTCGGCTGTTGCTGATTGCCATCGCTTTTTCCATCTCGATACACTTCGCAATCTACCACTGCTGACTGTTGTTTCTCAGGCTTCGAATCGGTCTGCGTTTATGGCATTCCCGTGCCTCATCATATGTGGAATCCGGAGGAATTCTGAGGTTCGGTGGAGAATCCCAAGTTCACGAATAAAATCACTGGATGAAACCGTTAAGGTCACTAGGCCAAGATGGCTTTGCATGGCGTGGACGGTGTTCTTCGGGGCGGTATATTTGCTGAGGCGGGTAACGGTTGGATGCCGGGTAAGGATGGTCAGTCCACAGCATGGATGAAAGGGATGAAAGGCTCAACCGATAGTTTTGGCCATGTAGAGCGCGTTGGATTTACTAGGTATCGTCCAGAGTACCCTGTCACTCTGCTTTTAGGTTCTTTGGATGATATGGCTAGGTGTTGTCACCAGGTACACCCTCGTATCCACAAACTCTCTTTATCGACTCGATACCAATATTTGTAGTTCCCGTACCAATACTTTCACATTATTGTCCTTTTTCATTATTTCTTTTTGAGCTTATCGCTGCGAGATATAAAACAAAGCCACCGCACTCGATGCATGGTCAATGGTTGTTTGAACTGAACTGAAGGATGCAGATATACCACCGTTTCTTTGTGTGTCTTTATCTTGATCCTTGTGTGGCTTTAGCAGCCTCAGATATGTCCTCATCGATCTCTGTCCATCGTTTATCTGAATCCTGGGCATTTGACTGGATAATTCTGCTTGAAAAACAGCTCGATGGTTGTCGTCCAGTCGCAGCTCCGGGAAATGGTTTACTTTGGGATCGGCTCGACCACTGACGAGATGTAAGGTAATACGGTCGCGGACAAGAAATCGATCGGTGCCTAAAGAAGTGGACAAAAAACGAACGGCAACCTTGAAGCAATCTGCGTCAGAGATAACGGATAGCACTGCTGTCCGTCTGAGTTCAACGCTGTGATGGCGCATTTCACGTCGGGACAAGTCTTGGGTTCAGACAGTTACTGACTTCCCTGTCATAGTCAATGTTAGCTATCAGTATTCCGATGGAACCAAATCGTTTTAGAGTGCTATGTTCACCTCAGGATGTCCTCCTGGAAGTTACCTCGTAGTCTTGCCGGAGATGTCGGTTATCCCCCCCCCCCATCCGTTTATCTACAAAAAGCCGTTGAATGGCGTGAATACGATTTGCCAATAATGGAGGCCACAGCAAGTGTTAAACTCATGGCTTTGTTGACAGAACCGAGTTTTCATTTCATTGGTTCGCACTATCCCCGATCAGAAATCCGCCTAATAGGACTGTGACTGTGGAAATTTTTTTTCGTATTTGTGGGTTGTTGATTTGAAATATTTTGTTTCTTAATCTTTTGTCTTTTCGCAACCCCGAGCGGAAAACATTTTGACTTCTCTCCGAACCGCGTGACAACAACAGAATGAGTCACCAATACTCATTTTGACATAGTAAGCAATATTACTGAAAAGATTCTCTCCTGAATTGTATGATTAAATGCCTGGAATAATGACTGAAATAATGACTAAATTAATTGTTCACTATTGTTCTTTCTAATTTTTGGTTTCTGATCGCGAGTTCTATTTTTGATTTTACAGTGTTTTATGAACTCCATTATTCAGTGTTTGAGCAATACAGCTCCATTGTTGGAATATTGTTTGGATGAGCGATATCGGGAGGAGATAAACAAATCCAGCTCAATGCGTGGCACCCTATTTGCATGTGAGTTTTTTTTTCAGTGCCTCCAATCACATCTCGACTCGTTATCATCATCATCCCCGTCAATTTTTTCTAAAATGGAAGGCCTGTTTCACTACCTTCGACCCGTTCGCATTTCCTGAAGACATGCTTTGTTAAGTGATTTCGCAGACAATTGACATAAACAGATGAACAAGGAGATTAGAAAAAGTGATGTTCTCTATTTCTTAGTCGTCTTACAAAATACTCCGTCTTCGATCCGCTCGATACAGTACATGGCTTGATAAAAAAAAACAGCGAGCGGTATCGGATCGGTTTGATTCAGCTTGGGTCAGTTTCTTCAGCCATTAACGTCACATTTCAGTGCTGTGGTTTTGATTTCTACAGCGCATCATTATCAAATGGAGAACAAGATATATCTACTTCTATTAAAACTGGTTGATAACTGACGCGTTTATCAACCATCGAATTCAATACATTTACTTCCGGATGAAAACAGCTTTTTTCAGTCGATATTTCCCACTCACGACATTTGCGACTGACTGAGAATATAAATTAGGCAGTGAACCTTGGTGCGGTAATGGCTTCAACAAAGATTGTCTCTGTTGATGGATGCATGACCTCACCTCGAGTTTGACATTTGTACAACTATTAGTTCAATCAACCAAGTGTTCTCTATAGACTACCTCACTGTCAAAAATCAAACAGAATGTGTCCGATCAAGATGGGTCTAGTTTTAGGAACTTCGCTTAGCCTATTTGATTATGAGGAAAATGTCGTTTGGGAGATGTTATAGTTTGAGGAGAGCTATTCAATGAGGTGATTCTTTCCAGGCCTGAAACGAATGGTCGAGGTGCAGTTTCAAAGGACTCCAGCGATAAATATGTCAGTAGGATATCAATATCGCCTATAATTATTTATTAAATAAACTGAAGATGTACTGAGATGTACATTTTCATCTAGGGTATATGTGTAGCGGGTTTAAGTTCGAGATTACGTGTTGCACCTAGCATTACAATTTGCGTAAGGCTTCGAATTCGTTATCGGGCTCGTTGTAGTACAGTACAAGTGCGTATCATTTTTTCTAGTCCAACTCATTAATCGAACATCGGAGAAGTTCGACCAACGGCTTGGGAACGTGTCTTCTATCGAGTCTCGAAGTGAACTTCGAACGAAATCCCCTCAATCGAGCGGATAGAGAAGACTCGTGTCCATTGACAGATGCGATTGTGTATTAAGTATATCGAGGCACCGAAATAGTATCGATACGAGAAATACACGGAAAGCAAACGGAGGCAACGGCAAAGCGACAAGCGGACCGCATGCATACGCTCGGCGAAAACCGAAAGTGTCAGAGGCGAGGTCAAGGGAAACCTCGCAAACGTCAGTTCAGTAAAACAATGCAGTCAAAATCAAGCGTCAGAGAAGATCGTAGAGAAAAACAATTGCAAACGATGTCCGCAGAATGTTCATTTCCTCAGACCAGTCGAGGTCACCATTGTCTCTTATCTCAGTGTTTTGGTTCTGACGAATCACGTGCTTGATCAACGATCAACCAACCATTGTTAGGGTTCATCAGCAGCGCACATCCACTGAACCGTCTCCCAGTGAGAGCCTGTCCGGATAGCCTGGTGATTAGGTGGTTGACTCACACCTGTACACCCGGGGTAGGAGTCTCGGTGGTAATTCGGTGAATTTGCACCGCGGATGGATTCTGACGAAGATGAAGCAGCCGTACAGAATTTCTCTGGTTCTCACGGATGAGTTGAACATTGATGCCATTTGATAAATTATGTTATAATCAGGGAACAGGTGGCTGATCAATCGACAGTAATTCACCACATGTGATCACCATCCTGTTGCTTGGAATTCTGCGTGTTTTAAGCAAGCAGAAAAACCACGACAGTTTGGTTATGTGGTTGAACACCGGGCTGGCAGTCTTCATTTAAATCCTAATGTCATGCCGACAAGACCTGTTAGAAATCCAGGGGATTGTCTTCCTTGCACCGTAACCCGTGTAACACAGGCCAGTCTTAATGAAGATACTGGGGAAAGGTTGAAACTTACCCAACCTAGTGATGGCCACATGAAATTTATCCACGCGAAGTTGAAGTCGGACAGTGGGAAACGCGCTCAAGGAGAGATGAAGTGAGCAGTCTTTAATCGAAGCACCAGTGGAGTCTCTGAGATTTCCCTAAAACGGTGGATGACGTTTTCTTTTTGCGGTTTGATCCCAAGAACCCGAGCGAAGTAACTGCTTCCAGTTCTGTAATTGACATCCTTGATAACAGTACTCGCTGAGCGGGGCATTCTCGAGGCCATTGGATGACAGAATCCCGCGCGAGCCTCGTTCAAGTAGCCTTATCAAGGCAAGGATATACCGGACTTCTGCTGAATCTGTGAATTTTATGCCAGTCTTAGGAATCCAAGGACGTTCCATACGCACCGTCATAGACCATCGGGATATGGCTTCCAAATTAACTAAATGGCTTGGATACAGTAGGACCGCTACCAGGTACGCAGGAGGATAGCATACGTCTATCGGTTCTTGTCGATTTTCCACAATGTAATGTGATACCAGAGCGGTCGGATACAAGGCCCTCAATCAGTGGATTGCTGGCAAACACTTCGATAGGATCTCAGGTACAATATCGGGAAGCAAAGGCCTCGCTTAGATCCATCCAAGGGCTTCTCAGGTAAGGCTGAATAAGTGGTATTACAGGAAGGCTTTTGGCTTTTCGTTACCTCCCGGGGACCTCACGTGGCCTTGTACTTATTGCACGCTGGGGGATGCCTACAAAAATGTTTGGTCTTCAGGAACGACCCGTCTTGCGGTGGAAAGGTTTTATTGGACGCTACCTGTGCAATTCCAGAAGTCTTGAAGTGTCAATGTCATTTTTTTGTTGAACCTCTTAATCAGCCTAAGCCCTCTGAGTGTGTGGGTTAGAACACCGACAGAACCAGTTGAATAACATCGCCTGAGATCCAGAATTCAGTGCCACAAGCGCAGTTAGAACCAGACTTATCGACAAGAGGCTCAAGCGCTGCGGCTTCAGGATCGAAGCATCCTGAAAGAGAGTTGTACGGTAGGATGGTAGGGAAGCTCGTACGAGTGAGGGTAATCGCCATAATCAATTCCCCCTTTAGTTTCAGTTGATCACGCAAATGTTATTCAATCAGACAGTGGACTTGGGGGAAGCTGGAGGAAATATTGAACCGCAAGACCATGTAATGGTCGAGGAATCTTGAATTACGTTTGGTTTATTTTCTTTTTGTTATTTTCAATATAATGTACACATTTTCAGATAAAACACCTTGCTGTCAAAAGCTGCATACTTTTCTCTTGATGGACTTCCACAATATGACCATATGACCCTGGTGTTCAGTTTTGCTTGGAGATCATTCATAAGGACACTGAAATGCCTCAACTCTCTTGGCGAAAATATCTCTTTGATTAATCGAAACACCTTTTTGCGATGCAAACATCGGCCATATGGTCTTTTATTCCAGCCTCAGCTTGTTTGCGCAAACAGAGAAGTGTCTTATCTAAGCTCTATGTAGAGGGTCTAATTCGTTCATAAAAATGCAGTACTTTCTTTCATACTTCCGCCTTTATTTTGCCGATGTCGCTCTCTATATCCCAAACCAGCGACTCTGCAGTCGCTCGCAGGTAGGCTTCATCTAAACCCCTGGAGGAACTCCACGGCTTGCCAAATATATTTTCCTCTGCCTAAGGGACCGGAACCTGGGTATCCGTGGTCTGTTCTCCTAAGGGGAACACCAGTTCGGATTTTATCTAATCCTGCCAAAGTTGCAGGAATCACTGTGAGTGAACAATGTCGGTCCGTGGAGCACAATTAAATTTGGTAGTTGATAAATTTTCCAGGTTGATTGAGGGGGCTTATGAGTTGGTTTTCCCAAAACAAAATGAATCCGTAGTCACCAACCCCTTCCCAGCCATTTTCAATAATACACTTTGTCTCTCGGCAATTCATTTATTGTTTACCTTCCCGAAGCTTATATCCAGTGGTTTGTCTTTTTGTTACTTTCACACCAAATTCCTGACCGATTCTCGACGAAACCTTTTAAAATCTACAAAAATTAAAATTCTCGAATAAGAACAGCTGATGTAACTGAAATTCCTCTCCGGCCCATGAAAGCCCTCAGGCTGTGAAAGAGCTGGGATTGTTATTTTTGGACGTACGAATCCTTACACCACTCTCACAATTACCAATCGCACATCAAAACCTCATTCATGCCCGGTCAAAAAGCTGACAAATTCAATAACGTTAGGGCCAGGACTCGCAGTGAGGAACATATGGTATCGATTATGACCCGCCAAGTCTCCCGTAGTGAACTAATACCCGAATCTCTTCCACTGGCTCACATTGTTTACCCACCTGGAAATCCCGCCCGTAAACATTTATTCAGGGCATGGGTATTTATCGATTCGGCTTAACATGAAATCTTCAGACAAATAAAAAGAAGGCACAGTGAAATGATTTCCAGTTATCCGGCAGCTTCCCGTTGAATTCCGTCATAACACCTCTTCAGCCCTTCAACATAGAACAGTGTCCGTGGAACGGCACCAGGCTCCAGAGACCAGTTCAGCGGAACTTGTCTTACGCTTTTCCTATTTCCCAAGGAACTTTTTGCCAAAGACTTTATCAGGACTTTCTGTCGCCACTTCTGCCACTCCACACAAGTTTGTTAAAATTGCTCATGACAGAGCTCCCTTCAAAAGGGAAGTTCCTTGAAAAATTGCAGAAGCCAAACCCAAAGAGAACCCGCCGCGTGCAAAGTTGCTAGTCCTCCCTTATCTTTGGGAACTGTGATTAGAGTCAAGTCGCCGGAACAAGTTATTGTTGACTGAGACGTTTTTTCCTCGTCCCGTACGCTCCAACCTGCGGGCTTACACCTTCATCTAGTATCTACGCCCGTTGCTTCAACTTATACCCACCCTCGACCTGCACTACCCCCTCGTCTGTTTTACCCAAATAAATTTCTCCTCCATGAATTATGAACTCTTCCGATTCTACTGTTCTTTAGAAAATCTCCAACAGCGAACAAACAAGAAGTGACCCTACTCTTTTTGGTTGAAATGTTTACAAAAAATGCATCAGATTCACGAAACCTTTTAATAAGCCTCAAGGGCGAGAGGCCTCCTGCGCCCTGAAGTAAGGCTCTCACTGGTCCTTCAAAAACCGTCATTCCTTGATCTATTTTATTATTGGGTTTAAGGTATTTTTTTACCTATTTCCACCATCCTTCGTTACCAAAACCTTGATGTTAACTAGTCATTTAGTTTTCCCTCAACTCTGCTCCCACCATTTCAACTTGTCGAAACTTATCAACTAGCTTTAAGCTATCCGCATTCAGTCTAGCCTTCACTGACAAATACATCTAACGTCTCGCTGGCAAGCAATCTAAGTACTCTGTTCAGCCAGAATTTCTTTTTTTCGCATTCTGTGCTGACCAAGTCCGCCAGTCAATAGATTTTCCCATCGCTCACTACCTCCTGGGCGGAGACCCAAATGTCTTGAGTTTCTCTCCTTGTTTCCTCTTTTTGGTTCACCGTCCATACATATACACCAATCTGTCGTGGTCTTATTGCTAAGGGTAGTAGGTCAAGCACTATCCCGGCTATCACCCCTGGTAACTAACCTTTTATATACATGCCCATCAATGGTAATTTTTACTCGCCTTGCCCTCCGGGAAACCTCGCAACACTGCAGCACATCGTTTCTTGGGTTACCTCGTGCAACCCATACAAAATTATTGTTCACTTGCTCTAATCTTGACCAGGCGAGGCTCAGCTACATCAGCCAATTAAGCCGGCGCAAGTATGGCGTGCAAGAAGTCAGCAACTATTGGCGGGCGCAACCCCGATGGCGGACTGCACTTATTCTCACCAGAAATGGAGTTAAGGTGGACAGTGGGTTGCACGGTCGGTTTGATCTAACATCACCGTTCGCAGATTATAAAATACTATTGTCATGCTCGCAATTCTGCTGCTGCCATGCCCTTTGAGCTGTCTTTTCTAAGTATCTTTGGTTTCTCATCGGGCTTTCCAACACAGTCAGTAGAGTCTCCTACCTCTTTGCCCACGGTGAGATTTTCCACCTTATTTAAGCAACACCAGTACATACCTCTCACGTTCAGGTATCAACCCCTTTTCCTGAAACACATTGGTCGCCTAGATGAAAGCTTCCCAACAATTTTCACACTCTCGTTATGGCCTGCGTTCCCTGAGATTCACGCCTGGCTAACCATTACTTCGGTCAGCAACCATGACCATTCCTCATGACAGAACTAGTTGCTACAAAGAAAACATCCATTAGTTTGCATATTCAGTACTGCTGTCTAGTTCCTCGCCACAACTAAAGTATGGGGCCCCCGCTGAAATATCTTTAGGAATTTTTATCTCGATCAAATGACTTTGCTCGCACCCGGGTTGTTGTCCTGGTACTTACGTGGAGAAGAAAATAGCAGTTGATGTGCCACGAGGTTTTCCGTTTCCCTCTTATTTTTAGCGAAGATTCGACGAAATACACTCGGCTGTGGTGGGTGGATAACTGATGTGCATACCATCGAAAGAACTCTGGGCGCTCGGTTGGCCTCGGACATTATCTGCCCTGTGAAAACTGAACTGAACTAAACTGAAACCGTCGTTCACTGCATAAGACGAATAAGTTTGCAGTACCCAGTGCATCTTGTCAAATAATTTCCACGAGTCTCGGCTTTGGTTTCGAAATGTTGAAGGCAAGTACCAACGTCCAAACTGGTCCACAATTATCCGTTTATAGCTCGACAAGATTTAAGATACCTCGATGTTGCGTCAAATTTTAGCTGAACCTTTTGGCCGTGTAGAAGAGGCAGCTTACTTCAGCTGGAGCACTCTAACAGTCAATACTGTACAGCCCTATGATTGGGTGTCGTCCGATTTGGATTTTTCGGACGGTGAACAGGCAATCAAGGTGAATACCCCCATAACGTTCCGTCAATTCTGGAAGTGCCTTAAAGCCTAGCAGGAGATTTGTTCAAGCGGCCTCCTTGAAAGGAGTGGATTTCCGGCCAAAAAAGGGCAGTAATCGGATGGCTAACTGTTCCTTTGGAGAGGTCCAAAGAAGGACTCTCGCTCTCGCCGCACCTATTGGAGCTGGAATGCTTAAGGTCCGTTGGATTATGGTCTTTTGGACAAATTTATATCATGTGGCGTACACAGTCAGCAGAGCATTAGGAATAGTCGATCAAAATCCACGCCAACGACTTCATAGTCGAAGTCGTTGGCGTGGATTTTGATCGACTATTCCTAATGCTCTGCTGACTGTGTACGCCACATGATATAAATTTGTCCAAAAGACCATAATCCAACGGACCTTAAGCATTCCAGCTCCAATAGGTGCGGCGAGAGCGAGAGTCCTTCTTTGGACCTCTCCAAAGGAACAGTTAGCCATCCGATTACTGCCCTTTTTTGGCCGGAAATCCACTCCTTTCAAGGAGGCCGCTTGAACAAATCTCCTGCTAGGCTTTAAGGCACTTCCAGAATTGACGGAACGTTATGGGGGTATTCACCTTGATTGCCTGTTCACCGTCCGAAAAATCCAAATCGGACGACACCCAATCATAGGGCTGTACAGTATTGACTGTTAGAGTGCTCCAGCTGAAGTAAGCTGCCTCTTCTACACGGCCAAAAGGTTCAGCTAAAATTTGACGCAACATCGAGGTATCTTAAATCTTGTCGAGCTATAAACGGATAATTGTGGACCAGTTTGGACGTTGGTACTTGCCTTCAACATTTCGAAACCAAAGCCGAGACTCGTGGAAATTATTTGACAAGATGCACTGGGTACTGCAAACTTATTCGTCTTATGCAGTGAACGACGGTTTCAGTTTAGTTCAGTTCAGTTTTCACAGGGCAGATAATGTCCGAGGCCAACCGAGCGCCCAGAGTTCTTTCGATGGTATGCACATCAGTTATCCACCCACCACAGCCGAGTGTATTTCGTCGAATCTTCGCTAAAAATAAGAGGGAAACGGAAAACCTCGTGGCACATCAACTGCTATTTTCTTCTCCACGTAAGTACCAGGACAACAACCCGGGTGCGAGCAAAGTCATTTGATCGAGATAAAAATTCCTAAAGATATTTCAGCGGGGGCCCCATACTTTAGTTGTGGCGAGGAACTAGACAGCAGTACTGAATATGCAAACTAATGGATGTTTTCTTTGTAGCAACTAGTTCTGTCATGAGGAATGGTCATGGTTGCTGACCGAAGTAATGGTTAGCCAGGCGTGAATCTCAGGGAACGCAGGCCATAACGAGAGTGTGAAAATTGTTGGGGAGCTTTCATCTAGGCGACCAATGTGTTTCAGGAAAAGGGGTTGATACCTGAACGTGAGAGGTATGTACTGGTGTTGCTTAAATAAGGTGGAAAATCTCACCGTGGGCAAAGAGGTAGGAGACTCTACTGACTGTGTTGGAAAGCCCGATGAGAAACCAAAGATACTTAGAAAAGACAGCTCAAAGGGCATGGCAGCAGCAGAATTGCGAGCATGACAATAGTATTTTATAATCTGCGAACGGTGATGTTAGATCAAACCGACCGTGCAACCCACTGTCCACCTTAACTCCATTTCTGGTGAGAATAAGTGCAGTCCGCCATCGGGGTTGCGCCCGCCAATAGTTGCTGACTTCTTGCACGCCATACTTGCGCCGGCTTAATTGGCTGATGTAGCTGAGCCTCGCCTGGTCAAGATTAGAGCAAGTGAACAATAATTTTGTATGGGTTGCACGAGGTAACCCAAGAAACGATGTGCTGCAGTGTTGCGAGGTTTCCCGGAGGGCAAGGCGAGTAAAAATTACCATTGATGGGCATGTATATAAAAGGTTAGTTACCAGGGGTGATAGCCGGGATAGTGCTTGACCTACTACCCTTAGCAATAAGACCACGACAGATTGGTGTATATGTATGGACGGTGAACCAAAAAGAGGAAACAAGGAGAGAAACTCAAGACATTTGGGTCTCCGCCCAGGAGGTAGTGAGCGATGGGAAAATCTATTGACTGGCGGACTTGGTCAGCACAGAATGCGAAAAAAAGAAATTCTGGCTGAACAGAGTACTTAGATTGCTTGCCAGCGAGACGTTAGATGTATTTGTCAGTGAAGGCTAGACTGAATGCGGATAGCTTAAAGCTAGTTGATAAGTTTCGACAAGTTGAAATGGTGGGAGCAGAGTTGAGGGAAAACTAAATGACTAGTTAACATCAAGGTTTTGGTAACGAAGGATGGTGGAAATAGGTAAAAAAATACCTTAAACCCAATAATAAAATAGATCAAGGAATGACGGTTTTTGAAGGACCAGTGAGAGCCTTACTTCAGGGCGCAGGAGGCCTCTCGCCCTTGAGGCTTATTAAAAGGTTTCGTGAATCTGATGCATTTTTTGTAAACATTTCAACCAAAAAGAGTAGGGTCACTTCTTGTTTGTTCGCTGTTGGAGATTTTCTAAAGAACAGTAGAATCGGAAGAGTTCATAATTCATGGAGGAGAAATTTATTTGGGTAAAACAGACGAGGGGGTAGTGCAGGTCGAGGGTGGGTATAAGTTGAAGCAACGGGCGTAGATACTAGATGAAGGTGTAAGCCCGCAGGTTGGAGCGTACGGGACGAGGAAAAAACGTCTCAGTCAACAATAACTTGTTCCGGCGACTTGACTCTAATCACAGTTCCCAAAGATAAGGGAGGACTAGCAACTTTGCACGCGGCGGGTTCTCTTTGGGTTTGGCTTCTGCAATTTTTCAAGGAACTTCCCTTTTGAAGGGAGCTCTGTCATGAGCAATTTTAACAAACTTGTGTGGAGTGGCAGAAGTGGCGACAGAAAGTCCTGATAAAGTCTTTGGCAAAAAGTTCCTTGGGAAATAGGAAAAGCGTAAGACAAGTTCCGCTGAACTGGTCTCTGGAGCCTGGTGCCGTTCCACGGACACTGTTCTATGTTGAAGGGCTGAAGAGGTGTTATGACGGAATTCAACGGGAAGCTGCCGGATAACTGGAAATCATTTCACTGTGCCTTCTTTTTATTTGTCTGAAGATTTCATGTTAAGCCGAATCGATAAATACCCATGCCCTGAATAAATGTTTACGGGCGGGATTTCCAGGTGGGTAAACAATGTGAGCCAGTGGAAGAGATTCGGGTATTAGTTCACTACGGGAGACTTGGCGGGTCATAATCGATACCATATGTTCCTCACTGCGAGTCCTGGCCCTAACGTTATTGAATTTGTCAGCTTTTTGACCGGGCATGAATGAGGTTTTGATGTGCGATTGGTAATTGTGAGAGTGGTGTAAGGATTCGTACGTCCAAAAATAACAATCCCAGCTCTTTCACAGCCTGAGGGCTTTCATGGGCCGGAGAGGAATTTCAGTTACATCAGCTGTTCTTATTCGAGAATTTTAATTTTTGTAGATTTTAAAAGGTTTCGTCGAGAATCGGTCAGGAATTTGGTGTGAAAGTAACAAAAAGACAAACCACTGGATATAAGCTTCGGGAAGGTAAACAATAAATGAATTGCCGAGAGACAAAGTGTATTATTGAAAATGGCTGGGAAGGGGTTGGTGACTACGGATTCATTTTGTTTTGGGAAAACCAACTCATAAGCCCCCTCAATCAACCTGGAAAATTTATCAACTACCAAATTTAATTGTGCTCCACGGACCGACATTGTTCACTCACAGTGATTCCTGCAACTTTGGCAGGATTAGATAAAATCCGAACTGGTGTTCCCCTTAGGAGAACAGACCACGGATACCCAGGTTCCGGTCCCTTAGGCAGAGGAAAATATATTTGGCAAGCCGTGGAGTTCCTCCAGGGGTTTAGATGAAGCCTACCTGCGAGCGACTGCAGAGTCGCTGGTTTGGGATATAGAGAGCGACATCGGCAAAATAAAGGCGGAAGTATGAAAGAAAGTACTGCATTTTTATGAACGAATTAGACCCTCTACATAGAGCTTAGATAAGACACTTCTCTGTTTGCGCAAACAAGCTGAGGCTGGAATAAAAGACCATATGGCCGATGTTTGCATCGCAAAAAGGTGTTTCGATTAATCAAAGAGATATTTTCGCCAAGAGAGTTGAGGCATTTCAGTGTCCTTATGAATGATCTCCAAGCAAAACTGAACACCAGGGTCATATGGTCATATTGTGGAAGTCCATCAAGAGAAAAGTATGCAGCTTTTGACAGCAAGGTGTTTTATCTGAAAATGTGTACATTATATTGAAAATAACAAAAAGAAAATAAACCAAACGTAATTCAAGATTCCTCGACCATTACATGGTCTTGCGGTTCAATATTTCCTCCAGCTTCCCCCAAGTCCACTGTCTGATTGAATAACATTTGCGTGATCAACTGAAACTAAAGGGGGAATTGATTATGGCGATTACCCTCACTCGTACGAGCTTCCCTACCATCCTACCGTACAACTCTCTTTCAGGATGCTTCGATCCTGAAGCCGCAGCGCTTGAGCCTCTTGTCGATAAGTCTGGTTCTAACTGCGCTTGTGGCACTGAATTCTGGATCTCAGGCGATGTTATTCAACTGGTTCTGTCGGTGTTCTAACCCACACACTCAGAGGGCTTAGGCTGATTAAGAGGTTCAACAAAAAAATGACATTGACACTTCAAGACTTCTGGAATTGCACAGGTAGCGTCCAATAAAACCTTTCCACCGCAAGACGGGTCGTTCCTGAAGACCAAACATTTTTGTAGGCATCCCCCAGCGTGCAATAAGTACAAGGCCACGTGAGGTCCCCGGGAGGTAACGAAAAGCCAAAAGCCTTCCTGTAATACCACTTATTCAGCCTTACCTGAGAAGCCCTTGGATGGATCTAAGCGAGGCCTTTGCTTCCCGATATTGTACCTGAGATCCTATCGAAGTGTTTGCCAGCAATCCACTGATTGAGGGCCTTGTATCCGACCGCTCTGGTATCACATTACATTGTGGAAAATCGACAAGAACCGATAGACGTATGCTATCCTCCTGCGTACCTGGTAGCGGTCCTACTGTATCCAAGCCATTTAGTTAATTTGGAAGCCATATCCCGATGGTCTATGACGGTGCGTATGGAACGTCCTTGGATTCCTAAGACTGGCATAAAATTCACAGATTCAGCAGAAGTCCGGTATATCCTTGCCTTGATAAGGCTACTTGAACGAGGCTCGCGCGGGATTCTGTCATCCAATGGCCTCGAGAATGCCCCGCTCAGCGAGTACTGTTATCAAGGATGTCAATTACAGAACTGGAAGCAGTTACTTCGCTCGGGTTCTTGGGATCAAACCGCAAAAAGAAAACGTCATCCACCGTTTTAGGGAAATCTCAGAGACTCCACTGGTGCTTCGATTAAAGACTGCTCACTTCATCTCTCCTTGAGCGCGTTTCCCACTGTCCGACTTCAACTTCGCGTGGATAAATTTCATGTGGCCATCACTAGGTTGGGTAAGTTTCAACCTTTCCCCAGTATCTTCATTAAGACTGGCCTGTGTTACACGGGTTACGGTGCAAGGAAGACAATCCCCTGGATTTCTAACAGGTCTTGTCGGCATGACATTAGGATTTAAATGAAGACTGCCAGCCCGGTGTTCAACCACATAACCAAACTGTTGTAACTGCTCCAGCCACGGAGCTGTCAGCCTATGAGGATCCTTGAAGTTTTGCAACCATAAGAAGGCTTGATGATCAGCGCGAACTGGACACTGACACCCAATTAGATTTTTTATACATTTCAGCAAAGGTGGTCAGCACTAACATCTCTATCCGAGTTGCCCAATGGTTCCTTTCGCATTTGCGTAGGGTCTCGCTTCCGTGGGCCAAGACGTGCTTAGCTAGTGCAGACCAGTCTAAATAGTATTATCTCAGCGGCCCTGCCACCCGCCTCATGCCCAATTGGAATTTACCGGCTTGTTCAAAAAGTTCGGGCAACGCCGTCATGAATACATAGCCAAGAGCTCCAGTAGAGCACTCAGCGTTCCCGTTGGCCCTGCGAAACCCCTGATGAACCGACGGTAATAAGGCTGCCGTCCCAAGAAGCCGCTCATTTCTGTAACAGTACTAGGAGTGGGCCGACTTGTGACCAGTTCGATTATATAGGGATCAGCTTTTAAACTCTGGCCAAACACGATATGGCCCGGCGTTTTGATGTCCTTCGTGATAAATTTGCACATGGATGGTTTTCGCTTGAGTCGCTCATCTCTGGTCACTTCGAAAACCCGTTCCAGGTCCACTGAATGTTTCTTGCAGTCCTTTCGTGAAACTGTACATCGCCATTGCGTATAGTACACTCTGAGTGAGCTAATTCTTCACGAACAAGGCTAATCAAAGGCGGGAATGAAGCAGATACCTTGGTCAGCCGAAGATGCATGGTCCGAGAATCGTAAAGCCTTGAAGTCTTGAAGTACTACACGAGTTCGAGGCTTTGAGCCCAATTGTCCCGGTTCTCGAGGAATTCTTTGATCTTTTGTCGGATTCACCGAGCTGAAAGGAGAGTAAAAAAGCGGGGGGGAGGGGGCGGGGGTGGCAGCGAAAACAAGATACACATAACAACATGCAGTGTCTTACTGTGGACAGTGCCTTAAGCGGAGTAGGGGTGCAACATTCATGAACGTATATGCAATAAAAAACGTCTGCTTCGCTTTTTTGACAAGGAATTATTGGGAGAGACCCAGGTGGAGGTCTAGCTTTTCTTGAAGATAGTTTTGTTCTGCGAGAGAACAATATCTTCCGGAAGTGCATTCCACAGAGTAATAACCCTATAGCTAACAAAGTTAATCTTTAGTGAATTGCGTGGCCTCGGTTTGAAAAGCTTTCTGCTGTGACCACGGAGAGAAAAGGCTAAGCAGGCGGAGAAGAAGCAATCGCTTTGACCTGATTCAAAAAGGTGGAACATCAAAAACAGATCACCCCTTACGCGTCTTACGTCAAGGGGATAGAGGTTGAGGAGTGAGAGGCGGACGGGATAAGGTAGGTGAGACAAACCCCATACGGCTTTAATGTAGGCCCGCT
This sequence comes from Fasciola hepatica, assembly GCA_948099385.1. Lineage (NCBI taxonomy): Eukaryota > Metazoa > Platyhelminthes > Trematoda > Plagiorchiida > Fasciolidae > Fasciola > Fasciola hepatica. The sequence goes on from CANUEZ040000136.1 coordinate 394,411, forward strand.
GAACTCTTTCTAAGATCTCATGGTATCGGACAAGATCAGAGTGCACTATCTGACTACCGTACTCCAGCAGAGGTCGGATATACGTGCCGAAAATTATGGGGAAATCGTCCTTAGATATGCGCGGGAAGCACCTTCGATTCGTGTTTAGGACTCGAAAGGCAGACTTGCTTGCAAGTTCGTGATGATGAGAGAAGGATAAGTTTCAATCTAACCAGAAACCGAGCACCTTGTGTCGGTCAACCCTTGGAAGTGTGGCTGCTCCATAATGGAAAACGTGTGACCAGTCTCTCTGCCGAAAGACATGCTCACGCATTTGTTATCATCAACTGGGAGGTTCCAATCCTCGGACCAGCGTTTTGTTTCATAAACTGCAATTTGCAGGTCTTAAACGCTTGAACTCCATAGGGTTACATCGCCTGCGTACATGGCAATGTTTGCAGGAAGGGCTGTCGGAAGATCGTTTATGTAGATCAAGAAAAGAAGAGGACCTAATGCCGAGTGAAAATCAAACGCTGATTTCTCACGATCTCCCTCCAGAAATCCGATCTTGCTGCGCCCGGGAGCAAATTCAAAGTCCTGAAATATCGATTACTACCTGAGGCTTCAAACAGATCATCCATAACGACAACTTCGTTTAGTTTCCCATAGTCCCAATGCAAAATGCTTCTCAACCTTTTTTTAAATAACACCACAGGCTAAGACCAAAGTGATCGTGATGAACGGGTTAAGTCACTTTTCAGCTAGTGCCAGATTGTCTGTTGCGTCTCTGCTCGGAAGTGAACAGTTATACTCCTAGAAGCCACTAAGCTTGGTTTTGTGTCCCCACCTTTAACCCTGTATTTAACCAAACCTGTTCGACTAGGTTTCTCGTCTTCCCACAGAAAAGAGTCGGCACACGTTTTACGGAAACCCCGGGGCGGATCACTCCTAGCGTTTTCGTTTACGGCAGGAAACCCATCAAAATGTATTGTGCCACCTTCCTCTGCCTGTGTCGTTGTACCAATGTAAATACCGGTTTTCTCCCGACTTCGGCTTTTTGTTTATCATTTTACGTACATATGCCAATTTGTGGAACATTAGTTACATGCGCAAAATTTCACCAGAACATCTTTTCCGATTATCACATCGTATAAGCTCTCTTCTATCATATCAGAGGCTGCTTCACAGCAAATTTGTCCAGCTCCAGGTTCAGCCCTTCAGTAGGTACCTTTCTGCCATTTACCTCCATTGAATTTACAACTCAAGGAGCCATTTCACTCTTTTTCACTGTCGTTGTCAACTTTTTACCTGTTCAGCAGCGATGTTCTCCGGTATCAACCATACCACAAGAAACAGGTTCAGTCGATCTAACTGGAATGCTGGCTAATTCAAGCAAGTAGGCGTATCAAAGTAACAGGTAATATGGACTACCGTTCGCTCCCAGTTTGCGCCTCAGTTCCATGCAAAGCCAGACCGTGTTGGACTGGCTGCGAAGGCTCTAGTTTGGAAGCTTTGCCGTTGACAGAAGCATGCCGCGTTCTCTTGTAGCAAAACGGGTGGCGCTTCAAGAAGTATCCATATCGGTGACAACGTCCTCTCTAGTTTACAGGGGGCTTGCTGCCTGTTGAGTTTCAGGTCTACATTCGCGCCGGCCTGAGCATTTATTTCTAACCAGCCCTCTTGGGTCTGCCCGATGAAGTCATTCCTCGTCCTTGCCAGCCGTAATCGCTGGCGCCAAGTCTTCAAATTTCCCCCGTAGTAATGGAAATTCCACGGCGGAGTTCCAGACCCTGTGGAAGAGATGTTCCAAAATACGACGGTCAAGCTTATCTTCTGTATATTCTCAATAGGCTTGCTGGCTTAGATTTTGCAGCGGCCAGCAGAAGGACAATTAGCCTCCATTCGATAGCCGCCCTTCCCGATGAATTTTTGATCGATACTGAGAAAGACATCCGGGGGCTTTCAGTAATTTCCGATCTGTATAGAGGAGTAATTCCACTCACTGCTTAAAAGGATCTCGACTTCCGTGACAGTATTGTACGCTCCCCGGCCAGCGAGCTCACTACAACTTCATCCGCTGCTGTTTAGCAAATCACTGGATATTTTAGCGTACTCAATTCTACCACCTCTTGTGACTTCCACCTGGAGAAAACTCCTTTGGTGCAACGGAAGTAAGTACTTGAAAAAACCTGGTCATCCTGCTCCCTGCGGTATCAATCAACCGGGCTGCCTTTTTGCGAGGAGCCATCTTTGTGCCTATGAGAGCTGTGAACTTTAAGAACTTCTCATGGTGGAGTTCAAGATTTCCGCATTTTTTGTTTTACGTAGAACATAGTGATATTAGTTTCCATTCTGGTACACATCACCTCCCAACCGGAAGGTGACAAGTGGGACTTGCGGAGAGAGGTAGAAGGCTACCGCTGCGTAACCTACGGAAAAATATCTTAAACAACATCAGGGTCAGAAAGAATGAAGGCCTTAGGCGAACGACTGTTCTGAGGATGGCTGGCTCACCTCTCCCTGCACCAGAAACCAGGTTTCATAGAAGGGGACTGTAGCGCGGATCACGACCAGCGCCTCCAGGACCCTTGCTATTTGTTTACCGCGGTACCTACTGAAGAGATGTGCTTCTATCCATGGCAGGTGACGTTGAGGGCAACACTGGGGGTATAGTCCGTTTTACACCTGACAGTCCGGCATTGATCAGACAGAGTAATGCCATTGCCACGTCAAATAAAGGTTCACCTGATCTGAAATGGTCAGTTCTCCATGATGCAAACTTGGAGGCCTACTCTCGGTAAGTCAACAACCAAGGTTCAAGGATTGTCAGGTCCACGAGTTGGCGTTAGATGCCGATGAACAACAGACCAAAGATAAGGTAATTCAAAGGAACAAAATACAGGAAACCCACAGGATATTGAGTGCAATTAGCATCAAGGGGCAGTCAGAAGGGCGCCCAACTGTCAGTGAGTCGTCCAAAAGTCTACCCTGGCACGGCCAACAAAGTTTGAGGTATCAGAGGGCAAAGCCAAGGAAACCCTCTGGGCTGAGTTGGTCGCAGGACCAGTCCAGGCCGTCGGTGGGGCGACTAAAAAGAGAGTTGTGTCCAAGGTGCGCCGTGAGCCCGACACCGAGTCGCAGGGGGGGGGGAAACTAAATAGCCACGAAAACTTGAGCTTCATTCAATATCCAAGAAGCAGCTCCACGGAAAAATGTTAGAGTAGAAAACGGGGCCTCATCTCAAAGGTTGCGTCCGGGGGTGCCTCAAACTTGAAATTCGTTGTTGGGTTGGTAGTGCTGACCAAGAAACCCTCAAAGTGGCAAACAAACGCCTGCATTCTCCCGGGAAAGCGTGGGGAACTGAAGATTGGGATCCCAGAGTCTGACGTAGTGGAAAAGACGGAAACTTGGATAAGGTCGGATACTGAAAAAATGTTTTTTCAAGGATGCGCCACCTGCTGACGGCATGAGGTAGAAGGAGGCCGAGGGCTCGGAGTAAAACTGCCAACACGGATCAACGTAGGCCTATGGGGGGCTCCGTTCGAATAAGTGTCCTGCAATTTGTAGGCCAAGTCCTGCTTCATCACCATTTGGATGAAGGCAGCCAGCACTATTTACATTTACAGGGCACCGCCAGCGACAGATTAGGGAGGTGTTCAACTTTTGCGGATGCTGAACGCAGAGTTGACACAGACAAAGGTGTTCGCCTTATTAGGGGATCTTAATCAGCAAATAATTAACTGGGAAAACTTAATCGTGAAGAGGGGATTAACGGGCGACAAATTTCTCCAATGGGTCCAGTTGCATGCACTTACGCAGCACGTGACGCGGGCTACCGCGCACAACGGTGGACAGTGCTGCTGCCTCTTCGGCTTTTTCACAAAGCGGTACCAACTGGACCGTTGAGGAACTAAGCTGAAAGAGCCGCTGGGCAGAGGTGACCAGGCAGACGTGAGGGTTATTCTAATGCTCAGCAAGGAGCCGAATGAGAAGATACTTCATCGGAGTTACAGCATAATCAACACAGGCAAACTAAAGGGGGCAACGGAAGAAATCCAGTGGACGCCGAGTCACACACGCCTCGGTAGAACAACGTTAGGAGGCTGTCAAGTTGGGACTATTCAGACTTAAGTAGGTTTGCAACCCTAGGGGCAATTAGCAGTAAACATCTGCCTTCATGGTGGAGATCGAAGGCCAGTAGTGCTATGATTATTCGTGGACTACGATGGGCGGCTTTCAGGCTGTATAAAACCCGACCAGTATGGAGTCACTATGAGATTGCCGGGAATAGAGCTCAAGCGACCCGAAGAGTGGAAAAATATTCTCCTGAAAGCAGGTTAACTGCTCCCGTCCGTACAAACCCAAAACGGTCCTATCGATACGTCACTTCCCAGAGGCATATGAGAGAAGTTGTAGCAAATTTATAAGGAGCAAAGGGATGACTAACCGTGAGCGATAAAAGCAAGGCTGCTGTGTTATTTTTCGTTCCCCAAGAGTATGAATCGATCAGCAAATATGTGGAAGAATGGAGGAAACTGGCGCATCCAATACCCAAAGCTAGTGTAGGAGAAGAGGTTTACACGGAGCTGAGACTTCTGAATCGGAAAGAAGCCGCAGGGCCAGATGGGATTCACCCTGCCATCGCTCAGATTCTCAGCGAGGTTTTAATGCTCCGGAGACACGGCTGAATGAACCATCACTTCGGCAAGGAGACGAGCCGGTAGACTGGACAGAGGCAACTGCGGTGGGAATATGCAAGACTGGGTCCTGGCAAAAAGCCGAAAGTTATCACCCAGCCAGCTTCACTCCAGCAATGTATGAGGGCCCGCAGCGAGCGGATGGGAGACTGATCTCTAGGCACTTGCTCCATATCAGTTGAGCAACTTGGGTCTGAGGCAAGACTTTCTCGTATGAAGAACCTTCTCATCCTTGCCGGTGGCGTCGCAACAGCCGTAGTAGGTATAGGAATGGACTTGTCAGGAGTACAAGACTGGTCTCGCAAATAAGACTTTCCAATAAGCCTCGCCAAGTGCCAACTCTTGACTACAAAAGCAGCGGCCAGTAGGAACGTTTTGGGACATTTGCAAGTCGACACTCTCTTCAAGGACTTGGGTCAAGTACTAGACAACTGTTTAATTCCGTCGAAGTAGTGCACCGCAGCAGCAAATGTGTCCAAGAGAAAACTTTTTCAGGTTAGATGCACTATGTCGTGTAGAGAGCCGGAGATTTTCGTTCCGATCTATTCAGCCATGGCTAGGCAGCGTATATAATACTGCAAGCAGTTCCTGGCACAGTACTACCGGAAGGATAAAGGCTGTCTGGGGAAATTTCAATGGCTAGCAACTAAAAAGGCGAGTGGACGGATTGGGGTTAGCCACGCAAGGCGTCTTCAGCATTCTGGATCTGTTCCCGATGAAAAGACGGCGAGTTCGTCAAAATTAGATTGAAACCTCCATAGTAATGAAGGAGCTATCAGGCAAACATCACTATTTTATCTCCGATCACAGGTGGGGGCACAAGGAGGCACAGCCATCGAGTTTCACGAGAGCATTCAAGGGTCCAAATTGGGAAACGTTATTTTTCTAATAGGGTGATATTTTAGCGGAATAGATTTTTGGGGAAGGTTAAAAATACTACAACAGTTAGGGCTTATAAGAGGGCGGTGGATTGGTGTTGCGAGGCAGTGTACCCCCAATTTACTTCTGGTAGTTGCGGGGCCGGATAAAATCTACTTATTATTTTCTGATTTCTCCGCCACGGCCGATGCTGCAAAAACTGTCTGCCCTTCGGGGAAATATCAAGTGGAGCTGGCAGCTACGGGGGTGCGGCGATAACACAACCACCTGACTACTCGATCGATTCTAGCCGTCTGAAGTCCCCAGTAAACTGAACTGAATTTATCTATGAAGTGATTTATTGGTGTAAACAAGCGAGGCACACTACGGTGCGCAGCAAGTCATTATCATGAGGAGCATTTATTTGCCATCCTGGACACTGTCAACCTCGATCACATTCATCAATATTCCACATCGCTTGCCTGGCCATTCCTCCCTGGTTCTCGCCAAGTTATCACCCATCTAGCGTGTCTACATCCCACATCCTGCAACTCTGTTTCTCCATCATATATATATATAAACTTACGCATATATATCTATGTGCACGCGCTCTGCATCTTGCAGTTCCTCACCTGCCATTTCTCTTGCTATCATCCCAACGACCGTCATCATAGGCATCCATCAACTCTAAATCTGTGCCTCACATCTACCGTATCCAATCCTTCTAAATCGTTTTTGTCATCTGATCATCCCTCTACGTCCTGCATTGCTCGCTGCCTGTTTTACGGTGAGTTTTGTGTCCTGTCCGCCGACAATTCACTGCAAAGTACCAATGCTTCATTGTCATCTAATCCACTGCAATGCACCTCACCTTTTTCTCCATCGTTCCTCGCTACTGCAATTCTTTATACCGATTTCCAGCCTTTCTCATGTTTACCAGTCTGGCTCCATATGTAATTGCCCGGGACCAGCCATTCAGCCCACCTGACCTTGAATTTCAAATTCACCGGGCGTCCATTCAAATCCGCTCTTGAGCTCATTTAAACTCCACACAATCTCTATGGTGTGCATACGTTTATACTATTTTCATTCTACCTTATTCACCCTTCTGAGCCTTTTTACCCAATATTTTAATGAGAGTCTCCATATTTCCATGAATTATATCTGTCCATTCCATCACCTGTATCTACATGATCATGCACATGGCATGCTTCGGGTGCTTCCGAAATAAACCATTATTATTGTTATTATTATTATTATTTTCGCTACGCACCTATGGGTAAATCGTCAGGACTACATGTCCTACTTCGTAACTATTTCCCGCTCCATTCTGCTTATCCTTAACCCCCTAACTTCACCACCATGTATTTCCCCCCATGAGGAAGCACTGTCATTCTATCCAGTTAATCTTTAGTACTCCCAAAATACATCCTCATATCACCTGTTGTTGTGATTCTTACGACGGCTTTGTCCGAAATCTATTGCCTCATACCGCACATTTTACTAGCTCACTGTTCCTCACGGCATTCAAGTCTTCTAACTAAAAGTGAGCAGTCTACCAGCTGTTTTCCGTTGTTGCCCAGGCCACACCGCGGCCTGTGCATATATATGGCCCTCTGTCATCCACCGACATAATACTATCTTTGCTATTTAGTCCTACATTTTTCCTCGCAATGCGATCCCATTTCTCAACCATCGCTTGGAAAACCCGGACGGCTAAAGTGAGTAGATTCAAGCGCACTCAACCCCTCCCAAAAACCGAATTTTGCTGCTTCGCCGTTGTTGATTTCGGTAATGAGGCTCCAAGTAGTATAAAATACCTCAAGGGGAGCATTACTGAACTTGAAACAAAATCAAGCTGATCGACGAAAGGCTTTCAAAGATTTCTCTCCTGGTTACCCTGCTTGATCTTGCAACTGCTCTATCCCCCCAAAACGTAGCTTCGATGGGGTACCTCCTCGATTATGTGGCGAATGACATGAGCCAGCACATTACCAAATTCGTGAGTGCCACGGTTTCTGGCGTTCCATATCGCATGCCCCTGCTTTCAGTCAAGCACTACCTGCCCGGTTCGAGCAACTTGGCTCACTAAAGGTGCCACTGCATTAGGCTGCACGAAAGTCCCAGCTTCAAAGCTGTTCATGCCATTCCAGTTCATGGACGACTTAAAGGCTCGAGAGTTCATTAACGATAAATCGGCAGTCGGTCCCACTTCAACCTTTAAGGATACCAGGGTATCCTTCTATTAAGCACCCACTCGGTGGGTAATACCTCCATCGTTCGAAAGAATCTCTTTCTTACCCATGCACGCATGTGCGCTGGCCCTGATGCGATGGCTACTCATTGCCCTATTGGCAAAATGCCATCAGAGAGTCCGCTACCCCATGCTCTCCGCCTGCAAGTTGTTCACCTACATACGACCAACTCCCCACACTCGGTCCCATTCCCAGAATAAAGCCCATTCATGAAGCATTTCCAAGTAGCTTCTGCTTTCATTAACTCAAGCACTCCAATCACAGGGCACAGCAGCACGTTACGTCAGTATCAAACCCGTAACCCCCGAATTTAGCTCCGTGGTCGGAAAGGAGTTCCGGCACAGCCACCAATCTCCACCGTACTAGTTTCCATCCTTCCCCCGAGAAAACTGCACGTGTTATCTGAGGCCGTTGGCGCTTCAACGATACTGCAATCCACCCACCCGACGCCGGCTTAAAACCACCGCTTCTTGTCGCCCCTCACAAGTGCTCCTCTGAGCCCACTTTGCGCGTATCTCTGGCTCCACCCAAGTTAGTACTTGTTTAAAGGGTCACTTTCCCGAAAAACCCTTACTCCCAAACGACATTTCCTGAAATCGTGCTCTCGAGCCCCATGGATGCCGACCAGCTGCTCCACCGTTCACTTCCATCCGGTAAAATGAACCTTATGCGTAGGAGTAACCAGCAGAGCTATGCTGGGGTCATAAACCTCTCTGCTGCCCCGCCGCCATCTCCACTATCTTTCCATCCTGCTGATCAAAACGGGATATTATACCCGCTAATTTCCCTCGCTTCCCTTTGCCTCTTCCTGCAATCCTGACACCAGCTACCCATAGTGCATTCTTAGCATGCCCATGCCGTTTCCCTTGCCCCTTTCCATCAGTCTCCGTTTAATCCCGAGGTACCAACAACGCATACTAAAAACAGCTACAGGGTGTTACCAGTACCCAGCTCTCGTGCCCCACACATCCATCCTCCAAAGTACCCGTTTCCAGGTCTTCCCGAGCTCTTAGCCTTTCCCAAAACTGGCCACTCCGTTCCCACCCCTCATTTCACACTGTCCCCTGTTACTCGTACACATCCCTTCACTCCAAGCCCATAGTTTAGCCGCTTCAGTCCAAAGGGCAAGCTATCGACGGCCAAGGATTTATCACTTTCCCGACTGGTGCTGTTCAGTGTTCAAGCAATTCGATATGAAACCATTCAACCAGTTCCCTTGAAGCACCTCACGGCTCAGCCCTGGACCCTGGGGTCGACCTCGGCCGATATCCACCCCGATGCCAAAATGTCCGTCACCACCTGATCGGTTCTCCACGCCACGATTTTACTCCTCCATATCGCTCAGCGCAGGCACTCACCTCCACACAAGTTGGCTATCACTGACCCTACTTAATTCTCGGTCTACATGAAATGAGCCCCATCATTTTGAACAATGCTTCACAAGATCAAGCCCTGGTATCATTCTCATCACCGAAACCTGGATCACTGAACACACCCCCACAGGCTAATTTCTGCTTCAGAGATGCAAAGATTTCACAGTAAATAGGATTGATATGCGCGGAGTTGGGTTCTCACCGTAAGTAGAGCAGGCTCTTTCATTATCTCCCATTAGACACGCCGCACCTGACTCAATCCCGCACTATTTACGGCCTAGAATTTGGTTTTCAACTATCGTCGTACACCTTGGTTGTGCCTATGGCCCGCTCTCCTCTGCTGCTACTGACTCATCTCCTTTCTTTGGGGCCTTTGATTACCTTTTTTACTACCCTCGGCGGAGAAAGTTATAGCCGGTGAATTTCAATGGCCTAAAATATCCCGGAATACACTCGTTGCGTCTCCCAACTTATAGGACCTTGTCTCCTGAACTCATAATGGGTTTGGGTGCAGCAAGCTGTAACCTTTACTAGAAGCTCCCCCCTGCTGCAGCCGAAACCTGACACAGATGTACTAGAAGGCAGACTGAGGCCTTCCACTAAGCAATGACTTTGATGGTTGGCACTGAAAACTACAGTGAACGGTGCCAACAATTAAATCTCCAATTACACTTGATCCGCTGCCTGAGATAGGGCCTGGTCTTCTCGCGCACCTTGCTCCTTAATCGGTCCCCTTCCTCTGACCAACCAAGCCTCTCCTGTGAAGAATCTTACCCGCTCCGGAACATATCTTGTACTATCGCCACGGTAGCCTAATCGGCCATGAGTTCAAGCTATCTCCACTTCGTCTACTGTAAGTTCCAGAAAAAGATGCTCTTGTCATCCGAGACTCTCAGACGAGGTCCAAAATTCTATCGGTACTCACTCCATGCCTCAACGTCACTCGTGCACTTCAATTATCTAGCATGCACATTTGGAGACTTGGCATGGACGGAGAGCCTTGATTTCTAAGTCCGGTCAAAGTCTTGAAAAACCTTGGATCCACCAGTCGCGGTCAAAATCAACAACAAACAGTCTCATCTCCCCGACAGAAGTACCGAAGCCTGATAATCCGTGGCCATTCTCGTAATATATAAACGGAATTGGATCACCATCACTTTCCCACACTCTAGATCTCCCTTCTCCCGTATGCCTAGACGTCCTTGTTCCAACCTTGCTTGGTTTTCATTTGCCTGCACTAAACGTTGGTCAGCTGCTGAGGCTCACCCCGACTGCTTTTGTCTATCATTTTTTTTGCAAATTCTCCACTCATGCAGATCCTGCTCCCAACTGTGGTCAACTGCCTGGAAACTGTTTTCGTCACTTCCATGGTAAACGCATCTGGGAGCCGCAGGTTTTGTGAAAAAAGCCCGGCCTGAAATAAAGTGATTTGCACGGCATATTTGGGGTTGAAATTCAGGTCGCGGGACCCGGCTGAGTGAAGCTGCTATAGCTGGAAACTGATGGTTATCAATTGAAGGGGAGAAACCCACGCTCTAACCACTGCAGATTCCTGAATACGCACATTGTGACATCAGAACACGTTCTCAGAGACAAAATATTGTTCTCAGCGATCCATTCCCAAGTCTTTACAAATCGCACAGAAGAAGGTTGTGCTGAAGTGGTCAAGGGTCATTCGGATTGGACATAGTTTGTGGAGAGGAACGGGTTGGTGGTAGATCGGTGTGTCGATCCGCATGACTAAGTCTCGAAGGTCACGTGGTTTTGAGCCAAGTGACCTGGACGGGGTGGTCCACTTGCGGCCAGGGTAATTGGAGGGCTTCGACGAACCTCTTTTGTGTACACAGAACAGGAGCGAAGAGACGGACGCTGATCGCCTCTGCCGTGGCCAATGTTTGTAAGCGGGTGTGTTTGTGGGGATTGGGGGCACCCGATAAATGATTTTGAATGCTGCATTTGTGCTTGTTTGATAACCTGAGTCTACCAGAGACCCGAGGATTACACCTCCTATGGTTCCGGTTCTTCCTTGTTGTAGTCACAGTGGACAGTGTTCCTTAATTCTTTTGGACAGTTGCCTTGCCTTTCCGCCAATTTAGGTCGCACTACATTTTCACCTGAACAAATAGATTACCGTTGAGTTGGCCAGCATTGGTAGCACATCCTTTTTGGAATTTCGGAAAATCGGGGAGCTTGCAAATGCACAGACAACACGAGCTGAGTCGAATATCCCACTCACTGCACGTGCTAAACGTCTGTCTGGCATACGGATAGATAGTTTCTTCTAGGAGAAGTCATTACTTGGAGCACATTTGGGTCTATCTCTCGGATTTTGTTCTATAAAGCTCTCAGGGTAACCATTTTCCCTAAAACTGTCTTTAACTAGAAGCCGTTTTTTTCTGTGGTATCCTGTGAGCATACCTTTCTTACTCGAGAGGCCGGCACTGGACTGTGTTTCTTTCTTGTCTTATGGGTACAAAACTGAGAAAGATGGTGTGCTGTCCAGCCCATATTTGCTTTCTGCTTATCCTTCTTTCGACTGTTTCATTGGTGCTCCTGCGAATAAAGACATCCAGAAAAACCAACGTCTCACTCTTTTCCGTCTTCACCGTGAACTGGGTGGCTTTATGAGCATTGTCGAACGTCTGCCTCGTATTTTCTGCATCGGTTTCTTTATTTCTAAGGCAGGAAATATCATCCACGTACAGCCGATATGAGTTCATTTCTTGTATCTTCTGCTTCAGCGAAGTGCTTTTTAGTTTTGCCATGAATATGTCCGCTAAGACAGGGTCTTATGGTGATCCCATGGCTACACCATCACACTGACGTTACAACTTTCCGTTAAAGGGAAGTTGGAAGTCAAAAGTACATCTGAGAAGGAGTTCTTTCAGGTCCTCCTGTGGTATGTTTATTGGCACTTGATTAGTTTCAATGAAGTTATAAACAAATTAAATAGTCTCTAACATAGCTACTTTGATGACAAGTGAGGCCACATCCAAGGAAAACATTTAATCATTTTTTATGGTTCACCGCTTGATGGTATCAACAAGTTCAAGTGAATCTTCAAGACTGTATTTGTCGAGACTCCCGCGCATGGGTTCCAGTTTAGCTGCCATCCATTTGGCTTCTTCATGATAACGCGAGGTAATCATAGAGAGAATCGACCTTAAATGTGTGCTTGCTTTATGAATTTTGGGTAATCCATATAACGGTGGAATGGTAGACCCACATAGTTTGACGGTTTCGAAGGTGAGTTGGCCTAAATAGCCTCGATTTTCCATAGACTTCAGCACTCTTATAAGCTGTTTCTCGGCATAGGTCGTCTTCTCTCTTCCTCCTGGCGACTGTGTGAATTTTGTTTTGTCCGCATGTAAATAGGGCATTTTTCTGACACAGTCTATTCTGTTCATAATCACCCCCCGGAGCCCTTTGGGGTCTGCTTATTATGACGTCGTTTCGTTGTTTTATGTCCTTTAGTTCTTCTAAATGCCTTTGAGTCATTGTCACTTGACTGCGCGGGGTATATTTGCGATACTGGAAGCAGCAGTCAATAAGTGTGGCTTTAAATCATTTCAGTTCATCTGACGATCTAGGCAATGGATTGCGAGTTTGGAATAAAAGGTTTTCGAACTAGATTTCTGTTTTTAACTGACTTATTTTGCAACGTAGACAACAAAGGCTCACATTGAGTGCTGAAGCTTCGGTAAGGATGGGACCCACTTCTAAGTTCAATAAATTTTGCACATAACATTTAGATTGTGTGAGAAAAGTTGACTGTGGTTTATTTGCCTTTAAGCAGTGCTACAGCTCCTTCAAGGTTTTTTTGATACCTGGTGTTTGCGACCGAGAGCACATGATCCAAGGATTCTTCACGTTTCCCCCGAGGTAAGTTATCCACGGTAACTCGCCGCTGAAAAATATTTCTTCCATAATCTGGTAGTTTGGAACACGTTGTGTCGATTTGGTTCAGCGCATGTCTGTGAAGCATTTGGGAGTCGAGATAAATTCGGTCACGGCTTAAAATGTTCCAGTGCTGTTTTAGAAACACATCACTATCTAAACAGCTGTCCATGAACCGAATGAAATCAAGATAGGAAGAGAATGACGAGTCAGATAGCTAGAAAGTCTCCAGATCTTGGTAAATTGTATCTATGTCATACGGAATAATAGGAATGGATGCTTCTCAAGGGAGAGGTTGCGGCAGGATGTCAAAGAAGATGCTAGCGGAAGCAGAGCGAACATATACTGTCTATTGTCCACACAACCTACTAAAGCAACGGAGGAAACGGGCTTGATGGTGAGACACTGGGCTTTTAGTTTTAAAATAGCGGTCAGGTAACTTAAGGAAAGTGAAATACAGCAGTGGTCAAAGGAAGCAAGTACTGGTGGATTGGGCGGCTTAGATAATCACAAAATGGCCGCTATATATGGCCTTTTATTAGGGTAGTGCTCGACTAAAAATCAGACAAAGACAAAGAATGAAACCAAGTGGGAGTTACAGAAACGATGGAACTTTAGCTAGAAGGATATGAGAAGAGTAGAACGGAGGGAGTGTTGGGAGAACATATGTAACAGTGGACCGGCCAAACTATTTGGGTGAGTGTGCTTCACCTAAGGACTGCCGAAGAAAAAGAGAGGACTTATCAGGACAGGTGAACCTGTATTGGAAAAGAAAGCAGGAAAAATCAATGCGTGACAGATTGGAGATGGAGGTGGGGTTCTTTACGCCTGCTGGCAAGACGAGAGATGGGTTGATTTGAAAGATTCTGAACAAAACCGTAGCTGACGAAAAGCTCTTGAAAGATTGGCTGAGATGAGCAACGAATGTACTGTGGAGTGCACTTCGGTAATAAACTCTCTGGTGAAGGATGAGCGGGCAGAATCAATGAGTTCTGAGATCGAGATGGGCATGATTTGCGTGGGACAGTTGGGTATTGGCGTAAGGCATCAGAAGAGAAGACAATGAAAAATGTGTCTATGGGACAGGCAGTGGAGAAAAACAGCGCCTCATTAAGCCGTATAGGCAAACAGTGCAAGCTGCAGATTGGAAATACGGAGTGATTAGTAGAGACCTGGGTAGGGAAGAAAAATACCTTCGGGCATGTGTGGAACATATGCATGAGGCGATTCTGACATCACGATGCGATAGATGACACGATAAAAAACGGTATGATGGCTGGCAAAAAGAAGCTTTCTACTTATGGGAGGCTGAACTTCGGCTGTAAAAGCTGTAATAACGAAGGACGATGAGAAACAGATTGATATAAATGGAAGAGTAATCGATAGTGATGAAGCTTTGCAACACTATTGGACGGTCCTTAACGGGTTACAAAACTCGGTGTTAAACATGGAGCATGCGATGCAGGTAGCAAACTAAGAGTCGAATAGAAATAATGTTCTTGAGAGACCTGTTTACAGTATGTGTGAGCTACAGATATTTTCAGGATGAACACTTGTCAAGAGGGGCTGCCGAATGATGGCAAGGGAGATGGCCGGCAAGGAACTGAAGAATGCAGGCGAAAATATGCCTCACATAAATGATGAAATGTGGAATATCAGAAGAAAGGAGAAGCTGGATCCCATAAAATGTTAGTGCTAAAACAAGGGGGAGGGCCGTGATCAGAATAGACGGATAAGGTCAAATTGGATTGTTAAGAACCACTTAGGAAAATTTAGATATACGTTTTCCTTTATGACAGGTGGGACATGAGTTATCAACGGAGGGAAGGAACAACTTTGAAAGCACAGAGATGGTGTCCGCTGTAATGAACTGTTCGCAGAGAATGAAAGATGGGGAAATGGGCACAGAAAACAGGTAAGAGTAGGCTGTATACTTTTTTCAAGGCGGGCGCACCATGCAAAGACAGCCGAAAGCAAGAGAAACAATAATACTTTGATGTTAACTATGAGGGAGCAAGATGATAACAACAGAAGTGGCTGGGGAATGCAAAACGAGCATAATTACCTGGTGATTGGGCTAGTGCGGCATACCTGTGGAGGATCGGTAATGGGAAGTAAAACTGTCTGCGTTGTAGTGATGCAGTAGCCGTAAAGGCAAACAAAGTAAAGGAAATGGGCATAGGGAAGGCCAAAGAGAAAGAGTGAAGGCGGATCGTATAGTAGGAAAGTGTTCGCAAAATTCGTGGCTTAAAGTCTTCTTTTTGACCGATGGAACGCAAAGAACTAGGACAACCTGCAAGGCACATGCAAGGTGCCTGTGGTAGAAGTAAGCAAAAAGCAGGGTGAGAAAACTGACCGTGAGGAAATAGGTAAGAGTAAACAAATTAGATCATTTTGCTACGGGTGGAGCGCGATTAAGGCCACCAAAAGGGGAGCAACCAGGAAAGGGTACCTGTGCTGGGACAGTAAGCACAGGACTAGTCCTCTCCATAACTTTATCAGATGCTACCGTTTGTTCTCCGCATCTCTAATAAATACGCTTTCCTTTTGGTTTCTTATAGTCCCTCACCGCTGCTTTCCGCTTCATGGCATCACTTGTCGATTTGCCCATATTTACTCGCACTTGGGCTTGCTTATTCCCGATTTCCGCCTCGTCGATAGTCCATACCAAGGCTCACGATAATCTGACTCTAGATCCGTGCAAGTTTCCTTTACTTATGTCGCCTCATCCTAAAACCTGGTTTTCAACGTTGCAGTGGCCCGGTCCTCTCCTTGCCGATTTTATCTTCTACCCAGAAATTTTTGTGAAATTGTTGTTTTACCTCCTCCTAAATCCACAGCTGGCACAATTACTAGACTGCAGCTCCCTTTCCACTTTTAATTCAGAACTCACCCATCAAAGACCATTTCCGCCTATGCTATCGCATGAGCAACAACTTGAAACAATTCTCTCGCTGGATATAACAAACAGACAGTCGATGATGTTTGGAGTTCTGACCTCAATCGGTCTCTTTTCCACTGTTTTCGAAGCCAGCCATCCCATCAGTCTGTCAATACTATCATGGACTATTTTTCTTCAACGCATTGTGGAAATTCACCCTAATCCTACAGGTATGGGACCTGGGCCTTTCTGCTGCTCTGGCTGGTGCACCTAAGGCGTACGACTGCAACGATGTGCAGGCTCAGCTAGGTTGGTGGATCGCACCCCTGCCACCAAAGTCGGGCTCAGGTCGTGAGTCCAGCTCACGGCGAGTCCCACCGACTATCACCGTCTGCGGATTACAGAACTTCAGGTTTGAGCCTATAATGATGCTGTCACCCTGTATTTGCTGTGTTCTCCAGCGACTGCTTCTCTTCCGCCGGGCTCACTCTCAATAACGACATGAAAGCTTGAACTATCACGTCTGGCAAAGCTTGGCATTCCTTTTATGCGCCAAATAGAGTGCAGCTTTTATCCCCACCTACCAACCTCTCTTCTTTTTGGCACACTACGATTGCCTATGTAAATACCCACTGATTCTGGAGAGCATCTCGACGTCTACACCCCTTGGGTTTAACCTCTGATTACTCTCCGGTACCCTCCGTAAGCTTTCCATTTCCCATGCCAGAACTCGCTGCTACCATTCATTCACTTGCACTCTTATTGTTGCTGTAAATTTCCTCACCAAAAACACCAAGCGATGTTTTTCACCGAAGTATGGTCCGCAGTCTTCTGACAATCCGCCATGCGATTAGTGATTGATTTCTCTCCCTACAGGTCCGACTGTCCGTCCACGAAAAGTCCTTTCGCCGCTTTATCCTCACCTCGTGGAGCATTACGACTAGTCCATATTTTCACCCCTCGGATATATCCGCCAAGCAGCTCCTCCGTCATTATTCCTTTAAGGAGCGCCCTTCTGAGCAATAAATAATTGGTGTCCACTTACCGTCCCTACACCACAACATCATTGCAAACTATTCGTCGCCGCAACCACTGTTCTACGCATCCAAAATAGATTCAACCTCGAGTTGTCACCTCCTTGGGGATATATCGTTATCTACCCATTATGCTATAAAAACCCGGCTGAACGCTTACCTGCACCCAGCCGGCATTTCCTTCTCTCATCAATTTGGTGGTCTCTCTTTCCTCCAAGTTTTCCATTTGTTTGACTCTTTTAATATGTATATTATTCCGTTAGTAAGCAGCATCCGTATTCTACCACCATTCCTGAAGTTTGAGTTGTTTTATGCTGTGGCTGCTGCTTCACTCCTGCCCTCTCAGCCACATGTCACGCAGCTTTATTTCCATGTTATTATGGCATGGCACCCCTGATGCAATATTCAGTAACTGTTATGCACTTGCCTCTCATCCAGTCTATCATCTCTTCTGCGGGCTATACGCCTTAGTATTCACCGTGCATGTGTGCCAAACACTGATTTATCTTCTATTTTTACAGGGAAGATTTCGACCAACCCGATAAAAGCAAACAATTCTCTTCACACTACCTTTTATTTTCCAGTCTTCCCTCCGCCAGCACTTTGGTTGTCTCCTTATCCCTCCAGAGATGTTACTCTTTTTGCTATACCACTGACCCCACCAGTATCCAAGTGCCAGCTTCTACTGCCATCTCCACCGACCGCTTGATTCTATTCTAAATCCGGTGTCTCGCTCAGTTTGTCGTCCCAGGCTCACTGGTCTCGTAGCTGTCTCTTCACCTCGATAATCTGATCCGCCTATCAAAACGGTAGTCAGATCAATTATCTACTCTCTGCTCCTCTGCTACTTTTGTGCGCTATTTACCACCGTCATTGCCGTACAGCTCATCTCATAACTATTCATCGCAATAACCCCATACCCTTGCCGATAAATTGTGACACCTTTACTGATGTAAATAATTCCCTGAATGCTTACCGGTTTTCCCCCGGGCCATTTCTTTTATCACTGCTTCTGAGGTCTCTCACTCTATCCACCGGATTTGTTGTTCTCTTTCCCTTTCATTGACTCCCTTGACATCTCGCAGCCAAATTATGCCCCCATGCTGGCCATTGCCTCATAGTATTTTATCTCTTAAGATCCAGTTTTTACTTCTTCGAGTTTTCTGTCCATATACTTTTCACACCCTGCGCCTTGCAAACAACCCCTTTGAATTACCCCCGGGTAAACACTTCTTTTCGAAACAGCTCAATAAATATCCTCTGATTTTGCTTGAACTTCTGATGGTTGCGATCATTTCCGTTACCTTTCATGCATGAAGTCCCCTTCATAACAGCCGCCAACCACCATAAGCCAAACTAGTAATGATAATGTTATTGACGGTGTAATTCTCGAACATGGCCAAGACTCAGGCACAAGAGCAAAATCAAAAAGTACAAAAATACTCAGTTAAATTGCCTGTAAATGAATTTTGGCAATATGGATCGAAAATTTCAGTAGTGTAACAACATTGGTTACAATAGTTCGATTGTGTAAAACCAGTAGTGGTTTGCACGTCGAACCCAAACCGGTTTTCGCCTCGAGTTGGTGACGGCATCTCGTGAAAATACTGAAAATAACGATAATATGTAATGCTAAACGTGAATTTTATGCCAAAAAGATGCACGCCGTAAATGAAGGATCTACGGATGATCAGTAAAAGTAGAAGTTTTGAAAACCGGGAGATATGAAACGAACTTCACGAAAGTGCTACCGGGAACATAGGTGAATATGAAATAAAAAGCAACCGCTTAAAAAGAAGAGTTTAGTTCCAGGATCGGATATCCTCATCATGCGGTTGGGGGAAAGCGCAACTGGAGATCCCTGGGTTAGTGAAGATTCAATTTCGGGCAGGATATAAATCGAAGGAAGAATAAAATCTTGTAACGGATGACAGAGAAGAGACCTCCGCATAGTCTTAAGCTTATTACACTGGAAGCCGAAAAATACGTTGTCTTACTAGGCGTCGTTATTGGGAGTCATGGGGGAGGAGGGAAAGTAGCCTCGCCTTCTGTTGGGACACTAAAATTTTAGGAATAGCAAGGTTTTATGTACCATGTTTCGTCTGTGATATCTGTTTGTTCCCAGTAGGATCCAGGAATAATGAGGGGACAACTGGAATTGGTAATATGCCTCATCTCGTAGGGGTGAGTCATCTGGTGGGGTAAAGAGTGGGCCAGAAAGCCAGCCGGAAGTGGCGGGGTATGACGGATAAAACTGACAAATGATAGCTGTCGGCGTAGCTGCAGTTTGGGCGTGAAATGTTAATTGTGTGGGCTCCATCAATGATATTCTAGACAGAGTCGTTCCCTTAAGAAAAGCTTAGCCATTTTGAGAAGTGACTGGAAGTGATTTTTGCTGGGTAACTCGATTGCGCTCTTGGAAGCCATGCGAGGCTCAATTAGATCTCTGCCCGCAGGAGTCAACATTTATTCCTCGGCCATCGAAAGTGGACACTGGGACGGTGGGCGACGACAAGGTAATAAGGACCCCCAAATAAATGTGGTTTTTGGTTTGGACTTGGTTCCAGCTGTGGGATATGACAAAAATGGCCGCAATTCATAATGGATTGGCTGAGTTCATATAGGTGTGGCAAGGAAGACGTTTCCACTGGACGGTCAGCGGTACCTATCCCGCATTCTGATCTGGGTCTTAATTCAGAAGTCTTAACGGTGCAGGCTTCAAGGAGGTTAAGCCGTATTATTTCAGGGTGGCAGTTCCGTTCAGGCAACGGTGCAAACATTTGAAAAGGATAACGATCTGTACTTGGGATCTTCAGGGCTCAAACACTGAGGAGACCCGAGGTTTTACGCTTATGGGTAACCAAGTATGGTAACTCGAATTACGGTTTGCTTATGCAAAATGAGGGCCAGCGTCAAGGCGGGGCGATAGTTTACCTTGTACTGGATAAACTCTGAGGAAAATTATAGTTAGATTACAGGAGAAACTGTCGAGGGTGTCGGCGGTGAAGAATTGAGGAAAAATGGTATCGTACAAGGAAGCATACAAGTGTGTTCGGCTCTGCCCCAATTCGATAGAGCCGGCGAACTAAAACCGTATCTAAATAAAGCAGGGTAATCTTATGAGGTGGTACTTGTGTGGTTCTAAACTCTTTTTTAAAGTAAGTTATATTTTCCTACATGAACCACCCTATTTCTATCACCTACTTGTCTCGCCTATTCTAAATCCCTTTCCTATCGCAGGCCAGTTACAACAGCACCTGCGACTTTCCAGTCTCCGTGCCAACCAGCCACCGTATGTCTCACTCCCATTTCACGCTCCCCCTCTAGGTTACAGCCCACAAATTTATTGGTGTAAGGAGGGCACCTGTGTTCCCGTCAGTGCTAAGGCAGGTGCCAAGGTATTTGATACTACAACACTTCCCTTTCCTCTCCCAATTCATGGCTACTTGTCCCTCCCCCCTCACATTTCTGTATCCCAGCCACCGGTATCCGCCAATAGCAAAGCACTCGATGGCGACCTTTCACGGGGTTGTTCCGCACTATGTAGACTTTCAAACCACTGATCTTCTTCAAATCCAACGGCCCCAACCAGCACTAGTCATACCCAGCCCAGCGTAGCAGCCAGGCTGACTCCCTTGCCGGATGCGCGTACTTGGCTTACTTCACCATCCACGGTGTGTCCTATCCTGTTGCCCATCTTGCCGACTACTCTACGTGTCTTTGAACACCCCCTGAAGCCACCTCGTGATGTAAGTTTATCCATTCCAGCCCTCCTGCTCGACTGCATATCAACTTACCACAGCTCCTTCAACACACAAACATCTCAGTCTTGACACACAATCTAGCTCCGCCCTAGAAGCTCCCGCCCACATTCCACACTGTCGTTCCTCTCAGACCACACATAAACCTGCTAACCTTTCAGTACGTCTCATGAACTGTCGGTCCCACATTAATAAATTCGACTCACTGAAAAGTCTCATACACCTGCACAGCCCTGATCTTGTCCTCATCAATGACTCTTGGCTAACTCGTTCCAGCTCACCTGCCCAAATCTCTCTACTAGGCTAACCGATGTTCAGTAAAAGCAGGTGTCGCCTAGGTGGTGGATTTTTAATCTACATCAAGTGCTGCTTTACTGCAACCTCTTACGGTCCCCCCATCCTGGATGCAGTACAGTACTCTTTATGGGTTGCCGTTCATCTTGCTCGCACGCGCCTTTACATTGGCTGTGTGTACGGAACTCCTGGTACAGCTGCCTCTGTATTTGTACCCATCATTGATGCGTTTACCCACATATCCGTTATATCATTCGGAGCTAAGCTGATCGCTGATGACTTCAATGCACCCGATATAACCTGGTATACGTTCAACTCCCCGCACTACCTATTTGATTTCCTCTCCTGCTTTCGAGTAGGACTCTGGACTCAACATGTTCTAACCGCGGCTAGAAAGCATGGCATACCAGATTTAGTCCCCAGCTTAGGCCTGTCCAAAGTAGAAACTAACACGCCTAACCACTTCCCCGAAATTGATCATAGAATGGGTCAGGGTAATTTTAGTGCCCTCATGCATAACAACACACATGGCCCGCTGGACCTTCCGTTTCCTCACTACGAATGGCACCGACTCACCGAATCGATTCGCTCCATCGAGTAGAGAGGCTACTTCCTGACCCATGGCCCTAAGCCTGCAGCAAATCTGTTGTATTCTAAACTCCTTTACGGCTTGAGTCAGATCACTACATATCGAACCCCCAAAAGCCGGTCTGATGCCTTCACATCATTACCAATTAAATACCAAATGGCCCTAGCACTTCACAGAAAGTCCCATGAATCTTCTGTTTCCATCCTCCTGCGTAGGCTCTCCAATACTATTCGAGTCATCATTGAAAAACCCTACATGAAACAAGAGGCTTTTGCCCTTTGCCGGCCGGATAAGATACTCCGAACTTCCTGAACAATCAAGGACAAAAACACGTTCTAGTCCAAGTATTTCATACCTGCATTTATCAAACGGCACACAATTCAATAATCCCACAGTGATCATCGAGGCTTTCAACTCGGTCTTCTCCTATGACTTTTGACCCTGGAACTGCCCATACTTTACTAGTTCCCTTTACCGCATCCACTCTGTCCAATAGAGAGCCTAAGCTCAATAAAGTGTCTCATCCATCCCGCAATGTAAGGCCATCGTCCCTCCCCAGCTTCGATAAAATTCTACCAACAATGTTTCGGCTTTGCGGGCCCGATGTTGCAATTCTACTTTTGAATATCTTCAACTTACTTCTGAAGTTTGGAATCTTTCCGTCACAGCGGAATTCATCCGGCACTACCCGTACCACAAACAGGGTCCTCTCGTTGACCTCTTGAATTATCGACTGGTTAAGCACACATCCGTGTCTTCTAAACTATTTCAGCGCTTAGTTGAAAGGCGCTCCTCTGAGTATTTACTGTCCAATAACTTCTTACATAAAGGCCAACCTGGACTTCCTAAGATTCGGTCTTGTAGTACCTGTCAACTTGACTTTTTCAACATGGTCACTGCGTCTGCAGACAGTAGGAAATGCCCAAGTGTCTTCTTCTTGGACAGGACTAGGGCTTTTGACCGCGTTTCTCGCTTGCGGCTCCTGACCAAGCTCGGAGCCCTTGGACTTGGGTCCCTTATTCTCAACTGGTTCTCCCCTTATCTGTCCCACCGCAGCCAGGCTGTCTCAGTCGATGGCCATCTATCACAACCCTCCTTGCTACCAGTGGTGTCATTCGAGGAAGTGCGCTAGGACCACTCCTGATGTTAATGCACACTAACGACGTCTTCTCTAGAATACATCAAGGTGCCTCGTTCCTATTTAAGGACGACATAAAAATTGCACAAAGATTCTCACCCTCGAATCTTAATGACGCAATTCCCAATATTCGGAATAGGCAAGAACGCCCTGAACAGTGGTGTCACTCCAGGAAAATTGAATTCTGTTCACAAATGTAGCTTTATGATCCTTGGCTTTCACGGCACTCCGAACTCTTTTCTTCTAAATAACTCCCCTTTTACCCACAACCTATCAGCACGGGATCTTGGGTTGCATTACCCGCGCACCCTAAACTTCTCGGAACACCTATCTTTTCTGGCTGCCAAGGCAAGCAAATCCTCGGGATTTCTAAGAAGATTTCTCGTCCTGCGCTGTACAGAACTCCTATCGTATTTGTCCTATGCCCGACCCTGCCCAGAATATTGCCCCACCATTTTCACTAACACTGTCTTATCCGGCAGAATAACTTTAGAGAATGTACAACGCTCATTCACGAAACAGCTGCTTGGTTATTCCACCACACTTAGCTATAAAAGGCGCTGTGCCGCCCTCCATATCAAATCTCTTTGGCCCCGCCGCCTGAGGCTTAACCTTCGCTCCCTCCATAGGCTTACTCATATGCCGGCTTTCTTTTCCACTGACACTCCATGGGTCCAGTCACCTACTCCCTACTCCCTCCGTCACAGAGACCTGAGTCTTATATTCTCAATGCTAGGCTTACCATGAGGTTAAATAACTTTCTGCTAAAATATTCCAGACTTCAGAATAAACTCCCCATTGAAATTCATCCATGCGTTTGCCCATTCAAGTCAAAACATCAATAGTACATTACCTCACCATCGACAACGCCCTGATGTTAACAGACTCTGTCATATCTGAGACTCGTGCTTTTGAAGGAGGGCCCGACTTTTAGCCAATCTTAAAACCTCATTTTATATGCATTTCTTTTCCAAAAAGCCTCTCGTACCCTGGCAAGTCCTGAACCTCAAAATCTTCTCCTCACCAGAGCTTTCTCAATAACCCCATCAGCTGCTACCGATCTTCATCCCGCTCAAGTCATAGTCCATACAGCTCGGCCTATAACTGTTCCTCGCCCCAACAATCTGATTCATGGCATCCCCAGTAAACTTGTGCACAACTAATCACACTAAGGTTTGACAATTTCTGATTTTTTAGACTCATTACTAGTTCACACTGAGGCTCAGGTTAGTTTGATGCTAGACCCTAAGACCTAGCTTTCATCGTTGTGATAGCTAGTTCTTCTCTTGGTCATTTTATCCTCAACCCAGGTCCTACCATGCATTGTTGTTACATCTCTCCCCAACTCCACAGCTGGCACCAATGCAGACTGCTACCCGTTTCCATTTTTATTTCAGGATTTACTGACCCAGGATGTTTTTGCCCATCATATCCCATGAAGACCAACTTGGCACACTTTCTCGATGGATAAAAAATTGGACCTTCGGCACGGTGTGATGTTTGCACCTCATTCGAAAGCTCTTCGATTGGCTTTGATCTTTGGAACTCGAGAACCTAGCTACGGGAGCTCTGACTACTCTAATGTATGCACTGCTACAACATATCCCAATCCCAACTGTGTGGGACGCTGTAAGATCCACTGCTTTGGCCGGCGCATATCGGGCTTGCAGGTCGTCTGCAACGATGGGCGGGCGCAACTAGGTTGGTGGATTGCACCTGCTGTCACCAAAAAACGGTTTTCAGGTTGGGTGTCCGGCGCAAATCCAGTTCCACTCACTACCACCGCTTGTGGATTACGGAATTTCATCGTCACTTTCGTACTGCTGCCACAAACATGCCACCTGCTCTGTCATCTCCAACTACTGTTCTTCCATCGAGCCCGCTCTCAATATTGGGATTGCAACTAACATTCAGGCCCGCCAAATTTATCATCTCAGCTATGTGCTAAATAGCGTGTAGCTTTCATTCTCATCCACCAACCTTCCTCGCTCTTTGGCGACCCATAATCGCCTGTATAATAACCACTGATTTTGGCAGGCTCCTTTTCGCGTTTATTCTCCGCATCCCACAACTCGCAGCTGCTATCCATTCGCTGGTTCTTTCACTGTTACTGTTCATTTCCTCACCAAAATTCAACAGGCGTTGAACTTCGCAGAAATATATTTTGTAGTTCTCTTGAAGATAAACCTGTGATAAGAAAACATTTGCCCTCTCCATCACTCCCAATACTCATTTCCAGTGCCAATTGATCTCTGTAGCTGATCTCGACGTGCGGCTTTACCCCTTCACATTTTTACGTCTCAGATACATTTTTCATGCAATTTTCCTGTGTATTACCTCAAAGTACCTGTCAAAATGGCCAGCAAGATATACACTTACCGTCCACCTGCAATAACATCACCATTTTATGCTCTTCGTCTATGCAATCACCTCCAGCCCATTCAAGATTGGTTCATTACCCAATCACCACCTTCATGCTGATTAATCACTATCCACCCGTTGAATGCTCACCTGTCCTCCGTCGGCCTTTCTTTCACCAATTTCATGTCCCTCTCCCCCACGAGATGTGCCACTCGTTCGACTTCTGTGGATCATTTCTTTCGATATGATATATTTATACAATTCCATGAGTGACTATCATCCATACTCTCTGTCGTGACACCCCAACCCTCTCAGTAACGTGTCATGCAGCTTCAGTTACATGTCATCACGATAGGACACACCTATTGCAATGTACATTCAAAATGAATACCTTTCATTTATCCAATCCATCGTCTTCTCCTTGAACTAAACATCTTTGTAATGGCTGTACCTAGCTGGTCACTGAGCGAAGCGACATCTTGACGTTCAAATCTAATTTCTACTGCCTTCCTACAGACGGTATCATTTTGTTCTAAATCCGATGGCCCGCTTTTGCTTCTTTTACCAGACTTATTGATCCCATAGCTGTCACTCTACCGTTTCCGTGAGATCTGTCCATCAAAACGGTCATCAGGTCCCTTCTCGACCCTCTACTGCAGCATCGCCTCTGCAAGCTATTAGACCCTGCAGTTGCTGCCTAACAATTTGCACGTTAATTTACTGCCGTAATTCCATGCCTTTATCGTGAATTCGTGTCACACCAATGAAGATAACCCGCTGAAGGCTTACCGGCTAACAGCTGGCTATTTCTTCCATCACCGCTCTTGAAATCTTTCCCTCTATCCATCGGATTTGTTGGCCTCTTTCCCGTTGATTGACTATGTCAGCATCTGATCACCAATTCTACCACGGCACTGGCTTTTGGTTCATGGCATTTGATGTCCTCGTGCACTCTCGAGCTTTCTGTCCGTATAATTTCACGCCGAGCCACGTGCAAACGACTCTTTGAATGCCCCTTGGGGAACCTTCTCCTTTATTGTGGTGATTACTTCCGGTACCACTTACGCAGATACTCCTACTTCTCTTACCGACCTTAAACACCGTCAGCCTATCCAGTCATTCAACCGTGGCCTTCAAATTCACCGGGCATTATTACAGTTTAAGTCAACTTTAACAATCTCTTCAATACTCTGTGCACACATAATGTACCCTTTTGTAAATTCCGATTCCACATCACTTGAATCATCTGATCAAGCTCTATGAAGTGCTTGGGGTGAATCCAAAAAGTGCCATTATTATGATTATTATTGTGACATCTTTATCGTCGTTGTCATACTGCAAAACAGGAAGACACTACTGCGA
This sequence comes from Fasciola hepatica, assembly GCA_948099385.1. Classification (NCBI taxonomy): domain Eukaryota; kingdom Metazoa; phylum Platyhelminthes; class Trematoda; order Plagiorchiida; family Fasciolidae; genus Fasciola; species Fasciola hepatica. The sequence goes on from CANUEZ040000136.1 coordinate 420,890, forward strand.
GGGCTGGCCGGGAAACATAAGTGATATGGGAACGGAATGGGGCAAAATATTCCATGGGGTAACCAAATCTAACGGTCTTCGTTCAGAGCTCATGGTGGACGGCACTGAGGCCAGCATTAGATCAGAAGGTATCACGATACACATCCGCTGGCATCCAGGATGTGACGCTTTAAGATTGATTCCCCTCTTTTAGACGTTTTATATAGCTTTACCACAGACACAAATCTGGATGTTAGAGAAAGCGGAGCTACTTTTGGTGGATGACGGCACCTCTCACACCCCGGCAGAATCATGGACCGCGAAGGGCAAGCCGCTTTGGGAGTAAATCAACCACGCCAGCCACTCAGTAGCAATGCTGCAGCCGGCAGACGTGGGCAGCGTGTGGAAATGCTGAAGCGCTTGGAGGACAAAGCAGTCAGTAGTTCTGCTCGCTTCTTTTATTCCTATCTCTTTATCTTTGATGCTGATGTCGTCTCGGTGATGGTCTACTCTGTGCGAGGAGACAACCGCAGGGGGAAATGCTCACAGATGTGCAGAGGTAGCACTTGAAATATCCGAGAAATCAAGAGCACCAGAGCTGTTTATATGAGACACAAAATGCAGGTGGCGGTAAAGTCAACCACTGCCTGAGGTGACTCGATAGGAATCAAGATTGCGGAAGCTCCTGTTTGCACGGAGATGGAGTTATACGTGCAGAGCCAACAACGTGATGTGAATGAAAGTAAAACCCGACCAAAAATGATGGGTTTATTTAAGAATGTCCAGTTGAGTTGGGCTGCACTCCGGTGTTAAAGACTCTAGTGTCTAAGATCGTAGAACTGAAAATGCGATAGATAGCTGTGCTGGCTTGTCCCGTAGAGGATGCTTGATGGTAAAGACTCAAGACTGCATTGAAGTTTCAGGTTGTGGGGTTTGAACCACTGGGTCTCTGCGTCGTGTACAGGGATCCCTATTTAAGACTGCGATGGATGGATTAGATATTTTTTATCCGTACCCTAGTTCTTATCTAAAATGCTCAAGCCCTTGAGCTTTAAAGATTGCACATTTTGGTTCGCCTAATTAACTTCTAGGGATTTTCCTGGAGCACTTCGAATCGCTTTGGTGTGCAACCGGATCACAGCAAATTAGGCAGCTTGTGCCAGAGGCTGGGACAGGTATTTGCGAGATATCTTAATCTGACTATGAGTAAGGAGTAGAGGGTTGTGTAGTGAATAGTGGATTGTCTTTAGGGAGTGGGCAAGTATTAATACTGGAAAAACTGAGCAGGATATCATAGTTTAGGTTGCAGTGAGACTCAATGTTATATGAGTGACAGGACCAAAACGTGAAATTTTGCTTAGTGGTTAACTAAGACAAGAATAGGGGTATCCTGTTAACAAGAAGAGTTGCAAAAGGAATGGACTATGTGATCTAATAGAGACAAGGTGGTTGAGATAGCAGAGGTGTCACGAGAGCATTAGTTGAACCCCCTTTCAAACACGTGGTCAGAGGAAATTCGATTACTTCTCAGGTTGATCGCGTAGGGGACATTGAGGTATGCTTTGGTTGCTCGCTCAAAAGAAGAGGGATTGAGCAGAGTGAAAATCTCAATGGAGAATTCATTCCTTACTGTAGTGGTGGCCATCTTCGTTCATACTTTTACCACGTTTATTGTTTAACTGAACGCTGACTGCCAAGCGCGGTTGCCATTTGACCGTTGCTCCTGCGCACGCCCTCACGCACACTCCTAAAATATACGCTAACCACATTCTTTCCCAATCGCCTTCTCGTTCTTACTGGGCGCGGAGAATACTGTTCTGGTTAACATATTCGTACAGTGCCGAGCATTAGATTAACGTGCAGGTGGTCCACACAGTACAAAGGACCGAAGCACGCGTTTATTAAGGAAACCGCGAAATAAGGTCTAATCAACCTTACAATTGGTGAGCCCGACGTGATCCCCAGGTCACGTGAGTTTCCTTGTTTTCTACCGTTCAAGGTCCCGTCTGCGTACGTTTTTGTGTTTTATTGTTTCCCTATTTGTTAATTTTTTTGGTCGGTTTACCAAGTAATTCATTTTCGTCCATACATATTTTGTGTGTCTAGTTCGTCGTGATTTTTTTTCGCGAAGACTAAAGTGCCCCATTGGCCGTTGATTTCTTTTCCCGTCTGTATTTCATAAAGTAATCGCTATGTCTGCCGAACGGAAACCCTGCTCAGACTCCACCGTTGGGGCGATCACGCTGCACATACCGGCATTCACGCCTGCTGATCCAGAACTCTGGTTCACGCTGGTCGAGTTAGAATTCGAAAACTGCCGTATAACCAGCGACGCCAGCCGTTTCAGGTGGGTAGCAGGCCGCCTCCCGCCAGAGGTCACAATGCAAGTAAGGGACGTAATAATCTCTTCCTGAAGCTATGAGGCCTTAAAGGAGGCCGTCATTGCCCGCACGACCCCAAAGCAGGACCAACGTAGGCAACAACTTCAAAACGTTGAGCTTGGAAGTAGGAAGCCCTCCGAACTGCTGCGTGAGATGCAGCGCTTGAGAGGACCGACAAAAGGCGAGGACCCGCTCTTAAGGGAACTTTGGCTGCAGCGTTTGCCGCACAACATCCCAGTTTTACTAAGTGCCACGCGCAAGTGTTCACTGGAGGAAACTGCAGCAATAGCTGATGACATTATTTCACGATACAACCCCGCTGTAGCTGGAGTAACCAGGCCCTCCGTCACAACGGTGCCTGCCTTGTCGACATCTAACGACCTCGCGTCAGTTTTGTCTAGAATTGACGCGAGCCTGCAACGCCTAGCAGTTAGAAGTAGGTCACAGGAGCGGCACCGCGCACGCTCACCGAGGCGCCATTGTCCGCCATTGCGACGACGTTTTGGCTCTTCAAAAGAAGGGTATTGTAAATACCACAGTCGTTTTGGTGAGGAAGCCAAACGATGCAAACGAGGGTGAACGTCTCCCTGTGCTCATCAGGGAAACTAAACCCCCGGTCCGTGGTGGCGACCCACGAAGCCGGGTATCAGACCAACAGTCGCCTTTTGAACGTAAGGGACACCATTTCAAATATCCTATTCCTTGTAGATACCGGTGTCAAAGTGAGCGTCCTCCCCCGAGCGAAAGACGACAATAGCACACCGCAGGCCCAAACATTACGCGCTGCCAATGGCACGGCCATCCCAACGTTTGGCCAGCGGTCGCTCACCTTAAACTTAGGTTTAAAGCGTAATTTTCGTCAAGTATTCATCATCACCGACGTCCAGTACCCAATTCTAGGCATTGACTTCCTGCAACACTTTGACTTGTTAGTTGATGCACGAAGCCGCAGAGTGGTGGATCTTCAGACCACTCTCGCTGTCGCGGGTCATAACTCGCGAGTGAATCACGTCACGCCCTTTTACGTTCAACCACCGGCACACCAACCTTATGGCGAACTCATCGCCGCCTACCCGGCCATGTTTCGGTAGGCCGGGCCTCTCCCAGCAGTGACGACCAGTGTCACTCACTATATCGATACTAAGAGAACCCCAGTGTTCAGTAGGCCGCGTCGGTTAGCACCAGACAAGCTTCGTGTTGCACGGGCTGAATTCGAACATATGCTAGAACTGGGTATAATACGCTTTTCCAGTATCCCTTGGGCTTCCTCTCTTCATATGGCCCCTAAGTCGGATAACAAAACGTTCATTTTCTTGCTTCCATAAAAACGGTAATCATAACCCACAGCTGGAACACTCTCCAGACTGCCGCACTCCTGATCTCTTCCAGATTGCATTGGTTACTTGGGTAGCCATCGGCCGAATCGACGTTTATTCCGGATTACCGTAAGGACTGGACGATTTGATCAATGGTTTAAACCTATACTCTCGCCCGCTGACGTTACATGGGGCACCGTACACGGATTAACAAAACCTCATGAAAGTCTCACCGGATCGCAGAGGTGATTCCTGACACCAACCATCAACACATCCGCTCAACGTCTATTCCCAAATAATCCAACCCAACAGTTCAATTCTTCCCGTGTTGCAGTACGAAACCAATGGCGGGAACCCAGCCTTCGCAGCTGTCAACTTCGTCAAACCAGCCCTTTTTTACCTGCTTTCCTCAACATTCTACCTGCAACCACCTGCAACCAAGGTATTTATGAAACAGAATACCAGCCATCTGCAGCCAACCATAATTTGGTTAACAATTTTCTATCACATACAAAAAAAACACTTTACACACTTCCAACTCCTGCTTAGCCGAACCATTGACGTTTTGTCTCCACTAATCCGTTTCATTGACGGCTTTTCTTTTCTTTAAAAGTCCGTTATATGTCCATACACCATTCATGCTCTTCAAAAGTTCACTGAAGTCCCTGCGAAGCTTTTCGCCTTCATTTGAATTTCCTTATGACGCTGTAATCACCTGCACAAAAGGTCCGTTTTATTATCACCTTTGACTCACTTGCCCTTATTTTACATGCTTCCTCCACAATTAGTTACCCAATGCTGGATCAGTGTCCAATATTCCGCTGGTATCTCTGACTGCACTTTGAAAGCCCCACGCTTGCCTTACTTCTAACAATGTTCTTTGGCATCTCTCCCGCCCGGTTACTCGTTATTGACCGTCCATTTGTGTCTTATATCAGCAATCCCACGACTGTTCAGCTATCCACACCGCCCTCCAGCGATTTCGAAACCGATTCGGAATTCCCGCCTCAACCATTACCACTTTTGTTCACTCAAACACTGCATGACTTTACTGGTGTATTTCGGTTGCTGTGTGATTTATAAATTTAGAATCTGTGAATACCTCACATTGACATGTACTGCTGTATACTCTGATCTTGCCTTGTGCATGTGTATTGACCACGGTCAAGAAATATACTACACTATACTATACTATAGTGGCGACTGGCGACCCTGTGGTGATTACAAGGCACTTAACGAAGTCACCGTCCCTGACCGATACCTGATTCCGCATACACAGGATCTTACTTCGTCTTTATCAGGTTGCTCCGTCTTCAGCCTTATTGATTTAGTTCGTGCGTATAACCAGATCCCGGTATCAGAGGCCGATATCCCTAAAACTGCCGTCACTACGCCCTTCGGGCTATTCGAGTTTCTGAGAATGCCGTTTGGACCCTGCAATGCAGCCCAGACCTTTCAACGGTTCACGCACGAGGCAACTCGTGGTTTGGAAAATGTCCACGTATACCTGGATGATATTTTGGTGACGAGTTCTTCAGAGCAAGAGCAAGCTACACACTTAGGAGCACTTTTCGAACGCCTTAGCCATCACGGCTTTACGATCAATATCGCGAAATGCGAATTAGGCCCGGCGGATATCACCTTCATAGAACATTTTATTTTATCCTCGGGTATCCGCCCTCTGTCAGATAAAGTTTCCGCTATTCGCTACTACCCTGAACCCCAATCTTTTCGCCAGTTGCGTCAGTTTGCCGGCCTGGTGAATTTCTACCGCCTATTTGTTCCTCACCGTGCGGAAATGATGCAACCCCTTCCCGATCTGTTGCGCGGAGGTAAGCGGAAGTTCGTGTTTCCCGACACGGCACAAGCCGCGTTTGCCTTGCTCAAAGATGCTGTCGCCAACACAGCACTTTTTACACACCCCGACCCTTTGGCTCCTATTTCGGTAGTGACGGGTGCCTCGGACACAGCGGTTGGAGCAGTACTGCAACAGTTCGTAGATGACTCTTGGCAACCTTTAGCATTCTTCTCCAAGCTCCTACAACCCGACGAATCTAGGCACAGCACGCTCCGTAGACAGTTATTAGCCATCTACTTGGGAATCCGTCATTTGCTACATGCACTCGAAGGCCGTTCGTTCACGGTGTTTACAGACCACAAGCCTTTGGTTTACGCACTAAATTCAGCTTCGGATCGATACTCACCACGCGAGATTCGCCATTTAGACTTTGTCTCACAGTTTACTGTGGACATACGACACGTCTCTGGTGTACTCAATCCCGTCGCAGACGCCTTATCGCGCGTATGTCAACTAAGTCTGTCACAGACGCCCAACGTCAACTTGGACGCAATGGCACAGGCCCAAACTATGGACCCCGACATCGAACAACATCGACAAAACGGTTCTCTGAGTTTAACCGCAGTACCTATCCCAGCTTCCCAGAATACCGTCGTGTGCGATGTGTCGCAAGCTCGCCCTAGGCCAGTAGTTCCTGCTGCTCACCGTTATCCTACTTTCCTGACACTCCATAATTTGGCTCATCCGGGTGTGACTGCCTCGGTGAAACTGATAACTGAGCGTTTTGTTTGGCACAATGTCAAACGAGATGTCCGTCAATGGGCTCGTGCTTGCCTGCAGTGTCAACGTGTTAAGACCCACAGGCACACTAAGGCGGCGTTAGCCAGGTTCCCAGAACCTGAAACACGTTTTCATCATGTGCACGTAGACCTCGTAAGACCGCTTCCACCTTCGCTTGGGTACGTTTACATACTCACATGCGTGGATCGTTTTACTCGCTGGCCGCAGGCCATTCCTATCCCTCGTCTCACGTCGGAGGAGGCCGCGAAAGCTTTTCTGACCGGTTGGGTTAGTCATTTCGGTTGCCCGGCAATAGTGACCACCGATCGCGGTCCACACTTTGACGGCGCTTTCGGAAGCCTACTCGCTACGCTCGGTTGCCAACACGTTAAGACGACAGCTTGCCACCCTCAGGCCAATGATATGGTTGAGCGTTTCCACCGGCAATTAAAAGCCGCCCTTCGAGCAAACGGTAACCCCCTTCGGAGTGAAACACTACCATTAGCACTCTTAAGCCTGCGTAATACCGTTAAGGAGGAGTTACACACAACACCGGCCGTACTAGTATATGGCTGTACACTTCGTCTGCCTGGGGAGTCGGTAGCCCCCTCACCAACCGTGACTTTCGACTACGGTGACTATGCTCAGCGCCTTACGCAGCACATGCGAGTGCTCAAGGCCAGTCCGCAGCGCGAAAAACAACCTACAAGCTATGTCCAAACTGCGTTAGGAACCACTACTCACGTATTCCTTCGCGTCGATGGCGTTCGATCACCACTACAAGCGCCAAATACTGGCCCGTTTCGGGTGATAAAACATAGGGCAAAAACATTTGTCATAGACATCAGCGGACGACACGACACCGTACCTATCGACCGTCTCAAGCCTGCCGTCATGGAGCGCAAGCCACTCGGCCAATTTACACCTACTCAAGCCGCTCAGTCACCCGCATCGAGCGATTTGTTACTCGATCCGCCCCCAGTTACGCCTAGTGAGGACTCGGCCGCTAGTCCATCAGATTCTCCAACCGTACTCACAACGCGAAGTAGCCGTCGCGGTCGCCAACTACGAAATCCCGTCCGCTCCGCCGATTTCGTGACGATTTTTACAACCGACTGTTAGCAATGAGTTGGGAAGTTCGCCATGGATTTACCAACCGACAGACCCGTGAAATTACAATCGGTAGTTAGGATTTCATTTGCTTCTGGTCTCCTAGCGACTACAACAACACCAAACATCGTTTGTGTGTTGTTATTACGGTCCAACATCCGCCAAAGCCCTCAGGCGCTATTTTGTTCCAGTTTACCTTGCCCTCTCTCAGACGGATCTAAACAGTCACATTGGCTTCATCCGTAGCCTGGCTGACTCCCGTGCACGTTCAAAGAGCCAACCACTCATTAGATAACAGGACGATTCGTCAGCCTGGTACCGGAGACGACAACTGGACGCCCTTGTGGATGGACCTGACACGGGATCTTCCGGCTCGCATTCGTATGAGACCCGTGGGCGCTAAAACACAGTTAGACCAACGCACATCGGACCTCGAGAGTGCAGGCACCGGTAAACTCATCAGCAATCATTCGACGTCACCAACGATATAACGGACAAGCTATGAGGAGTTCCTGGACAACCAATAATTCCGGCTTACCGTCACAATCAAAGCCCAATTCCGTTGGACTTCTAGGAGGAGGCTCCTGTAGCGGTGGCCATCTTCGTTCATACTTTTACCACGTTTATTGTTTAACTGAACGCTGACTGCCAAGCGCGGTTGCCATTTGACCGTTGCTCCTGCGCACGCCCTCACGCACACTCCTAAAATATACGCTAACCACATTCTTTCCCAATCGCCTTCTCGTTCTTACTGGGCGCGGAGAATACTGTTCTGGTTAACATATTCGTACAGTGCCGAGCATTAGATTAACGTGCAGGTGGTCCACACAGTACAAAGGACCGAAGCACGCGTTTATTAAGGAAACCGCGAAGTAAGGTCTGACCAACCTTACAATACTTTAGTATCACTACTCGGGGAGAGATTAGGCCCGAAGGTTCGGCGCGATAGCAGTAAAAGCACAAGCATCAACTTCCACCCCGCCCCCGGACCGCTCCCGCTTTTTCATCCTTATCCCTCACTCAACCACAATCCGCGTATAGCATGAAGCCCCTGGCTTATGAACCAAATGTCCATAAGTCCTTACCACCACTATCCCCCCTAGCTCCTTCCGCGCCTAACTTACCCCCTCCAGGATTCGGCCTTTTCAATTAGAACCCCCTAACCGCTCTTCAAATTACGCCTATCTTGAAAGTCCAGCTGCGCATTTGGTCACAGACGCAAACTCTTCAGCTGAAACGCCGTTAAAAGGGGGCCGATCTTCGACCGCCAATCGTAAGCAATGCCCTTTTTGATGATCCTTCATCACCTAATCACAGTGAAACTACGGCTCTATCTACTGAGAACCCAACCAGAAACACCTTGTCGCTCTTACTTTTTAACGTCCGCTCTCTCCTATCGAAACTGTCTTTGCTCAGAGCGCTTGTATTAAACCTATACCCTGGTATCTTACTAGTTACCGAGAAGTGGCTGACAGATCACACCCCATTAAACCACGTGTCCATACCCGGCTACCAAGCCACCGCCAGTAGTAGATCTAACCAAAGAGGAGTTGGCTGCATCATTTATACCAGACTCACATTCACGGCGCGCAGGTTCCATCATCCTATTCTTGACAACATTCCAGATTCGGTCTGGCTCTCTATCAAAGAAGATCAACAACTACTTCTCGTAGGCTGCCTCTACCGTCCTCCGAACCAGGACATGCAAGGGTCGACAGCAATAACAGACGCATTCAACTATGTCTCTAACCTCCCGGTAACCGCCAAACTCCTAGCTGGTGATTTCAAAGTGCCTGAAATATGCTGGCATTCCATGACATCGCCATCAAAACTGTATGATTTCCTTTCGTGTACCCATGTGGGTAATTGGGTACAGCATGTTTTATCCCCCACTCGGGGGAAAAATACATTACGCCTTATCTTCACTATTGGTATCAAGAATTTTGATGCCCAAATCTTAAGTCGCTTCACCGGTAGTGAACATAAAATGGTATCCTGTGTTTTTACTGCACTCTGGTCTCACACTGATAAGTCAGCAGAAACACACCTTCCGATCTCCAATAAGCAATACCATAAAGCTTGCTGGAATAGTCTACCCTCTTTTATCCGTTCCCTAAACTGGGACGAATCGTTTTTATCTAATGACCTAGAGATAGCAGCTGCCCAACTGTATACTAATCTTCACTACTGCCTCGACAAAATCAATCCAGCCTTGGGGCCTATCATACGCAAACAGCGGAACTCTCTAGATCGTCTTAACGGTAACCTAGCCAAACTTCAACGAAGATTCACTAAGACAAGGGACTTCTCGTCGTATCTTCAAATAATACGTATATCTCGTACGAATAAATTGCATTTGGATTCTTCTAAGAAGAAACAGAACTAGATGCTTAATCCACCCAAACAAAGTGGAAGCACTGACTAGGCCAATGAAGGTCAGAAACAAGCAACCTAACCAAGACATCCCATATTTGAACTATAACAATAAATGCTTGCATGACCCTCTTTTGATTACGGAGGCTTTCAGCACCTACTTTGCCTCCTCTTTAACGAAGGATGACGCCACATCCTTCCCGTTCTAGATCCGGTGACATCAGTAACTTTCTCGACGGTAGTGTTCTACCCTGAGGAGGTTTTAGTCCATGTTGCAAGAACAAGACCGTCCTGCAGGCCAGGTCCGGATGCATAACCACCGGCCATTTCTGGTCGAGGTGGCGAAGACGTTCCAGTGTTGCTGACAAACATCTTCAATTTGTCACTCAGGTGCAGTACTTTCCCTTCTCAATGGAAAACTTCAACTGTCATACCTATGCACAAAAGCGGATCACGTCTAGATCCAGTTAACTATCGGCCGGTGAACCATACCCCGCTCGTGTCCAGAATCATGGAGAGAATGATCAAGGAAAGGCTGACACGTCACCTTCTTAACCATAATCTAATCAACGCTGGTCAGCATGGTTTTCTGAAAAACAGATCATGTGCGACATGCATGACAGATTTCCTCAACTTGGTCACAGAGGCTGTCAATATTGGTAAATCGGCAATCGTGATCTTTTTGGACATGACCAAGGCGTTTGACCGAGTGTCCCACGTCCGGTTACTACAGAAGATCAAAACATATGGAATCGTGGACCCAATGCTCGCTTGGTTTGCATCCTATTTATCAGCCCGAGACCAGGTTGTAAGTATAGGTGGAAATTTGTCCGAACCCCGTCCAGTAACTAGTGGGGTGATATAAGGTAGTGTACTGGGCCCATTACTGTTTCAAATGTACGTTAACGATATATTTACCATTTTCCAACGGGAGTTCTCTTCTTGTTCGCAGATGATATCGAAATCGTGTACACTTTTGAGCCCGCGGCGTTAGCCTCTACCGTAGATGACATTACAAGGGAACTGCTCGCTGTCAGCTCCTGGAGTGATGATTGAAAAATGAATTTTTCCGCCGAAATAAGTAATATTATTTTGTATAAATGTCACGTCCCCACTGGAAGATTTAGTGTAAACGGCAAATTTATACCCAGTAACTCTCAGGTACGTGACTTAGATCCACACCATTCATGTACGCTTGACTTTTTGGAATATGAAGCCATCTAGGTGGCTAAAGCACACCGTACGATCGGGCTCATATCAAACGTTTATTTTGCCAGAAAGTCAACTAAACATTTTTAAGTTTCATGTCAGCCCTCTTCTGGAATATGGCTCAAACATTTGTTCCAACATGCCACAGAAAGACCGAATGACATTTGGGGACATCAAAACGGGCATTCACGAAAAAGCTCCTAGGTTCTTCTTCGTCCTCAAACTACATGAAACGTTGTGATCTGCTGAAAGTCGATCCCTTATGGCTAGGCCGCATGAGAAATAACCTTCTATTCTTTCACAATATCCTGAAGAATAAATCATGTAGTTCAGCACCGCAGCTGAGAACTCCTTCTACTTATCCATTACGTAGCAATGAGTTCTTGGTTTCTGTCCCTTTGTCAAAGCTTGCACTTCGGTCAGACCTCTTCATTAACAAGTACGCTTCATTGTGAAACAAGCTATCACAACGAATTCGGCATTATCACCGACATCGGTGGCTTTCAAACAGGAAATATGCATAGCCCTAACGGTGGACACGCTGACCAGGATGTACTATAGTACAGTACATTTCTTGACCGTGGTCAATACACATGCACAAAGCAAGATCAGGGTATACAGCAGTACATGTCAATGTGAGGTATTCACAGATTCTAAATTTATAAATCACACAGCAACCGAAATACACCAGTAAAGTCATGCAGTGTTTGAGTGAACAAAAGTGGTAATGGTTGAGGCGGGAATTCCGAATCGGTTTCGAAATCGCTGGAGGGCGGTGTGGATAGCTGAACAGTCGTGGGATTGCTGATATAAGACACAAATGGACGGTCAATACCGAGTAACCGGGCGGGAGAGATGCCAAAGAACATTGTTAGAAGTAAGGCAAGCGTGGGGCTTTCAAAGTGCAGTCAGAGATACCAGCGGAATATTGGACACTGATCCAGCATTGGGTAACTAATTGTGGAGGAAGCATGTAAAATAAGGGCAAGTGAGTCAAAGGTGATAATAAAACGGACCTTTTGTGCAGGTGATTACAGCGTCATAAGGAAATTCAAATGAAGGCGAAAAGCTTCGCAGGGACTTCAGTGAACTTTTGAAGAGCATGAATGGTGTATGGACATATAACGGACTTTTAAAGAAAAGAAAAGCCGTCAATGAAACGGATTAGTGGAGACAAAACGTCAATGGTTCGGCTAAGCAGGAGTTGGAAGTGTGTAAAGTGTTTTTTTTGTATGTGATAGAAAATTGTTAACCAAATTATGGTTGGCTGCAGATGGCTGGTATTCTGTTTCATAAATACCTTGGTTGCAGGTGGTTGCAGGTAGAATGTTGAGGAAAGCAGGTAAAAAAGGGCTGGTTTGACGAAGTTGACAGCTGCGAAGGCTGGGTTCCCGCCATTGGTTTCGTACTGCAACGCGGGAAGAATTGAACTGTTGGGTTGGATTATTTGGGAATAGACGTTGAGTGGATGTGTTGATGGTTGGTGTCAGGAATCACCTCTGCGATCCGGTGAGACTTTCATGAGGTTTTGTTAATCCGTGTACGGTGCCCCATGTAACGTCAGCGGGCGAGAGTATAGGTTTAAACCACTGATCAAATCGTCCAGTCCTTACAGTAATCCGGAACAAACGTCGATTCGGCCGATGGCTACCCAAGTAACCAATGCAATCTGGAAAAGATCAGGAGTGCGGCAGTCTGGAGAGTGTTCCAGCTGTGGGTTATGATTATCGTTTTTATGGAAGCAAGAAAATGAACCTTTTGTTATCCGAACAATTGGTTATCGTTTGGCTAGTGGACCGGTCTATTAGGGATCCCTAGACGGTGACTGGTAGCTTTCTAGGGTAGTTGGGTGCTAGTAGAGATTTAGGGCGATATCAGCTAGGCGGTGGATGAGGAGAGGGTGTCTGTTTGAGAACCAGGAATAAAACAATAGTATATGGTATGGTCTGGAAGAAGAATGAGAAAATAGGAAGATAACAGTCTGTTCAGTTCACCAGCTGTGGTCTAGGACGGCAAACAGTAAAAAAGGAGAAAAACACTGAGTGTAAAATTGAGGATTTTTCATGTGGGGGCAAACGTGCTGGTATTCGGCAGGGGCATACGGATTCCGGTTGGAATGGGGTCTCAACTTACCATGGGCATATGCGCAGAGAAGTAAAGCCTAGTTACTAAGGAATGGTAATCCGTGTGGCAAGGCTTCAGTGTAATAGAAAGGCGCAAAAAAGCAGGATGGGGTGGCTGAGTTTTAGCCTGAGCCAGGAATTAAGTGAGAGCGAGCACCCATCGCTAAAGGACAAAACGGTTTTATTTATATAAATGCAAATTATGTTGTAAAATGGCACAATCTAGTTAGGAAGGGGGGCAAAAGTGAGTGGAGCATACCCAAGGTATATATAGATATATTGATGTATAGGTGGGTGCGATCATCGGACGGGTCATGCGAAAGCAGTCGGACGCAAAAGACTATGGCAAGGAAAGTGAGATAGAGTGACGCAGCTGAGGATCAACGGTTAACGGAAAATATTTCAAGGGCTCAGGTTTTTGAGGTAGGTATAGGGCTAATAAACCGAATAACCGCTTTGAGCAACCTAATCTCAATTAGACCCGCATAGGGTTGGCCCCCTCGCTGCAGCAATTACGGAACACAGCTGTTCATTCACACGATCTAGGACGGCAAAACAATCTCAATTTTTGACCATCAAATACCTTTTTTCCGGCAAGCCAACATAGCGGCCCATGGCTTACTTGGGCATAAGGGCATCACTTTGTTAAGGCTGCAAAGAGTGCCCCACCTTTGTGCAAACTGGTGTTTCAGTGAGCTTGAACCCAAACAAATAATCGCAAACTGTGGTGACTCTACCTTCCCCCGCATTTTTTGTCCTATGTAAAGCGCATTGGGGATCTGACTTCACGGATTTGGCGAGTGTTACCGCGGCACATCTGTGAGCATTCGTGGCTGTGATTGTCTCCCTGCACAGAGCTGACCACCGATGAGAAGACAGAAACCTCAAAAAGAGATTGGCATAAAAAAGAGATAAAAAAGTACCTCACCGCTTTGTCTCCCAGGCATACCAACCTTGTCACATGTGAGCCGTGTCCCCAGGCTGCCGTTTGCTACGGATTGACTGGTGTGGTTGACCAATTCTCAACGCGGCTTGTTACATGCGGTCCACGTTTCGGCCGGGGCTTGGGAGTCGTGGTCACCCACCAAAGGCAGCTCCGCCTTCTCTGACAGCCAGATACCTCACTGGGAAAAAACCAATAAAAAATAATAATAAAGACGTCCAAAAAAGTGTGGTTCACTCTTGGAGCGGCAAGGGTTGGATGCTAATGGATGTGTATCGTGCTGCCTCCCCTACTGAAGCAGGCCTTAGTGCCGCCTACCGTGGGCACTGAATGTAGACCTTTAGAGTTCGCTTCCTTGACGAAAATTTGGCCCCATCCCGTTCCCACCTCTCGCGGCTCTCCAAACCAGTTCTCACATAGGTGTTTTCCCGTTTTGCAATATGCTAATGACGAGAAAGATATCACGGTAACCATGCAAACACCACTATATCGGATATCCTTACTCCTGATCAAGTATAATCTCAGCACGCTAGCACCATCGAGTGTGTGCATAGACGAACTTAAGGCTATGTTTCTCGGCACGAGACCAATTTCCTTTAGGCGTCATCACCGACACCACCATAGTTTCTTCCACTTTAGGGCCCCTCAGGAACCATTCAATGTAGAGTAACCACTATACCGGAAGAGACCGTAACAAATATAGTGCTACACTAGCAGGGTACCAGTCCCATTAACTCTCATTGTTCCTTCAATCCCACCTTACCGCCTCCGTGCTGAACTGCAGACTGCGTAGGAAAACTAGATCAAGGGTTGCCATTTCTTGATCCTTTTAACCGTAGAGCTCTAGGTTTTTCTTAGTATCTTAACACTGCCACACCAACTTAAGAACCAATAATCCTTTAGAATGCATACAAAATGGCTCAACCGTTGGACGCAACTCTGCTAGCCTGCAGCAATATAGCTCAGCCCCCGGCGAGCCTACTCCACCCAGAACGTGAAGTAGGTGCCACTGACCGCTTAAATGGACTTTATCTTTGCCCCATTCACGTAAACCCAACCAGTTCATTAATGTTGTCTTCATATATTACCCTAACCCACAGCTGGAACCACGTCCAGACTGTAATCCCTATTTATTTCGGGTTCGTCGCCTCCCGCTATCTCAGTCGCCAAACCGGATAACCAAAGATGCCACTATGACTCGTACCGACGGGAACCCAAGTGGGACCTTTCACATCATCTGGGACTGCGAGCAGGCCACGCGGCAGAAAATGCCTCCAACTGCCTATCGTATTAATTAAAGTTTTCTAACACAAAACCACTCCTGTTGATATCAACATTACAGCCAACACAAGTAACCGTTCAATCGCAGCCTGCTAATATACTAGTCGTCATTTACATCTGTCATATCTCGCCACATTGAACTGATTGACCGACACATATCCTTCACTCCGCAAGACGAACCATACCCATAGAATGTAGTACATTACCAGTAATGACACTGAATACAACGGAGGCACAATGCTTCAATGTATATATATTTGTCAGTGAAACAGCATAATATTGCCCAAGTCAATGTGGAGATTTTCTACTTTAGTATCTGTTGCAACAGTCCAATTTTCCCTCGATCCGTGTCCGGCTGGAAATTGATCCTCCACTTTTCCAAGGCCCTCTAGTTGCACCTCCACATTTCTTAATGGTCCAGGTTACTGATCCTGAAATTTAACTCACCCTCATATGGACCTTTGTTACTTGCACATTCACCAAAGTACAAAAATGTACATTCATAAAATTGGTTTCATGTCTCCTTGTTTCATAACTCATTCTTTTTCGTGAACCCCAGTAGAACCGGCATTCAGGGTTTGCATCAGCTTTATTTTTTGCTACCCCCTCACATGCATCAATTTCCCCGAGTGTTCTGCTATGCAATCTCTTTTTCTTCATATTTGAAACTTCGCTGTTCGCAGATACCCCATAAACCGCCGTTTTTCATGGCTAGCATCATTTTCGTTGATAATGCACCTCTAGCAGCACGTATGAACGACCTATTCGATATCTTCGCTGTGCGCCACCGCCCAGCTCGAAATCGAAACCGGTTCGAAGTTGGCGCGCAAACCATTATTAGAGTGATCCATATAAACTTGCTGGCCTTGTTTTTCGACGGCTGGCACTCTTGACTTTTATACTCGAAGTTTGTGATTATTTCATTTTACTGAGTAACGCTGTACACCATGATCATGCGCCTGCGTGTGTGTCTCGGCCATAGCCGAGAAATATACCAAATTTACATTTTTTATCACACTAATTTACTGTTTTGCAGCTAGTATAGACTGGACAAAAAATGTGGACGAAAAGTGGAAAAACTTGCCTATGCACACGTTTATATAGCAGAATGGCACCGAGCTTTAGGCGCCGCTGCCAATGGGGCTCGAGTTCAAGTTGGTCACACCCTTCACGATAAAATATAAATGGGTTTAGCCTAATCAAGCTTTTGGTTGGGGAGCTCTGGAAGTTTTCATTTGTGGCACAGGTCGTCTTTTGCATGCTAAAGCTTGTGAGATACCAGTGTCTGATAAGTGGCCTAACATGGGAGCTGAATAATGTGAGGCGGCCTTCTCCCAGCTTAAAGCGGTACAACATCAGACTACTGATCCATCTTGCTTTTGCTATTTGATAAGATGCCTGTTCGGAGAAGTTGAAGAAAGACAAGTAGAACGACCTAAGGTTTCTTACTGATGGAGAAATGAGGAGCGGGTGGCTACTGAGCAGGACTGATCCAGGACGCTTGGTACACCTATGAGCGAGTGCCGAACTTTCGGACGCCGGGAACTGCATATGCCAAGTGTGGCAACAGTGGTCAAGGGAGGCTAAATCATCGGAAATGCTTGCTAGTGTTGCAGACAAATTTCATGGGTCAAGTGTATATACTACCTTTATGCGGTCAGCAATTAGATACCGGGTGCTATGGTGGACAGTGGCGAAGACGTCTTTTACATAAAGTAGGGAACGTAGTGCGCCTTAGACACTTCTCTGAATCACTCCACCTGTTACATAATTGGATGATGACAGGTGGACACCGATATGAACTGTTTTGGAACGGAAAGCCGAACAAGATGATCAAGGAAGAAGAGGGTCTGTAACAACAAGAGGACGAATTTAAGGGACCGGGTGGGTATATGAGACCTTGTCAAAGGCCTCAGTCATATCCAGAAAGAGAATAGTGACCGCTTCTCTTATGGCTATTTACGGGAGCAACTGCACCACCTAGGATGAACTGCGCTCCAAAAACTTGGGAAAGTCTTTCGGGTGATTCGTTGTTTTAGAATACCGATGCGAATTGACAAAACGATGTGACAATTACTAAAGAGGATGAAATACAAGTGAGGTCCATTAGTATCTAGAAGTCTTGAGGATTAAAGGTGGTTATGGTTGGAGGGGGTTTACTGAATTCTACTGTTAGGCGTTAGGATAAACACACAAATGGAACTTGTGATGACAACTGAGACTCAGTTACAGATCCATGAACAAACACCGATGGGCTGACTATTTATTTCAGTGATGATGCCAATATATTTGTTGGTCACAGCTTGTCGACTGACCGTGCTTTTCGGTGATTCGACTGCTGAACCAGTGTTGCTTCTGGCCCATTGAAGGGCGCCCATATATGATGTGTAGGTATGAATACCAGTCACTGCCGCATTCATAATAAGGCGGATAAATGTGAGCAGCAGACTGTCCGGAAAACTTATTTTACCAGTTTGGTCAAAATTTAAAGGATTCAGATTGATGTTGTCAACCAGAATTCTCGGCTTCTAAACTGCCTGAACAACTGTGTGACTCCATCACAACTTCATCAAAATTCATTTCAGTCTTGGAGAAGGAAAGTGGGTGAAGTAGAATTTGATAACATATCCAACCTACTTCCAGATTACTTAAACCGGTACCTAACCGCAACTCATAGAGGCTCCATCATCTACCGGACAACAAGATATGTGTTTAAGCCTAATAAAAGCACTGATGACCGGTCACACTACAATTGCAGTTACAGTGAGTTCCTCCAGAGCCATCCAACGTGGTTATCACGCCTCTTTGAGGGCTTCAGCCTAATGGTGCCGCGAAGCTGATGACTAATATCATTAAGCAAATAAAGGTTTCCCCGCATCTGACCCATGTCAAAAGATATATGAGTCTGTATTTGCTCGTGTTCACACATCCTAATAATCATAATGTTGCTATTATTTTTGCTTCGACCCCACTCTAGCACTTTATTCGCCAACCTTATTCTTACTTCGGTTGCCGCTTAGAAGTGGCAACAAGGAGGGCCACAACCCAGTAAACGCTAACAGTCATTCCAAATAAACTAGATTCATCGAAGTCATTCGCATTCAGAAGGCCATAATGAATGCATAGACTGAACCACAAAAAGGTTAGAGTTATCACTGTGCTAATGGATGGCTTTCCGCTGGTCAGCTTACGCATACGGTGTTATTCCACTCCGGCTTTCTGTGCGTGGCCAACCTGAATTGTTCAACATGGCCCGTTTATTCACAGCGAACGAGTTCATGTTGGCTTATATACCACCTAAGGTCCATCGATTTGTGGGGGAAGATATGCCCAAGTTTTTTGTGCGTAAAATCATCTCTGAATGTACAGCCTGCAAGTTTTGGATGCCGCTCACGGTTTTCCCAAGTGGACAAAGCCAAGCAATTTTTCTCGCGAGGATTCAGAAAAAGTCAGAACATAATTCCTGCCATTGATTTCAGTAGCGATGTTGGAACTTCAAGACCCCAGGGCTGTAACGGTACCCAAGGAACACACCGTACGATCTAAAGCCCAGTCACGAGTGATAGCAGGACTCGACGTAAATAAACGATGTAGGCACGCAGGCTACGCCTTCAAAATGGCAGTAGTACCCAGAGGGATTTTTAAGCATGTACACACAGTTCAGTTCTGTTCAGTATGCATAGGACAGGTAGTGGCCACGGCCAATCAAGCGTCCACAATTCCTTCGATGATATGCACACCAGTTATGCGCCCACCACTGCCGAGCGTATTTCGTCAGATCCCCGCTAAAAATGAGAGGCAAAAGGAAAACCCCATCGCACATCAACTGCGAGAGACATATTGCTTCGTGAGCCTTCAATCAAACAGTATGCAACGGGCAATAATGTCGATTAAAACATGCCAGAAAGACTACAGTGCTCCCCGTCTTCCGTCAAGCTAACGTACTCAAAGCCCACTACATGGAAGTATCTCGTATTACTTGCAACCTAGAGCACCTTTGAAGGATTGGACGATCTGCAGATCTATCACTCAGCCAGAGAGACCGTTCCAACTGTTCACCACCCCAATGCTGAAGAAGTGCGATCTACTCATCAACCTAGCTCGGACTTTCGCTGGCTTCATTCGGCGTTCCCTTGTTCTGGAATCTAAAGCCACTTGGAATAGTCTATCTGGTCTAAGGCTAGAAAAGCCCTTCAATACCATGAACTTTTCTATAAGATCTTCCCGACTTCCCCCCCCCCTTTTCAACGAGAAAGGATTCAGATAAAAAGGTTAGTGCTCGTCCATCTTACCGCCTACCCTTCAACCATTCACGTTGCGAGACTTTGGACTTTCACTGGGCAATCAGCGTCCCTTTTTCAGAGAGGTGACCGAGCCTGCACGCTACATTGTAAGTGAGGTCGTGCCATAGCCATGTAAATAGGTGCGACTACCTCCGGCTACTGGCAAGACAAAGCTGATCGCGGTCTAAAGAGCTCACCACGAGCTTTTTGTGCAGAAGCGTCGCACTTCTCCGACCACCTAAAGCCACCACTGATGGTAACCCTATAGAAGACGTTCGTAGGCGGCTGATGAACGTATGTCCTATTGGATCTAGCAGCGAAAAACCAACGTTTTCCCCTCTATCGGACGAATGAAGAAGACGCAAGTGGGTTTATAGATGAAAGGTGTATTCTATATATAGAGGCACCGAAATAGCACCGATACGAGAGATACACCGAACGGAAAACGAAACGCAACGGCTGTGCAGAAATCGAACCGAGGGCGCGTACGATCGGCGAAAGGCCGAAAGTGAAAGTGTTTAAAAACGAGGTAGACGGAAAACACGGAGAAGTCAGTCCAGTAAAAAGTACGTAACCGAGAAAAACACAATGACGCCAACTTCAAACGTCAGAAAAGATCGTAGAGAAAAAAGGTCCAAAATGGCGTCCAGAAAACGGTCATTTTCTCAGAATGATCAAGGTCAATACTATCTTAAGGTCTTTGACCCTACTGACTGATTCCATGGTAAACAGCCCTTGATCATGAGCCACAGTTTGGCTTCCTGTTGACCTCGATAACAAATGGCTTTTTTCAGCGTTCAGGGGTAGTTCCTATTTGTATGCCCAGTCCAGTACGGCACCTATATCCCTGCCCAAGTCCATCCTAACCTCAGATCCAACAATCTTCACATCAGCCGCAAAAACAAGGCTGAGTGATTGAAGAGCGGATGCCAGGTCATTACTAAACAACAAGAATAGGTCCGGGCCTAGGACGGACCCCTGGGGTACACCACTGGTAACACTCACCAAACCGGAGCACTTGTCCCCCACTTTGACGTAAAACGTCCTGTGGGAGAGTAAGTCCGCCAGCCACCTATATACTGACCCACTTACACCGAAGGCCTCCATCTTGCATAGCAAAAGACAGTGAATAACGGGGTCCAACGCGTTGCTAAGATCGAGGTAGCATACCTCAACTTGCTTAACTTCATCCGGTCGTCGAGTTACTTCACCTAAGAAGCACAGGAGATTGGTGAGGCAAGATCCCTTTTTCAGGAATCCATGCTGGCTGGACTTAACATGGAGTGCTCCAGTAATTGCTGGTAGGTGTGGACACGGATGATCTTCTCAAGGACTTTACATAGGATACTAGTTAGGCTTACCGGCCTGTAGTTTCGCATAGCCGACGTAGATCCGCACTCATGTGTTTCACGACAGCCTAGACTTTCTAGTCCTGAGGCAGCTTGCTTTGATCCGATGTGGACCTGTACAGCTTGCATACCGATGGAGCTATGATATCCGCCAAAGGCTTGACGATAGATAGGTGGATGCCATCTAGGCCCGCTGGCTTGTGGCTGTTTATTTCCCGTAGGCAATTACGCACGCTATCCTCTGTGGGATTTAGCCCGCTTATTTGCAGAGCACGAGGCACGAAAGCCAGATCTAATGGTACCTCTATCTATTCTATGTAAACTACCAAAGTATTCCCCCAGGGGGCCTGCTTTGCCCCGGTCATCAGTGACAATACCGTGGTCCCTAGGGAATAATGGACCTACGGCATTCTTCGTTGAGCCTTTCGGCTGCACGTGGCTGTGGAATGTTTTCGGCTGTTGTCTTATGCGTTGGGCCAATCTGGGCTCATATTCCCGCTCGGAAGTTCCCAGAAAGCTCACGGTCTCGTTTCTAGGCTTTGTTCAGCGGTTCCCGGCTAGCTGACTGCCGGAAGCTTTGTGCCGTTTTCATCTGCCGTTGCTAAGTTTGATGGCCTTGGCTATTACAGCCTTCCATCACATGTGATCGTCCTTCCACTACTCCGCCTCAGAGGTGCAAACCCTTCCAGCAGGACAACCAGGGATCTCTTTGTGACGCGCCAGTTGTCCCCGAAAGTAGCCGCCTCTGTCGTGTCCCGATTCCAGCCCATCGCCCTATTGCGAAGCCTATCTACGTTTATACTACCGAAGTGTCTGGCCAGCCTTGAGGGTACCTTGGGCTGCCGCATGCATAGGGCGATTCTGACACACACGTGGTCATTCCTGCCCAGCGGTTCGCAGTAATTCAGTCCAGACACATGGTTGGGGATATTTGTTATTGATAGATCCAGCAAGGGTGAAAAGCGTCCAGTCCTCTATTTGCTGGAGCAACGCATTGGCAAGCAGCTAACCTAAGGAGGTTAGCCCCTCCGATCCCGGTAAGCAGACCCCAGCCGTCCAGTCGATGTGCGGAGGGTTGAAGTCACCAATCGCGAGGGTCTTTTGTGAGTCCTTAACTAGCTCAGCCAAAGTCCGCAGTAAACAAACGTCCTCTTTGCGGTTTGTACTTGATGCCCTGTAGACGCGGACAACGTTGACCCTTCTGCCTAGAAGAATGATCGGTAATGAGCACAAGTCGGCAGTGCTAGTGCACATCTTGGTCTGAGACTCACGGTGATTTGTGCCTGACCTAATGAGGATGGTTACTTCTCCTCCACAGCGATCACGTTCTCTATCCAGCCTACAGACTGCAAAACCGTGGCTTATTAGTCCTGGTACGGTCTTCTTTAGAAAATTACTTTTCCGTAACTGCAGTTATTGGTGCGTTGTTCTCCCCAGTGGTTTTGGCGAGTTCCATCCATTTGTTTCTTATACTACACGCTTACGTATATAACACCACCGCGTTTGCTCCGCCTAAGTGTCTTTTCTTATTTGCTCCTCTATGGTTCTCAGGCGAAACTCCCGAGTTGATGACAAGTTTTTGCATGGGTCGTCCCCACTGTCGAGCACGACTCCGGCCGACTATTCAGAAATTCCGACGGTTCCAATCCATCTTTATAGGAGTTGCCACAACATCCAGGCTGGCAGGGGTCGCACTGTCCTCCATTTTCGGACAGTGCAGCTAATTTTCGTCCTCCAGCGCGTCTTCAATTACATCCATTTCCGGCCTCCGCAAGCTGTTTCTTCACTGCCGCCAGGGATGGGCCTGAGAGCCGAGCACGGCATTCTGCTGAACTAGTTGGTTTGTCACCAGCGCCCAGGCTGGTCGAGCCAGGTTACCCCCCTTCCCGGTGTTAAACTGCCAGGCCGTACTCCATGCTGGTCTGGCACAATTTGGTATCCACCTCTGGTGGTATCAGCCGATACTGCTGCCCTCGCCAGCACACTAGCCCGGGTGGCCTCATCAGCGAACTACACCAGTATTGGTCTCGCTTGTAGTTTGCCTTTGTCCCCTAGTGGCGACTTCTATGTCTGTACTCAGTGCACCCTTCTGAGAGTGGTAGGGTACCGAACACCTGCAATTCGTAGTATGTTGGGAACCACCCGCCATTACCAGGGCCCTATAGATTTCCCCAAGTATGAGAACTCATTATAAAACCCTGATAAGTGTAAATAGCTATTAATCGGCTAGGGCTGAATAAGGCCGCCAGGCCGGCTGGGTTTCATCCCGCAATCCTACTTCCTTTGGCAAACAGTGTCCAAGGCTCTAATGGACCCGATCATCAAAACACTGGTCTCAGCCAGGCTACCTTTTGGCTGAATAAAGCCGAAGTTTTGCCCATCCACAAAGAGGCTGGAGGAAAGTTGCATCCAGCTACACGCCAGTTGGCCTGCTGTCATTTGTGCCAAAGGTATCTGAGGGAATCCACAGAGATAGAGTTGTAACGGCTATTCCGATCGTCAGTAACGCGTAGCCCAGCTGATGAATCCCAAAGTCAAAACAAGGTATAAGTCCACATCACTGGATTAACCAATTATACGCATATATATATATATATATACAAACCTCTACTGTACGGCCACAACGTTTAGCAACGGGAACCACAGTTCAACAAAGGTTTTGTCAGGTACCACCGCCACGGCAGTCAGACTTCATATCAACAATTTGCCACGGCGCATGAGCGGAACATAATCAAATGTATAAAAGTAGCGTTTGATGCATGCTGAACTTGATCAGCGGTCATTAAGATATAGAGCACAGTTTTGACAATACACGCATGCAACAAAGGCTAGTGAGGATGTCCAAAAGTACATTACACAACCCACCAAATCACCCACGAAACGGTCAAAAATTCAGGAGTAGATAGGGGTATCGATTCGTTGTAACCTTCCTAGACCCTAGAGCCAGTATATACGCAGGTCGCCATGTGCTTCATCCATTGTTGGCTAGTCGCAGACACGCTTGCAGGTTTTCTTTAGAATGGGCTCCATGCTTCTAAGTCTTAGAGTTTTCTCCGAAGACGATATGACATTACCGGTATATGGAAAAAGGGCTTCGGTGTGATAGAGATGCGCAGATAGATTACATAATGTGGAGGAAAGGGGCTTTCCGGATAAGAATAAAGTGCGTAGTAGGATGAAGACTGGGGATTCTCGATGAAAGATCGAGATGGCTACAAGACACTTAGGACATCAGGGAGTTCAAAGTGTGGTGTACTCACTGTAAAAGTGTTTGGCTCAGCTTGTGTCAGTTTGAAAGCAGGTTGGATAATAACACAGATTGGACGTCTCCTTAATAGAGGTGTTCCTACAAGCGGTCAAAAAGTGCGTGTTCCAAAGCTTCCCCTATTTCACAATGTCGTGTGGTGCGATAGATTGGAGCTTCGACAACTGACTCCATTGTAAGTGGTGAACACCGTACCAAGTTAGACACGAAGGTTCTTCAGGGACAGTGCGAAAGGTATGAACCCACAGAAAAATACGTGAGGGATAAATAAATAAATCCGGCTGCAACTTGCTTCGGCAGACTTGGTTTTAGCTTTGTCTGTAGCTTCGACGTCGCCCTCGCCAATGTCACCTTCAAGCAGACATATCTTACGGATATCTCACAATCCGCCTCCTTTGTTCGTTCTCGCCTCCATGGAGCGCACATGACCATCGATTTCTGTACTGCAGGGCTTGCTCACTCTAATCGGCCGTTCGTCTTTTTGTAAGTGGCTCTCCACGAGGATGACGACATCCCCAAGCCTGAACGATCTCCCCTTGGAGATCTACTTTTTTCGAAGCTGCAGGGTCATTAGGTACCTCCTTGTCAAAAATTTCCAAAAAGCCTGTGCCAGTTGATTAATTCTTTCCCATCCTATGGTGGTAGACAAAATCCACCATCGTCCTGATCTTTGACACACCTGATAATTTGGGACCTTAAGTGGCTCTTCTCCAAACCCAGTCTCAGGGTCTGGTTTCCCATTATCTCCAATAGGGCAGCGGACGTTGATGGCTAAGGTGATTGTCCCTTCCTCTTCACTCACGAGCAAGAAAGTAATGAAAAGTGATTTAAAATTTGAGTGGGGTTCTCGGCGTGATTCCTCCTGCGTATGACCTCAATAATGACGGATCGCTGAGAGTGAGAGCCGGTTCTCCCTCCGGGTCTGGGACGATCGGCACAAGGGGTCTGTTTTCCAGTATGCGTCCAGCTTCTGTTAGTGGATTATTCGGCGTCTCATCATCTAAGTTTTGTTGTGCGGTCGGGGCCTTAAGTATTCTCCTGGTCGATGGTATCGGCCTTTCCCAAAAGCCAGTGCGATGACTGACACAGGGTGGTTTGAAGTGCCATTCTATCCTCTTTGCTACGGTCTTGTTCCGTATTTTAGAGCGGTCCAGGAGGGTCCGACATTCCTCTAAATTCCTGTGGGCTCCAACGAAGTTCGAGCCATTGTCTGAGTATAATCCCTTGGGGACTCCCCGCCTCGTGGAAAACCTTTAAAAGACCATAAGAAATGAATCGGTGTTCGTATTGTGCACTAATTCGAAGTGGACTGCTCTGGATTGTAAACATGTTATCAGGCAGCCATACCTCTTTCGCGTGCCTCTTTGCTTTCGTAAGATTGGGGAGCCGAAGTAATAGACGCCAACTTCCACGAACGAGCATCATCCCGGTTAAACTCTGACGGCTGGAAAGAGGGCCAGCATTTGTTGGCCTTCTACTGCATTCCGGAGACGACAAGTGATACAGTTGCCTATGACTCCCTTGACCGTCGCTGGTCCCCTTGTAACCCGCAATCTTCGACGTGCATTGCTGAATAAGTGATTTAAACCTGCGTGTCCCTCTCCTCAAAATACACGGTCTATCAGGCTTCGAGCTATTTAGTGGTCACCAGGAACCATTGTGGGGTATTTTGCTTCGTACTCTAGATTTAAATTTGTCAGCCACCCTCTAACTCTCAGTAGCTCGTTGGCTCGCATAGGGTTTACTCTCCGGATACTGCTGTACCACGGCCCGCTTCCTTTGGTGTTATCATCTGCCCTGACCGGCTCACGGGTCCCGATCGAGAAGACGTCTAGTTATAGTGGGCGTAGAAAGTCGAGTTCGGCCTGGTTTAGCTCACCCCGTAGTACCGCTCCCATATTTACCGTATTCTGTGGCCGTGTGCATTTCGAAATCATTAGGAGCATTTTGCATCACGTCCACCATACCACGGCTGCTAACGTTTTTATCCAGTCGGGGAATCGGCGCAGTATTCTATTGGGCTTACGCACTCCGTGGAGTTTGCAGCCAGTATCAGTTTTTTTATGTCGATATCGCTGTCATCAGGCTTAGGTAATAGTAGCATTGGCCGCACCCCTTTGGATGCGGTTAGGAAGTCCGGTTCAATTGTCTACATCCACAGCCTTTCTAGTGTTCCCAGGCCCCTAGAGCAGAAGTCAGCCGGGTTATTGACGGATTGTACATGGTGCCACTGATCGGTCTTAGTCGACTCACGAATCATAGTGGGTCTGTTGGCCCAGAAGGCGGTAAAACGAATGGTAATGTTGTTCGTCTAATGCAGTACTGCGGCTGAGCCCGCCCAAAGTTTGATTCCCAGTTCATCCGATCAAAGCTTCTTCTAATCAGCGCTGTGAATTTCAAGGCCAGTACTGCTACAGTCAATTCTGGTCTCGGAATGGGCGCAGCACTCAGTGGGCCCACTATCACGTTTGCGAATGCTATCTGTTTGCTCGGTCCACCATTTCTGTCTACCAAGCAGCTATAAGCCACTACACAGTAGACTACTTCTGATGCACCCCAAAATAAGGGGAGTGGGACATCGCTTGTACACTTGATTCTTGCCAAGCACTGTGGTATCGTGATCTCGCAAAGTTGGTCGAGGCTGTGTAGCCAGTCACGCCATCGCCTGTCGTCGTCTTCCTGGAGAGGTTGGCCTCAACCCGTCCCTCTCCGGCACAGCGATTGCAGCGGGCACTTTCCCAGCAACAACCACGGCGAAACAAAACCTGAAGGATCACAGAGGATTGTAACTAACGATAGGATTCCTGGCCGTGTGGCTGGTATTTTGGGTGGACCCAGAGGGAATATGAATTAGTCACGTTCGGGATTCCATTGAACTCTAAGCGTGCGCTCCATTTGTGAGGAGGATCCCAGAGACGCTGTCGCATGCCCCTTCTCCTCGAATTCCGGAATAACACTAAACATCTCCGGGCTGTTTGAAGTCCATTTTGCGAGGTTGAACCCGCCCGGTCTTATAAAGGCTGTCAGTTAGGTCATATGTAGGTTAGCAGCATCTGGGTCGTCGGAGGAACACAAAATATCCCCCACGTATAAATAATGGCAATGATAATAATAGTTTATTTCGGATAAATCCAAGGCATGCCGCAAAGCAAGATAAAACAGCACAGTTGGAAGCTGAATCAGAGTTACGGAAGGATCGTACAATTATGTGCACGCGATCGAAAATTGAGAGGAAGCATTCAAGTCCATTGTGCGGCACCGCCGGGCAAATTCGAGATCAAGGTGGGGTGGTCGAGCCGGCCGAAGGTGAGATGTAATTATGCTGCCAAAATGTGCAGTGGAGGAAGGATAGTGAAGGTTCACACAATTCTTACGAAAAGAAGACTGTCCTGCCGCAGAACCATACTGGACTGACGGATACATGGATATCGTGAAAAAGAAACATTCTCGAAGGAGAAGTAAGCAAGCAGCAGAGAATTGCAATTTACGAGGGGGCTGAAGATGTGAAATTAGACGATAGAAAAGGGTAGCAATACGCATAAAGAACAAGAAAAATCAGTCCAGGCTTACAGTTGCGAAGTTCAGTGACCTTATATCGATTGAGCCAGTTGTAATAAAACGGACAACAAACTGGACGGTGGTTGCCAAAGTGATGGTGAAAGAAGTGGTCGGATAAAAACATATGGACTTTGAGCGGATTGTTTGCTGCCAGAAGGAAGTAGAATGATGCATCAACATGAAATTGGGAACAAGCAAAAAGTCGATATGTTTTGTGTAGCTACGATAGTTGCACAAACGCGGCTTGCAGGAGAGATGATCAATTAAATGACAGGTAAGTATTTACGTACTGATGCTCCTTAGCAAAAGACCACACGTGGTGAAGAGAGTGTGGCAAGGATCGAAAGTGCCTGAGACGATCTATTCGGATAAAGCATGGGAAAGGGAATACGCAGAACATCCGAACATGGGTGGAGAGTATGGCAAACCAAATGGACCATACACCTGGACTGCTTTTGCCAAAGTGATGGTGAAGGTGGCCGGATAAAGACATACAGACTTTGAGCGGATTGTCTGTTTTCAGATGAGAGAAGTATAATGCGTCAACATGAAACTTGGAACTAGCGAAAAATCGATATGTGGTGCTCAACTACAACTGCAGGAAAGACGCGGCTGGCAAAAATGATGAAGTGACGGGTATGAGACTACCAATTTGTGTTCATTACGGAAGGTGGACCACTTGATAGAGACAGAACAGAAATGTGTAATACAAGAGCTTATCAGATGTGCATATGTGAGGCGTGATACTTTGCAAGATGAGGACATCTCAATGCAATTTCCCTAAGTGGGCGAACGGAGAAAGCGAAACAATCAGAGAATCATCGATTAATGGGAATCTCTTGGTGTATATTCCGCAGTGTCATGTACTATTTGACGACTGTGGTACGGGAGTGAATGGCAAATAATGTGCGTTAGTTTTTGAGTGTATGGGTGGGAGTAGCAAAAAGGGGTCGGCTTTACCTTGTAGAGCGGTTAAGTTTACAAATAAGACTGGTTGATAGTTTAGTATGAAGCCGCGGGGAAGTGGACTGGGAACAACGAGCTAGGAATGTTGATGAGTTTTAAAGTGTGCAATAACTCTGCATTAAAGAAAGTAAATTTTGCCGTGCTTAAAAGGCGATAACTATTGGCGGCGACTTTGGAAGCTAACACGGTGGAGAGTCCATGTGAGCTAGGGAAGACAGCAGCATATCTGCAGCATTTCGAGTATACGAATGGAGTTCTTCTTGTTTGTTTGTTTTAATCCGCAACCGATGCCAGGGGACGGGACTGACCGTGCGCTGCACACCCAACCTGAAAACCACATCTGGCGGCAGGAGGTGCGATCCACCAACCTAGTTGCGCCCGCACATCAAAGCATAAGTCCAGCTCGCCCGATGTGCTACGACCAAGGAGGTGGATCTGGCGGTGCCCGGCACCGGTGGGACTTGCACGGGTGGTGTTTGTGGAGATCACATAGCATTGGAGATGGGGCTGTCTAGAAGGTTGCGGAGGATCCTGGAGAGTAAAGTCAATGACGGAAAGATGGAATGATAAGCGAGCATCAGAATTTCAGCCGAAAGAATGGGCTAGATAGTTCGCCGGTGTTATCTCCGGATCACCCCAAGATATCAAAAGGGGGGTGCTCGCCGGCTGGTGCCTGGAAACAAGAATAGAGGGACGCAGTCTTGGATGCTCCCAGCTGAGGATCAACGGTCAGTGGTGGAAAGGGAAATCTGGTGATTCAAACACAGACTACTTCGGGGAGAATGAGGACTATGGGCCATTGGAAGTGAATGACGACACAAAAATATTGACCGAAACCAGAAATAAAGAAGATGGTCTGGAGATAAACGGTGGTCGCCGGAATTGGATTTAATGTTGGAACGCTAGGGCAAAACAAAGAAGGAGAATGGGGTCAGTTCAGACCGAGAGAAGCGGATCAAGTATGATGGAGATAGATAAGAGACGTTAGAGCGCGTGGATTTGGGGGGAATCTAACAAGAGTGGTGTCAGTGATATGTCTTTCTAAGGGATACTAGTTTACTGGCAATGGAGAAGGTATACGGGGAGGTGATGTCGACGTTGCTCTGTTCATCTATTCAAAAATCTAGGTTACCCCCATAAGCTTGTTCCAACGTGGTGCACGTTTAGTTAATTGTAGTATTTTGGCGACATCTGACTATTTTGTAAGGACAATTTTGAATCGGTCTAGTGTCTGGCAGGCCCCGGAATGTCTTCAGGTAATCTTTTCGGAATACGGGAATAGACTCTGATGAAGAATCTTTTTCTTGGAGTGCGGAACTTCAGTGGCATAATTTCTTTTACGAAGAGGGTAGAGTGCGTCTTCAGCGAACATAGATCGGTGATGGAAGTGTGCGCTATAGAATGTGGGAGGCTGAATAGAAAATAAAGATTGAGTTTAATACGTCGTAGCCACAGGGGTTCAGGTCTTGGTGGCTCACCTCTCTCTTTGCAGTTCAAGGGGGATGACGAGCCGAGTAAGTGCTTGGTAAAGGATCGCTGAACTCCTTCGGTTGCAAGTTTATCCGATTTGCACATATGAGAGTATGCCAGGCGGCAGTACTCGAGCTGAAGTCTGGCGTGGGATTTAAAGATCCGAAGCTGGCTGTTGCGCATTCATAAAGTTCTACGGGTAAGAGCTACTGTTCTCTTGACCTTAGCCACCTGGCAAGTGGCTTGTTCTTGAAAGGTGAACGCGCAGGAATACTGTAGGCCAAGATCTCGTACTAGTGGAGTAATAGGAATGTAGGAGCCATTTAAGGCGAGGGATTCAGGAGGAATTTGACTTTTATACGTGAGAATTGCACTTTTGGCAGCAGAGAAACTTATTTTCCAAGTGTTGCACCATATGTTAAGAGCGTTTAGATCGTCAGCTATTTTGGTGAGGGTGTGGGTCAAGGTATGGGGTTCAAAAGAATATACAAGTTTTCTATCATCGGCGAAAAGAAACGCGGTGCCATGGCGTATTAAAGTGAGAACGTCGTTAATGTAAAGGGGAAATAAAAGGTGGCCTAACACAATGCTTTGTATTACATCACTTGTGACTGGCTGGGGTGATGAGAGGCAACCCTCAATGTTTACTGCTTGCAAACTCATGCTTAGATAGGAAAACAACCAAGAAAACAGTGGGTCTGCTTTGCCGCAAGATTTGACCCTGGTTAGCAACTAAGCATGAGACATGCGACCAAATGCTTTCGTCACATCAAGGAAGATAACGATAAATACCTTTTCAGAGTCAGCCGACCTTGTGATCAGATTGAGGAAACCAAGTTGGCAGGTGAGACACAAACTAGGTTTTAGGAAGCCATGTTGGTTCGTATTTATTAACCTACGGGTGAGGATAAAATTGACAATCCCATCTTTAACTGTTCGTTCAATTATCCCGGAAATAATTTGAGTGTGGTTTATGGGGCGGTAATTAGCAGGGTCATGTAAGTAACCCTTCTTATGAAGGGGAATAATCACCGAAGTTTTCCACTGGGATGAGGAAATGCTTTGTGAGTTT
This sequence comes from Fasciola hepatica, assembly GCA_948099385.1. Taxonomy (NCBI): domain Eukaryota; kingdom Metazoa; phylum Platyhelminthes; class Trematoda; order Plagiorchiida; family Fasciolidae; genus Fasciola; species Fasciola hepatica. Next base: position 452,146 of record CANUEZ040000136.1, read on the forward strand.
GAGAGGTTAAATAAGTTCAGCAAAATCACAACAATGTACGGGCCGCCAGGAGGAAACAGAGCTGGAGGGATACCATTGGGTCCGGAGCGGGCCAGGGGCCGGTTGATGTTTAACAGCTTTCGGACTTCGTTGGCTCGGAATACTACAGTTAACAAGGTATCGGCAGTCAAGGGAGTGGGGTCCGCCGTTGGACTATTGTGATCTGTTACGAAGGTAGAAGCGAAGAAATTATTGAATGCCTCAGCGATTAACCGAAGCGAACTAATATGAATGTTCTCCGATGGAAGCAAATATGGCTTTTTGGTTGTACAGCGAGGGTTCCGAGTTTTAGTAAGGCCAGAGAGGTGGGCTATTTTGTTCGGCTGGTTCATAGGGTGCAGTTCTTGCTTTTCCAGCTTGTTCTCCTTTTCGCTTGGTGACTGGCGTGAGAGGTGGCTGAGGCAGGGGAAGATAGAGAAGCCTTTGGTCCTTTGGTAGGCAAGCTGCTGCTTCTCGAATTTACTTTGCATCCTTTGTTGTCGATAGGTCTTCCTCGCAATGGTTTTGACTATCTCGATAGAGCTGATGTTTGGAGAGCAGAATAAGTTAGATTACATAGCATCCAACGCCAACCGAGGATCAGATTTTAGGAAGAGTTCATCCCATGCTTGATTACGCAGGATGGTGGGTAGAATTTCCCAATTTGCACTTCGGAAAGATTTTCGACTTTGGGGGCTTTCCTGGTGATTCGGTTGAATGGAGAATTCACATGTTATAACCTTACGACCACAACCAGGAAAGTGCTTAAGGACATTTGCCTTTATATTTTGAAGGCCTGAAGTAAGGATAAGATCTAGAATATCGTTCCCTCTGATTGGTGATTTTACTTGTTGCGTCCATCCTCCCGCACGGACACATGAGATAAAATTGCGTAACTTTGGAGAGAAATTCAGAGTTGTCCAACAAATGTCAGTAAGGTTGAAGTCCTCCGCTATGATTTTAGCGGTGTGCGGGATCTCCGCTAGGTGACAGAAGGCATCGGTGATTGCATTTACATCGCCCATGTTATGGCCCGGCAGGCAATAAACGCAACCAATGACAAGCTGCTCCTGACGCAGTAGTATAGAGATCCGAACAGAGTGTCGGACCTTATCGAGGACAGGAAGTTGAAGTGTGTGTGTGTGTTCCAAGACTGCCCTCACTATAAGCAAGACACCCACCACCACGTCTCTCAGACCTGTTCGTAGCAAACATATTATAGCCGGTTATGGGGACGTGTCGGAAAGGAGTTTTATCAGTAAGCTAAACTTCAGTTGCGAGGATTAAAGCCGGGTGAAATTGTAGTGCAGAGGAACGGACGGATATAAGCCTGCTCACAAGGGAGCGAGCACTGAAAGATGCGATTGCGAAACTATCATTATCATGGCCATGACCTACATTGAATGTATTACCCCTTGAGTTGGCTGCTAGGTTTTGAGAAATTGTAGCGACTGATGGACTGCAGGATGGAGTAGGGAAAAATATGGCATAGGCGATGGAGGGAAGTTCAGAGGAAATGGAAAAACTAGCAAGTGTGGATGGGGTGGTATTTAGGCCGAAGGCTCGCGACCATTTGGGGATTGGGAGCAGAATGCATGTGGTTGAGTGGGCCGTAAGTAGTCAACATGAACTGCATTTGGATAAGGTACTGGCGTAATGATCTGAATATTCATGCTGGGACTCCCTTTTTCGTTGTTGGAAGAAGTGATTTATATCTCGCTCTACTTGGAGACGAAAGACTGATTGGCTTCAGACAGCAAGGCCCGGGTCCCCTAGGTGAGATGACCGATTTTGCCGATAAAGTTACCTTATTCATTTTCGACTTCGTTACGGATGCCGGTGCAAATACATCTAGTCCCGTGCCTTTCTAAGGTATGCAAGAAATGGCTAGTTCTGACATTGGCAGTTAAGGGATACTGATTTTTCTTCAGGTATTGGGCTGTTTTCCCGAACTGGTTTTGGAATTCGGACTTCTGGGAGAGCCAGCGTTCTTTTGTGAACTATATTCTGTGGCAGTGGCACGTAGGTTCGACCAGACACTTCTTGAGATAGTCAAAAGAATCGTGTCAATCAGGTTTTGTATAGTAATTTGTTACCAGTCTTGGAGTCAGGGGGACTTTTATCAGTTTTGTGTACATCAGGGAACACATTTAGTTGAACCGTTTCACTGAAACTATTCTGCAAGTTTTGGCGCTTTTGATGCGGCTCAAATGGAGTGAAGACTGACAAACTATCTAAGTCAGCAGCCATTTTGCGACCAATCACAGAAGAGGTCTTCTCATGATGGCCGAAGCTTGGTAAATTGACCACCTGAAGGGGACTACTGGCTAAATAATTACCGGGGTTATGGTTCTTCGCGTGGCCTTTGTGAACCTCTCTTGGTAGGGGTTTCATCGGGTAGTAATCTTGCCTGATTGAATCACGTATTGGCAATGACAAAAGACTGTTGACTAATAAATTCCTTGGCAGCGGCTTCAGTATTAAACTGAGAAAGGAGTGGACATGTATTTTGGGGTGAAGTTTTGCGGAGTCTGATACAGTAGCACGGTTGCGAATCCAGGTTGCAAGCCTTTAAGAATAAATTCTCAGCAGTCGCGAGAAGTAGTCTATTTGTAAAGTTGCATACTATTGCATTATAGGCTTTTTGGATGTGTCTTGATATTTTAGAGTCAACGGTATCGATGAACTCCGAGGCTGAGATTAGGTTTGCCTGAGTGTGGTGTAGGGATGGGTCGAGCAGGAACGCCGTGGACCTAATTGACCGATGTTTTGGTCGGAAGCTTCAAGCCTGGAGGAAAACTATTCATGGTTTTGCTTATTTCGGCGATAGCCTTAGTAGCATCTCTAAGTATATCTACAAGGGATGCTGAAAAACTTTTGAGGGTGCTGTGGAGGTAAGATGTCTTAAAACGACGAGAGTTAGTTGTGATTTTGGGCTGGCGGGCGGCAGCGTAATGCATGGCTAAGCTGTTGAATTGATTGGTATACCATTAGAAGCAATCCTGCAAGAAGTAAGGTAGTGCCGATGGGGTGACAACTGACAGATAATGGGCGAAATAACGGACTATGTTAAGCTGTGGGGTATTAAGAAGGTGGGAGAAGAAGTGATTAATTACGTTTGTGAGACCGGATAAAAAGAGACTACTTAGGGAGGGATTTGAACAATGGATTAAGTTCGTTAGAAACCACGAATCCGCAAAACTTTCTATTGTGATAATTCGCGATATTAAATGACACCCAAAGGTTGGTTCAGTTCAGTTCAGTTCAGTTTGCGCAGGACTTGGTGTGGATAGAGCCAGTCGTGTGTCCAGATAGTTGTGTTGTCGGCTCCTTTCCGTAGCTCCCAACACCGCGTGATTTTCTTTCGCTTAAAGTCGGGAATGTTGTGCAGTATTAGCCTTGGTAGAGAAAGGCGAAAATAATTAGTAAATAACCTCTGGCACTAAAATCTGTCTAACATAACTTGGGATATGCCGCCACCCGACATAGGTCTACTGCCTTTTTAAAAGCCTTCACCGTTGTGGCATTTATAACCTCCGTAAGATCATTCCTATGGGGTACCACTCTATTTGAGAAGTACGTCGCCCTAATTTGGAGCCCCGAATGCCTTCTTTGTAATCTAAGGTTATGCCCTCTCATGCTTCTCTCGAGGATGGGAGAGAAAGAGTCATTTCGATTTGTACCTGACAGTCCCGTCATTATATTGAAGGTTCCTATCAAATCCCCACGGAAGCGCCGCCTTTCCGTCGAGAACAGATCTAGGACACGGAGACGCTCTGTGTAGCTAAACCCCCCTTGCCCAGCCACCATTCTAGTGGCTAGCCCTTGCACTTTCTCCAGGCAGTCTTTGTCTTTCTGGCGGTACGGTGACCAGGCCTGCACGCAGTACTCCGTATGCGGCCTAACTATGGCCTGATATATCGGAACGAAAATCTCCGGATCTCTACACGACATAATGGATCTAACTCGAAGGAGTTCTCTCCTGGCCATATTGGCTGCTGCGGCGCACCGCTTTGACGGCTTGAAGCTGTTGTCCATTATAACGTCCAAGTCCTTGACCTCAGGGACCACTTGTAACGAACCCACACCATTCCCACTGGTCCTTGTATTTGGGGTCAAGCATTGACATTTTGTGAGGTTTAGTGGAAGATCCCATTTGCGTGCCCAGTTTTGTACTGCTAACACGTCAAGTTCTATATCTAATCCAGCTATCTTCACGTCATCCGCAAACACAAAGGTTGGGTTTGTAGGATCACGTGCTGAGTCGTCGATGAAGATGGGGAGGAGCAGAGGGTCGAGCACCGAGCCCTGTGACACCCCACTTGTTACACCTTCCGGTTTTGAGGCGTGACTACCCACCTTAACACTAAAAGTTCGCCCTGCTAAAAAACTATTTATCCATTGACTTGCCTTTCCAGCAATTCCCATATACTGCAGTCTGACGTCCGGAAATCTGTGGTTCACACAATCAAACGCCTTGCTGAAGTCCAAGCAACAGACCGCAATCGATTGCCCTTCATCCAGACGCTTGGTTACCTCATCGAGAAACAGCAGCAGGTCCGACAAACAAGATAGTCCTGCCACAAACCCATGCTCAACATTCGTTATGGGGTTGAGTTGCACCAAATGCCTGGAGATCTGTTTTCTGACTATTCGCTCCAGGCATTTATGCAGTACTGAAGTTGAGCTAACCGGTCGGTAATTTTCGGCCTTTTGCCGTTGTCCGCTCCTGTAAGTTCCCACCACTGCTGCTCTTCTCCAGTCTCCCGGCACAATTCCCTCTCCAGATGAGATTTCATACAGCTTCGTCGCCGGAGCTTTCAGGACCTCGGCCAGAGATTGAAAGATTGCTGGATGAATCCCATCTAGTCCTGCTGCTTTATTTCTATTGGAGGTTTGCAGTTACGTGTAAACAATTTCTTCTCCTACTGCAAGTTCGGGTAATGGAAGCGCCTGTGGGCCCTTCATTCTCTCCTCTAACTCATTTTCCTGCAGACATATGCTCTTGGAGAATGCTTACAGCATGTCAGCCCTGTCTTCGTCGTTTAGAGCTAGTCGTCCCTGTACTCCTTCAAAGGTTGCTACACTTTCTCTCATACTTTGTGGGATTGCACATGGGCGTGGCGCCGCCTTGGGTTTGTGCGGACCGACGCAGCCAACCTTAGCTCGAAGGCATGTTCCTCTACTCTTCTGATCGCTTGAGCTCTCTTCCTAGCCACCTCATGGCTGTCCCATGCCCCCTGAGTTTTACGGCTTGTGCGCCACCCATTGTTGTCTACAAATGATTATAGCCTTGCCGGCGTTTGACTTCCACCATGGGGGTTGATTTCTACTGCCAACTAACCTCAGAGGTGCAAACTCCTCTGTAAGTTCCAGTAGCCCCATCTTGATGACCCTTCAAAGCTCTTCTATGAAGGCGCTTTTGTGGCTTGGTGTCCACTGAACTTCTTCCACTGCACTCTTTAGTTCACCTATATTGATTCTCCCATAGCGCCGACGTAACGTGATTTCATTCGGCGCCTTGCTTAGTCTTAGTGTGACCCTTAGGACTACATGATCACTTCTGCCCAGTGGCTATTTCTACTTAATTTCTCTGACCTCCTGATGGTACCGCGTTATGATCAAATTAATGAGAGACGGGTGCTGCCCAACTCTGTGTCAAGTGGCCTGTGTCACGTGCTGCGTAAGTACACGTAACTGGACCCACTGCAGAAACTTGTCGCCCGTTGTTTCCCTTGGTGCGATCCAGCTTCCCCAGTTAATTTCCGGCAGGTTGAGATCCCATAGTGAAGAAAGAACTCCTTTGTCTGTGCTAGCACCGTATCCAGCATTTGAAAGGGCACAACGTCCTCCTTATCTTTCGCCACAGGTGCTTTGTGGATACGGATAATGCATACTGTTGCCACCTCGAGTCTGATAAAGCAGGATTCGACCTGTACATTACCGGAAACCAAGGCGAACGGGGCCTCCCAATGGCCTATGTCGGTCCGTATTATAAGCGCTGCTCCGCCCCCTACCTCTCATCTGTTCTATCCTGTCTGTAGGCAGCCTATCCCTGAAAGCGCATGTCAATATCTGGCTTTATTCAAGTTTCCGTCAATGCCACGACATCAGACTCTGCGATCCCAGTCATCAACTCCTTCCTGTTGTCCGGGAGACGGCAGGTGTTGGTGTACCATATTGACGGTTCCCTGGTCCTCGCTACTGACTCTGTTGCTAATTTTACGGCTAGGGTATCCTCGGGGGCAATCCCCCAGCTGATGCCCCATGTTTTGCCTCTTTAGGGGTCTGCGGTGCTGCATCTTGAGTATCCAGTGACACTGTGAGTTTCGTGGCGTTTTCTTTCCTGCCCGTCGGCCCGGTGTCGGGCTCAACAAGCACAGCGGACATTTCTCCCCTATGAGCCTACATACCGATGACCCGGGATGGTCATGCGACCACCTTGGCCCAACTGGTTTCTTCAGATTTTCCCTCCAGTGCCTCCAACCCCACTGTTTGCACCAGCGTTAATTTTAGGGGTATCTTTCAGAATCGAGCTGACTGGCTGCACTTTCTCAGGACGAACCAGACTGAGTGCCCTAAGAGTCGCTTTTTGGTCTTTTGAACTCCTGATCTTTGGCTTATAGTTAATCGGCGTCTAAAGCCAACTTTGGGACCTGACTTACCCCTTGAGCTTTCGGCGTTGTTTTCCCAAGAGGGGTTATCTCCAATTTTACTATACGGAGAATTGGCCGTTTCAGATCAGGTGTGCCCGTTCTCAGCAAGACCAGAGCATTACCCAGTTTGACCATTGTTGGGCTGACCAGTGCAACCCTAACTATTCCCTGCGTGCTGCCGTCAACTGATGCCGCCCTGGAGAACAGCACATCTCTCCAGTAGACACTGTGAAACACAACTACCAGGGGTCATGGTGGAGCTGGTTGTTTTCCACGCCGTAGTCCTATTCGATGGCACGGCCACTGGCTTCGTAGGAGTTAGGTCAGCCATCCTAAGAACCTCGGTCACATGCCGGCGGTTTTCATCCTTCCTGATGCCACCGTCTTTTACGGCTTTCTCCCCAGGGTTATGAAGTAACAGTTTCCTAATTTTGTCTTTCATGACCTCCGTGTCCCGCTCCATGCGTTTTACTTCAGCGCTTAGGCAATTAACCTGCTCCTTGAGGGATTCTACTTTCGGGTTGTCTTGTATTTATTTATCCTATCTGACACAAAGTTTGCCCTTCTGGCTGAGCTATGGATCGAATTCGTTCTCTCTAATCTTAGCTCTAGCTTGTTGTTCCTGTCCCCTTTTCCTAGCTCGCCTCGAATTATGTGCTATCACTCGCTCGCGAAAGCGGAGCAGTGGGTTCATATCCACTAGAGCGATGCGTACTTGAAATGCAGCTCGAAATCTTCTTCTTCCAGAGTGGAGCACTTTTGACGATACCAAGGGTAACAGTGGTCACATTGAGCTTCCCTTATTGCACCAGGTCCGTGCATTCCTTATTCCCACAGCTCACTGCCTGATAGATAGGATCAACCTCTGTTCCATTCAGTCCGGCCTTGGTGGCTTAGTCTGTTTGAAAATACCGTATAGAACACCAGCAGGGTAATAACACAAACTTTATACCAACACAAACGGTACACTGCAAAAAGAGCCACAGAAAGATGCTAACCGGTATCAGTGGCACCGACACCAACAGAAACACCAAAAAGGACACCAAAACGTAAAACCAGTTTTTAAAAAGAGAATATACTCTTCTGAAGAGAATGAACTCTTAAAAAATTACGCGAGCCGAGATACCAATTGCGATACGTTAGTTTGGGCTAAAAGAAGTGCGTTATTTCACCAAGCAATGCAAAAATGTTTATGACTGATAGCCATTCGACAGTTAAGACCAAGAGGCAACTCACAAGGTTCTTGGTGTGACACAGTTGTGGCTACTATGGGATCAGTCAATCAGTTGAAATAGTAATAAATTCTAGTAATAGCTAAATGCTTGGTCTTAAAGCTGAAAACGAAAATGACCGAGACAACCCGATTTTGTGTCAAGATGGCTTTGAGGGAGGTTATACGAACACGGAAAATCGTCCACGTAGAAATGGTTCACTGATCTTCCCAAAAGATTACTGGTGGGGCCGAAATGCTTTAGGGCTTTCCGGAGGGCAAAGTTAGCATAGTAGAGGGATGATATTGTCCCAAAAGGATTAACGGTCATCCTGTACTCGTTCGTTGCACGAAATGCGTTGCTTTCAGGCCAACATAGAAGGCGAAAAGGGTCTCTATCTTCAACAGGCATTTTCACTTGTAGAAACAATTCACGTAAGTCTCAGAGACGGCCAACTTTCCTGGCCGAAAACGACATGAAACCTTGACCAGTGGAGTTGTGCAGTCCGGGTCCCGTAGTATATGGTCGTTGAGTGACACACCCTGGCATTTCGCGGCACTGTCGAAATCAACCCTGACCCTCCCCGGTTCCTTTGGGTTCGTGGTCGGGTGATTAGGCAGATGTCACCTCAAATTTGCGCCGATTACCGCTGTATCCACTCTTTCTATATAATCCAAGTCTATGTTATGTTGCATGGCTCGCGTGTATTCTATCCCAATTCGAGTCCTCGAATTGGCCTGTTTTTGGGGAAGCATTATCTTTTCAGAGCCATTTCTCGGTTGTTTGGCGTGGGTTTCATGTTGCGTCTCCAAGGAACAGGAACCTTGAAGCGATCTATAACATACTTGGCTTCCCCGGCTACCATCTTCAGAGTCGACCTATCTTCTCGCGATGTGGCATCTCTATCAATCGCCAGGTCGGCAAATTCGGTGTTATATAGCTGTCGGAATGCTTGTTCAATGTTCGCCGTTTCTACCGATGCGCAGTTGACTTGGATTTGTTTGCCGCATCTTCAATCTGTACTACCATATGAAGCCCAACCGGATCTGGTGCATATTGCATGGGGTGCTTTGTGACTTTTTATTTTTTGATCCAAGACCCAGTGTGCTTCCGGTTCATCACAACCGATCAGCAGATCAATTTCGTTCTTCAGCCACCCCTAGAGCGTAACCTCGTCGAGATGCAGCCACTGGGTTAGAATCGATTGCAACGACTGAGATGTTCTCATCGGCAGATCTTTTATGACGAATGCTTCCAGGCTTTCCGATCTGTTGTTATTGATCAAAGGAAAGATTCGTAGGTGCGGTTTGGTTGATTGGATTATCTGGGTGCCCCTCACTGTGCTCATTGCTAATGAGGATGGATTCCCTCCGGTCCCACATCCTTTTGCAAATTCCTTCCTCACCAGAATGGTATCCTAGTCACTATCTACGAAGGCTAACTCTCATACCGCCCCAACTAGGGTTTCTACGCCGGAAGCTAATACCACCCAGGAGAATGGGTTTGTTAATAGGGCGAGACACTGAGCGGACCACACTTGGCTTCCGGATTTCTTCGGCATTCGTTTTCCTGGGTTTGTGCCGTAGACAGTGGTGTTTTCCGTGGCATCCATCCTGACTACAACTAAGTCTAATTCGGCACATGGCCGCTCGACGTGAATCACTGAGGCAAACAGAGCAAGCGCCCAGTCTCTTAGCCACTTCCCGTCATTCATCGGCCTCTGCGTGACGGAAGCGAGGACTTTCCCCTAGGCAATGAAGAGCGCAAGAAAACTTACATACCGAAAAAGTTTCACCTCCGCGGGATAGTGCGCGTGTTTTCCCGCGCTTGGCCTTTACTTGGTTCCGCGGTCCATTTTTGTGCTGTCGCAGTCCTAGATAGCTTGCTCACAAGGCACACAAGTTGACCGAAACGACTGATTTCTGTTCGGGCGTGACGGTCTATAAACTGCTTCAAGTCCTCAAAAGTAGTTTCTCGCCCAAATCTACCGATCCCCTCGGCTTCCTCAGCCAACCTACTCTGTAATTCCATGGGTAAACTGCGCATCAGGGTCTCCTATGTGTGAAATGCGTTCGGGTCCGAGCGATAAACCAGGTGATTCAGAGCAACGCTCAAGTTCTGCATTTTTATCCCCAGACTGACTAGGGAACCTGACTCGCATTTGGAACGTCCTGCCTCTGATAGTACACCATAGATCAAGTTCCGAGAGACCTTAAATGGTTGCCCAAACAGGTCTTCCGAGATTTCACGTGCTCGGGTGTAACCCTCTTTGCGATCCAGCATTCGGCACCGGTCGATCGCTTCCCTGGCTCTTCTATGACAGTAATTTAGCAGATACAAGAATCTCTGCCCTGGATCAGCTATTCTCCCTCCTACCAGGTTCTCGTATTGTTTATTGAACATGCAGTCAACTGATGACTATTCTACCCTTTGTAGGTCGTTTGCTTGTATTTTACTGGCACAAGTCGGCTTCAACGTTTCCATGACATGGCTAGGCTGGACGGTCGCATGCTCCGTGGTTTCCAAGACCACCTCTCGACCCCGTCTTCGAAGTTCTTCTTTCCTGGCTGACTCAGCTTCATCCCAAGTCCACCCAACCTGGTTTTCTAATTACGCTACTCTCAGTCTATAAATATCATCACGTTTGAGTCCTATATCATTGGCTAAAATACATGAAGTTGCACTGACAAGACCAGTAGATCCAGCAATATCTAAAGAACCAGTAGCGCCGAAAAGTGCCCCGGGAAATTGCCGAGTTAAATCCTGCCCAACTTCCGTTTGCTTTTGTCCTCTTCTTGGTATTTCTGATTGATTTCCTCGTGAAGATTCCAAGTTGAGCACGGTAACGGTTATTCGGATCGTCAGTAACAAGTAGCCCAGTTGACGAATCCCAAAGTCAAAACAAGATTGGTCCGCTCAGTCCACATCACTGGATTAAACAATTATACGCATATATATATATGCAAACCTCAACTGTACGGCCACAAAGTTTAGCAACGAGGAACACAGTTCAACAAAAGGTAATGTCAGGTATCACCGTCACGGCAGTCCAACTTCGAACCAATAATATGCCACGGCGCAAGGGCGAAACATAATCAAATGTATAAAAGTAGCGTTTGATGCAAGCTGCACTTGCTCGGGGTTCAATAGGATAAAGAGCACAGTTTTGACAATATACGCGTGTGACAAATGCTAGGGAGGATTTCCGCGCATGTACGCTGCAAGGGTCACAATGCATATCAAACACCACATGTTAGTCATAGTAAGGCAGCGTGGATTTTTAAAGACGAGACCATGTCTCACAAGCCTCTTATTATTTCTGAAAGAAGTGACCGGAAAGCTGGGCAAAGATGGGCGAGTTGTAGTGTGTTACCTGGATTTCCTTGAGGCCCTCGATTCGGTGACCCACAGGCTGCAGTTGCTTAAAGTGCCAGGCAAGAAGATTGCCCAAGGGGTGCTAAACTGAATCACAGCGTACCTTACTGGTAGGACGTTGCATGTTCGGGTTGAGGATGCAATGTCCGGAACAGAAAGGGCATGCATTGCAGCAACACAAGGGTCGGTTTTGGGGCCTCCGTTCTTCTTGATCTCTGCAAATGACCTGGTGGACACCCTGAGTTTCGGGGCTTCCCGTTCACGGATGATCTCCAGTTTTTTGAGGAATCATGTTCGAACTGGGTGTAGAAAGACCTGATGAAAATACTGGGGTGGACCGAAATGTGGGAGATTCCCCTAAACAGAAGAAAAGACAGATGACTGCTCCAGAGTCGTGGAACAGTAGAGACTCGAAACTTTGATGGCGAATCCTTCGAGTCATCCAGGCCACCGAGGTTGCACAGGATCTTGGGGTTCAAGTGCACAAAACTCAAGCCCACTTAACGAAGCTTTGCTGCAGTAGCAAAGGGTAATAGGCCCATGTTTTAATTGCCTCGAGCTGTTAGGTCTCGGGATGCTAAAACAACATTGACAATTCACAAAACGCATACAGTTCCCCACATCGAATACCACTTCCAGGACTGGGCACCAAAGCAGATCGGGAAAAACAACCGTTGGAAAGCTTTGAAAGACGGCCAGCCAAGAATAACAACGGGCTGCTTGGGGGGAAATACACAGAACGCCTCAAATCACTCGATCAACTCTCTGTAAACAGGCGGTGCCCAAGAGTGATCTCATAAGGACTTTCAGACAACTCTCAGGGTTATTCGAAGCTGACTGGCCTTTACTAGGTCCAAGTAACTACCCGGCGCTCAGGAGACACGAAAACGAACTGAGGAATTCCGGGGCCTTCAGAAGCGCTTGGGCACGTTTCCTCTTTCACCGCCTGACGAGCACTTGAAACAACTCAACACCCCCTGTAGTAGCAGCGAAAAGCTTTTCCGTGCCTAAATAACGGCAGGATGACTGCTGGGATGAGGTTTTCCTGGTCTATGTTTAGCCAGACGAACATTTCCTCTGGTCAAATCTATCTTTCCCCTCGCTTTTTCTTTTCTTAGAAGGAACACGTATGTTTCCACTTCGCTCAATAAAACACAGTTGACTACTTCGTTTTTTATATATTCAGTTGTCCCAGAAGATGATTCCCCAAGGTAAGCATGGCAACTAAATGAGACAGTGAACCTGTCTACTGGACGCAACTGCTAGTTCCTCGGGAGCGAACCAGCTTCTCACTCTCTTCCTTGCTGTCCATCCCTCAACATCTGCAGCCTTCGGCCTATCTAGCTATCGAAGCATCATTAGTACATCGCAGCCCTCAAGTGCAATAACCTGGACGTACACTGGCCAAAGGAGCTAGTCTTGTGACAGGTGCAAAGAGCCAAACTTTGAAGTGTATTCCACCATAAGGAGGGTTATTTTGCACCTTCGTACAAACGGAGGTAACCTCGGGGTACGCTTTCTATTCGGAGAATCTTTAATTCTCCCCAAGCACTTCTCGAGTTACGTATAGTTGTTTTGCAGTGCTGCCGTTTTCCTTGTTCGGTGTAGAAGGGCTTACTTCGTTGGTTCACCAATAGTGAAAGATTGTTTTATACCTCGCTTCGCTTTATTCTTACCATGGCTTGTGAAATATATCAATATCTGCCCGCAGGGTACGATAGGCGATTAGCAGAATCTGTTGAAACTGATGCAGGTGATAGGTGGTCCCATGCAGGCCTTCCTGATATCGGTAAGGATGCGTATCCGTATTACTGCCAGAACAGCTGGGTCGAACGGGTCTGCGATATCTGCAAGGAGGCCACAAGTATGTCCCATGCAAAACAATCCAAGACAGATGATGTCCAACTTCCTCCTGAAGAATGCAGGGACGCGAAGCATAGGAGGCGGGGCGATGCCTTATCGAGGTAATATGCGGAGGTCTTAGGATAGCCCAGAAAACTATCACTGAAGTGACTAAGAACCAGGTGGGTGGTTGGCCTGCTGCAGCTTCTTATACTCCAGTACGGCAAACAGCCGCGGGTGGGTATTTGGCCAAAAACCGAAGGGAAAAATGCAAAGTAATAATAAAGCATAAATGCAAGAGGCGAAGGGCAACGCCTTTAGAAGTTAGGGTCACTGTTACCGGACTCTAGAATCCCAGCTGTCGGTCCTCCAAAGGCGGATCCAGTCAGTGAGAAGGACAACAAGTCGGATGTTACTGATCCCTAATCAGGAGAAGCCTTTCGTACGGGAATCTAGAGAGCGTGGGGACATAGAAGGGAGGCGGGTGCAGGTTTTGCTGCGCGTCGCAAGTGTTCCTCATCTTGTTCCATTACAATGGGTGCACAGAGTCAGAACGTAGAAGCCCTCTCTCGCTAGAATGGGCACCAACACCGCACGACCAATTTTAGTCGAGTTTGGTGATGAACATGCCAGGGATTTGCTATTGTCTAGGGCTGCAGTGGTAGCCCAGAACACCAGAGGCTGATAAAACATGGTATCGGAAGAACACAGAGTAATACATGGCAGAATCATGAATAAACCTGCACCAGCAACGGCGAAAGGACCCACAAGGACAACGTAAAGCTGCACCCGGTTCTCGTGATAACACACGAGCTGTGACAAGCAAGCCACTGGAGTCGTCTAAAAAAACGATCCTTCAGGTGTTTCTGGAGGAGGAAAACTGAAGTGGTGTGCGCAATCCGAGGAAAACGCAACCCTCACGAACTTGGAGGTCATGAGTGCTCCGGTGGTGATCGATTGAGAGGCATCAAACGTCTTGAACATCCAGCGGTACCCTTGTCCTCGAGTAAATAACGCCGTCTGCACAAAACTGCCTACCATCTCGGGAGCTGCTTTCGAGACAGAAGGAGGTTTAAAGAAGGCGATATCTATCTGTAGGAGCGAGTGCAGAGGTGGCGAATACCAACTCATTTAACGCTCGAAACAAGTAGACGGAATTTTCGAAAGTCTCTTCGGAACTCCATGCTCCAACGGTCACTTCCACTGAGGCAAAGCTTTCTAGAGAAGACCATGTTGACGGGAAAGAAAACACAGTTGCTCTGGACGAGGGGTAGCGATCCTCCTTAAGTCAAGTACAAACCGTTTGGGTGTCAGAACAAGGTCTGCTCTCGGAATGTCCACCTGCGTGCAGCTGCAGTCATCTTTCCAGACTGAAGAGTCAACGTCATTTCAGTCTACAGGGCAACGAGTAAAAAGTGTGAAGAGGGTATTCACCCACCACGGGCCCTAACTTGACTAGGTGGGGACAAGCATAAAACCCTCTTAGTGGGCAACTTCAGCGTTCCGCAAATCGACTGGGCAGTTGAAATCTGCTCGCGAGGATCGCAGGGGGAGAGCCACTTAGAGAGGATGCGTGCACAAGCGTTGCGCCAACATACCAAGGAAGAGAGCAGTCGTAGGTCTGGATGCATTCCTGTAGTAATCGCAGTGAACTCAACTGACAGGAGTTGCTGAAGTCGCCCCTGAGCAAACGAAAGTAGAAAGAAGACCAAGGCAGTCAAATGACACGCATGTTGTACTGCAGAACTGGTTTGTGTATGCTAAATTTGAGAACATATTTGGCAGACTCGAGGATAATCAGTCACAGGGAGCTTTAGTCGGACTTGTCCTCGGCGATCCTGATTGGCTAAAACTCACCCGTATGCGCCGCTACGAATTTGTGCCCGGCCTTGTCTAGTGTGACAGCTACTGAATTCCCAGGGTTTCACTCTCGCCTGATCTCGCAGTAAGGAATCTTGCAAAAGACGAACGTGAACTGCAAGTCTATCCAACTCTTCTGTGCCACGATCGCCCTGTGCATGCTGCAACCCAAGGTCACCTCAAATCTGGCCAGGAATTTCATTCATATGGACATAGACGAGCTTCTCACTGGGGCAGCGGGGCTGAAGCTGGACACGGAAGAGGAGGCTGCTATAGACGAACTCTTGAAAGTATTAAAGAGATCACTGAATGCCCTCCAGGACGAGAGTGCACCCCTGACACGAAGAAGTGAAGAAGGTTTACCGAAGTAGTAGGGGGCTGCAGTAGCCAAAGCCGCCAAAAGTGGGAACCGCAGCTGGAACCTCCAAAAAGCTTCCGACAGTGGCCTAGCTTGGGTTAGCTACATCAAAATTCGGAAAGAGACTATGAGCCTCTTTCTAAGGGCTAAGCGAGAATTCGAGCTCAAATCAGTCCACTGTGTGAGGAAACAGCCAGAGAAATCCTGAAGCTACCTGCGGCCAAAGGGCTCCATAAAACATGGGATGGGTCCACTCCCCAATGCAGACCGTGGTATAGCCACTAATGACCGGAGCAAAGCAGGTGCTTTGGGTGGAAACTTTGGCAGTGCACACAAAGTGGGTAGAAGGGCTCTATTCGATTAGACGCTGGTGTATCCTCTTGCGGAGTTAAATGAACTAAGCCTTTCGGAGGGAATCGTGCGCAGGCATCTATAGGAATTGAATATCCATAAGCCAGCAGGCCCAGATGGCATCCATCCAGCTATCACCAAGCTGTTCGTGATATTATAGCCCCATTCTCGTGTAAGCCCTGTAGGCCCACCTTGTACCAGGGTAAGTTGCCTCAGGACTGGAAAACCGCGACGGTCGTGGCAATATATAGGAGTGGATTTGGGTCGGCTGTTGGCAACAACGGGCCGGTAAGCCTAACCAGCATTCTGTAAAAGGCTCTAGAGGAGATCATCCGGGCGCACTTCTGCGAGCATCTACTAGAGGACTCCGTGTCCTGCCCTGCTCAACATCGAGTTCTAAAAAACTGGTCGTGCCTAACCGATCTCCTGCGTTTCTCAGACGAGGTTGCTCGAAGAGTGGAAGAAGGCAAAAAGGTTAAAGTATGTTGTCCTAACTTTTGCAAAGCTCTTGAACCGGTGAACCTATGGCTGAGGTCTTGTGGTATAGGTGAGCAGATTCGGGAATGGCTAAAGGACTTCCTTACCGGTGGAGTATTTTGAACTTAGGTAGACGACAGGAAATCCAAATTAGAAAATGTCACCAGTGGAGTGCTACAGGGGTCCGCATTGGGCCCACTACCTTTTCTTCCTCGGTTCATTCCATTATGCAACGGACCGTAGACATGCAGCTCTCCAGCCCCATCCTCCCCTCTCCCCTACGCATGAATATTTCTGGCCATCCTGTTTCATCTAAGGTTCTCTTATCCTGGAGTCTCCTCTCTTCCTGGCCTACATCGCGCTTCACCCGTGGTAGAATGATCTGTTCATTCTTCACTTGCTAGATTCACTTTGGCCAGTTCCCTCATCTCCTGCTTTGTAGTTCGCTCGCCACAGGCAACTTTTCTGTTTTTCAGGTCGCTTTTATTCTCCCTCCTTCATTTGTTATAAAGGAATCGTTTCTTCAAGAATTTCATGAACAGTTTCAAACCATGTGATCTGCCTTTAGTTGTCCCCTTTCATCTTCCATAAAAACATTTCTCTCTTACTTTTTTCGCCGGCGCTACTGCTGCATCCTTTGAACACGCACCCCGTTCTACTTCCCAACCTCATTTCTCCGCCGTTAGTTCTCACTACAACAACCACTAAGTACCTATATTTTCTCCGCCTTTCTTAGCCATCCCAATCGCCATCGTCCTTCCGCTTCATAATGTACCTCCACTTCTTGCCGCTTCGCCCCCGTTTTTGCCCGTCACCTCATCATGCGCTTACTTTAAACAAGCTGGCTGAATTACCCCTACCTGTTTCCTACGATCACTTCTTTCATCCCTCACGAACTGTTCAACACAGATGACACCACCTCAGTGCCTCTGCGGCTGACTTTTCTCCCTGTGGATCCACCAAGTTCCTTTTGTGACAAAGATAAAAAAGTGTCGCCATCTTACACTGGCACTCCACACTTCATAGTTGACACTCAGCATATTTTTGCTCCACACCCCTCATTCTTCGACGGCCATCTCCCATGCGACATCTAGCCGCCTCTCATGATGTGCGTCCATCCTGACAATTGCCGTACCTTATAGCCACCGCGTACCGATCTCTTCAAGAAGTATTTTATATCTGACGCACTTTCAAGGCTCGCATGGCTGGCTCGATGTTCCACGCCGAATTCTGCTACCTGTTACCGGTCATTCAATCGAACTGTAGCAATAAGTCACTCCTATCCATTCCACTGCGAAGCATATAAATTGATGTTTCCTCGTCTTTTGTTACCAGCTTTTCCAACCGTATTTTCCTCTCTATCATGTGCAAACTTTCAACTTTCCGCTATCTTCCCTTCGACCATTCAGGTCCCATCACCTGACCTTGACTTTCGGGTTCGCCAGGCATCAACTCGAATTCGTCAGCAGACAAATTTAAAGCTCCCCCATCACTCACTTGTGTGCATACATCTATCTTACATTTACCGTAAACTTCTCTCATATTTATCTATACTGGGCTCACCTATACCACACTGGCTATACCTTCTTCCAGATAATCTCAAAATATTTGTCCGTGTATTCGTTAGTAACATTTTAATCATGTATCTGGCATGCTTCGGGCCTCTCTGAAATGAACCATCACCAATATTATTCTGTTCGTAAACGGTTTGTCCTCATCCCTACTGTCACCAAGCAACTTCCGCGCAGAGGCTGTGAAATTATTTGGGGCTCAAGGGAGGGGGGCTGAGCGGAGGCATAGTTGCCGCTCTGAACTAGACTCACAAGTGAGCCTTGACTCTCATTACCTGGAAAAGCTACTAGTTGTCAGGGCCAGCGGCAAGCCAGTCGGTTGTGCACCACCGAAGCCTATTTAGCGCTGTGGCACCTCACAGGCTTGAGGATCTCGGGATTTTGCTAACTTCTGATGTGAGGTGGTTGGATCAGTTTGCAACAGCTGCACAGAAGGCACGCGGTGAGCTCTTGGGATTGAGATCAGAGTTGTCGTTCCGAAAACCAAGTGTTTCCATGCCAGTTTATGTATATGTTTGGACAGCTTTTGCAGAACAGTTGGAGCATGGTTACCCTCCTTCAAAAGGTAAGCCGCTTGTCTTGGGGGGATACGAAGCCTCACAAAGCACATGGCTCAGTTTCGAAGGGTTCCATCGGGATGTGGCAAATGCCGAAAAAGACCCTGGCTGTCTAAAAGAGTCATGATGGTCTGCAATGGGTAGGATCGTGGTTTATGGCAAGAGGCGGAAACATGACTCGCGCAATGCCGGGGAAGCCTGGGTGGAAGGAAGCCAGAAAAACGCCTCATGCGTAGATGCGCACGAGGAAGAAGACAACTTGTTGTCTCAGAACGGCGCACCTGAGGCATTGTTCCCGATGCTGACATTAGGGCAACTACCCTGCACCGCGAAATGGGAGGATAAAGATCCACCGCGGCAGGGCCGCTCAAGGCTCTCGGTAAAAGAACCTCGCGGTTTAATGGATTGTGGGTGGTAGTTCAATACTTTGACGGATTTACCATGGCGGAATAATTTGTGCTGCTGGTGGTGAACGAAATGCCAGAAATTCGAGGTTCCCCTCATAGTCCAGCGGTCTATCTTCCAGCTCGCCGGCAATGCCATTTGCAGGATACTGGCAAGATTTGTATTCTCAGCATTCCTTTTCCCGTTGTTGTTTATCTGGTGTACAATCTTCCAACTCATTGGCGATAGCCAGATAAATAGATAATCACAAGATCCGGGACCACCTGTGCTGCAGCCTGGGAGCCACGTGCTACCTCGAGACTTCAAGACTACCAAACAAGGAGTATCGTTAAGCCTTTTTAGAAGGGGTCCAGTTAGGGGTGAAAAGCTGGTTAGATCTGATTCAATGTTAGGCCACCCAAATAGAAACCCCCTTAGCTCAGACAGCTTCCTCTATAGGAGTAATAAGGAAGATACAGGATAGCATGGAAATAGCTCCGGGACTCAGCAGAAAAGCAGTAATAAAGGGGCTGAGAGAACCGTTTCCTAAGGAGATACGGCAGAGCCACCAGCCTCTGCAACAACGAGTTACTGACCCACTAAGACGAGCTGGGGTACCGTGGCGTGTCCTTACTGAGAAGGTATTGCATCCTTCCGTCTAATCTCCTCTCTCAGCCATTTGCATTCCATGACAGTCGCATTGGCAATGAATCATCCACAATCCAGGACATAAATAGTTCAACTGCCCCCTCAGCTTTCCAAGTCAGACCTCAGCGTATCCAGCTATGCAGTTACCTGCACTTCCTGACAGCCGTTCATTTGAGCTACTTTTATGCGACTGCATCGGCTTACTGTATGTCCACCTCCTGCATCCACTTTGCTACCTACTTGAGATTTTCCCACCCTTTTCATCAACGAACCCAGACAAATCCATAATTGTATCACATCTCACTCACCTGTGAACCACTGCCGCTCTTTCACCAGGATATCATGGTCGGCCACCTGCACAACAATCCACTGAGTTCTTTTTCTACATGTAAAGCTGGGAACCAACTATCTATAATTTTGGCTGCCGTTAACCCGTTTGTCCCCCCCCCCAAGTGTCAGGTTGGACTTTCCTCAACATATCCAGTCACACAATTATCTGCGCTATTTGAACGTTCCAGCGATGGACAGCTTTCAGTTTATTCCTTCAGATATCCGACACATAAACCACCTTTATTCCCACTTTGTAGTAAATTTGGATTCCTCACCTGTCATTCTTGGAGTCACCCTCAATAAACCAATAGATGAACACCATTTCACCCACCTGTTACCTATTGCCATTTTTCATCAATCCTCTAAGATTGCCCATCCATGCTAGAGACCACTGCGAATGCAATTTCTCTAAACCTCTGCTGGAGATGACCTATGTGTATGCCAATTTACTGACCTTCCGGTAGTTTCCCATACTTCCCATGTCATACTCTAACCGCTACATCCTGTTAGGCTATCGTCTACATGTTTTGACGGTACCAAATGTGCACCACCCCCATAGGACCTCATAAAATCATCGTATATCGACTCCTCTGTCCACCCTGCTGTCAACTTGTGTTCGCTAATTGGCCTGAAAAGAAACCTTTATTCGAATCTTATTTCACTCACCTGTCAACTTTCGTTACTCGGCTCAACCAACTTTCCAGGCCCGGGCATCTTCAAAACAAGGTCAAGGTCAAGGCCAAGCCCGCGTGAAATTCAGGTTGTCTCGTTTTCTTTTTTTGCATATACCACTGTTTAGACTTGTAATTGTGTCCACCCTAGTATACACCACCTAATTACCTGAAACCGTGACTTAGTTGTGTAAACAACTGCGGCACACCACCGTGCAGACGCTAATACTTATCGCGAGTTAGAGTTATAGACTACATTGATTATGCACTGCTCTAATTCCACTTAATTACATTCTACACGGCCTATCTAGCAAATCTCCCCTGACTCTCGCCACAGTAGGATCTATCTAGCGTTTTTACATCCCATCGCTATAACCCAACTCCTACCTTATTTTCGCTACGCCTCCTCCGGTGCACCTTTTGAAGTTTCTGTCCCACTGTGCCTCCATCCATTTTTTTGTTTGCCATAAGAGCGCACTTTCGTTCCACCCGGTCCACTGACCCCATACTTACAATATACTCTCCCGCAAAACCTGCTGTTGTGACCCAAGCAACAGCTAAGTACCTACCGTATCCTGTGGGGTTCAACCTGTGCACACCACACAGCAAAATTCCTTCTATCTCACTATTCCTCATCGTCCCAAATCTCCTAGGCCTAACAGTATATATAGCGGGTCATATAGCTCACTGCCCGTACCTCATTGCCACATTGGTCTCATCTAGACCTTTGCACACATAGCACCCAGGAACACTCCTGGTCTGCTCAGACCTTTGGCCTGTCTCTGTCTAGTTGACCGACTTCCTGCTACCTTTTACCTCCGTCATATATTTCTACTTATCATGCTATCCCGGCCCCCAACCAGTACTCGGAAAATCCGTATCGCTAAAGCTGGCAAATCCAAACGCACCCAACCCCACCCAAAAACCAGGCCGTGCTCTGTCACCCTCGTTAACGTCGACGGTGAAGCTTCTTATAGTCCTAATGGCCTAAAGCAGAGTTTCGTCGAACTTAGTAACAAGGTCGAGCTGATTGGTGAAATCCTTTCAAAGGTTTCACCCCTGGCTACTCTCCTTGACCCTGTAGCCGCTACATCGCCCAAGAACTTGGTTTCGGTGGGACACCTCCTCGACTCCGTGTCTACTGAAATATACCACCGCATTGCCAACTCCAAGAACGCAGTAGTTTTTAATGTTCCAGACCGCTTACCACTTTCCTTGGCGAAACACAACATACTTAGTTCGTGCAGCATGGCTCACTATAGATGCCATTGCAGGAGGCTACGTAAAAAGTCCCCGCGACATAGTTGCCCCCTGCTATTCCAATTCACGGACGATCTAACAGCTACAGAGTTCATTAGCAACAAGTCGACAATTGCTGCCCTTTCGCCGTATAAGGACATCAAGATATTCTCTGATAAAACCCCCCTCCAACGGGAAATACTTCGTTCGTTGAGAAATAACTCCGCCTTGCCCATGCAGACTGACCCCACTGTAACCGACATGAAGGTTACCCAATGCCCCTCTGTCAAGAAGTCAAAGGCGAGCCCAGCGCCTCGCCCTGCCTGTCTGCAAACTGTCGACTTAGATATGTCTAACTCTCCACCCCCGGTTCCGCTTCCACTCAAACGCCCTTTTTTACCATCTCCCCCAGTAGCCTCTACTAGCAGTAGCTCTCGCTCCCCGACCCCAGACCCCAAGCGGCACTCCACTTCAGTATTAAAGCCGCGCTCCCCCGTCTTAGTCTCTGAGCCAAAACAAGACCCTGGTACAACCAACAGCCCCCGCCGTACTACTTCCAATCAGTCCTCCGAGCCGTTGACAAGTGTTGTCAACCGCCGCTCTCGCTCTAACGACTCTACAAACTACCCACCAGCTGCTAGCTCAGCCGCGACACTTCGTTTCTATCCTCATAAGTGCCGCTCTAATCCCCCCATAAGCCTACCTGGTACTCCTACCAGGTCCGCACTTGCCCAACTAATCACCTCACCTATTACCCCCTACTCTCAATCGGCTTCTGCCTATAGCGTACTCTCGGATCCTCCAGGTGATAACCAACTGGGCCACCATCCGGATCCGTCTAACGCCATCGTCCCTTTGAGTGGCAGTGACCTTCAGGGCCTTGCCAGTGCCACTCACCCTTCCACTGCCTCGCACCCCCTTCTACTGTCTTTCCCTCTCTCTGATCGCATGGGTTACACCAACCCTCCATCTCCGTTGCTACCGTATATCCCTCCCTGCGCCCCAGACACCAAACCTCCATACTATAGCCCCAGCATGCCTCCGCTGTTCCCCCCTGCTCACCTCCACCAACCCTCATCTAACCCTGAAGTACCACGTACATACCCTAGCAGATACTCTAGGTTCGTACCTGTATCCCGCCTCCTCGCCCCACCCCCCCCCCCACTTACCGGCTCCCCTGCCCCTTATGAGCCTCCAAACCTTTCCAAATTTCGCCACTCCCTTCCCGCCCCCCACCTCACACTACGTCCCAGTTACTCTCCCACATGCCTTCACCCCCATACCGACCTACCGGCCTTATACTGACTCTGCCCAACAGGTAGGTTACCTGCAGCCAAGATCTCGTTTTTTTCCCGAGCGGTGCCCTCCGCACCCGTGGCCATATGGCTAGTCGCCCTATGGACCATATTCATAAACTTTCACAGGCTCATATCACTGTTCGCTCCCCACTCAAGGCCATGCCACTCAGCACCTTACACCACGCACTCCCCTCTGTCCACCCCGCTTCGACAGATATTCTTAACCTCTCACTTTGCCATATGGTGCCCCCTCCCTCTGCACCGTGTGACACCCCTCCGGCCCACATCAGCGGTGTGCTGCACACCCACCGTATTGATCACCCACAGCGATCGGCTGCGCCTAATGCTAACGCTTCTCCTACTTCCCGTCCCCCACCCAACACTGCCTGCCCTCCCCCTTCTACTGACGCTCTATCCCCACTGAGACCCAACTCCTATCGCCACAGCGATCCCAATAGTCTTGCACCTGGCATCCATGCTTTGCGCACACCGACGCTGAACTCATTCCTACTAGTTCTTATTAACGCTCGCTCAATAATTAGAAAAATACCGCACCTGCGATCTTTGGCATTTACGTCAAACGCTGACATTATACTAATAACTGAATCCTGGCTGTCAGATGATGCTTCGCTTGACCTTGTTCGCATACCTGGGTATCAATGCTTCTCGAACACCCGCCAGTCCAGGCGTGGAGGGGGCTGTTTAGCCTTTGTCAAATGCACTATCCACGCTAGTGTTACCGACCACCCCCCTCTTCTCCTTATTGAGGATTCGTTATGGCTATCCATTCACGCCTCCGGCCAGAACCTCCTCCTTGACTGCGTCTACGTCCTCCCGGGTCTGGAGCCTGCAAAAATTGACTCTGCCGTGGATGTCTTTAATGCTGCGCTTGACTACCCTGCCAGTGCAAAAATTGTTGCGGGTGAATTTAACTTCCCTTCAATTTGCTGGTCCCCCCATACTAGCCCTCCCGCCCTCTCCACCTTCCTTTCTTGTGTCCGTCTTGGTGGATGGACCCAACATGTCTCCTGCCCTACTAGGGGGAACAACATCTTGGACCTAGTATTCTCCATTGATGTTCCTGATATGATCACCCAGATTACTGATCACTTCCCGGGTAGTGACCACCGTATTGTCAGGTGCAAGTTCAGCTGTTCTCATCCGATGCAATCCTCTCCCCCTGTTCTGACTTCCTACCGTTCCTGTAACTGGCCCCTAGTGCCAATGATAATCCGCTCCCTTAACTGGGACACATTTTTCCTTTCATCCGATCCCCTCACTGTCGTGAACTCTCTCTACTCCAACTTCCTACACTGCCTCAATACCGCCAACCCATGTGTCGACCCACGCCCCAATTCCAGCACCTCACGCCTGTCACTTTTAGAGCGTAAGCTGTCTAAGCTGCAACTTACCTTCGCTAGATCACACGACTTTACAATTCTCCTGCGCATAAACCAGCTACAACTGAGGCTGCGTTGCATGGTCGATTCGCATCTAAGAAGGCAAGAGGCCATCGCCCTAGCACACCCAAACAAAACTGGCTACCTGTCCAACCTGCTTAGTAAAAGGTCCAATCAATCCAATCATATCCCGCCCAAGTTCCTCATCTGCGGCTCATCTACCGCTAATACTCCAGCATCTATTTCTCAGGCCTTCAATGAGCATTTTTCTTCCTCCCTTATAAGCTGTCCTGGTATTCCCCCTCCTACAATCCAGCCCTGCACCTCTGCCTCTCTTTCATCGATTCCCTTCACCCATCTAGAAATTGAAAAATCAGTTTCGTCTATCAAACCTTTCTCGAAACCGGGACCAGATGATCTCCCACCGGCCCTCCTCCGTTTCGGTGGTCCTAACCTCCCTTTATTGTTACTGTAAAGTCCAGCCACCGAAACGCTCGAGCGACGCGTAGCAACCAATTTCGACACAATTCAAAACAAAGTCGATTCCAAAGCTACGGTACTATATACAACAAATTAATTAATTTTAAAATAATCAAACCTCAATAATGTTCCTTCTAGGCTCTTTCGCTCCAAATTGGACAACAAATCAACAACTGCAGCTGGGTTACAGCAAAGGTTAGCTACAGAAGATGAGATTACCAAATACAGTCACAACGAAATTCAAGCTGAGCGACTCTTGCTCGAGGCAACGGTAGGAGTCCGGTTTGTGACAAAGATTTAAAGAAATAAAACAAACAATCGGAATTCCAGCAAAGATAGTTCATACGAATGATTAATGTTGCTTGTAATATGGATGCTAATGCATGGAACGGGGTTTCCTGAACTCCTTTACACCGGCCCCCAAAATCCGACCCGGATTTTTCCTGTGCACCGCTAGGTGTGGTCGGCCTCATGCATCGGCTCGCCCTACGGTTCCCCAATACCTAAAACTTATCACCCTCAAGAGCAGCTCCCAGTCAGACAAGTGGATCAACTCTCAGTGGTCCCCCCCGATTCGGCAGATCCGAAGACCCGCCTCCCACCTGAGAAGAGTTGGCCTCTGAACTCATACCACCAGTGTCCGGTTCGCCCTCAATAAGACAAATCTTTCTAATGTCACGGAGCACTAATCCTTCATTAGTTCGCACTGTTGCCGTTCGCACCAAACCATCGTTCCAAACTGAGATGCTTTCGATGACTCCTATCGGCCACCGGCCACGTGGCAAGGCCTCCGAAACTAGTAGCACTACATCACCCGATCTAAAGTTGCGTTCTCGAGTTATCCACTTCTGCCGCTGTTGTAATAGTGGAAGATATTCCCTGATCCATCTCTTCCAAAACACAGATGTTAGGTAGTTTGCCTGCCTCGACTGACAAACCATTCTATCGCGCAACGAATCCGTTGGAATATCTCGTGGGTTCGTCCTCAGGATAAGTAGGTCATTGGGCGTGATTACTGGCAGATCACGACAGTCCGAGGTCAAAGGCACTAGCGGTCGTCCGTTTACTATCCGCTCACTTTCCTTAAGGAATGTCAACAATATTTCGTCGGTCATCGGCTGCTCGTCACAAATTGAAAGAAGTACTCTTCTAACCGAGCGCACCAATATCTCCCATATACCACCACGGTGACTAGCATGTGAGGGATTGAAATGCCACTGCACGCCCCGTTGCAACAATCTATCAGCAATCTTATCACTAGACCAGTTTCCCATTAGGTTCTTCAATTCCCTTTGAGCCCCAACAAAGTTTGTACCGTTATCACTAAAAATATCGGACGGTGCCCCTCTCCTCGACATGAAACGCAGCAATGTCATAATGAATGAATCCGTGCTTAGAGAATAAGAAACTTCGATATGTACTGCACGCATCTGTAGGCAGGTGAAGATGCATCCATATCGTTTCTCCATGCTGCGCCCATGTTTAACGGCAAATGGGCCGAAGTAATCTATTCCGACGTATTTGAACGGAAACCAACCTTGTTGGACTCTAATGGCTGGCAGCGGAGCCGTCATCTGCTTGCCTACGACCGCCAAATGCTTCCGGCATTTCCAACATCCTCCAAGTACTCGCTTGACGGCAGCTCCCCCCTGTTCAATCCAAAATGATTTTGCGAAGTTCCGCGAGTAACGGCGAAGGTCATGCGTGTCCTTCCATCGCGTGATACCATCGGATTATCGAGTCTGTAATCGGGTGAGTCTTGGGTAGTATCACCGGATGTTTCACACCCTGAAGCTGACTGCAGTAGTTCAGTCGTCCTCCAACACAAATAATTCCATTTAATAAAATTGGATCGGGTTTTAATAGGGTTCTGTTCATCGGAGATTTGTTAGTGCATAGGTTATTGCCCCTGTCTTGTAGCCATTTTAGCTCTTCGCCATAGACCTTAGCTTGTACGATCAAAATAACACTTTCCTCCGCTTTAACAGTGTCGTTTAACTTCAAGGGCCCAGTTGTCAATCCTAGATCCGTGCGCCCGCCTCTCATGACTGCAATGCACATTTTAAAACGGGTTAACCACGCTACCGACTTCAGCAAGTGAAACCAACTGGAGTGCCAAGCTAGAAGTGTGTCCGTCTATGCATCCTGCAACACTGTGAGAACTGTACTCGAAGGCTGCTTCAACTCAACGTTTGGTGGTGCTGCAGACACCGTAGGACTGGTCGGCCATGAAGTTTCATCGTTTCTCAAGAATTTAGGACCTTCGAACCAGCAGCTGATATCACTAGGTGATGTTGTGCCTCTTGATGCCAAGTCTGCAGGGTTAGCCTCCGATCTGACATGACGCCACTGCCAGGGTTCCGACCACTGATGGATTTCAGCCAAACGGTTGGCAACGTACGTACTGAATCTCGTTTTAGTGTTGTTTATGTAGTGCAAAACTGTAGCAGAGTCCGTCCAGTAGTAGATCTCACCAAACTTGATTCCAGTTTCTTCCATAAGAATCCGAGAAACTCTAACGGCCAGTCTTGCTGCGGCTAACTCCAATCGAGGGATCGTTACGGTCTTCAGAGGAGCTACCCTTGACTTAGAGAACAGTAGGGCACAGTAGGGGGCTACGTCCCTTGAAACCATTCTGGAATACGCCACCACCCCATAGCCAACTTCAGAAGCGTCACAAAATACATGAAGCTGTACACCTTCGTTCAGTGAGTCACCTCTAATAATAGAACGCTGAATTTTGAATGCGCATAGTTGTTCCATACTTCTTAACCACTCATTCCAGCATCGTAGGGGTTCTTCTCCAACTGGGTCGTTTCAACTAAGCTTCAAGCGGCACAGTGATTGCAATAACACCTTGCCAGGCAGAATGAAAGGTGAAACCAACCCTAGTGGGTCGAACACGGATGATACTATAGACAACAAGCCACGCCTTGTTTGAGGTTTTTCGCGTGTTGCGAATGAAAACTGGAACGTGTCTTCTATTGCATTCCATTCTAACCCCAACGTCCTCTCCGGCACAGGCGCGCAATCATCTATTTCCAAAGTGGGATGGGCGAGCTCAGATTTTGGTAAAATATCCAGCACCTCCTTACGATTACACACCCACTTATGAAGCCGGCATCCACCTCGTGATAGTAACTCACTCATCTGGATAGCAAAAACGCTTGCATTCTCCGGTGTGGGCAAAGAAACAAGACGGTCGTCTACATAGAAGTTGTTATACCCGGCCCTGGAGACGTAATCCTCATACTGTCCTCCCCAATCGTCTGCCGTGCGACGTAACGCGAAATTTGCACAAAATGGAGAGGAAGTGGCACCAAAGGGGTGGGCATTCATCTGATATTCAACAAGATTACCACCTAGTCGACTATTTTCCCACCAGAGGAACCTCAGTGCTCCTTTGTCTCTCGTCGGCACTCGAACCTGCACGAACATTTCTTCAATATCCGCAGCCAATGCGACAGATTCCTTTCGAAAACGAAGCAACACTCCAACTAAGCTTGCTGTCGTATCCGGGCCCTGTAGCAAGTAATCATTCAAGGAACGTCCCTGGAATGCAGCCGCACAGTCAAACACCACCCTCAACTTGCTAGGCTTTTTAGGGTTTGCAGCTGCGTGATGTGGTAGGTACCACTTTGGCTCAAAACCCATTTTTAGCTGTACATCGGGCACTAACTGGGCGTGGCCCTTGCGCACATATCCCTCTATTACTGTAGAGTATTTGTCAAAGAATTCCGGGTCACGCGCAAACCTTTTCCTCAAGCCGTTCAATCTCTCTTTGGCCACAATATAATTATTTGGAAGTCTCACTTCAGGATTCCTCCACGGAAGTGCAACTTCATAGTGCCCGTCCAACCAGGTTGTGGCATTGGAAACCATATCAACGGCCTGTTTGTCTTCTAATGAAGGAGAGTTTTCCGATGCACACCCATCGCAGAAATCGGCATTGTACAGTCGATCGATCTGTTCTGCTAAGGGGTCGATTCCCCTCTCAATGTGGTTTACTGTCCTCACAAAGCGTGGTTCCTGGTTTATCGGACCGAGAACAATCCATCCTAAAATCGTCCGCACAGCATAGGGTTGTTTTCTTTTGCCGCATCTTTGCTCTAATGCCCAATGTGCTTCTGGGACGTCGGCACCTATCAGGATCCGCACTCTCGAATCTTCCTAATTCTGTCTTTGGATGCAATATAGGTGAGGCCAGGATAAAATGTCCGCATCTGTGCAGTACTGGACTGCTTGGATTGGTAGCCTATCAACACAAAAGGCTCTCTCTACATTCACGAAATCATTCTCTGACAATGAGTTCAGTCGCAGCTCCGTTATTCCCGAATTCCGAGTGGTAGTCCCATTTATGGTCGAAATCGAAAGTGAGGTCGGGGATGCCTTCAGGCCCACCAGCTCCATAATGTCTTTTTGTATTAGAGTCACATCAGTCCCGCTGTCCAGCAGAGCGTAGGTCTCCACCGAGCCCCCCGATCCGTCTACTCGCACTGGTAGTACACCCAAACTGACCCGACATTCTGGCCTGAGAGTAGCCGCACAATTATTGGTCCGCCGCCCAGGCTTTCTTGCCTCGTCCGTACCCAGCTTATCCAGCTGCAGCCCTTGTGTTGTATCTTGCGTGACTCGATCGGTACATTGCTTCTGTGCAACATGCAGTAGAGGGTGGTGCCGTTTCGGACAACCTGATGTTGAACATGGTTTGGAAACAGAACAGTTGCTAGACAGATGTCCACACTTGAGACACGAAAAACAAGCCTTGATTTCTTTGATCAAGGCCCAACGACCGGGTATATCACGAGAAAGGAATCGCTGACATTCCTCAAGTGCGTGTATTCCATTACGTACCGAACACCTATTAGCTGCGACCAACAAAGTACTACCCTGATTTGGCATGAACCGTGTCGCTTCTGGATGCTGGTTTTGTGCGTAATTCCTCCAACTGGATGACCGCGAATAGCCCTGAGCCTTGCTACTGGCAGCCAGTTTGCCAAACCTACTTCGAGCAATCCGTGCCTCACGGGACACTAGGTGCTGCAGATCTTAGAACCTCGGTTCGTCTCCTCTTCCCAAAATATCATCAACGGTCCTAGCCCACAAACCCTGGAGACGCGTTGGTAGCACTCGAGTGATACGTTCCATAGTCTGCAATGAGTTGAGGTCTGACATGCAATTCATCTGCGTGAGGGCAACTTCACAGTTCAGCATTTTTAACGACAATTTGGTCAGGGCATCCGAATCTTCCACCAGAGGCTTCAGACCTTGCAGTAAGCCGTCAATCAGTGAACGAGCCTCTACATGATCTTGTCCATACAGATCCTTTAGGATTTCCCTAGCCCTATTGTATGCCATTGTTGGAGGCAACATAACACATTCGGCAATCGCATCCCTTGCTTGTCCCTTGCAGTAATGCATCAAATAAAGTAGGCGCTGGCCATCGTCTCGAACTCTACCTTCGACGTAATATTCGAACTGTTTCACAAACCTCCAGTACGTTGACGAGCAGCCCGCAAATGACTCCAGTTCCACCCTGGGTAAGTCCAAACGATAATTCACTGCACGTTCCGCCACTGGAACCAAGCTTGTTGTTCGTGGTGCATCGTTCTGCACGTGGCAATCACCTAGGTAACGAGAAAGATGTTCACTGATCATTACTCCACCCTTGACTTCATCTCTGCTGACAAGATCTTCTTCTTCCTCAGCGAGTGCCAAACGCAGTTTCGCAATTTCCGTCTCATCCCTCACCTGGAGCAGCTTACGTTGCTTATCTAACTCTAATTGTTCTGCAACCTGCTTCTCCCTCAACTCAGCTAACAACAGATCAGCTCTAGCTCTATGGAAAACCGAGCTAACCCTAGAACAACCTGATATACCAGAGCCTGAGCAAGAAACATGACCAACATCTACGGGCAGAGGGTTTTGGTTCACCTGCAGGGTATTGTCCTTTGATTCGGAACGGTTAGCCGATTCGCTGCGTAATTTCATGCCTCAGCAATTGCCAAGGATACTGAGTACTGTAAAGTCCAGCCACCGGAACGCTCGAGCGACGCGTAGCTTTGGAATCGTTTTTGTTTTGAATTGTGTCGAAATTGGTTGCTACGCGTCGCTCGAGCGTTCCGGTGGCTGGACTTTACAGTTACTCTATATGTATACCACCTCCATGATTCACAGTTTCGTCCCCCCTCAATGGAAATCCTCTTTTATAGTTCCGCGCTTCAAAAAGGGCGTATTACACGACCCAGATAACTATCGGCCCAATAATCACACCCCAGTAGTCTGCAAAATCATGGAGAGAATTATCAAAAGACACATTGTCCAGTACCTCTTATCTAACAACCTCCTGAACCCTGGTCAGCATGGTTTCTTGAACTCCCGTTCCTGCTCTTCCTGCCAGCTTGACTTTCTCAATGTCCTATCGTCTGCTGCTGACGCCGGCAATTCTGTAATTGTCCTGTACCTCGACATGTCTAAGGCTTTTGACCGTGTTCCCCATATTCATCTGTTGGCCAAAATCCGATCTCTCGGTAATACTGACCATCTCCTCTCCTGGCTATCCTCCTATCTCTCTAACAGATCACAAGCCGTGCTCGTCGACGGCCACCTATCTTCCGCCAAACCAATTACTAGCGGCGTCATCCAAGGCAGTGTCCTAGGCCCATTACTATTCCTTATTTATATCAATGACATTTTCTCTTCTATTCGACACGGCACTCCTTTCCTCTTTGCCGACGATATAAAAATAGTGTACTCTTTCCTCCCTAGTGACCTATCCGTGACTCTATGCAACATATCGCGTGACATACTCGTTCTCCAAACTTGGTGCGTCTCGTGGTTCATGAAATTCTCTGCGGAGAAAAGCTTCCTTCTACCATACAAGTGCACTGTACCACCCGGCCAAATTTGTCTGGAAGGCCTGCCCATCCCCATACACCCCATGGTTACCAATCTTGGCGTGCGCTACTCTTGTTCCTTTAACTCCTCAGAACAGGCATCATTCCAAATCGCTGAGGCTAAGAGAACCCTAGGCCTGATCAATCGGTGTTTCCTAATACCGGCCAGTCGCCTCTCCATGAATCTCTCACACGTGAGACCGCTCCTAGAATATTGTCCCATTACCTCCAGCCTCTGGCCACGTTCCTCCATTGTGTCTCTTGAGAACGTTCAGCGTACCTTCACCAAAAGGCTGTTGGGCGTATCCCTAGCCCTTACATACCGCCAGCGGTGTGAGCTCCTACAAATTGAGCCTCTATGGATTCGTCGCATGAGGCTAAACCTGATTTTCCTCTTTAAGCTAATCCATAACCTGGCCTACACCTCTTATCCCATCTCATTCGCTGCGCCCTGCTCCTACCCCATCCGGCACCGTGCCTTCTCTCTCACTGTCCCTCATTCTAATCTCTGTCTGAAGTCCCGATTCTTTCTGTCAGCCTATTCCAAAATCTGGAATAAGCTGCCCCTTAGCTTACGTAGTGCCTCCTCAACGTTCGCTTTTAGGCGCGCACTTTTGTCATACTTAACAGTCCCTAATGCTATATTGCTCACCAATGAGCTCGTCTCCGCCGACCTGGCCTTTGAAAGAGGTCTCACACTGTAACTCTACTACCTCCGCGTCACAAGCCACTAGGTACACCCCGCGAACTAAGGCCATTGCCTTCACTGATCCACAGCAAACCTACCGCCTGTCATCATAAGGTAACCCAATTGCTCACCTACGTTCATCTCTTATCCATCATATTCACTTTTTTCTCCTCATCATCCGTTGATTCTCAGCTGGGGCACACCCAGACTGCGCTTCTCTATCCCTTTTCCCTCTCCAGTGATCCCCGCTGACGGCCAACCACTTCGGGCACTGTACTTACCATCTCCCTGGCAGGTGCACCTGGATAATATTGCTACACGGTCGTCTACCACTTGCTGTTTCCGTTGGCTCTCCTGTCCATGGTCTCACGGCTTGGTCAATTGTTCCTGGTTCACGCGCCCCCATCGCGGTCGTTTTGTCCCCTGTACAATTATCCATGATCACTCGTGCCACTCCCAACAGTGCGGGGCGCGGTCAGATCCACCGCTATGGCCGGCGCACATCGGGCGTGCAGGCCGTCTGCAACGATGTGCGAGCGCAACTAGACTGGTGGATCACACCTCCTGCGTTCACTTCACGAAGCGTTTTTCAGGTTGGGTGCCCAGCGCACGGCCAGTCCCACCCACTAACACCGGTTGCGGATGGCACGCCCTAACTTTTCTTGAACTACCGAATCCAATGCTGTCGGTTGAAAATTGCATGCTCCTCATCGTTTTTCCGCCACAGCTTTTTCACCTATAGCTCTTATCATCTGTTTCCACTTCCCGTTTTTGTCGCCCTACCACGGTATGCACATCTTCCCGTTTTGTTCTCCCTCCTATTGCCTCTCTCTACATCAACTTTCACTGCTGTGAGTCACTATCGTCCTAACCACTCTTCTCTGTCGACGGTCGCCAATAACTCTTTTCCCACCTGCCGTCATTGCTGGCTTCTATCATCTATGCGCTTGGTGTTACCCTCTGCTCAGAACGCCCATTGATAGCTTCCTTAAACCTGTCGCCCTGTTAAATCCCTCCTCGTGCCCCATGCCATTATGCACCAACCACACCCGCACCCATGCCCAATCCGCATATTAGAACTTGCCGCTCCAAACTTCGCATCTTTTACAGTCGTATTTATTAACTTATCACCACCACCATATCTTCCTCACTTGGCCCCGCGATTCCTCTGCGGTTCTTTCCAGTGTCCTGATTAGTATCCACTTGTTCAATTGTCTGCCGGCACACAGCTCTCCAGCTCCATTGCCCCAACTCCTTTGCGCATTCATTTTTTTGTGTCCTTTTTGCTCTATTACTGGTCCACTTATCTCGGGGCTTCCCGCTTCCTTGTCCGCCTCCTTCGTGTTTCATTTGCAGTAAAATGATCTGATTGGTGATTTCTTACCTGTGTCTCCTCGGTCATTGCTTTCATCCCTTGATCCGTTTATTGCTCGCTACAGGCATTTTTCTGTGCCTTCCAGTGTGGTCCGCTTTTCCATGTTCCACCACTGTAATGACAACGTTACGTCGTGACGTTCTTTTACAGTTCCAAATTGTTTGACCTGTCACTACCCGATTCCTCTGGTCCGTCACTACATCTCGCACCTGTATTGATCAAATAATTAGACCCATTCTTACCTGTTTTCCTTGATCCTGTCTTTCATCTTCACCCTTCCATGAACTGCTCCTAACAGTCTTCATCACTTCTGTGCTTCTACATTCTATTTTTCTCTCCGTTGGGCTGTCACGTGCACTTGTCATGAAGTTAATCCACCACAAAATTCCAAAGTTAATCCTACAACCAATTTCTTTCTAGGACCCCATTGTTATTGCTCCTGCTTCTCTTAAACCTATACATATATATATAATACATCTATATATATATATATAAACTTACGCATATTTATCTATGTGCACGCGCTCTGCATCTTGCAGTTCCTCACCTGCCATTTCTCTTGCTATCATCCCAACGACCGTCATCATAGGCATCCATCAACTCTGCATCTGTGCCTCACATCTACCGTATCCAATCCTTCTAAAGCGTTTTTGTCATCTGATCATCCCTCTACGTCTTGCATTGCTCGCTGCCTGTTTTACGGTGAGTTTTGTGTCCTGTCCGCCGACAATTTACTGCAAAGTACCAATGCTTCATTGTCATCTAATCCACCGCAATGCACCACACCTTTTTCTCCATCGTTCCTCGCTACTGCAATTCTTTATACCGATTTCCAGCCTTTCTCATGTTTACCAGTCTGCCTCCATATGTAATTGCCCGGGACCAGCCATTCAGTCCACCTGACCTTGAATTTCAAACTCACCGGGCGTCCATTCAAATCCGCTCTTGAGCTCATTTAAACTCCACACAGTCTCTATGGTGTGCATAC
Organism: Fasciola hepatica; assembly: GCA_948099385.1. Lineage (NCBI taxonomy): Eukaryota > Metazoa > Platyhelminthes > Trematoda > Plagiorchiida > Fasciolidae > Fasciola > Fasciola hepatica. The sequence continues at coordinate 486,819 of CANUEZ040000136.1, forward strand.
GTTTATACCATTTTCATCCTACCTTATTCCCCCTTCTGAGCCTTTTTACCCAATATTTCCATGAGAGTCTCCATATTTCCATGAATTATATCTGTCCATTCCATCACCTGTATCTACATGATCATGCACATGGCATGCTTCGGGCGCTTCCGAAATAAACCATTATTATTATTATTATTATTATTATTATTACACCTCTTTATGGGTGCGCCCTCCACAATCTCTTGATAGGTAGTAAGTACCAGTTCAGTGGTGAATCGGACTTTGTCTCATTTACACCACAAATTCTTCGGCATTATATATATGCTATTTGTCGGGTCATTGGAGCTACTGGTTCAAGTGAATGTCCATCATCACCAAGCGTTCTTAAGTTTTTCGTCGGTGCTTTTTCGCAGGTTTTTTTCGTCACTTCACTCATCTTTGCGAATATACATCTATGTTACCCGAAAAACTGTGCCTTTTTACTTCATCCCCGCTTTACTTCATCACATATCTCGGCCGCGGAGCCCATTTTACTCACTACCGAGAGGAATATCCAGCTGATCTTCAAACCCAAGTTTGCCGGGCATTCATTCACGTGACCACTAAAACCTAAACATTTTTGTGCCGCATATACCCAAAAGAAAATCCCGGGAACCTTCGTGTGACCTCGCTTGCACCATATGATCATGCAATCAGGCATGCTTCGGGTGTCCCCAGAATAAGCCATCATTATTATTGTTACGGCTAGGAAATTGGAGACAAAATGGGGAAGGAAAATCGCCGGGATGACCAACAACTGTACAGTTCGGGAATCCCAAATATGGAGATCTGTTCCTCGTCGGGGCGGACAGAGCCAGGATGAATTCAACAGGAGGAATTAGAATAGAACGGGATGACTGGGCAACCCGGAAGGTCACGACAGGTTCACGAGAAGCAGGGCTGTCCTCACCAATCCAACTAGAGCAGGAGACACGGACATCCTATTTGTTGTCTTTTATATTGAGCCTCACATGGATAGTAACAGGTGCGGCTGGGATCCTAGGAAGTGATCTGGTGCTGGAAAATTTCCCATAGAACTCAGGGATGGGAAGGACTACTGGTGAACTAAAACTCAGAAGCCCTAGTGGAACAGAAAACGTAAGGGGTGTTCCGGCGTAATGCTAAAGTGCAAAATAAACACATTGCCGCTCAGGAACAACAAGTAAAAGAGAGAAATGGCCATGACGCAAACTATGGATTGCAGTATTGGGAATAAATGATGAAGACTCGCCATCGAACACAAAGCAATGGATTAAGCATCTACCACTGAACCACGGCTGCAAGTGAGCGACATTAATTCCGGCTTGTCCAGGTAGATTGAGTGTTCACGGAGCTGACCTTGTGGATGAAAGAATAGAAGGAGCATTGTTGCTAATAGCCCAACACAACTCAAAGGGAGAGCATCAGTTATGTGATACCCAGTGTACAAACAGTGGCAGCACAAGCAAAAATGCGACTTTTGTTTACAGAAGTCCCTCCTCTTCAGAGGAGGGAGATGCCGGCCCGCTAGAATACCTAGCAATATCGTCCCGGAAGACGGAAAGGTGTTTAACTCTGGAGGGTTTTAACGCACACGAGATAGACTGGCAAACAAGTAGGTAGCCGGCGAGGTCTTCCAGCCAGACACTTCCTGATCAAACTGAGGGCAAGGCACTAGTACAGCACATCCACCAGCACACTAGATAGAGGTGGGATCAGACGCCAGGGATATAAGTTCCAGTTATATCTGAGTTTTTCGCGGGAGTGGATGAAATCCGTATTTGTGCCCCTCTAGGGAAAGCGACCACGGAATTCCCAGGTCAGGGTTCCTTGTTCAGAGGGAAGACCTACCAGATGACTGGACAAGTTCCATCAGGTAAATGGATGAAAGACACTCGTTGGCGAAGGAAAAGTTGATAGTTTGGGACACCGAAGGCAGTGTGGAAGGAATATGGGGGTTATAAGGAGCAACTTACTTCATGTGACGGATTAAGTAGCTTCGCTGCCCAGGGTCCGGAGAAGAGGCAGAAGGCCGTGGTGGAGAAGCGGTACCACAAGGGGCTTAAGCGAAAACATCAGGTATGACGGAGACTACAGGAAACTGGTGGACATGGGGCTCCATCCACTACAGATGAATAAACAGGAAGTAGTAGATCAACAGAGGTATAAGAAGTTACCACACGAAGTGGGCGTCGTTAGAGCAGTAAAACACGCCCAAGGGTGTCCTACAACTGTCCAGGCGAAAGCGGCGGTGAGGGCTTCCGTGGGTGGGGTAAGGATTGGGGATGAGAAACCAACTGAGAACAGCAGGTGGGAGGTAGAAGCCTACAGAAAGTACTTTGAAAAGGTCTGCAGGGTAGGCCAAGGTGGTCCACCGCCGCCTCTCCGGAGGGCAGGCCTAGGCTGATGGATGAGCTTGATAAAACACCGATGATGGCTTGCTGGCCTGACAGTCAAATGACAGGCGGAAGTCCCCAAGGCCAAATGGCATACACCCCGCATACTACAAACAGCTTGCCTATATAGCCGCAGGGCCTCTGGGTAAGATGTTCGACAAATCCCTCAAGGAGGCACGATTGCCTGCCAGATATAAAACAGCCGAAATCATACCAATTCAGAGGGGTAGTGAGAGGGGTGAAGTGGAGAATTGTGGGCTTACTTTTCCACTTTCGGCAGTACTAAAAGTAATGGAGAAAGTCACTGACACTTCATTCAGAAATCACCTGGGGATGGGTAACCTTGTTGCGGGGAACGGCACGGATTCGCCAAAGTCCCGCCTCGGCAATCTCCCGGGCTTCCTTGACAGGGTAACCCGGGGAACAGACCAAGGTGAGAAGGTTGTGGCGTGTTATGTGGGCCTTCGCAGGGCTTTCGAAGTCGTAAACCACAGAATGATCCTGCACAATTTAGGTGGGATCAATGTTACCACGGTTGTTATGTGAAGATTACTATCTCCGTGTGCAATCGGAGGTTCTACGTCAAAGTTGAGGATGCCAAGTCCTTAGCAGTGACGGTATCCAAGGGATTACCGCAAAGATCGGAGTTGGGACCAGTGCCTTTTTCGCTGTAAATAAAAGACCTACCGATTGTCCTTCAACCACCATATTTACGTTCGCGGACGACGAAAAAGCCATTTTTTGCCTGTGAAGAGATTTCCATCCTCCGACTTCACGAGGTGAAGCTCATTAGGCCAAGGGCCAACAAGCAGATCAGAGCTCAGCCCTCTCCATGCAGAGTATAGAAAGGCTGGAACTAACCCCTTGCAGACATTGTGGCAGCAGATACCGTCATCGATCTTTAAAAGGGGCTGGACTTCGATTGGACTAGTACATCCGGCGCGCCAGTAAGACAGCGGATAGCACTCAAAACTCTCCATCCCAAATTCTTATCTCCCCTTAGTTTTATTATTATTATTATCATCATTATTATTAATAATGCTGCTGTTATAATTGTTTTTATTCCACTTTATTATCCTTACATGTCTTTCTTCCCAGTGGTGCCCTGGAGATGACTGAGTTTGAATGTGTCAATCCATGGTCAAGAATGACCGTAAACAAACAACCAATTAGCATTTAGCTCTAAGCAGTTTGTATGTTATTCGATGCCTCAGGGCTGTGCTTTGTTTGTCTGCTTGCTGAGAGGAAAAATGGTCTCCGCCAACTTGAATATACATTTCCGACTGCTCAACCCGCTAACGGTCGAACCTTTAGCTCCCTTAGCTGGTATCGCGTCCGGTATCGCTCTTAAAGCAAACGTGAACGGCAGTGTTTCAAAGCAAAATGTCCTCCACTTATTCCACCAACTTTTAACGTCTTTTGGCAAGCGTCGGAAGTTTTGGCTTGTTGCCCATCTCATAGGCCATCGTCGGAATTGAGTTACTACCTGGTATCTAGAGTACTAAATCCCCACCTCCATGACTCCCCTTAGACCCTCTACCTTTTCCTTCCCCACAAGGGAGCCGAGATTCAGGTGACTAACTTTTGCGTGGTGAGTTAACGTTCTGGTTGCAGAGCCTCTACTCTGTTGAAATGTTCTTCTCGCTGTTCTCGACCAAGGCTTCCGGATAAAAGTCACCTCACTCGAGTTCCATGCACCGATAGACAATGATTCCGAGAACTCGAGGCCCGATAAAAACGGCGGTTCCCAGGTGCAAGAAACTGGACCATTATTAGAGTGGGCCGCTAGTCCGGTCCACTGATTTGAAGAGTTTTCTTCAAGGGCGCCTCAGATCACAAGTGGTAAGAGATATTTCCTTGAAGTGAGTGTTGGGTATGTTCGCTTGGTTGATGATGGGTAGCTCCGTGGAACTCTTGGGTGTGTGAACTGGACTGAACCGACGCTAAGGCCTTCGACTAGGTCCCCCGTGCCTTCTTCCTTACAAGCTGCAAACATACGGGATTACAGACTCCATGTTAGCCATCTTACGCAGCTTCCCTAAAGCCCTCACCTTTGTGGTTAAGGTGGGGAATGTTTTGTCTCAACCCTTCGAGAGTCGGTCTTAAGTCCTCTTCTTTTCCTGATCTAAGTAAACGATCTTCCGACAGCCCTTCCTGCGAACACTGCCATGTACGCAGACGATGTAGTCCTCTGGAGTTCAAGCAGTGGAAATCTGCAAATTGCAGTTGATGAAGCAAAAAGCTGGAACCTCCCAGGTAATGATGAGAAATGCGTGAGCATGTCTTTCGGCAGAGAGACTGGTCACACGTTTTCCATTAATGGAGCAACCACGCTGCCAAGGGTTGACTGACACAAGGTGCTCGGTTTCAGGTTAGATTGTAACTTGCCCTTCTCTCATCATCACCAACTTGCGAGCAGGTCCGCCATTCGAGTCCTAAATATGATTCGAAGGTCCTTTCCATGGATCTCTAGAGAGGCTTTCCTCGTAACTTCGGCACTTATATCCTACCTCTGCTGGAGTACGGTAGTCAGGTAGTGCACCATGGTCTTTTCCGAGACCATGAGATCCTAGAAAGGGTTTAGAGGGCCTCCACCTAGGCAGTAAGGGGTCCATACCACCCAAATTATCCCTTCTGCTTCCCGCCCCTCATTCCCTTTCCCCCTGACTTGAGACGCGTAAGGGGTGATCTGTTTTTTGAAGTTTCACCTTTTTGAATCAAGTCAAAGAGATTGCTTCTTCTTCGTCTATGCAGCCTCCTCTCCCCTTGGTCACATTAGAAGGGTTTTTAAACCGAGACCACGCACTCCACTACAAATCGACTTTCTTCAAGAAAAAGCCAGACCTCTATCTTGGTCTCTCCCAGTAATTCTCGGTCCTTAAAAAGTGATACAAATGTCTTTCACTGCTTTTCCATTGCCCCGTATGTTCATGAATGCCGCACCCAATTCCGCTTAGGAAGCTGTCCACAGCGGGACACTGCATGACATTATGCGTATGTGGTTTTTGTTGCCGCCTATGAACCCGCAACCCCCCCCCCCTCCCCAGCCCCGGTTAATTTTACTCTCGTTTCAGCTCTGTGCATCCGGCAGAAGAGCAAATATTTTCTCGAGAACCGGGACAACTGGGCTCAAAGCCTCGAACCCGTGTGGTACTTCAAGACTGGAAATTCGCTGCGGCCAAGGCGATACACAGGGGTGGACCTAAGTCGGCTATGCAGAACTACAGGCCGGTAAGCCTAACTAGTATCCTATGTAAAGTCCTTGAGAAGATCATCCGTGTCCACACCTACCAGCAATTACTGGAGCACTCCATGTTAAGTCCAGCCAGCATGGATTCCTGAAAAAGTGATCTTGCCTCACCAATCTCCTGTGCTTCTTAGGTGAAGTAACTCGACGACCGGATGAAGTTAAGCAAGTTGAGGTATGCTACCTCGATCTTAGCAACGCGTTGGACCCCGTTATTCACTGTCTTTTGCTATGCAAGATGGAGGCCTTCGGTGTAAGTGGGTCAGTATATAGGTGGCTGGCGGACTTACTCTCCCACAGGACGTTTTACGTCAAAGTGGGGGACAAGTGCTCCGGTTTGGTGAGTGTTACCAGTGGTGTACCCCAGGGGTCCGTCCTAGGCCCGGACCTATTCTTGTTGTTTAGTAATGACCTGGCATCCGCTCTTCAATCACTCAGCCTTGTTTTTGCGGCTGATGTGAAGATTGTTGGATCTGAGGTTAGGATGGACTTGGGCAGGGATATAGGTGCCGTACTGGACTGGGCATACAAATAGGAACTACCCCTGAACGCTGAAAAAAGCCATTTGTTATCGAGGTCAACAGGAAGCCAAACTGTGGCTCATGATCAAGGGCTGTTTACCATGGAATCAGTCAGTAGGGTCAAAGACCTTAGGGTCATCATGAACAGTGACTTCAAATGGTCGGAGCAGTGCAACGTTGCTGCACAAAAGGCTCATGGTGAGCTCATTAGACAGCGATCAGCTTTGCCTTGCCGGCAGCCGGAGGTATTAGAACCCACTTACATGACTATAGTACGACCTCACTTACAAGCTAGAGTGCAGGCTTGGTCACCCTTCTACAAAAAGGACGCCGCCTGCCTAGAGAAAGTCCAACGTCTCGCCACGCGAATGGTTGAAGGGCAGAGAGGTAAGACTTACGAGCAGAGACTCTGTGACCTGAATCTTTTCTCGTTGGAAAGGCGGAAAAGTCGAGGAAATCTCGTAGAAACGTTTAAGGTAGTGAAGGGCTTTTTTGGCCTTAGACCAGACAGACTATTCCAAGTAGACGTAGATTCCAGAACAAGGGGATGTGAAAAGAAGTTGACAAAAGCCCGATCTAGGTTGATGGCTAGATCGCACTTATTCAGCACCAGGGTTGTGAACAGTTGGAACGGTCGGCCTGATGGAATGATAGATCAGCAGACCATCCAATCCTTCAAAGGCGCCCTAGATCGCAGGCGGTACGAGATCTTTCCTTGTAGTGAGCCTTGAGTATATCAAATAGACGGATGACGGGTAGCACTGTGGTCCTTCTGGAGTGTTTTAACAGACTTTTTCCTTCATTGCATACGGTCCCAGTGAACGTTCACGATGCATAATGTCTCTCGCAGTCATTGTGCGATGAGGATTTCCGTTTCTCTCTCATTTTTAGCAGCGATTCGACGAAATACACTAGGCAGTGGTGGGTGTAACGAACGTTTGAGCAATGCGTAGCCAAATTCGCAACGGATCCCGAAATCAAAAGACGATTATCCATGATATTCTACGATACTAGATTATTACAATAAACAATGACATAGACAATATACAAACCTCAATAATACGATCACAAGGACTCAACAACGAGAAACCGAATAGCAGCGTGTGAGCAGACAGCACGTGCGTCACGCAGGTCCTGAACAAGAATGTGCCAAAGTAGCGCTCTGGGCGCGAACAAACAACAATTGGTCCAGAAAAACAACCAGTTCGTAAAGACAAGTCAATAGTGTATGGAAATGAGTGATGTTGGGAAAAACACTGAATCGCGAGGGAAAAAGGGGGATTTTCCACGACCGGCTGTTACACCGCCCACCAAAATCCTCCTGGATCCTTAGCAGAGTCAAAGGTTCGGCATAAAGGCACTGATTCTTCCTACCTGCCTAGGCCCTGCTGTCAGTGCGCGCGTCTAATGCTCGTCGTCAACGTTCCACTACTGGTCGCACCTAATCCATTGGATACATAGACGTGAGGCTAGTCTACATCTTCTACAAGACCAAATGACCGATGGCGGGCGTGAATGGTCACATAGACGTTGTCCTCGTAAGGGGCCGTCCGGTCTTGGATGTACGTGCTTGAGTGTGTGTGTGAGTGCGTGTGTGTATGTGCCGGGGGTACAATGAAATCACAGGTATGACTACACATCAAAGGAGGACTTTCTGCAATGTCAACAAAAGACCGCGTGGCAAGAAAACGAGTAAAATGTAGCATGTGTGTGTGACCTGAGCTTCGCTACTTCCACATATGCAAGAGGCATTCGGTAGCGTCAACAAAAAGCAAAACAACGAACACTGTCACATGTTTGATGGGTTTACGGGATGTAGAGTGCGTCGTGCATGCGTGTATGTATCGCACTCATCAACACCGCTTCTCCTAGACTTCGTTATCGACATATGTAAGCATGTCTGCGTCCACTAACTGTTTTTCCATATCAACTTATAGGATCCTGCCAATTCAACTTTGAAATAAATCCTTCCACATGCGCTCGCATTTATAGAGACCACCGTATTACTCCCAACAGGTTGTCAATATGTCTCACCCGCTCCACGATTAATTAACTTCATTTAGTTATAACGCGTCTGCGGCCCTGAAACCATCCTCAACAACGCTATAAAAACTGCTTCAGTATCCAACCCCTGGTCGGCTTTATATATATATATACATGTATATATATACATATATATAATATTTGTGTATATAAATATATATATATATATATATATATATATGTGCATGTATATATATATATGTACTCACTACTGTCCTTTAATTATTAACACAAACATGGTGAGTAACTCAACGCACCTCGACATCTCTTAGCTTACAATGCCTCTTTTCCGCACCACGTCCCACCACATATACTTCCCTCACCACCTCTGCGATTTCGAATTGGAAAATCCAGTCTGACTCAGCTCACTTAGCGTGACTCACTAACTGAACTCAACACCCAGTTATGACGTTACCATTTCTGCTCCCACCCTATCCCCCAGCTAAGGTTCTTCTGTGATTTCATGCAGAACTTAGTCTTTACTCCTGCTCGGTGACCACTCTAGGCGAAATACTAACTTTCCCATTGAAAGTTTTAGCCACACTTAGGCGTTTCCCTTTTAGTCTCACGTTTCATGGCCTCAATGTGCCTTAGGGATCCGCTGCACCGATGAGCCTGTGCCTAACTTTCGTTCTTCTTTCCGTTAACCTTTGATCCTCAGCTGCGTCTCTCTATCTCACTTTCTTTGCCACAGTCTTTTGCGTCCGACCGCTATCGCATGACCCGTCTGATGATCACACCCACGTATACAACAATATATATTTATATACGTATACAGCAATATATATATACCTTGGGTATGCTCCACTCACTTTTGCCCCCCTTCCTAACTAGATTGTGCCATTTTACAACAATTTGCACATATATAAATACAACCGTTCCGTCCTTTAGCGATGGGTGCTCGCTCTCACTTAATTCCTGGCTCAGGCTAGAACTCAGCCGTCCCATCCTGTTTTTTTGCGCCTTTCCCGTACACTGAAGCCTTGCCGCATGGATTACCATTTTTTAGTAACTAGGCTTCACTACTCTGCGCATATGCTCATGGTAAGTTAAGACCCCATTCCAACCGGAATCCGTATGCCTCTGATTTCTCTTGACCCTGCGGAATACCAGCACGTGTGCTTCCAAATGAAAAATCCTCAATTTTACACTCAGTGTTTTTCTCCTTTTTTACTGTTTGCCGTCCTAGACCACAGCTGGTGAACTGACCAGACTGTTATCTTCCTATTTTCTCATTCTTCTTCCAGACCATACCCTCTACTATTGTTTTATTCCTGGTTCCCAAACAGACACCCTCTCCTCATCCACCGCCTACCTGATATCGCCCTAAATCTCCACTAGCACCCAACTACCCTAGAAAGCTACCAGTCACCGTCTAGAGATCCCTAATAGACCGGTCCGCTAGCCAAACGATAACTAATTGTTCGGATAACAAAATGTTCATTTTCTTGCTTCCATAAAAACGATAATCATAACCCACAGCTGGAACACTCTCCAGACTGCCGCACTCCTGATCTCTTCCAGATTGCATTGGTTACTTGGGTAGCCATCGGCCAAATCGACGTTTGTTCCGGATTACCGTAAGGACTGGACGATTTGATCAGTGGTTCAAACCTATACTCTCGCCTGCTGACGTTACATGGGGTACCGTACACGGATTTACAAAACCTCATGAAAGTCTCACCGGGTCGCAGAGGTGATTCCTGACACCAACCATTAACACATCCGCTCAACGTCTATTCCCAAATAACCCAACCCAACAGTTCAATTCTTCCCGCGTTGCAGTACGAAACCAATGGCCGGAACCCAGCCCTTTTTTACCTGCTTCCCTCAAAATTCTACCTGCCACCACCTGCAACCAAGGCCTTTACGGAACAGAATACCAGCCATCTGCAGCCAACCATAATTTGGTAAACAACTTTCTATCACATACAAAAAAAAATTTACACTCTTCCAACTTCTGCCCAGCCGAACCATTGATGTTTGTCTCCACTAATCCGTTTCATTGATGGCTTTTCTTTAAAAGTCCGTTATACGTCCATATACCATTCATGCTCTTCAGAAGTTCACTGAAGTCCCTGCGAAGCTTTTCGCCTTCATCTGAATTCCCAAAAGGTCCGTTTTATTATCACCTTTGACTCACTTGCCTTTATTTCACATGCTTCCTGCACAATTAGTTACCCAATGCTGGATCAGTGTCCAATATTCCGCTGGTATCTCTGACTGCACTTTGAAAGCCCCACGCTTGCTTTACTTCTAACAATGTTCTTTGGCATCTCCTCCCCCCGATTACCCGTTAGTGACCGTCCAATTGTCGCTTATATCAGCAATCCCACTACTGTCCAGCTATCCACACCGCCCCCAGCGATTTCGAAACTGATTCGGAATTCCCGCCTTAACCATTACCACTTTCGTTCACTCAAACACACATGACTTTACTGGTGTATTTCGGTTGCTGTGTGATTTATAAATTTAGAATTTGTGAATACCTCACATTGACATGTACTGCTGTACACTCTGAACTTGCCTTGTGCATGTGTATTGACCACGGTCAAGAAATATACTATACTATACTATATCGGAAAGAACCTCCTGTAATGTCAACGAAAAGACCGCGAGCACCTTAACGTGTTTGACGGAGACCGTGTGGTGTATATGTTGTTTCTTCATCCACCTCGATTACTGGTGTAAAAAAGGTTTACTGGGCCTCAGGGTTATCAGCTCCTCCGTCTACGCTCTCGAGTAGGTTAATACTGCGTATGTCACGAATGATCACTCCGTTAGCTGTCTTCACCTTCACCGTTCTTATCATTCTGTCAGTGCTTTCGATGGTTTCCGTAACTACTCCCAAAGACCAAGCGCTGAAATGTGCGCGTTCGTCGGCGATCATAACCACGTCTCTAACTTTGAATGGTCTTGTTTTGGCCAGCCACTTCTGTCGAGTCCGCAAAGCCGGTAGGTACTCCAGCAGCCAGCGCCTCCAGAACACCTTGGCCAGATAGTTCGCTTGTTTCCACCCGTGGAGGTAGCTCCCACGAAGGTTTACCGGCTCTTGGAAACCCTCGTTCGACCTTAACGTCAATACGTCGTCTGGGGTGAGCGCCAGGTGGGTGGGGTCGCCGTTCAATACTGAAACCAGGGGGCGGTTGTTCAGGATTCGCTATACCTCAGTCATGACGGTGTTCAGCGTCTCGTCGTCGGGCGGCTGCTGCTCCATGATTGACAGCAATATCCGTCTGGCGGACCGGATCATGCGTTCCCATACGCCGCCTCGGTGGCTGGCCTGTGGGGGGTTGAAATGCCATCGTATGCCGTAGGCCACGGTTCGATCCTGCTGTTCGTCCATGTTTATGTTCTTGTGCCAACGCTGCAATTCCCGGTGAGCGTCCACAAAGTTCGACCCATTATCTGACTATATGTCGGCCGGTACGCCTCTTCGGTTGATAAATCTTTGCAAGGCCCGTAGAAACGAATCGGTCATCATCGAATGTGCGACTTCTAGGTGTACCGCACGTGACTTCATGCACGTCATGATACATCCATATCGCTTTTCTGATATTTTTCCGCACTTGATCCACAAGGGCCCGAAATAGTCCAACCCGGTGTCACTGAACGGCCACCAGCCCGTAGTCACCCTGCATTCTGGTAGTGGGGCCATGAGTTGTTTGCCTGCTGTGGCATTGCGTCTCCTGCATTGCACACACCGTCGGATTACGCGTTTTACAGTCTCTCGTCCTCCCAGCAACCAAAGACGCTTTCGGATGACGCTCGTCACGTGACTTTCCCCGGCATGTCCCTCCACGGCGTGGACGTGTTGATTCATTAGCTCTACTACAGGTTGTCTCGCAGGCAGCAGTATAGGATACTTTGTATCGAAGTTCAGGTGGGCGTTGGTCAGCCTACCATCTACCCGCAGCAGTCCGTCGATGAGTTTGGGGTTTAAACGCTTCAGCTCGCCTCTTGGAGATGGCATGTCTTTATTGGTCGGCCCCACTTCTTCCGCCCTCTTGAGTTCTCGGGCGAAAGCCTCGCGTTGTATCATTCTGAAAATATCGTACTCTGCCGCTTGTAGCTCATCGGGACATATTAGGCCGATCCGTATCCGACCAGAGGGCCGTAGCCCTTTCATGACTAGTAAATTTCTCTTGAACCTGGTTAACCAAACTAGCGAACGAAGCGTCTTCATCCAGGAAGAAAACCTGACCAGTCGCGATAGAATGGATGACGCTTCGACGACGTTGGTTGCTATTACTACGCCTTTGATCTCCAGTTCCACTTCCCTAGGGGGTTATAATTCGAACACGGGCCAGTCCTGTTTGGGCAATTGCAGGAAGCGCGGCCCTCTCGTCCACGTGTCCAGTTGCCTGAAGTTGGTCGCACCTCGGGAGCACAGGTCGGCCGGATTATCGCCAGACCTGACATGACTCCACTGGTGCGTGGCTGATTCATCGTGGATAATCGTGAGCCGGTTAGCAACGAAAGTACTAAACCGGCTCCGTACGTTGTTAATGTAGTAAAGTACTATCGTTGAATCCGTCCAGAAGCTCACCGACCAAATGTAGAGATCGAAACATCTCTTCACAGCTTGCACCACCCTGACTGCCAACACGGCTGCGCTGAGTTCAAGGCGTGGGGTTGAGACCGACTTCAGTGGAGCAACGCGGGCTTTGGCGAACAGGATCCTCGTGGTATATTGTCCATCTCCTGCGCACCATCGTCCGTACACCACAGCTCCATAACCGACTTCGGATGCATCGGAAAAGGCATGTAGTTCTCCAGTCCGTGTCATATGGCCAGGAGTCAAACATCGTGGGATTATTATGTCCCCTAATTTCTTCAAGGTGTTCAAAAATTCTTCCCGGTCCAGCCGGTCCCCTCGGTCCAGTGACTGGTCCCAATCAACTTTCTTACGGCACAGCCGCTGCAGCAAGATCTTTCCGGGTAGCAGCCGTGGTGAGACGAAACCGAGCGGGTCGAACAAACTTGAGACGGCAGATAGCATGCCACGACGGGTTATTGGCAGCTCGGGAACGTTTAGTTCGAAAACAAAATCGTCCGTTTCTGCGTCCCATTGTATCCCTAAGGTGCGCTCGATAGGAAGTGGAGAGCCGTCCAAATCTCTTACCCTTTCGGCCTTTTCGTGATACGGGATGACCTTCAGCACTTCTGAAGCGTTCGACATCCATTTAGTTAGATGGAAGCCGCCCTCTTCCAGCAATCTCGTCAGACCCCTGAACTGCTCTAGAGCTGATTCCACATCATCGAATGACCCAAAATAGTCGTCCACGTAGAAGTTCCTGCTGACGCTTTCTACCACCGTCCGATGTACTAGATCGCCTCGTTTGTTCGCTGATTCTCGGAGGGCGTAGTTGGCACAAAATGGTGACGATATGGCTCCGAAGGGGTGGACGGTCAACTTATAATTCACCACTGCGTTGTCTCGGTCGCTCCCTTCCCACCACAGGAAACGCAAAGCATCTCGTTCTCCTACCGGAATCTTCACCTGATGGAACATTTCCCTAATGTCGGCAGACAAAGCCACTTTACCCACTCTGAAACGGCACAAAACATCGATCAGTGGAGTGGTCCAGTCAGGCCCCTGTAGTAGGCGATCGTTTAACGACTTGCCCTGGAACTTGGCCGCACAGTCGAAAACCACCCGCAGTTTATTAGGTTTCTTGGGGTTGATAACCGGATGGTGAGGCAGATACCAGATACCCCTTTTGCTGCCGGTGTTAACAGGCACCTTTTCAACGTAACCGAGGGTCTCGTTTCGCTTCATCAAATCCGCGTATCGTTCCCACAGATTCTGGTCTCGAATGAAGCGTTCTTTTAGTCGTAGTAATCTTTGGAGAACATAATGTCTGTTGTCAGTCCACGGGTCAACCGGTGTGCGCCATGGGAGGGGAACCTCGAACTGTTTTTGAGGCCTCTAGTGCCTTGCCGCACTGTTTGTAGAGCGAAGTGATCCTCTTGAGACAACGTCGGTCTTTCGTCTCCAATGTCATGAAACTCCTTTTCATACAGCCGTTGCAGATGATACTCTATGCAGTCCGTTTCGGCGGATAAGTAATTCACGGAACCGCGTACCCCTACTGGGCCGTATAACATCCATCCCAGAGCCGTGCGTACGGCATAAGGTGCCTGGCGGTCGCCCACTCTCTGGTCAAGCACCCAATGCGCCTCTGGCACGTCGCAGCCGATGAGGAGATCCACTTCATCATCTTCCCAGTCTACAACGGTCACATCCTTCAGGTGGGGCCACCGAGTCAAGATTGCGTTCACCGACCTTGGTGCTCGCATGGGGAGATCCGCTAACGTGAATGCCTCCGTTGGTTCAATTTCTTCGTTAGTGTCTAGAGAGATGAGTTGTAGCCTTAATCTACCGGCAGTCATTACCTGTGTTCCGCCCACCGTGCTCACTGCTAACGACGTCGCACCTTTAGCCAGTTGGTGTTTGTCGGCAAACCGCTCTTTCACTAAAGTGGTGTCGGATCCACTATCAACGAAAGCCAACGCCTTGACTATCCCAGTCGGAGTCACTACTCCCACGGCCACTACGCCTAAACGTACCGGTTTACTGGCAGATCGTGACGTTGAACAAATCACGCTGGGCTTGGCACTCGCCTCGGATATGGTTACTCTCGCCTGATGCAGCAGCCGATGGTGTCTGCCCGTGCAGCCCTCGTAACCACATCGATTCCTTGTCCTACAGGCTGCTGCCCGGTGCGTGGTGTTGAGACAGATAAAACATGCTCCTGCTATCCTCGCCATTCCCCACCGTTCGTCTATTGTGGCGTTGCCGAACTTGGGGCATTCTGGTAGGCCATGGCTAGTACCACAGGATCTGCAATTTGTTTCGCCGTAGCATCTCGTGAAATGACGTGTGTAGTGGTCCAAGGCTGGTACTTTGGATGTTCCCGTACAGGGGTTTGGACTTGGCTAGTACTGGGCTTGTTTGCTCGGTTGCTGTCCCGGATGAGTCGGCCGAATCTGCTGTCAGCTATCTTCGTTTGCCTGTCCAAGTATTCTGACAGGTCTTCAAAATTGGCTTCTCTGTTGCTTCGGCTTATCCGTTCTGCTTCTTCCACCCACCGACCCTGTAGTTCGGGAGAGAGGTGACGGACTATGCCTTCCTAAGTGTGCATGGCATCTAGGTCAGCCCTGTAACCTAAATGGTCGAGGGCTATTGAGCAGTTCTGCATCTTAATCACCAGGTCGGCCATGGTGTAGACGTCGCCCTTGGTTCTCTTTGCCTCTGCCATCACGCCCTCTATTAGGTTACGGGCTACTTTGAAAGGTTGGCCAAACAAGTCCCTTAGAATCTTCCTTGCCCTTGCGTAGCCTTGTTCTGGGTCGAGCATGGTGCACCCATCGATAGCTTCTCTTGCTCGGCCTCGGCAGTAGTGAGTAAGGTAGAGGAGCCTTTGCCCAGGGTCGGTTACCTTATTTTCAACGAACGTCTCGAACTGCTTGACAAACTTGCAGTATTGCTCAGCTCGCCCGTCGAAAACCATTAGCTCCACTCTAGGCAAATCGATCGATGGTGGTTTGTAGTCGGCGACCGGCGTGGGGTTCCCTACTTTATTGCACCCTAATCTATCGGAAGTGTCGAAGTCACTGGTCTCATGCTCTCGCTGCTTCTGTGTACATTTCTCTGCTTCCTGCGCCTGTAATCTAGCCGATAGTAACTGTTGTTCTAGTTCTAGTATTCTCAGCTTATATAAATCGACATCCTTACGATCAATATTGTTCTCAATAACACATGAACTAGCACTGACAGGACTAGGCGATCTAGCATTAACTAAAGAATCATATGTACCCAAAACCTCCCCAGAGACTTGCCGTATTACTTCCTGTCCGGATTCGACTGCTTTTGATCCTTTTCTTGGCATTTTGCGTGTTATTTCTCGTTCCAAATTGATCTATTGATTATTGTAACGAATGTTTGAGCAATGCGTAGCCAAATTCGCAACGGATCCCGAAATCAAAAGACGATTATCCATGATATTCTACGATACTAGATTATTACAATAAACAATGACATAGACAATATACAAACCTCAATAATACGATCACAAGGACTCAACAACGAGGAACCGAATAGCAGCGTGTGAGCAGACAGCACGTGCGTCACGCAGGTCCTGAACAAGAATGTGCCAAAGTAGCGCTCTGGGCGCGAACAAACAACAATTGGTCCAGAAAAACAACCAGTTCGTAAAGACAAGTCAATAGTGTATGGAAATGAGTGATGTTGGGAAAAACACTGAATCGCGAGGGAAAAAGGGGGATTTTCCACGACCGGCTGTTACAGTGGGTGCATAACTGGTGTGCATACCATCAAAGGAATTGTGGATGCTCGATTGGCCGTGGCCATTACCTGTCCTGTGCAAACTGAACCGGGCCATGGGTACGGCGACTCAGAAGTGGGTAACGTCCTTTGTACGAGTCGATCCTGACACCGGGTCGACGAGTGGAAAAGAAGCCACGAAACTTAGAGTGTCACTTGATACTTTAGATGCTGCACCGCCGACACCTTTCAGAGGCAAAAACAGGACATCGCCTCGGAGGTTGAGCCCGAGGATACCCTAGCCCTAGAATTAGCAATGAAGTCAGTAACGAAGACCAGGGAACAGTCAATATGGTACACCAACACCTGCAGTCTCCCGGGAACAAGAATGGAGTTGACGTCTAGGATCGCAGAGTTTGATGTCGTTGCGTTGACGAAAACTTGGATAAAGCCAGGTACTGACATGCGCTTCAAGGGATACGCTGCCTACAGACAGGACAGAACAGATGGAAGGCAGGGGGCGGAGTGGCACTTCTAATACGGACCAACATAGGCCATTGGGAGTCCCCGTTCAACTTAGTCTCCGGTAATTTACAGGCCAGATCCTGCTTTATAAGGATCGAGGCGCGAACGGTATGCATTATCTGTATCTACAGGGCACCGCTAGCCACACATGAGGAAGATGTTGAGCTCTTCTTATTAGGGGATCTCAATCTACCCGAAATTAACTGGGAAAGCGGGATCGCACCAAGGGGATCAACGGGCAACAAGTTTCTGCAGTGGGTCCAGTTACATGCACTTACGCAGCATGTGACACAGGCCACTAGACACAGAGATGGACAGCACCCGTCTCTCCTTGACTTAATCATAACGCGGCACCATCAGGACGTTAAGGAAATTAAGTGGGAAGAGCCACTTGGAAAAAGTGATCATGTAGTCCTAAGGGTCACACTAAGACTAAGCAAGGCGCCGAAGGAAATCGTGTTACGTCGGCGCTATGGGAGAATCAACATAGGTGAACTAAAGAGGGCGGCGGAGGAAATTCAGTGGACACCGAGACACACAAATGCCTCCGTAGAGGAACGTTGGGAGACAATCAAGATGGGGCTGCTCGAACTTACAGATGAGTTCGCACCCCTGATGGTGGCAAGCAGTAGAAGTCCACCCCCACGGTGGAAGTCAAAGGTCCGCAAGGCCATAGTTATTCGTAGGCAACGATAGGCGGCGTACAAGCTGTACAGAACTCAGGGGGCATGGAATGGCTATAAGATGGCTAGGAACAGGGCTCAGGAGATCCAAAGAGTGGAGAAATATGCTTTCGAGCGTCGGTTAGCGGCGTCGGTCCGTACAAACCCAAAGCGATTCTACGCCTACGTGCAATCTCACAAACGTATGAGAGAGAGCGTACCAACTTTGGAAGGAGCACAGGGACGACTAGCTCTAAACGACGAAGACAAGGCTGACATGCTCTTGGAATTCTTCAAGAGCATATATCGACCAGAAAACAGTTTGGAGGAAAGAATGGAGGGCCTCCAGGCGCCTCCAATACCCGAACTTACTGTAGGAGAAGAAGTGTACGCGAAGTTGCAAACGTTGAATAGAAATAAAGCAGCAGGTCCAGACGGGATTCATCCAGCCATTGTTCAGCCTCTGACCGAGGTCCTGAAGGCTCCGTTGACGAAGCTGTATGAAACGTCACTTAGAGAGGGAATTGTGCCGGAAGACTGGAGGAGAGCAACAGTGGTCGGCATTTACAAGAGTGGACCCCGGCAAAAGGCGGAAAATTACCGGCCGGTTATCTTGACTTAAGTACTGTGTAAGTGCCTGGAGCGAATAGTCAGGAAACAGATCTCTAGGCATTTGGTTCAACACAACCTCATGTCAAATGCTCAGCATGGGTTTGTGGCAGGGCGATCCTGTCTGACGAGTCTCCTGCTGTTCCTCGATGAGGTAACCAAGCGTCTGGACGAAGGGCAATCGATTGTGGTCTGATACTTGAACTTCAGCAAGGCGTTTGATTCTGTGAACCACAGATTTCTGGACGTCAAACTGCAGCCCATGGGAATTGTTGGAAGGGCAAGACAATGGATAAGTAGTTTCTTAGCAGGGCGAACCTATAGTGTTAAGGTGGGGAGTCATGTTTCAAAACCGGAAGGTGTAACAAGTGGGGTGCCACAGGGCTCGGTGCTCGACCCTCTGCTCCTCCCCATCTTCATCTACGACTCAGCACGTGATCCTACAAACCCAACCTTTGTGTTTGCGGATGACGTGAAGATAGCTGGATTAGATATAGAACTTGACGTGTTAGCAGTACAAAACTGGGCACGCAAATGGGATCTTCCACTAAACCTCACAAAATGTCAATGCTTGACCCCAAATACAAGGACCAGTGGGAATGGTGTGGGTTCGTTACAAGTGGTTCTTGAGGTCAAGGACTTGGAGGTTATAATGGACAACAGCTTCAAGCCGTCAAAGCGGTGCGCCGCAGCAGCCAATATGGCCGGGAGAGAGAATTCCTTCGAGTTAGATCCATTATGTCGTGTAGAGATCCGGAGATTTTCATTCAGATATATCAGGCCATAGTTAGGCCGCATACGGAGTAGTCTTGAAGTAGTCTTGAAGTCTTGAAGTACTACACGCGTTCGAGGCTTTGAGCCCAATTGTCCCGGTTCTTTAGGAAATCTTTGATCTTCTGTCGGATTCACCGAGCTGAAACGAGAGTAAAAAGAAGCGGGGGGGGGCGGGGGTGGCAGCGAAAACAAGATACACATAACCTCATTCAGTGTCACACTGTGGACAGTGCCTTAAGCTGAGTGGGGGTGCGGCATCTATGAACATATATGCGATAAAAAACAACTATTGGTTTTTTTGACAAAGGGAATTATTGGGAGAGACCCAGGTAGAGGTCTAGCTTTTTCTTGAAGATAGTTTTGTTCTGCGAGAGAACAATATCTTCTGGAAGTGCACTCCACATAGTAATAACCCTTTAGCTAAAAAAGTTAATCCTTAGTGAAGTGCGTGGCCTCGGTTTGAAAACTTTTCTGCTGTGACCACGGAGAGAGGAGGCTGGACAGACGGAGAAGAAGCAATTGCTTTGACCTGTTTCAAAAAGGTGGAACATCAAAAGCAGATCACCTCTTACGCGTCTTCCGTCAAGGGGATAGAGGTTGAGGAGTGAGAGGCGGACGGGATAAGGTAGATGGGATAGACCCCCTACTGCCTTGGTGGAGGCCCGCTGAACTCTTTCTAGGATCTCACGGTCTCGGACAAGACCAGAGTGCACTATCTGACTACCGTACTCCAGCAGAGGTCGGATATACGTGCCGAAAATTATGGGGAAATCATCCCTAAATATGCGCGGGAAGGACCTTCGAATCATGTTTGGGACTCGAAAGGCAGATTTGCTCGCAAGTTCGTGATGATGAGAGAAGGATAAGTTACAATCTAACCAGAAACCGAGCACCTTGTGTCGGTCAACCCTTGGCAGAGTGGCTGCTCCATTAATGGAAAACGTGTGACCAGTCTCTCTGCCGAAAGACATGCTCACGCATTTGTCATCATAAACTGGGAGGTTCCAATCCTCGGACCAGCGTTTTGTTTCATAAACTGCAATTTGCAGGTCTTCAACGCTTGAACTCCAGAGGGTTACATCATCTGCGTACATGGCAATGTTCGCAGGAAGGGCTGTCGGTAGATCGTTTATATAGATCAAGAAAAGAAGAGGACCTAAGACCGACCCTTGGGGGACCCCAGTTGTTACTGGGGAGGGTTGAGACAAAACATTCCCGACTTTAACCACAAAGGTGCGGTCGGTAAGGAGGCTACGTAGGATGGCCAACATGGAGCCTGTGATCCCGTATGTCTGCAGCTTATAAAGAAGAGGGGCATGTGGGACCTTATCGAAGGCCTTAGCAAAATCGATGAATACAGCGTTAGAGCTGGCCATCATCGTAGGCTTTCGTTAGAATATCCATGACAGTAAGCATATTCGTGATGCATGACCTGCTAGGAAGAAACCCATGTTGGGACGGGGAGAGGATCTTATTTCTATGAAGATGGGAAAGAATCTCACTCTTAGGAATTCCTTCAAAAATTTTGCTAGGGATGCTAGTGAGGCTTATGGGTTTGTAACTAGAAGCAAGGTGCCTACTACCCTTCTTATAGATGGGTGCGATCACTGCTTTTTTCCAGTTACGGGGGAAAACTCCATCGTCAACACATTGCTGAAAAAGCGAGGCATAAGGAGCAGCTAATGTATCCGCGGCTTCCTTGAGAATACGGGGCTGGATTAGGTCAGGGCCCATAGAGCAATATTGGTTGAGCCGTCGGAAACCTTCAGCGACTGCACCAATGGGAATAGTGACGCGGTTAAGGGTAGTAGTCATAGATAACGGGTGCGTGGTAGGGTGGGATGATATGGGAATGGAGCTAAAAATTGGACGGAAGTAGGAGCTGAATGCCTCGGCTACTTGGCTAGGGGAAGTGATTGGAGATCCGGCACTATCTTTGAGAGCTAATGGCGTCGGAGCTGTGTCTCTCAGACGCGTATGTACTGAAAGAAAAATGCCTTATTGGTCCGTGCTCGATCAAGTACAGATCGTTGGACTGCATTCTGATAGGACCTAATCTTGTCTTTGCATGTGTTCCGTGTGATCCTGAAGTCTTCTGCATCACGGGCAAGACCTGTGGCTTTATATCTAGCAAAGAGGCGTGCGCGTTCGTCTAGAATGCGCCTAATGGGGCGAGGGAGGGGTCGCTTAGCGGTCTGTGGGCGACGAATTCTGGGGACAAAAAACCTATCAGCTAAGGAGATCAACTCTCTGCCATTTCATCCGCAGAGTTACCTGGGTTAGTTAAATTTAGCTGGGAGCGGAAAAATGCACAGACTTGGTCAAAGTTGGTCCTTTTGAAGGATCTCAAAACTTTAGTTTCTGACGGAAGAGGAGGTCATTTCACGATATAATCGAATCCAATGAGAATGTGATCACTTTTGCCGAGGGGCGGCAAGTAATGCACCACATCTATTAGGAACCGATCATTGGTGATGACCAGGTCTAGTAGGGACGGGGCGTGGCCTGTGCGATATCTAGTCGGATCTCTTACGTTCTGCACCCATGAGTTTTTCAGTACGAGATCAAGGAGGGGTTTACCGAAAGTGATATCCGGGGCATCAGCTCTTTGCCAGTTTGTACTGGGAGAGTTGAAGTCACCAGTGACTAACAGATGGGTGAAGTCTGTATAGCTTTTCAGGGAGCCTAATAAGTCTATGAGACCTAGGCTGTCAGTTGAATTGCATGCGGGAGGACAGTAGACAACACCAAGCAATAGGGTATCTGTCCTAGGGAGGTTAAACACGGCCCACAAACAATCAATACATGAAAAGGTTGGTGTTGTCAGTAAGGTGGAGGAGGGATCGAATTAACGTAGTATATGATGACCCCGCCGGCACGACCTCTACTGGAGTCCCGCCTTACTGTGAAGTATCCCGGAATGGATATTTCGGCATCAAGTATGTCAGGGGTGAGCCAGGTTTCTGTGAGGGCTATGATCTGAGGCTCCTTATCCACTGCAAGCTGCCGAAGCTCCGGGATCTTATTCAACACACTCAGGCAATTGCTGTAAAAACACTTGAGCACATGCTCAGGAGTTGTTGCAGAATCGCCAGAGGCAGCTGGTTTTGGGTTTGAGGAGGGGGAAAGAGGGGGATTTGAGGATGGAAAGGAGGTTTTGGGAGGGTCGGGGGCTGAGGATATTGGGGGGCTAGAGGGTAAGCAGACTGCTGGGGGGATCGGTAGGTTATGATGTCTAGTAACCTGGGGGGTATCAATCTAGATGGACGGTCTACATCCTTCGGTCTCCGAAAAGGGTGGGCTGCTTTTTGTGGTTTGCCCTTCTGCGCACTGCTTGATGCCCTATTCTGAGTTCTCTTGTTGGTGAGCTTATTTTTCATGACAGCACCAGATACATTATCTGGTGCTTTAACCTCCTCACTGCTTCTTTCAGTAGAAACAAGTTGCAGGTTCATGTCTGGGCTCAAGGATGAGTGAGTCTCGTCCGTTGAAACAGTCTTGTTGGCTATGATGGGGCCTGGGATGCTTTTCGTAGGCAACCGATGTTTAGTGGCACTAGGCCTACTACTGGGAGTACTTTCGGCGACGGGAAATGGTGTCAGTAGGGAAGCGAGGGATGGTGGGCATGCAGCTCGGTCCTCAAGGCGAGTTACCTGGACAACTGGCAGCACTCTGAGCAACTCTGACCCTGAATCCAAACTCACCTTTTTATGGACTGCTGTTTCTCCCACATCCACCAGTGTTCACTTTCACGAAATTAGTCTCGGCGCCGTTTCGAAACTCATTCCATTTATTGAACTCCGGTAAATCCGACATTCAGGGTCTGCATCGTCTTCATGGATCGCTATCCTCTCCGCATGCACCGATTTTCCCGAGAACACTTCTTTACATTTTTTTCTTCCTTTTCTTCTTGTTCAAAATTTACTCCATCTGTAGAACCTTAGCAGGCCTCCGTTTCCCAGCTTGCATCATTCTCATTCATAATGCGTCCTTGACACTGCGCCAACGGTTTTTCGATACCTCCACCGCCCAGCCCGGAATCGAAACCGGTTTGAAACTGCCGCGCAAACCATTGGTAAAGTGATCCATTCAAACTGTTGCTGGCTATGTCTATCTATCGCTGATACTCTCGACTTTCATGCTTTGAATTTGTGAATATTCCACCTTATCGAGTAACGTGTTACACCATGATCATGCGCTAGCGCGTGCGTCTCGACCATGGCCGAGAAATATACCGTTATCAACGAGAATACCATGAACCCGGTTGGTGTGTTTGGTTACCAACCAAGTGGACCGACCTTTAAGTGGGAAAGGGAGCTTAAGGCCATTAAACACCTGGGCGTAGGTGTCATGAGGGTGATCTGAACTGAGGAAGCGGCCCCAAATGATGACTCGCTTGGAGCAATTCTCAGTATCTTGTAAAATCTTTGCGGCTTCAAGAATTCGCTGCTCAGAAACTCTACACACCTGATCGGCTGCCTGGGACACCGGGAGGGATCTTATTACCAAACTCCTCAGGCTGGTCAGCTCATCCTTAAGGGTACGGACGGTGACCCTTAGCTCGGCTATCTCTGCAGCCTGGCTTTGGACTGCACATTTTAGTGCATCCGTTTCCAGCGCATTAGGAAGGACCGTTTCGTCCGGATTGAGGAGTGAGGCATTGGCCACGGAGGGGGAATCGCACTGCACCATGGGGAAAGTAGCCTCATCTGAGAAAGCGGTTATATCAATGGTGAGGGGCATTGACATTATTCAGGATCCAGTCAGCACAGATAAAGATAAACTTAAATGGAGGGGGACGAGCTGTGTGTTCTAAAAATTTCAAAAACAGCTACACTCACCGAGGGAGACGACCACACCGCTGTGCGGTTCAGTTCAGTTTGCACAGGACTTGGTGTGGCTAGAGTCAATCGTGTGTCCAGACAGTTGTGTTGTCGGCGCGTTTCCGGAGCCCCCAACACTGCCTGATTTCCTTTTCCTGAAAGGCAGAAATTTTGTGCAGTATCAGCCCCGGGCAGCGTAAGGTGGAAACAATAAGTAAATTGCATTTGACCCTAAAAGCTGCTTAACATAACTCGGGGTATACCGCCACCCAACATAGGTCTACTGCTTTTTTAAAAGTCTTCACGGTTGTGGCATTTATAACCTCTTCCGGGAGCTTATTCCGATAGGGTACCACTCTATTTGAGAAGTACTTCGCCCTAATTTGGAGCCTCGAATGTTTCCTTTGTAATCTAAGGCTATGCCCCCTTATGCCTCTCTCAGGGATGGGAGAGAAAAGGTCTTCTCGACTTATTCCTGACAGTCCTTTCATTACCTTGAAGGTTTCTATCAAATCCCCGCGAATGCGCCGTCTTTCCATCGAGGACAGATCTAGGACACGGAAAAGCTCTGTGTAGTTAAACCCCCCTTGCCCAGCCACCATTCTAGTGGCTAGCACTTGCACTTTCTCCAGACAGTCTATATCGTTTTGGCGGTCCGGTGAACAGGCCTGCACGCAGTACCCCTCAGTTCAGATCACCCTCATGACACCTACGCCCAGGTGTTTAATGGCCTTAAGCTCCCTTTCCCACTTAAAGGTCGGTCCACTTGGTTGGTAACCAAACACACCAACCGGGTTCATGGTATTCTCGTTGATAACGGTATATTTCTCGGCCATGGTCGAGACGCACGCGCTAGCGCATGATCATGGTGTAACACGTTACTCGATAAGGTGGAATATTCACAAATTCAAAGCATGAAAGTCGAGAGTATCAGCGATAGATAGACATAGCCAGCAACAGTTTGAATGGATCACTTTACCAATGGTTTGCGCGGCAGTTTCAAACCGGTTTCGATTCCGGGCTGGGCGGTGGAGGTATCGAAAAACCGTTGGCGCAGTGTCAAGGACGCATTATGAATGAGAATGATGCAAGCTGGGAAACGGAGGCCTGCTAAGGTTCTACAGATGGAGTAAATTTTGAACAAGAAGAAAAGGAAG
Organism: Fasciola hepatica; assembly: GCA_948099385.1. Taxonomy (NCBI): domain Eukaryota; kingdom Metazoa; phylum Platyhelminthes; class Trematoda; order Plagiorchiida; family Fasciolidae; genus Fasciola; species Fasciola hepatica. The sequence continues at coordinate 511,866 of CANUEZ040000136.1, forward strand.
AAAAAAATGTAAAGAAGTGTTCTCGGGAAAATCGGTGCATGCGGAGAGAATAGCGATCCATGAAGACGATGCAGACCCTGAATGTCGGATTTACCGGAGTTCAATAAATGGAATGAGTTTCGAAACGGCGCCGAGACCAATTTCGTGAAAGTGAACACTGGTGGATGTGGGAGAAACAGCAGTCCATAAAAAGGTGAGTTTGGATTCAGGGTCAGAGTTGCTCAGAGTGCTGCCAGTTGTCCAGGTAACTCGCCTTGAGGACCGAGCTGCATGCCCACCATCCCTCGCTTCCCTACTGACACCATTTCCCGTCGCCGAAAGTACTCCCAGTAGTAGGCCTAGTGCCACTAAACATCGGTTGCCTACGAAAAGCATCCCAGGCCCCATCATAGCCAACAAGACTGTTTCAACGGACGAGACTCACTCATCCTTGAGCCCAGACATGAACCTGCAACTTGTTTCTACTGAAAGAAGCAGTGAGGAGGTTAAAGCACCAGATAATGTATCTGGTGCTGTCATGAAAAATAAGCTCACCAACAAGAGAACTCAGAATAGGGCATCAAGCAGTGCGCAGAAGGGCAAACCACAAAAAGCAGCCCACCCTTTTCGGAGACCGAAGGATGTAGACCGTCCATCTAGATTGATACCCCCCAGGTTACTAGACATCATAACCTACCGATCCCCCCAGCAGTCTGCTTACCCTCTAGCCCCCCAATATCCTCAGCCCCCGACCCTCCCAAAACCTCCTTTCCATCCTCAAATCCCCCTCTTTCCCCCTCCTCAAACCCAAAACCAGCTGCCTCTGGCGATTCTGCAACAACTCCTGAGCATGTGCTCAAGTGTTTTTACAGCAATTGCCTGAGTGTGTTGAATAAGATCCCGGAGCTTCGGCAGCTTGCAGTGGATAAGGAGCCTCAGATCATAGCCCCCACAGAAACCTGGCTCACCCCTGACATACTTGATGCCGAAATATCCATTCCGGGATACTTCACAGTAAGGCGGGACTCCAGTAGAGGTCGTGCCGGCGGGGTCATCATATACTACGTTAATTCGATCCCTCCTCCACCTTACTGACAACACCAACCTTTTCATGTATTGATTGTTTGTGGGCCGTGTTTAACCTCCCTAGGACAGATACCCTATTGCTTGGTGTTGTCTACTGTCCTCCCGCATGCAATTCAACTGACAGCCTAGGTCTCATAGACTTATTAGGCTCCCTGAAAAGCTATACAGACTTCACCCATCTGTTAGTCACTGGTGACTTCAACTCTCCCAGTACAAACTGGCAAAGAGCTGATGCCCCGGATATCACTTTCGGTAAACCCCTCCTTGATCTCGTACTGAAAAACTCATGGGTGCAGAACGTAAGAGATCCGACTAGATATCGCACAGGCCACGCCCCGTCCCTACTAGACCTGGTCATCACCAATGATCGGTTCCTAATAGATGTGGTGCATTACTTGCCGCCCCTCGGCAAAAGTGATCACATTCTCATTGGATTCGATTATATCGTGAAATGACCTCCTCTTCCGTCAGAAACTAAAGTTTTGAGATCCTTCAAAAGGACCAACTTTGACCAAGTCTGTGCATTTTTCCGCTCCCAGCTAAATTTAACTAACCCAGGTAACTCTGCGGATGAAATGGCAGAGAGTTGATCTCCTTAGCTGATAGGTTTTTTGTCCCCAGAATTCGTCGCCCACAGACCGCTAAGCGACCCCTCCCTCGCCCCATTAGGCGCATTCTAGACGAACGCGCACGCCTCTTTGCTAGATATAAAGCCACAGGTCTTGCCCGTGATGCAGAAGACTTCAGGATCACACGGAACACATGCAAAGACAAGATTAGGTCCTATCAGAATGCAGTCCAACGATCTGTACTTGATCGAGCACGGACCAATAAGGCATTTTTCTTTCAGTACATACGCGTCTGAGAGACACAGCTCCGACGCCATTAGCTCTCAAAGATAGTGCCGGATCTCCAATCACTTCCCCTAGCCAAGTAGCCGAGGCATTCAGCTCCTACTTCCGTCCAATTTTTAGCTCCATTCCCATATCATCCCACCCTACCACGCACCCGTTATCTATGACTACTACCCTTAACCGCGTCACTATTCCCATTGGTGCAGTCGCTGAAGGTTTCCGACGGCTCAACCAATATTGCTCTATGGGCCCTGACCTAATCCAGCCCCGTATTCTCAAGGAAGCCGCGGATACAATAGCTGCTCCTTATGCCTCGCTTTTTCAGCAATGTGTTGACGATGGAGTTTTCCCCCGTAACTGGAAAAAAGCAGTGATCGCACCCATCTATAAGAAGGGTAGTAGACACCTTGCTTCTAGTTACAAACCCATAAGCCTCACTAGCATCCCTGCGTGAGCATGTCTTTCGGCAGAGAGACTGGTCACACAATTGGGCTCAAAGCCTCGAACCCGCGTAGTTCTTCAAGACTTTGTAGTGACTTCGATCGTTTTGAGAAAATGACTAGTTTCTGGACACCATTTTGGATCTATTTTCTCCACGATCTTTTCTGACGTTTGACATTGACCTCAGTGTTCCCCGGTTGCCTACGTTTTACTGGACTGACTTTTCCGAGGTTTCCGTCGACCTCGTTTCAAATCACTTTCACTTTCGTTCGTTCGCTCGCGGTTCGCTCTCAGCACAGCCGTCGCGTTTCGTTCCGTTTTCCGTTCGGTGTATTTCTCGTATCGGTACTGTTTCGGTGCCACGATATATAGAATACACCTCGCATCTGCAAACCGACTTACGTCTTCTCTATTCGTCCGATAGAGGGGATATCGTTGGTATTCGCTGCTAGACCCGATAGGAGACACGTTCGCCAGCCGCACCCGAACGTCTTCTATATTGGTGAGCCCAAGAACTTCCAGAACCTCCTGGATTATTCGCCCGCCCGGTGAGTCTGTGATTTATCGCTGTTTCACGTCCTCCTTTCGTTGCACGATATATATTTTTTACGATATATTATCGCAACGTAGCCATGTCAGAGGATAAGGCGCAGCTCGACACAGATCTCACTCTGTCTGCGGTTGCCTTTAAACCTGTGGCGTTTATCCCTCATGATCCAGAGGTTTGGTTTGCAGCCTTAGAGCTGCAGTTTGAGGCACGTAGGATTGTTGGCCAACGCCAACGATTTTCCTATGCCTTAGAGGCTATTCCAGGTGATGTTATCGCCTCGGTGAGGGATTTGGTATTAAATCCTCCTCAAGTGCAGCCGTACGATCGGCTTAAGGAGGCTATACTACAACATTTCCTTCCTTCTCGGGAGGAACGGCTACGTCAGCTACTAGCACGGCACCCCATAGGTGATACTAAACCCAGCCGCCACCTAGCTCATCTCCGGTCTTTGGCAGGGCCCGCCGATAAGGATTCGGAGATAGTTAAGGAACTGTGGTTGGACTCTCTACCCTTCCACGTTCAGACCACCGTTACTGCTCTCCTCGAGGACTCGTCCTTGGAACGAGCAGCCGCCGTGGCTGACAAAATTGTCGCACGTGTCGGCAGTGGGGCTAATCCCCTCATTGCCACGACATCGCGCAATCCTAGGGGTGTCGACCTGGATGAATCGCCGGAGAGGCCTCGGCACTCTCGATCCATCCAGCGCCGCCTGTCCTTCAAGGACAGAGTTGAAATACCTACACCTCGCAGTAGCCCACGTAAACAACGGCACGGACGGGCGCCCTCCACTGCCCACGTCCGCCGTGAATCCGCCTCACCTGCCTCATCCAAACCCGATCATCCTACCAGCGGCTTTTGTTGGTTCCATCGCGTTTTCGGACCAGCCGCCCGTAGGTGCAGACAGCCGTGTTCATACGCGGCGGGAAACGCCACTGCCGGCGAGTAGAAGCGGCCGTACTCGCCGGCAATCAGTCTCAGGTTGGCCGTTTATTTTACGTGCATGATTCGTGCACTAACGCTAGGTTCCTAGTCGACACTGGGGCCCAAGTTTCTGTCTTGCCGGTTGGTAAAGACAAGCCACGAGCTTCTTTGCTTCGGCTGTCAGCGGCGAATGGTTCCTCCATTCCTACCTACGGCACGAGACAGCTTGCGGTCAACCTGGGACCACGACAACGGTATCTGTGGACGTTCATTCTTGCGGATGTTCCCACAGGCATACTGGGAATCGATTTTCTGCAGCACTATGAATTACTTGTTGATTCACGTAGGCTGCAGCCTATCGATCCTTCGTCGAACACTAAATTTACGGGTCTTGCAGCTCGAACAGATGCACACCGAATCACAGGATTGTTTTCCAACATTCCTCACGATTTTCAGTCTCTATTTATTAAAATCTCTATATTGGCTAAACCATTTGAAGAGATAGAGACAGTGACTTATCGTGTGACACACCACATTGTCACTAACGGACCGCCAGTCACGGGACAACCTCGCCGACTGGCACCGGACAAATTGGTTTCCGCCAAACGTGAGTTTGACACTTTACTTTCTAAAGGTATTGTTCGTCCTTCTCACAGTCCATGGGCCTCACCTCTGCACATGGTTCTTAAGAAAGATGGCGTTAGCTGGCGACCATGTGGCGACTATCGCGCACTAAATTCGGTTACCCGTTACGATAGTTATCCGATACCCCACATACACGACATCACGGCATCACTTCACGGCACGACTGTATTTTCCAAGATCGATTTGGTGCGAGCCGATCACCAGATCCCAGTCGCCGCTGAAGATGTCGAGAAAACCGCTGTCACGACTCCTTTTGGTTTGTTTGAGTTCCTACGTATGCCTTTTGGTTTGCGAAATGCTGCTCAGACATTCCAGAGGTTTATCGATAGCATTACACGAGACTTGGAATTTGTTCACGTCTATATCGATGACTTGTTAATCGCATCGTCGAGCGTGGATGAACATTTCCAACATTTGACGCTACTATTTCAACGTTTGTCCGAACATCGAATAGTAGTCAATCCTGATAAATGTGAACTTGGCAAGCCGGAACTTGTGTTCCTCGGCCACAAGATCACTCGAGAGGGTATAAAGCCTTGCGATGATAAAGTGGGCGCCCTTCTGGATTACGCCGTACCGTCCTCAATCAAGGAGCTCAAGGCATTTTTGGGGTTAGTTAACTTTTATCGTCGTTTCATACCCCATGCCGCTGAACGTTTGCTTCCATTAACTGACCTACTTCGTGGCAATCCACGTAAGTTGTCGCTTACGGATGGCGCACGAGTAGCATTTTCGGAGATTAAAGCGACATTAGCTCAGACCACGCTCCTCATGCACCCAGTTCCATCCGCCACGCTAAGCATAGCGGTGTATGCATCCGACTTTGCCATCGGAGCGGTCCTGCAACAGTCTGTTTCTGGGATATGGCAGCCATTAGAGTTCTACTCTCGACGCCTCAATCCCACGGAAACCAAATATAGTGCTTTTGGTCGCGAACTGCTGGCTGCATATAATGCCGTTAAGCACTTCCGCCATGCAGTCGAGGGTCGATATTTCATCCTCTTTACAGACCATAAGCCTCTGACGTATGGATTGCATACTAAGTCTGATCGTTACTCTCCACGAGAAGTCAGACATTTAGACTATATTTCTCAGTTCACGACTGACCTTCGACACGTTAAAGGTGAGTCGAACTGCGTTGCAGATGCTTTGTCGCGTATTCCGCTTAATGCCATTAAATCTCCGGTTTTAGACATCCCTGCCATGGCTGCCGCACAGGCACAGGATTCTTCATGTATGGAAGCAGCTCAGTCATCGTCGCTACAGTGTCAGTCCGTACCTCTAGCCACCAGTGCTGGGACGATACTCTGCGACATGTCTACTGGCATACCTAGACCAGTCATACCCTATACATATCAACGTCTCGTGTTCGATACCCTTCATGGACTCTCCGATTAGTAGCTGCACGATACGTCTGGCCGTCCATGAATAAAGATGTTCGTATGTGGGCAAAACAGTGTCTACAATGTCAACGATCTAAAGTGCATAGGCACGTAGCTTCGCCTATCGGTACTTTTGCTACGCCTGATGCTCGCTTCGATCATATCCACGTAGACATTGTGGGTCCATTGACCCCATCACACGGGTATACCTATTTACTAACGTGCATCGATAGATTTACGAGGCGGCCCGAGGCTATTCCCATCTCTGTCGTCACGGCCGAATCAGTGGCTCGACATCTGATAGAACGATGGATAGCTTCATATGGTTGTCCTTCCACAATCACTACCGATCGAGGGCAACAATTTGAGTCCGATCTATTCTCTTCATTAACTCACATGCTGGGTACGGAACGCATTCGCACGACCGCGTACCATCCGGCATCGAATGGTTTAGTCGAACGTTTTCGTCGCCAACTCAAAGCGGCTCTTAGAGCACACGAGAGCCCCGACTGGTACGAAACGTTACCGCTAGTTCTGCTTGGTATCAGGACTTGCATAAAGGCAGATATCCAATGTTCCGCCGCAGAACTTGTCTACGGCACGACATTACGACTGCCTGGGGAATTCTTTACGCCACGGAGTACAGATTCACTTGCCGTACAGACTTACGTTCATCGTTTGTCTACGTACATGCAAACTCTCGCTCCGGCACAGACTCGAATGCAGCGACGACAGGTTTTTGTTCCGACCGAACTCGAAACTTGTTCGCATGTATTCATTCGTGTTGATTCGGTACGGAAACCATTACAACAGCCTTACGAAGGTCCATTTCGCGTGATTTCTCGTCACGATAAAACCTTTAAGGTTGATCGACACGGTCGCGTCGATACCGTTAGCATCGATCGTCTCAAAGCCGGGTACGTTGATGATAGCGTGTCGCCCGCTGACATGAGATTCGATGTTAACCCTGCACTGCCTGTTGACGACACTTCCGTGTCACGTCAAGGTCTGCAGTTAGCGTTGCCTGCTACGACTTCGAATGAGGCTATCGTCTCACGTTCAGGACAGCACCCAGTTGGTACTGCTACGACTTCGAATGAGGCTATCGTCTCACGTTCAAGTCAGCAGCCAGTTGGCCCTGCTACGTCCTCGAATGAGAATACTGTCTCACGTTCAAGTCAGCAGAGCACGCCTACGCACCCGTCCGTGAATGAGGCTCCCGTCTCACGTTCCGGTCGGAAGATCGTTTGCCCAGCACGTTTTCGCGACTAGGTCAAACACGATCTTAACCATTGCACTTCGCAGTAATAACTTTCGTGTTTATGGTTTCAACACGATTTAACATACCTCATTAGTTATTACTGTATTCTAGTCAAGTCCATTGCGGTTGCTACACCAGTTTTTCATTTCTTTTTGTTTCATGGAACCTCGCCATATGGTACGCTTCGCTGGTCCCACGAAATCTGGAGAATTTTGGCACCAACGTTTGCATTCTGGATCGGCCTTGTCGTTCTCGTTCCTGCCCATTTACGAACCTATCGATTTGGCTTCCGGATATCATATTGGTTAACGGTTACCCGACACTGGACGTTATTGGTGTGGCACACCTTGATGACGATTTACGCAACCGACGTCATTGGCAACGAATCTGGTTTACGCTCGACCATCACCCTACGGTTCCTGCATACCACGGATTTTGCCCGTCAGCATCCTACAGCACAGCTACATGCACGTATTTTGCACGCATTCGCGCACACGAATACCGTTTGTATGCCATGTCCTCCTTGACATTGTTTTTTTCGAAAGCTTTCCGTGCTTTCTAGCGGGGGGGCTGCTGTAGTGACCTCGATCGTTTTGAGAAAATGACTAGTTTCTGGACACCATTTTGGATCTATTTTCTCCACGATCTTTTCTGACGTTTGACATTGACCTCAGTGTTCCCCGGTTGCCTACGTTTTACTGGACTGACTTTTCCGAGGTTTCCGTCGACCTCGTTTCAAATCACTTTCACTTTCGTTCGTTCGCTCGCGGTTCGCTCTCAGCACAGCCGTCGCGTTTCGTTCCGTTTTCCGTTCGGTGTATTTCTCGTATCGGTACTGTTTCGGTGCCACGATATATAGAATACACCTCGCATCTGCAAACCGACTTACGTCTTCTCTATTCGTCCGATAGAGGGGATATCGTTGGTATTCGCTGCTAGACCCGATAGGAGACACGTTCGCCAGCCGCACCCGAACGTCTTCTATAACTTCAAGACCAGGCCGTGGCACCGTACTACCAGAAAGATGTCGACTGTCTGGAGAAAGTGCAAGTGCTAGCCACTAGAATGGTGGCTGTGCAAGGGGGGTTTAACTACACAGAGCTTTTCCGTGTCCTAGATCTGTCCTCGATGGAAAGACGGCGCATTCGCGGGGATTTGATAGAAACCTTCAAGGTAATGAAAGGACTGTCAGGAATAAGTCGAGAAGACCTTTTCTCTCCCATCCCTGAGAGAGGCATAAGGGGGCATAGCCTTAGATTACAAAGGAAACATTCGAGGCTCCAAATTAGGGCGAAGTACTTCTCAAATAGAGTGGTACCCTATCGGAATAAGCTCCCGGAAGAGGTTATAAATGCCACAACCGTGAAGACTTTTAAAAAAGCAGTAGACCTATGTTGGGTGGCGGTATACCCCGAGTTATGTTAAGCAGCTTTTAGGGTCAAATGCAATTTACTTATTGTTTCCACCTTACGCTGCCCGGGGCTGATACTGCACAAAATTTCTGCCTTTCAGGAAAAGGAAATCACGCAGTGTTGGGAGCTCCGGAAACGCGCCGACAACACAACTGTCTGGACACACGATTGACTCTAGCCACACCAAGTCCTGTGCAAACTGAACTGAACTGAACTGAACTGAAGTGATGTGATTCGACCTGTTGTGCGGATACGTGCCGGTTTTTCTTCTTAATGGTCTGTTCGTTTCAGTTTTCACATAAGTTTATGCGGCTTGAGGCAGTCGTGTATCCAGATAGTTGTGTTGTCGTCGCGTTTGAATAGTTCCCACTAACGCGTTATATTTTCTTATGTGTTGCTCTGGCGTGACACCAGTTGTCGACTGTACAATGCGGTGGTTAGACCCGTTCTCTTATACGATTCAGAAACATGACTGTTAAGTGCACAAGGTAGGCGAGGAATGCCGGTGTTTGAGCATTGATGTCTTCGTAGCATTGGCTGAGTATGGTGAGAACACCGTATGAGCAATGCTGAGGTTATACGTAAGGTGTTGGAAACCAGGGGCCAGCCTCTGGATCAAGTACTGAATCTAAACATATTAAGCTGGTTGGGACATGTGTTACGCATGCCCACTGATAGAGTTCCTCAGAGTACCCCGTTTTCCGAACCAGGTATTGGTTAAATGGTAGGTCGAGGTGGTCAGTCCATGACGTGGTAGAAAGCTATGAAAACCTTAGCCAGTGGGCCCGGCCAAGTAGGGAGTGTTAGACTTCCAATTTTGGGTCCACGTAATCCGCCTACCAAGTGGTGGGAAATAATAAGTGATATAGTTAGATGTCGCGGTCAGTGGCGTAGTTGCATTCGGACTCTCTTGGTCTTCGCGAATTCCGCTTATTACTTATTATTATTATTAATTATTATTATTATTATTATCATTATTATTTTGTTATTGTTATTATTAATTCGTCGACGTTAGAAGGTGGCAACCGAAACCAGAGCACAGAAGTGCGAGGTTAATGGTTGTATAAACTGGAAATTAAGCTTAACGGATATTCGTACTCCACGCTGGCACCACTGCTAACTGAGGTTAGCAAAAACCAAACGCGCCTTCTCCACACGTGATCACACTTCATCCGATGTAAATGTCCTAGTAAAAAAACTTATCACCTTCAGCTAGAGCTTCTCCTGTCAAGACAAGGTCTGGTATAGTGCCAACCCAATCTTGCAGCAGCATCTTACACTTTGAAGGTGTCAAACGCATCGAAGACATTGCTACACTGTTGTTTAGGCTATCTAAGGGAGCTTGCAACTTACTTGGATATTCACTCAGAAGAAGAATATCGTCCGCATATTCCAAGTCAGACAGTTTATTGTCTGAGCACAGATCGATGGGGATGGGGCTATCTCAAGAAACAATTGAACTACAAAATTGTAGAGGAAGGGTGGAAGAGGGCATTCCTGACGAACACCATTTCTCGTTGTGAATTCGAATGAAAGGCAACCGTAAGTACGAACTCGGCTTCGGCTGTCTGCGTAGAAGTATTGAAAAAGAGAAATGAACTTCTCCGACATGCCCTTCACAGATATCCTATGTGAGTCTCCAGTGTATGCTTCTGGATCTTGCGACCGGTTTCCCCTAATAGTGCAGTAGACCTTTGTATCTCATGGGATGTTTTTTTTACACTGCTGTCATGCGCTATCATGTAATGAAAAACGACAGAAAGTCGTGCTTCAGTAGTACGTTTACACCCGTCACGACGAGATTGCACCTTGACGTGGTGTGATGGCTTGCGTGCCTCTATGGCCCAAAGAGCTATGCAGCATAGCTTCCTTAAGCCGATGATGCAATCACGCCTGAAAGATCAATGGGTCGAGGCCAGAAAAAGTCCAATCTCCTGGTTCTCCAGGTTGGGGGTCGGTCTGTTCTGACGACTCAGTCGGTGAAATCAATAGGACAATGATTGATCCAACTAAATGGGCTTCCATTCAGCCAACCCGCTGCCTTGCGCACAAGTTCTCATTGGAACCAAAGACTTAGATTGAGAATCCCAATCGGTCTACTGCTTTCCGGATGGACATTCTAGCATCGGACATAAGTTACGCAAGCCCAGCGATAGACTCCCTCAGCGTACGCTGTTCTGTGGGGCAAATAGTGATTGGAATACAAGTCGACATGGACATGGCAGCAGATTCGAGGCTAATACTTTGGTGACTATCGGAATTAAGCTAATCCCACTATGGTTAGTACAGTCATTGCGTATTCCCTTCTTAAAGGTGGGAACAATTAATAACTCATCCCATAATAGCGGGATACGTTCCTCGTTCCAAGTGTCACGGAGCAAGACGGTAAGTGATTTTTAACAATGCACCACCACCCGTTTTGAAAAAACTGGGATAAGTTCGTCGGGTCCTGCCGCTTTCCTTCGCTTTAGTAATCGTATGCATGACTACTACTTCCGATGGGGGTCCAAGTGATACTCCCCAAGGAATCGCAGTTGTTGACACAGGAGTAACTACTTAGCGCGTGACCAGCTAAACTGTTCCTTGAAGTATTCGGCCCAACGGTCAAGCCTTTGCTGTTTGTCGTGAACAGACTCTCCAATTCCACCGCATATCGTTTCACTGACTGGGGTTCACCGTCCACCGGTGTAGCGATTAAGTATGAACAGTCTTTGACTACTATCTGAAGCAGCTGCTATTTTCATTTCTTCGGCTACCTTGACCCACCAGTTTTCGCGATCATTCTTAAGGTTTTTTGTAACTTGCCTTTGTAACTTTCTACGTATCTTATTCATCTCCTTACAGTTCAGGAGCTGACGTTTTTGCTCTATTAGCCTGATCGACTCTTGAGAAATTCAGTGTCCTTGATGGACATCGGATCTGGGACCACAGGTGAAACCTGCTGCCACGTGCATCGCCTGTTTGATATGAGCCCAATACTCATTTACATTACTGTTCAGTGTGGATCCTAACTCATATGCTAACTTCTGTTCATAACGGGTGTGGACTTCTGGATCAGACAAACGTTGCACGGTTAACTGGGTTTGCGGTTTGCGACGATGACCATGGAGCTGGAGAGATAATCGCATTAAAACTAATGCATGGTCCGACTCTACGTACGTGGACCAGTAAGACCTACAGTTCTGAGCAGAACTGCGCCACCGGTAGCTTCGATATGATCAATCTGGGGCTTAGAGTACCTGTAGAGTCAGAGCGCCATGCCGCCGTGCGACACGAGCTGTGTCGGAAGTTCGTGCTGTACAGGAGTAACCGATTGTCTGCACAAAACTGGAGAAACCTATCCCCGTTATCTGTACGCTCAGCGGGTAAAGCACAACGCCCGCCTAAACAAGCTTCTGATGCACTGTGTTTGCCAACTTGTGCATTGAAGTCACCAGCCAGCACTACAATGTCCGAACCTTTACTGCTGCGAACGAGGGTGGCGAGTTCATCATAGAACTCATCTTTCTGCGCGTCTGAGCTGCAGTCCGTTGGGATGTACGCCAAGATCGCAAACAAGTTGCACTTAACACAACTATCCTTTCGAACGTCGACCGACCCCTGGAGTCTAACTGCACATAAACGACTATTAATCGGGATCCAGTCTAAAAGAGCAGCCTCGGCCTTGTCACTCAAGGCTATTCCTACACCACGCTGACCCACAGTTCTAGCTACCTCGTCTCCTGAAGTGCGCAGAAAATATCTTCGTGAGATACCAGGAGCAGTTAGTTGAATCACACTGCTCGAATCCTGAATAAGCGTTTCACTTACGCAGCAGACATCAATCTTTAGAGAGTCTATTGTGAGGGATAGACACGCCTGCTGACCGAGCTGCATGAAAGTACGCACATTAAAGGGGCAGAGATTCAGAGGCTGACGAGGCTTCGGAAAATGCGAGTTACCAGACAGAGGATTATTTCTGACATTATGTGACAGTGAATCGTTGCGAGTATTGGGTGTGTTATCAGTGGGAGCATTAGGGGTGAACAGAGGGGACAAAGAGAGGTGGTTGGGGAGAGATGACAAAGGTTGGATAGAAGAGAGGGAACTCTGAGCAGTAGCCTACTTATCACTACCCATCCCGATCGATGCTACGGACAGCGCGGTCCCGATTATCCTGCGCGACGACTGATGCAGTATGGGATTTCTTGTAGTCGTACAGTCCATGGGAGATGTTGGACGGGTACTGCTAGGGTATCCAGGCACGAAGCGGGAGAACGATTAGTGTCCTCATCCAAAGCCTTCAGTTCCAACAAGAACCTATCCGCAAGGCAGCGAGATGGTTTACTGGAAGCCCATTTGCTTGGATCATTTATTCTTCCACTGATTTTGCCGATTGAGTTGCCAGCTCAAGTCAACCCCCAACCTGGAGGACCAGGAGACTGGACTTTGTCTGACCTCCACCCATTGATCTGCCAGGTATGATTGCATCTCCGGCTTAAAGAGGCCATCCTGTATAGCTCTTTGGGTCACAGGCGCGCAAGCCACGTCAAGATGCATTTTTGTCGTGATGGACAGCACGACTGCAAGGAATTCTATACTGCATCGGTCGTCGCGCAGGATAATCGGGACCGCGCTGTCCGTAGCATCGATCGGGATGGGTAGTGATAAGTAGGCTACTGCTCAGAGTTCCCTCTCTTCTATCCAACCTTTGTCATCTCTCCCCAACCACCTCTCTTTGTCCCTTCTGTTCACCCCTAATGCTCCCACTGATAACACACCCAATACTCGCAACGATTCACTGTCACATAATGTCAGAAATAATCCTCTGTCTGGTAACTCGCATTTTCCGAAGCCTCGTCAGCCTCTGAATCTCTGCTCCTTTAATGTGCGTACTTTCATGCAGCTCGGTCAGCAGGCGTGTCTATCCCTCACAATAGACTCTCTAAAGATTGATGTCTGCTGCGTAAGTGAAACGCTTATTCAGGATTCGAGCAGTGTGATTCAACTAACTGCTCCTGGTATCTCACGAAGATATTTTCTGCGCACTTCAGGAGACGAGGTAGCTAGAACTGTGGGTCAGCGTGGTGTAGGAATAGCCTTGAGTGACAAGGCCGAGGCTGCTCTTTTAGACTGGATCCCGATTAATAGTCGTTTATGTGCAGTTAGACTCCAGGGGTCGGTCGACGTTCGAAAGGATAGTTGTGTTAAGTGCAACTTGTTTGCGATCTTGGCGTACATCCCAACGGACTGCAGCTCAGACGCGCAGAAAGATGAGTTCTATGATGAACTCGCCACCCTCGTTCGCAGCAGTAAAGGTTCGGACATTGTAGTGCTGGCTGGTGACTTCAATGCACAAGTTGGCAAACACAGTGCATCAGAAGCTTGTTTAGGCGGGCGTTGTGCTTTACCCGCTGAGCGTACAGATAACGGGGATAGGTTTCTCCAGTTTTGTGCAGACAATCGGTTACTCCTGTACAGCACGAACTTCCGACACAGCTCGTGTCGCACGGCGGCATGGCGCTCTGACTCTACAGGTACTCTAAGCCCCAGATTGATCATATCGAAGCTACCGGTGGCGCAGTTCTGCTCAGAACTGTAGGTCTTACTGGTCCACGTACGTAGAGTCGGACCATGCATTAGTTTTAATGCGATTATCTCTCCAGCTCCATGGTCATCGTCGCAAACCGCAAACCCAGTTAACCGTGCAACGTTTGTCTGATCCAGAAGTCCACACCCGTTATGAACAGAAGTTAGCATATGAGTTAGGATCCACACTGAACAGTAATGTAAATGAGTATTGGGCTCATATCAAACAGGCGATGCACGTGGCAGCAGGTTTCACCTGTGGTCCCAGATCCGATGTCCATCAAGGACACTGAATTTCTCAAGAGTCGATCAGGCTAATAGAGCAAAAACGTCAGCTCCTGAACTGTAAGGAGATGAATAAGATACGTAGAAAGTTACAAAGGCAAGTTACAAAAAACCTTAAGAATGATCGCGAAAACTGGTGGGTCAAGGTAGCCGAAGAAATGAAAATAGCAGCTGCTTCAGATAGTAGTCAAAGACTGTTCATACTTAATCGCTACACCGGTGGACGGTGAACCCCAGTCAGTGAAACGATATGCGGTGGAATTGGAGAGTCTGTTCACGACAAACAGCAAAGGCTTGACCGTTGGGCCGAATACTTCAAGGAACAGTTTAGCTGGTCACGCGCTAAGTAGTTACTCCTGTGTCAACAACTGCGATTCCTTGGGGAGTATCATTTGGACCCCCATCGGAAGTAGAAGTAGTCATGCATACGATTACTAAAGTGAAGGAAAGCGGCAGGACCCGACGAACTTATCCCAGTTTTTTCAAAGCGGGTGGTGGTGCATTGTTAAAAATCACTTACCGTCTTGCTCCGTGACACTTGGAACGAGGAACGTATCCCGCTATTATGGGATGAGTTATTAATTGTTCCCACCTTTAAGAAGGGAATACGCAATGACTGTACTAACCATAGTGGGATTAGCTTAATTCCGATAGTCACCAAAGTATTAGCCTCGATTCTGCTGCACCGTCTCACCTCCACTCGCAACAGGTACACCCGCGCACAGCAAGCTGGATTGCGCCGAGGTCGGGGATGCATCGACTAGATTTTTACTCTTCGCCGACTACTTGACACGCGTCACACGCACCGCCGATCGACAGTAATGGGTTTCTTAGATTCGAAAGGTGCCTTCGAATCATTTGATCGAACAGCTTTTCTCAGCGCTGGTCACTGAAAAAGTTTGCCCCAGAAGTTCGTAAACCTGCTGAGATCATTGTATCCTCATACCCCCGGCCGCATAGGGGTTTACGGCGAACAATCCAGTCGGTTCGAAACGGCGAGTGAAGTTCGACAGGGATGTCCAGTTTCTGCATTCTTGTTTAAGTTCGTCATGGACGAAATAATGGGGAATGCTTTGGGAGATCTCCAGGATGTGGTGATCGAATTAGGAAATATAGTATTTGTATATATTTCACACTTTTCTGGTTTTAGACTGTATGCCAGACAAAACATGGTACAATCCGTGGGGGGGGGGGGGGGGGTAGGTAGTCCTAGTCCATGTTTTGTTTTTGGGAGCGATGCTACCAGGTTGCCCACGCCAAAGCAGGTGGTTTTCTTAGGGATCCACAACGGGAGCCTTCAGCTATCCAAAGTTTAACCCGGAAGACGGCGGGGCGAGGCGTGGGGTCCGTAACCCACTGGGGGCCAATGACTGATTCCTTGGTTCATTCGCCCTTCGGATGAGGCCAGACATCCTGGGTGCCCAGTGCAGCTCTCCACCACAGGTGCCGGTGAGCATACCGTTGTACGCCCCATACGTCATCTATGGTTGGTTTGGAATCAGGGTTTAGCCATCTCCCTTAGACCGACTATTAGTCAGCCAACCCGGTGGAGAGCGCCGGGCATTCGCTTCCGTCCTCTCACTTTAGTTGGAACACCGCCACGAGAAGGCAATGAGTAGGACTTCCTCAACACAGGCTGTGTTAGATGATGAGTTACTTGGGAGCATTTCGAAAGGCGTTCAGGACAGGTAGCCACCTCGGAGGCTGAGACACCCACCCCCGACCATACTGAGGCATTGGAGGCCTAGGGAATAGTGGCAAGCTGTGTGACCTAGATTATACAGACGGTGTTATCTGCTTGTTCGAATGCACGGAACATGCTCAACGTGCACTAGGTGGAGCTTTAGCTCCATTCAGCATGCGTTTTGCACCTCCAAAGTGTTGAGTTATGCTGCAAGACTGGATGTCAACGATTCCTAGGTTCATGCTCGATGGGGAGGTTCTAGCAGTTGTCGACCACTTCACCTACCTCGGCAACATCATGACGGCGGATGGGAGTACGTTAGCAGAGGTAAACACGTGTATATCCAAGGTTGGAGCGGCGTATGCTGGAATGAAGCACTTGTGGCGCCGACCTAATATTTCACTGAAGTTGAAAGGCCGTGTATACTGTGCCGCAGTGCGTTCAGTTTTGTTGTATGGTTGCGAGACTTGGGGTCTGCGTGTGGAAAACATTCGTCGCGTTCAGGCTTTCGACCACCGATAGTTGCGTAGTATCGCTAAGATTAGATGGAATAACCAAGTAAGCAATACCGAGGCTAGAAATCGAGTATTGGGTACCACTTCAGGCAGTTCTCTATCACAGCGTATCCAGCTTAGTAGGCTTCGTTGGTTAGGGCACTGTTGCGTATGGCAGACACGCCTACTGCACCGTGCCCTATTCTCCATTCCTCCCAGGGAGTGGAAGAAACCACGTGGTGGTCAACAAATGACGTGGCAACGAGGAATGGAAAAATGTACAGCAAACTTAGGAAAAGTAGGTGCCTCACGCCTGTATGGTTAGAGTCCAAAAGATCGGTCTACCAGTTGGCTGGAGACACTGAAGGATATGGTAGCGAACCGTGTTGTCACTTTCTGTGGAATCAGAATGATTGGTCGATGTGCGTTTGTATAGTTAGACTGTGTATTCCGTGTGTTGGCTATTAAGGCGTTATTTCTTCTTCTCATCCCTGTGAGTGCATTTTGCTGTGCACCTTATATGTTTATTCTTTCTTATTCTACGTGCAACATGGTGGGAAAGGCAGTGGTCAGTGGGGCTTGTCCTACTGTTTAACGCTGTACATTGATGATAATGAGTACGTTTACGCACAGATTTGTCATCGCTGAGTTTGACGTTTTCACACGAAGTGCTTTCATTTTCAGTGAAAACCGGAATATCCTCGCATGAAGCCACGTAATTCGGCTCTAGGCTGGCTCGATTTTCTAGCAACTTTTCTGTACGATCGGAAGGACAACGTAACTTTTGGAAATGCCAGTATCGATGAGGGTTTAAAAAGATCCCAATGAGAAGAGTGCCCGCAACTGCCGTCGTGTTGTAACGCTCGCTTCCGTTACTCCGTGATTTCTATGTAGGACCTATGCATTGAATTTTTTCTCGCAACTCCCATCGCTCCAGTCCAGAAGGACATACAGAAAGATGAAAAAACAGAACATCAAATCGACGGTGTATCAACAGGAATGAGCAATACGCTATTTAGGGCGAACATGGAATATTTCAGAATTCTAACGTTCTAACAGGTTCACACTCGGTTCGGCCGATTAGGTTGGTAAAACGATCGCAGAAGTATTATTGAACATTGATAAAATTTGAGTCAGACTGCAAGTAACTGCTCGGTGAGCGAAAAGTGGTTAAGCGTTGTGTAATCCGGCGGTTTATTGGCTATCTGATTCGGTCTGGCATTCTCAAACTGATTAGGAACCTGCTTCGGGAGAGGATTCATTTTGCGACTTTGTAATGACTCGACAACGTGCGTTCAACACCAATCGCAGAATAAGAGATTCGCCCGGATGCAAGGCTTTAACCAACTTGTTAGTTGTACATATAACTGAACAGTAAAGTGCAGTCACAATTGGAATATGCGGAAAACGAACAACAACACAAACAGTAGAAAACCATTTCACAGCAGACTTCTTGACACCTCCCGATCGGCTGTACTGACGTGCTCGAGGATCCACTTGTATGCGTTATATTGGTCGTCTGTGACGATCAGACCGCCGGCGAGGAATCACGTTCGTATCGAGATGGAATGCGTCCAACAGTAATTTCCGGGGGGAATTTGTTTTCATTCGCTGAACTGAGCAGTAGTCGTAATTGATTCTTGTGGCTATCGCAATCTCAGACGTATCAGTCGGTGCAAAATCAGAGGACAAAGGCTTTGAGTTGAGGACTTGTCAGACTTATTATTCAAATAAAGCGTAAGACGGGACAAAAAAGATTATTAGAATGTTTATGGTGAAAATAAAAACGAACAATGCTGAAATATATGACATTCTCCTCCACCGGAGAAACGTTGGATACTCCCGAACGTTCGAAGCAGTTTTTTATAATCACGAGAATGCATCCAAAACGGGAATGTAACCACGGGTTTAGGCTTCTCGATTTCGCAAAAATGGTCGGGTTCGTTGTTTTTGGATAGCGAGCGTGTGGCATGATCAACTACGTTTGATATACTCTGTTGAATGTTATGTGGGCGGAGGGGTAGACTATGAAATACTGATTGACACATGGGAATCAGAGGTACATTGAATTTCGCATGGAATGTCCTCTTGAAGATCTGTCTGATGGCGTAAAACACGGTTGTCGGGTTGTTCTGTCCTCGCTGCAGCTAGCTGTCCGATTGGAATTAACCTCCTTTTAACCACTTGGTAAACGTGCTCAAGCACACTGTGGATTACATTTAGCGAGCTCCACTTCTACCAGTGAATCATACTTCGGTGTGCGCGAATTTCTAGCAAGATTGCGACCCGGGTTTGATAACAAAGTTTGATAAGGCGATACCGGTCGCAGATTTGCGACAATAAAAATAAACCCTGATGTGGCATAGCATTTGTAAATGTGCAGAGCATGGACCGAACAATGTAAAGTTTCAAGGAGGACATTTTTCCAGTAAGTAACATATAACCCTCTGGTTTTTGGCCCCAACAGAATATTCTCCATAGTGTTGCATTTTACCGTTCATAGTGGACGATAAAGGCATGCCAAAAATTGCGAACAGTTAACAGTGGACGAGGAAACATCGGAGCACGCGAAAGTGAAAGGAAATCTCAACGATGCAAGTAAGCAGACAGCGGTTGTTGGAAACCGATGGCAGTAGTCTTTTAAGATCGATTCAATCTTTCAGAAGGTTGCATCGCTTTGATGAGGGTACCATATGGTCGGTTGAGGAAGCGAGGCTTGGTTTCTCCATAGGCTGGGCGTTGAGTCACCATGGATTTTTTCGAGACTCGGACGGCAAACCATTGAGAAGCAGTGAACTCGTGACATGGTATCAGCTGCAAAGTTTTCTTTGTTGCGGCGGTAAACAGCGTCATAATTGGAACATGAAAGTTCCATTCTGCAGCGGAGGATTTTATCGTTCTTGGTCTTTCTGGAATGTTCCTTGTTGTGCATAAAGTCAACTGATCTTTGATCGGGACTTGGTTTGAAATGATTTCCAAGTAAGTAACGACGCCACATTTTTACGAATTCAACCAAAGCACCTCTTCAACCGCGGACTGATGCCTTTCAGATAGAGAGAGTCCTAAAAGAGGAGGCAACTGGCTTACCATCTTGATTGAGTGTGGCCGCGATTGTTTCTTAGAAAAAATCTGTCGCCACTACAATTGGTATGTCACGTGCAACGACGGTGATGGCTGCATCTTTGAGTTTGTCTTTCAGCGCTCATAATGCATCTGCAACGGGAGTCGTTAAAGCTAAGGTGTTGTTGTGAGTGAGGGAAAATATCTTATCCGAGAATCGAGGGATCCAGGGTGAATAATACGCGAAAAAACTAACGACACATTGCTGAGACTAAGTGTCACTGGGTGGTTTCGTTTTGGTGGTAGACAGTAATCTACTGTCGTTCGGGTCGTTACCACACCTGAACTATTGGGACCTTACGTGGTTCTCCACTCCAAGTCTGAAGGTCTGGTTGCATGTTATCCGTAATAGTGTCG
Source organism: Fasciola hepatica (assembly GCA_948099385.1). Taxonomy (NCBI): domain Eukaryota; kingdom Metazoa; phylum Platyhelminthes; class Trematoda; order Plagiorchiida; family Fasciolidae; genus Fasciola; species Fasciola hepatica. Next base: position 531,905 of record CANUEZ040000136.1, read on the forward strand.
TGGGCCTTTGAGGCTATGGGGTATATACCAGTTCCACTGTACTCAAGCGCAAGTATGTAATAAATAAAACTGACAGCGATCTGCGTCGGGTGTGATTGTACCGTTCAGAACTTCGTAACCGAGGAAGCAGATCGTACGTGTCGCGTTGACGGTCTCTTTGGCGTTCAGAGTAGTGTCATACTTTTCAGCAGTTTTAAGAATTTCCTCTAAATTGCCATCTTGTTTCGCAACATAGTTACCACATACGGTGACATTGTCAACATAAGCAAAGTTGTTTTTAGGTGTTTATTTGCATTGTGGTTATCCGCGACGCCTTGGAAACAAGCAACGTCATTATTAACCCCAAAGGAAAGGTAAAGTCTGCCTTCTAATTCGAAATTAGTGAGCTTCTTGTCTTGATTTCTCTTAGAGTTTTGATGATACACTCTCTTCAGATCCGGAGCAATGAGAAAATTTTATTGAGATATTTCCAGGATCATATAGCCAGTTTAAAGGAGCGGGTATGCCTCCAGATGTGTTAATCGATTACTCATTTGGCTGTAGTCTACAACCATTCTCTTCTTCTTATTTTGTTTGGTAGTGGCGAACACCTGTGCCCTCCAGGGTGATTCTGAAGGTTTTATAATACCCTCCGTTAATAGCTTACGAATTTCGGCGTTGATGAAGCACTGGTTCTTTAGTGATTACCAAAGGGACTGCGCCACAATGGGGCTGCAGTACGGCGTCACATGTCTAAAAAGCCAGAGGGGTGGGTTGATGCACATCACCGAAAGTGCACCATCACGACGAGACTGCACATTGACGTGGTGTGATGGCTTGCGCGCCTCTATGATCCAAAGAGCTATACAGGATGGCTTCCTTAAGCCGGAGATGCAATCATACCTGACAGGTCAATGGGTAGAGGTCAGACGAAGTCCAGTCTCCTGGTCCTCCAGGTTGGGGGTTGATTCGAGCTGGCAACTCAGTCGGAAAAACCAGTGGAAGAATAATTGATCCAAGCAAATGGGCTTCCACTAAGCCATCCCGCTGCCTTGCGGATAGGTTCTTGTCAGAACTAAAGGCTTTGGATGAGGACCCTAATCGTTCTCCTGCTTTGTGGCTGGACACCCTAGCAGTACCCGTCCAACATCTCCCATGAACTGCACGACTACAAAGAATTCCATACTGCATCAGTCGTCGCGCAGGATAATCAGGACCGCGCTGCCCATCGCATCGAGCGGGTTGGGTAGTGATAAGTGTGCTACTGCTCAGAGTTCCCTCTCTGTTATTCAACCTTTGTCTTCTGTCCCTAACCATCCCTCTTTGCCCCATCTATCCACCCCTAATGCTCCCATTGATAACACGGTCGATACTCGCAACGATTCACTGTCAAATAGTATCGGGAATAATCCTCTGACTGGTAACTCACATTTTCTCAAGCCCCGTCAGCCTCTGAATCTCGGCTCCTTCAACGTGCGTACACTCATGCAGGCCGGTCAGCAGGCGTGCCTAGCCCTCACAATGAACTCTCTAAAGATTGATGTTTGCTGCTTAAGCGAAACGCGTATCCAGGATTCGAGCAGTGTAATTCAGCTAACTGCTCCAGGTATCTCATCGAGGTATATTCTGCGCACCTCAGGAGACGAAGCAGCTAGAGCTGTGGGTCAACGTGGTGTAGGAATTGTCTTGACTGACAAGGCTGAGGCTGCCCTATTAGACTGGATCCCTGTTAACAGTCGTTTATGTGATGTGAGACTCCAAGGGTCAGTCGGCGTTCGAAAGGATAGTTGTGTTAAACGCAATTTGTTCGTGATCTCGGCGTACGCCCCAACAGACTGCAGCTCAGACTTGCAGAAAGATGAGTTCTATGATGCCCTCGCCTCTCTCGTTCGCAGCAGTAAAGGTTCCGACATTGTAGTGCTAGCTGGTGACTTCAATGCACAAGTTGGCAAACTCAGTGTGTCAGAAGGCTGTTTAGGTGGGCGTTGTGCTTTACCCGCTGAGCGCACAGATAACGGGGATAGGCTTCTCCAATTTTGTGCAGACAATCGATTGTTCTTGTCTAGCACAAATTTCCGACACAGCTCGCGTCGCACAGCGACATGGCGCTCTAACTCTACAGGTACTTTGAGTCAAATTGACCATATCGCCGTAAGCTACCGATGGCGCAGTTCTGTTCAGAACTGTAGATCTTACTGGTCCACGTACGTAGAGTCGGACCATGCCTTAGTTTTAATGCGATTATCTCTCCAGCTCCATGGCCATCGTCGCAAACCGCAAACCGGATTAGCCGTGCAACGTTTGTGTGATCCAGACGTTTGCACCCGTTATGAGCAGAAGTTAGCACATGAGCTAGGATCCACGGAGAACAGTAATGTAGATGAGCATTGGTCTCATATCAAACAGGCGATGCACGTTGCAGCAGGTTTTGCCTGTGGTCCTGGATCCGTTGTCCATCAAAGACACTGGATCTCGCAAGAGTCGCTGAGTATAATGGAGAAAAAACGTCAGCTTTCGAACCGTAAGGAGATGAATAAGATGCGGAGAAAGCTGCAAAGAGAAGTTACGAAAAGCCTCAGGAATGATCGCGAAAATTGGTGGGTTAATGTAGCCGAAGAAATGGAAGTGGCAGCTGCTTCAGGTAACAGTCAAAGACTGTTCAAACTTATTCGTGACACCGGTGGACGGCGAACTCAGGTCAGTGAAACGATTTGCAATAGGAATGGAGAACCCATCCATAACAAACAGCAAAGGCTTGACCGATGGGCCGAGTACTTCAAGGAACAGTTTAGCTGGCCGCACGCTAGTGTAGTTACTCCCGTGTCAACAACTGTGACTCCTTGGGTGGTATCACTTGAGCCCCCATCAGAAGTAGAAGTAGAGTCATGTATTCGATTACTAAGGCGGGGGAAAGCGGCAGGTCCCGACGAACTTCCCCCAGTTCTTTTCAAACTGGGTGGTGAGGCGTTGATAAAATCACTAACCGCCTTGCTCCGTGACATTTGGAAGGAGGAGCGTATTCCGTTAATATGGAGCAAGTCATTGATTGTTCCCATCTTCAAGAAGGGAATACGCAATGACTGCAGTAATCATCGTGGGATTAGCCTAATCCCGATAGTCACCAAAGTATTAGCTTCGATTTTGCTGCACCGTCTTACACCGGCTCGCGAGAGGAATGTCCGCGAACAGCAGGCTGGATTCCGCCCAGGTCGAGGATGCATCGACCAGATTTTTACTCTTCGCCGACTACTTGAAACGCGTCACACGCACCGCCGACCAATAATAATGCTTTTCTTAGACCTGAAAGGCGCCTTCGATTCAGTTGATCGAACATCGCTTTTCAGTACTCTTCATCGAAAAGGTATGCCCCAGAAGTTCGTAAACCTAATGAGATCATTGTATTCTCCTATTTCTGGCCGCGTAAGGGTTTACGGCGAACTATCCGGTCGGTTCGAAACGACCAGTGGTGTTCGGCAAGGATGCCCTTTGTCTCCATTCCTTTTTAACTTCGTCATGGACGAAATAATGGAGAGTGCTTTGCAAAATCTTCAGAATGTAGGGGTCGAACTAGGAGATAGTGAAAATCTATGTGACTTAGATTACGTGGACGACATTGTCTGCTTGTTCGAATCCACGGAACATGCTCAACGTGCACTAGATGGACTTGGGAGAGCTGTAGCTCCATTCGGCATGCGCTTTGCACCTTCAAAGTGCAAGGTGATGTTACAAGACTGGACGTCAACGATTCCGAGCTTGATGCTCGATGGGGAGGTGCTGTCAGTTGTCGACCACTTCACTTACCTCGGTAGCTGCGTGACGACGGATGGGAGCACAGTAGTAGAGGTGAGTACGCGGATATCCAAAGCTCGAGCGGCGTACGCTGGACTGAAGCACTTGTGGCGCCGATCCGATATTTCACTGAAGTTGAAAGATCGTGTATACTGTGCCACTGTGCGTTCAGTTTTGTTGTACGGTTGCGAAACTTGGAGTCTGCGTGCTGAAGATATTCGTCGTCTTGAGGTTTTCGACCATCGATGTTTACGTAGTATCGCTAGGATTGGGTGGAACAGCCGAGTAAGCAACGATGAGGTCAGCAAGCGAGTATTGGGTACTAATTCAGAGAACGTTTTGTCACAGCGTATCCAACTTAGTAGACTTCGTTGGTTGGGACACGTGTTACGTATGGCAAACACACGTCTACCGTACCGTGTCCTATTCTCCGCCCCTCCCAGGGAGTGGAAGAGACCACGTGGAGGTCAACAGATGACGTGGCAGCGAGGAATGAGAAAATGTACAGCAGACTTAGAAAAAGTAGGTGCTTCACGTCTTCGTGGTTGGGGTCCAAAAGATCCGTCTACCAGTTGGCTGGAGACACTGAAGGATATGGCTGCGAACCGCGAACAATGGAGATCGTGTTGTCACTTTCTATCGAATCAGAATGTTTGATCGGTGTACGTTTGTACAGTTAGACTGTGTATTCCGTGTGTTGGCTACTAGGGCATTCTTTTCTTTTCCCACCCATGTAGGTCCACTCCCTCTCCATCTTGTATATTCATACTTTTTAATTCAACGTGCAACATGGTGAGAAAGGCAGTGGTCAGTGGGGCTTGCCCTACTGTTTAACGCTGTACGATGATGATGATGATGACCGAAAGTGCACCTACCGTCAAAGTTAGGTTGCGTTCACTGGACGATATTTCTACACGTTCACGAAGTCCCAGGAAGTCATGGCCCAGGCGAACATTGGAGCAGAGATCATCGAGTGCTGAAAGTTTTACCCGATCGTACACGTTTGTATTTAAGTGTTGTGTAACAACATCCACGGCTGATGCTAGAGAACTGAGTGGAGGCTATAGATCTTGTTGAATCATGGTTGCGCGGTAGTCGAGGTCTGCATGCGTATACCCAAGGTTGGAGCGGCGTATGCTGGAATGAAGCACTTGTGGCGCCGACCTAATATTTCACTGAAGTTGAAAGGCCGTGTATACTGTGCCGCAGTGCGTTCAGTTTTGTTGTATGGTTGCGAGACTTGGGGTCTGCGTGTGGAAAACATTCGTCGCGTTCAGGCTTTCGACCACCGATAGTTGCGTAGTATCGCTAAGATTAGATGGAATAACCAAGTAAGCAATACCGAGGCTAGAAATCGAGTATTGGGTACCACTTCAGGCAGTTCTCTATCACAGCGTATCCAGCTTAGTAGGCTTCGTTGGTTAGGGCACTGTTGCGTATGGCAGACACACGCCTACTGCACCGTGCCCTATTCTCCATTCCTCCCAGGGAGTGGAAGAAACCACGTGGTGGTCAACAAATGACGTGGCAACGAGGAATGGAAAAATGTACAGCAAACTTAGGAAAAGTAGGTGCCTCACGCCTGTATGGTTGGGGTCCAAAAGATCCGTCTACCAGTTGGCTGGAGACACTGAAGGATATGGTAGCGAACCGTGTTGTCACTTTCTGTGGAATCAGAATGATTGGTCGATGTGCGTTTGTATAGTTAGACTGTGTATTCCGTGTGTTGGCTATTAAGGCGTTATTTCTTCTTCTCATCCCTGTGAGTGCATTTTGCTGTGCACCTTATATGTTTATTCTTTCTTATTCTACGTGCAACATGGTGGGAAAGGCAGTGGTGCTTTTCGTGCTGTTTAACACTGCATGACGATAATGACTGTTGTAAGTGATCAATTCGTGGCATGTGAGGAAGGCACGTGGACTTTTATTAGTGAGTTTACTCAGGTAGGACGTGTTAGACTTTCGGTTTGTAGACTGCAAGACCCACATCGTCATGGTTAGGTGGTGCGGTCGAAAGCGTCTTTGTAAGCGAACTCTCTTTGTCTGCACAGTTTTTACGTATTCCTTCGTTTTCTGTTAATCATTGGAAGAACAGCTGATGATGGTCGTTTCTCAGTCCCGCATTGTATTCATCGCCTTTTACTTTATTGTCTCATGGTTGTGGTTTTTTCCAGCATATCATGGGCCGTCATAAGAAACGTCTCTCCTCTAGGCTGGGTACCACCGCTGAACCAATGCCCGTTGCTGTCCCCAACCCCACTAGTACCACAGTAACGACTGTACAGGACGCAGAAGATGGCCCAAATAATGATGTCCAACCCGGAGGCGATGTTGAATCAAATGAGATTCCAGAAACTGAAAATTCAGAGACACCCTCATTGGCTGAGTTTGAGTTAGTTGATAAAACTCGAACGAAAGAGCTGAACACGAATCACGTCGTCAGTGCATGCGATGACCGTAATATTGAAGAGAAGTTGGACATTTTGGGGAACGGTTTGATTACAAAGCAGGTGTGTTGTTTCATCTCCTGCATTCTATAGGCTGATGTGCTGCCATTCGTAGGTGATTGAAAAAGGCCTCGGTCGTGAAACACGTCCAAATCATGGTGATGTAGTCACCGTGAGCTATAAATGTTGGCTTGAAGAAGGTGACATACTCGTGGAAGATGTATCAGAATTAACTTTCACTGTGGGCGATGGCGATGTTATTCACGGTACGTATTCATGTCGTACAAATTAAAAGTTATTCTCACGCAATGTTTTTTTTTTCGTGTGTAGCATTTGACCTTGCAATGCCGTTGGCTGAAGTGAAGGAAAAATTTGAGCTAATTGCCGACGCGCGATTCGCTTACGGGTCTCGTGGGAAGTGAGTGACCTTGATGGTCTTTTTGCGAATGTCCTGACCGTTTTCGTATAGTATGTTACTAATTTCGCTTCTGTTATGCCTCCGAAGTCGGTCCCACTTATTCGGTGTTTTTTTACAGTCTACACTGTACAGGAAGAAAGGAAACACTTCAGTGTGAAGTGTTTCTCGTAATTTTGTACCTCATTTTTGTCGCCAACAATTCGCTGTATTAAATGGAAAATATCTCAGTTCCAGAGCAGTTACACCACCATATATATATATATATATATATATATATATATATATATATATATATATATATATATATATAACATGTTTCTCCCAAACTAAGACCCGGTCTTAATAATTTCGTATCTGAAAAACACACCAAGGCTTTTTTCGGGTTATCTTGTATTTCCCAAGGAAAAATTAAGAAAAATCTCGTTGTTTAAAAGGAAATAACTGTAAATAGAAACCCGTTTTTATTAGTGGAAGTTCATTTACTTGATAACTGCATTTAGTGAAGCACAATTATTTCATCCTCTTTTGTGACGCCGTTATAAATTATAAAACCGTTACTTCAGGCTGTATTTCTTGCAAGTTCGTTTATTTATTATAGGATCGCTGATCCCGTTGTTTCATTTAGTTCTCATTACTACGCAATCCGGATAAATGGGTTATCTCGGGAAATGAGGTCTCATTCTTCAGCATATTCCGCGGATGCATTATTTTCGGTTTTATTTTCAGGGTTAGGCCTACATTCAAAACATCTTAAAAAATCATGATAGCGCCTAATTTTCGGAGTAGGCCATATTTTTTTGAGAAACACGTTACTTACTCAACAACCTGAAAACAGGCAAGCGCAAACATCACACAAACAACATAGAGAGTCGAAAAAAATAAGTAGAGAAATCAATCGGAAATACGAACTTCTGCGGGTTGATTGAGATGGTTTTAATTTCACTGTTAGTAATGAATAAGCTATGGCAATCCAGAGTTTTAGTTCTTTCAGTACGCTGTCATGACAACCACGTTTTGTGTTCTGTACAAAACAGTTCTTGATGGTTTGTTGACTGCTTCGGAAGCGAGTTGCAACGTGTTCTGATGCTCGTCGAAATAGTGTTTAATGAAATCACACGTCCAGAGTAGTCTGTCTACCTGACTAAAGCGATCGCCTGCAATACGGTCGCAATTTATTCGAGATAGGTGTCTAGACTTGTTTTGATTATATGCGGTGGATTTTCATTTTGCACATTACCTGAACTGTATTTTGTGGCTTGTTTCGTTTAGCGTTTATTTAAATATAAACAGAAAGACTAAAGGTGAGTACAGACTATGGATGGTTATTGTCTGAAAACTCTGATCTTGCCTGTTCGTTTCGAGAGCTGGAAATGTAGGTGTCTGGATATGTTCCGGTCACTGAGATGAACCCTAAAGGCCATCTACCTTCATCCATGTACAAAACAGATGCAGCGTTCTTCATATCTAATGAGAACACCGGACCGGCAATGCTGACATCAGGCGCAGAGTAATAAGTACACAAAACATCATGTGAAATACTAGATCTAACCGGGCTTACATGCGCTTTGCGCATTCCTCTGAAAAGGCTTCCCAGACGTTCTGTGTTCACTGAAGACGGACGATGGTTGGAAAATGAATAATGATGACCAGACCATAACGTGAAAGAAAAATATAAAAAGTGACCTTGGTCATGCAGTGCGTGTTAAGCTTCATGGTGGCGAACGCCCAGTGTTCTCCACCGAGTTGACCGATATTCAGGCTAAGGGAGATAGCCAAACTCTGATTCCAAACCGACTGTGGATGGCGTACGAAGCATACAGCATTACGGTCACCGACATCTGTGGCGGAAGATTGTACCGGGCACTCAGGATGTCTGGCCTCATTCACTGGGCGTATGAACTGAATATTCAGTCACCCGCCCCCAGCGGGTTACGGACCCTACGCCTCGTCCCGCCGCCTTGCGGGTTAAACTTCGGATAGCTGAAGGCTCCGGTTGTGGATCCCCAAGAAAGCCACCTCCTTTGGCTTGGGCAACCTGGAAGTATCGCGCCCACATAAATCATGGAATCGAACTCCATCTACCCGTTCCTCCTCGATTGTACCATGTTTTGTTCGGCACAGCCTGAAATCAGACGGGTGTGGAAAAAATGCAGAGCGGAAATCTTTGCGTTCGTAACGTTCATGGGAGATGTTGAATGGGTACTGTTGGGTGTCCAGCTGCTAAGCAGGAAACGACTAGGGTTCTCAGCCAAAGCTTCTAGTTCTAACAAGAACCTATCCGCAAGGCAGCGAAGTGGCTGAGTGGAAGGCAATCTGTTTGGATCAGTTAATCTTCCACTGGCTTTACCGATTGAGTTACCAGCTCAAACTGACCCTCAACCTGGAGGACCAGGTGACTGCTGCGTCAGTTTTCTATCTGTCGACCCTCCAGGTATGATTGGATCCTCGGCTTGAAGTAAGCAAACCTGTATAGCTCGTTGGGTCGCGCGCACGTCCAGGTGCAGTCTGGTTTGCGAGTCTTGGGAACAGTGTACAAAGTGGCGTCCCCAGTGTCACGGCTTTTCATTCTAGGTCGCATCTCTAACCAGTGCACAACCAAGTGCTACCTATCGGGCAACAGGAAGTTCGTTCGTTGGAAGCCGGTGACCGATCGATCGGTTCACGCCTTTTTGGATGGTGGTCTTCCAATGTGGGACGCTCAACGCGTCCTAGTGATCTTGGTACATGGTTGCCGGTGGCTTTCTATTGAGATCTTTCGTCATTCGGTAGACCCAGGGACCCACGCGACCTTGCTCGTTGAACAGTTTTCCTTCTTGGCCATTGGATCAAGCAGCAGACCTCGTCCATCCGTCGAAAGCGGCTGTCTTCGCATGCTGAGCACCGTCTCAGCGAGGTTTTTGGGTCTCGGCATGCAGAAAAGCAGTTTATCAGTCAGGGAATCCTCTGCATAAGGATAATACCTAAGATATCTTTCTACGGTGGAAAAATTGAAAGCGTTTCATTGTGCAGTCATTGTTAACCAAGGAAATGCACCCTCCGGCTTAAGCGATGATACCCCGTTCACGCCACGCTAACTCCTTGGAGGCGTGGGGTTAAAGAATGAATGCGAAAAACAGATAGGCAACCAATGCACCCGAAAACAAAACGTGACAGGACAGAACAAGATGCTATAAGAGCTTTTCGGTCATGTTCCCAACTGCTTGGTGGGTCTGCTGAGGCGACCTACTGGTTAGAAAAAGGCATTTTTCCCCATACTGACATATTTCAACAAAATTGTCAAATTACCAAATATTTCGATTTGCCCGCTTTTTGCTGAATTTATTTTTCCCCGCCACTGTGCTCTCACATTTCCTTACGTTGTGATCTTTCTATCGTATTTTTGCGTTTCTGATTGGTCATTTTACGATTTTCACAAGGTCGTCCATGCAGACAATATGAGCGGTAGAGCAGATGACTCACTTTGACATGTGCTGGTAGTTGCCAAAAAAGCACAATACCGTGCTGCGCGTAATAATTAAACGAATTTTATATCTTAGTTCTGTGTTTATAATTCACCGTTCGCCGCCTCAAACTTAACATCTAAGTATTTTTATACGTATGATGCAAGTAACAGTGAAGTATGATCGGATAGCCGGTACGCATTTTCTTTCGGTATCGAAAGTGATAGCCAGCTGTTGTTGGCTCATCTACAAGAATTGCTGATAGAGACTGAAATGATAAAACGATAGTGCTCACAATGGAAAATCAATCCCTATTGGCTGTCATCGATGGTGAAAATCTATGAAAGCGTAGAAATGGCGGTGACCATACTTCACTCATTATTGAGGAGTCATGCAAGCTTTGATACATACCTACTGCGTGTTCCAATAATGTCACTATTCGGCTTAAACGCGGTTCGTTGGACATCTTTCTGCAACTAACAATCGAGATTTCATGAATCAGACAGGCAGTGATAATAGCCATTAGGGATTAATTTCCATTGTCTCTGGCCTCAGTCAGTACCGTCGCTTTCTCATTTCAGCCTCCATCGACAATTCTCGTAGTAGCTGAGTCACCAACAGCTTCCCATCACTTCATAATCCAAGTCATTGCAGTTTTTCTCTTGACGCCGAGTACTTTAGCTACCAACTACCAGTCGTCCCAGCTTCATACGGGTTCAAGATATGTGACCTGGCATAATATGTATGAGATGTCCGCCTCGTTGTCGAAACCACCAACTCGTCTTTTCACCAGCGACTAGGTTCCATACAGAACGCAGCACAGCACATGCATGGACCGTCTAGGTCTACTAACGCCGCCACTTTGTTGGCCGTCTCAATTTGTCCCTGGTCCTTTACTGTTCAGTCACACAGTCGACTCAGTGGTCACACTTCTCCCCACCCGTAACCCCTCACACATACTGTTGCACGTATCAACGAGAATTCAGTACACCAGCTATCGTCGCGATGTGGGTGATCACGGGGCAGAAATTGAGTGAGCAGGAGACAAGTGACCGTTGCCAAGCCAATCACATGCCTGTGTTTGGATAGCGATGCGATTGGGGCATTATTTGAAGTTACGCAGGAATAACTTGAACCTACAAGCGATTTACTTGAAGTCAAAAAACGTACAGAAACCAAAACAATCGAGGATATGAAGAGATAAGGCAAAGACACAATAGTGTCTATCCGATAAAGAGAGTGCGTGAATACACGTTTGTTGTTGTAATTTTACTACATGCTTGCGCATGAGTGCAGTGAAAGGGGTATATACCCCGTAGCCTCAATGGCCCACGACACTATGACGGAAAACCGGCAACCAGACCTCGAGGCTTGGAGTGGAGAGCCACATAACGTCCCAATACGTGAGGTATGGCAAAGATCAGGACGACAGTGGATTACTGTCTACCACCATCGATGGCGACACCTAGTGATATCTTCAAATGCATCTAACCACTGGACGGGGATATATCTTGAATTACACACACACACACACACACACATATATATATATATATATATATATATATATATATATATATATATATATATATATATATATATATATATATATATATATATATATATGTACCTGATTTCAGGCTGTGCCGAACAAAACATGGTACAATCGAGGAGGAACGGGTAGATGGAGTTCGATTCCATGATTTATGTGGGCGCGATACTGCCAGGTTGCCCAAGCCAAAGGAGGTGGCTTTCTTGGGGATCCACAACCGGAGCCTTCAGCTATCCGAAGTTTAACCCGCAAGGCGGCGGGACGAGGCGTAGGGTCCGTAACCCGCTGGGGGCGGGTGACTGAATATTCAGTTCATACGCCCAGTGAATGAGGCCAGACATCCTGAGTGCCCAGTTCAATTCTCTTGATTCAAAATGCTGGTGGGCATCAGAAATAGCAGAGTCTTGCTCGCTCTGTTGCCAACGTTCATTGGGGTCCAGGACATCCTTCTGCATTTACATACGTGTAGACAGCTTCGACTGGAAAGCTGATCATCGGTTATAGTCTAGAAGGAACTCCGTAGGCCGAGTGGCTTTGACGTTGCTGTGACGCTAACAGAACGGAGCACGTATCAAGGCGTGATTTGAGTCCACTGACGTAGACCAAAATGAACGATAATCTCCATGCCAGTGGTACCTAGTGACGGTATGATCAATCTGAGTCCAACGTTGTGGAGACGAAGGAGGATGCCATGCCCGAATCAAGTGGGTCTCACAAACGGTGGATATCTTCAAGAGAGAGAAGATGCCTTACAGCTACTGCTACTTATTGCTCACCCGGCGTTTTTGGGCCACTGTGACAAAGCCAATAATAGCCTTCTACGCCGTGATTCTTAATGTTACGAGAGTCGGTATCGCCCAGTCTGACTTCAGATAAACAGGAAATACCTACTCGATAGTCGTGTACTGTGAGCTTAGTCACTGCCTGACTTCCAATGTCTGTGAGAGTTTTTGCCTTCCAGCATCCTATAAAGAGGGTTTTTCGGAGCTGAAGAGGTCCAGTTCGCATTCTGCACACTCCAACCACTGCGGGATCACAAGGGCGCGTCGGATCCCGCATACGCCGTACCATGGACTAAAGAGTGTGTAGGAGGCAATCATCACGTGTTACGTATGGCAGATACGTCTACCATACCGTACCCTGTTTTTCGTTCTTGCTCAGGAAAGGATATCTTCGACATCAGTTGCTCTGTTGGATGGTCGCACATCCGTCCCTCCGGATGCCACATTCAATGAAGTGCGCAAATTCTTGAGACGCCAACTGACTAGGAGTATAAGAAATGATCGCGAGCAGTGGTGAATTGCGAAATATAGGGAAATGGAAAAGGCTGCGTTTATTGGAAATACTTGCAACCTTTACCATTTGATTAGAAGTATCGGTCCACAGAAGCCTGGCGTAAGTGAACTAATGAAAGAACCCGACTGTTCACTGATTCACTCTCAGGGACATCGTCTGGACCGTTGGGCGGAGCACTTCAAGGGACAATTCAGTTGGCCAACTTCAACAGTGGACTTTCCAAATATACCTGTAGCAGAACCGATACAGGTAGATATCATTCCTCCAACAAAAGGGAAGGTTATCCGTGAAATAGGTTACCTGAAAAGGTACAAAGCCGCTGGACTGGGTGGGTTGTCTCCATCCTTTTTCTAGGATGGAGACGAAGCTTTGGTTTCAGAGGTAACGAAACTACTCCGGGTAATCTGGGATAGTGAGCAGATTCCCACGGAATGGTGTGAATCGGTGATTGTGCCGATTTGCAAGAAAGGTGACTGGTCCTGTTGTGAGAATCACCGAGGAATTAGCTTGGTAGGTTTCGCATCCAAACTGTTCCCCGGGTTTATTATCCACCGATTATCCAGCGCGCGAAATGTGTACTCGTGAGAATCAAGCCGGTTTCAGACGCGGTTGTGGTTGTATCGACCACATCTTTACTCTTCGGCAAACCTTGGAACACACACATATATTCCGTAGGCCTACACTTACTATCTTTCCTGATCTGAAAGCACCTTTCGACTCAGTTGACCGTATTGTTCTCTGGCGTTGCCTCTCACTGAAGGGTATCCCACAGAAATTTATTTCTCTTTTGCAATGCTTGTATGCGAACATCCGAAGCCGAGTTCGTGCTCACGGCGATCTTTCCCCGGGGTTCACCACGGAAACTAGTGTTCATCAGGGTTGCCCTTCCTCTCCCGATAGCCCTATCCTCGTGTGAGAATGGCGGCATCGATCTGTGCTCAGACAGTAAACAGTCTGATTTGGAATATGCGGACGGTATTCTTCTTCTGAGTGAAGATCCAGGTAAGTTGCAAGCTCTTTTAGATAGCAATGTTTTCAATGCGTTTTGCATCTTCAAAGTGTAAGATGCTGCTGCAAGATTGGGTTGGCACTATACCAGACCTTGTCTTGACAGGAGAAGCTCTAGCTGAAGGTGATAAGGGTTTTTAATTGAACAGTTGCATGTAACCACGTGGACAGATATCGGATGAAATGTGATCGTGTATGGAAAGGCGTGTTTGGCTTTTGCCAATTTCAGTCATTTGTGTTGCCGGCGTGACACCGGTTGTCTGTCAAGAGTCGAGTGTACAATGCTGTGGTTAGATCCGTTCTTTTATACGGTTCAGAAACATGTCTGTCAAGGGCAGAAGATAGGCGAATACTATCGGTGTTTGAGCACCGATGTCTCCGTAGCGTTGGCCGAGTGTGATGAGAACCCCTGTATGAGCAATGCTGAGGTTATATGTAAGGTGTTGGGAACCAGAGGTCAGTCTCTGGATTGAGTACTGAATCTAAACGAATTAGGGTGGCTGGGACATGTCTTAAGAATGAACACCGACGGACTTCCTCGCTGCACCCTCACAGTTGTATCGATGTTCTTATACTCAGCGGAGAGTGAATAAATGGTCCACACATATCCTGGCACAGGATAATTCTCCTTTATTGGAGCGTCTGCACGCTTCCCGCACCGCTGAAAAACGGTTCAGCAAAATGACGGCGAAAATTTTGGTGCTCACGTCAATTAAGCTGATGCCACGGTAGTTTTTGCGCTTAATCCTGTAGTCTCGTAATAGAAAGGGAGGGCGGAGGGTAAAATTGAAGTCCTCCAGGACGCTGGGTATTATTCTTTTTCCCAGAATAAGCAAGTGTGTTCATTGGCTCGAATAGTGTCAAAAGACACGACTTATATATTCTCGTTGCATTGCCATCTCCAGGGGATTTCCGGTTCTTCGGCTTGTATATTGCATCGGTGATATCATCTCAGCTTGGTGGGTTGTTGATAACGTCATAAATCTCGTTCTGGATTGTTGGGACTGAGTTCACAGAACTTGCTGCGGGGCGGTTCAGTAAACAAAGGAAGTGTTCGGCCCACCGCAGTATATTTTTGGCGTGCTCAGGAGTGAGCAGCCTGAATGTCGCTTACCGCATTCGGTGCGGGTTAGATGGAAGAGTTTTAAGATGTCCCTGCAGTCTCCATGGTTTCCGTGATTTCGGCTCAGTAGTTGTTGCGGTCACCCCTGGCCGAACGGATGACTTTTCGTCGGATGTCACGTAGGTCTAGGTGACCATTTAGGCGGGCACTTGTAGCCTTTTAGGTAAACCGAAGAGTTCCCGCTAAGATCCAGTCCTTCTGTCGTCGTCACGTAAAGCTCAATTCATCTGAGGTGGATTGTTGGATCGATGCCTCAAATAAAGTGCTCTGATTTTCCACTTGTATTCCTTCTCCACCTGCGAGCGTGATGACTAGATGGGAGGCATTAGCGTCCGAGACCGCTTGGCTCTATTTCGGCTATCTAAATGCTTCTGCAATAATATGCTTTGGGGTATAGATTTTGAGGTTATTGGCTAGGTGGATCTGAAAGCGTGCACGGACGAGGATGTACTCGGTACCTTTCTTGTTACCAGTCTCTGTGCCTCTGCAGGACCGGAAATCTTCCATCGAAGGTGACCAACGTGGCCGTTTGAGAATGTAGTCGATCTGGTGCCCTGTATGGCCGCCATTTGAGTACCACGGTAGCACATGTTTCCTGGGATGTTGGAAGCAGATGTTGGTCACGGTTAGGCTGTTGAATTCTGCAAAGCTGATGAGACGTTCGCCATTGTTGCACCGCTATCCGAAACCATATTTCCCCAAGACGTGTCTAGTTTCCTGAGTGGAGGCATCATTGCGGGCGTTCCAGCCCCCCGCAACTGGGAGAATGTCACTTTTCGGGACGTTGTTCATCACCTCTTGTAGTCGTTCGTAGAACTCGTCCTCGGCCACTTCTTCAGATGCAACTGTCGGGACACAGACCGCAACAACCGATATGTTCAATGGTGAGGCGCAAAAACAAGCTAAGGCGATCCGAGGGGATATCAGGTTCCATGAGAGAAGTGTCTTGTTAGCCTTGTTGCTGATAGCTGTCACGACGCAGTGGAAACCAGGGCTGTCCGTGGGTCCACTTTGATAGAGGTGGAAACTGTTGCTTACTCCGGGAACCCTTTTATACCGGGTGCCAGAATTCGACTGACGAACTTCGGAGAGATGTGATTTCGATGCGGTAGTCACGTAGCGTTCGTGCAGTGATGGTTTGGCTTCCGATGTCCGAGAATGTTCTCACATTTCAGCAGACGATTTGGATGTGGTTTTGCGTGTTAAGGCCCCCAGCTAGCATATTTTTCACCTCGGCCGCTGAGAGGATGCCAAGCGCATCGCTTACCGCGGACGCCTCAGCATGAGCGATGTGTTCAAGGGAACTTGTCATGAAGGGTCTTGGGAATTTGGTACGAAGTCGTGTCCCCAGCGTCATTCGGCTTTTTGTTCGAGGCAGCAACTCTAGCTCGTGCACAACCAAGTGCTGTCTGTAAGGCAACAGGAAGTTTTTGTGTTGGGAGCCGGTGACCGAACGAGCGGTTCGTACGCATTTTGGATGGTGGTCCATGAATCCGGGATACGCAACAGGTCCAGGTGATCATGGTGCATGGTTACTTTTGGCTCTCTTGGAGCTCGTTCGCCATTCGGTATCGGTCACCTAGACCCAGGGGTCCATGCAACCCTGTTGACTGGACGGATTTCCTTGATAGCTGTTGGATCCCAGCAAATCCCACCCGTCTGTGTAGAGGTATCCGTCTTCGCATGATGGTCGCTTTCTCATCGAGGATTTTAGGCCTGGTTTGACCCTCCTGTCGAGCGGTTTGCCGGAGTGTAGCCGCTGATATAGCTTCAGGTTCGTGGAGCCACAGGTGAGAGTTGGGCAGGTGGTAAAGACCAATGGAATGGAAGATATCCCGATGGGCACGACAGTCTACCGACTCAGACGTACTACTCCTCTCTCAAATACCCGAGACACCCCACACGGAGTATTAACATTCTCGGAATAGACGATTGCTACCAACTCTGTGACAGCGGACCTACTGAAAACAGCGTTGCGATCGCTGTCGGTAGCATGGCTATTAGGGCACTGCTTTCATGCAACTCGAAATCCCCTCGGATTGCTGTAGCTGTAGCTGATTTTGGTTCCTCGTCTCTAAGCATATCAGTTGTTGCACTCTACGCCTCGACATTGACATTCGGAGACAGCTAAAAACGAGTTCTGAGGTAGGTTGCTGGAAGTAGTTAACAATGTTCCGGATCGAGATATGCTTGTTTTGCAGGACGAACGCTCGCACTGGTCCTTCAAACCAAGCAACTAAACAAGTCCGAGGGAAATGGCCTTGGATAACTGCGACAATAGTGCTCATCTCGCCGGTTTCGCAGAATACAACAGACTAACCGTCTCCAATACTCGTTGCCAACATCCCAGGATGCACCTGCTGACGTGGTACTCAAACGACGGTCACACTGCACACCAGGTCGACTATATACTGGTACAATTTCGCTGGGCATCCTCCATCGAAGATTGTTGGTCCTACAGAGGTTCAGAGACTGGAAATGAGAATGGCAACGATCACACCCTTGTCCGTGCACGCCTCAAGGTCCACTTAATCAGTCGCAACAAATCCTGTGCCCCGAGAAGGATTAACTTAGCTGCCCTAGGGATCATCAAAAAAGCGACAAGCACTATCAGATGCCATCACCGCCTATCTGACCAAACGCCCAGTTAGTGAGGAAAATTTGGTGAAACAATAATGGAAGTCACTGAAGTCATCTTTCAAACAATCTGCGATCGACGAAATGGGCACTATACAACAACGACAGAAGAACTGGATATCGGGGATGACCCTCCATTTATCCAGAATGGCTAGAGACGCCCTCCCAAATGGCATCCCTGACTTTCGGGAGGTTCGACGAAAAGCCACCCACTGGGCAAGATGTAACTACTGGTCCGAAATCGCAGACACTGTGAAAGCGGCTGCTAACTGTGGTGACCTCTCGAAACTCTTTCGTCTCATTCGTAGTGTGTCCGGCAAGCGACAGTCAAGAGAACCACTCCTTCGCCACGCTACTGGGCTACTGATCCCAGAAAAGCAAAAAAAAATTGCATCGATGGGTCGAGCACTTTGATGATCTACTAAACCGTCCCACGGCAAGTTTGGTGAGTGAAGTTTCCATGAACCAGAGTGGGAACTGCGACATGAGTACCAGTCCTTCTCCCCTAGAAGACGTTGCTCCTGTAATACACAATCTGAGGAACGGAAAGGCCCTGGGAGGGGACGGCATTGGGCCGGAGTAATATAGATCCTGCCTACCGACACTGATAGAGCCCCTCCACACGGTATTCTGTTCAATTTGAAAAAAAAAAACAATTTTGCACGAACTAAGGAATCTCCTGCTCCCTCTCCCAAAACGGTTGTAAGACAATGCGCGACAACTACGGCGGAATCACTGATTGATGTGGCTACAGTGATTTCCTCGGTGCTCCTACTAAACCGCTTCTTAACCGTGAGGGGTGCACGCACTCGTCTCAATCAAGTAGGCTTCCGCCGCGGTAGGGGATGTAGACCAGATGTTTACTCTTCGTTACAAATTTCAACAACTGACATCAGCCTGTTTCGTTGATTTTCGTACAGCATTCGACTCAGTTGACAAGCACGCTTCGTGGACTATTCTGCAAGAAAACCGCATGCTGCAAGAACTTGTCAGTCTCATGAAATCGTACTACGCAACTATGCGTGCAAGAATCTGCTTTTACGGAGAAGAATTCAGCCAATTCTCCCTCATCTCCGGTGTCCCACGTGGTTGCCCGTTGTCGCCAGTTTTATTCAGCTACGCAATTGGCTGGATAATGCGGCAAGCGCCCATCGATTACCCTGGTGTAAAGCTGAGCCCAGACGTTTTCTTAACTGATTCAGAAATCGCGGACGATATTGCTATCCTAGGGGACGGTCCGACTACCTTACAACAAATTGTAAATCGTGTACTTTTCTTCGCGAAAACCATGGGACTAGAAGTCAACACATCAAAGACTAATATCCTTTCGACTTGTGCTGAATGGTCCACACAACCAGTATACTTCAACGACGAGCTGATTGAACACATGCAGGCTCCACGATCCTCCCAAACGGCCAAACGACGGATGAAGTTAAAGTGCGAATCGACAACACCATGAGGGTTTTTTGGTCGCAAAACTAGACCAGTCTCCGAATCAAAATCCGGTTCTTTCGAGCCGCAATATGCCCGATGTCGACCTACGGTTGCGAAAAGTGACCATTAAGCATCGAGGATATCAGATAGGTAGGAACATTTGACCACTGATGTCTGCGAATGATCCTCAAAGTTACCTGGTGCCACAAAACATCAAACGATGCTATATGGTAACACTGCTTTCACATTGAAAAGCTGTCGGTATTCCTTCAAAGACGGCGTTTGCAATCGCTGGGACACATCCTGCGACGCCCAAACACTGAGATCCCAGAACAGTGCTCCATGCGAAGATTGGCTCTTTCGCGTTAGAGGACAGCTGATAACATGGACCAGCACTGTCAAGTTGGACGTTGAGCTTTTGGGACTCCAGTCTGTTTACGGTGTTCGTCTCTGGAACCATAACTAGATCTCCCTGTGTTTCGCTCCCGCCTCTGACCGCCGTTCGTAGACAAGCGCAATCCGCGACATCCATAAAGTCGGCCCATTCTCTCCTAGGAGATAGCCGCGTATAACAACAATAACACAGCAAACATGTATATTTGCTGAATTTTCTCCAGGAGGCATAGTGGCTGGTCGTACAATGCAGAATATTACTCATCAACTGGTTAAGTGACGTGGAATTTCGTCTGGCCTCTGCCCATTGACCTCTCAAGCATGATTGCATCTGGAGCCTAAACAGTCTGTCCTGCGTAGCTCATTGGGTTACGGAGACCACTGAAGCCGTCACTCCTTGTCAAGATGTTGTTTCATTCTGATGAGCCCAGGGCCAGTGAGTTTGATCGTATTACTATTGGTGTGCTGTTGAAGACGGTTATAAAATCAGTTATGCGTCTTTTCCTTGAAAAATTATTCACGTTCTGTTTCATTATGAAACATTATAACGGAGGTTAAACTATGCACAACACTATTTTATGTATTTTGCTGATATTTATATGATATTCTATTTCCTTTTTTTTCTTCTACGCCTCACGCTGTTCTCGTACCGTTTCTGCATTGTATCCCTCTCGGATCCAGAGAACCCGATATCCCGGGCAATGCGAAATTACGTTATCACATCCAACTCTTGTCCTCAGACGACCCACCTCAATACACAGCAATGCCTGGTCACGAACGACTGAGTTTGGCCGATCAGAAACGTGAAAAAGGCAACTACTACTTTCGGTAAGCAGTGGTGACCCGCTTTTGGCGTTACGAAACGCTAAGACGAGTGCCTTTGTTTGTTTTGTTTTGTTTTCGCGATATTAAGTAACTTCAGGTGTAAATAACTCTTGATTGGAGATGATTGCTATATTACGCATGCATCACATAGGCAGTATCAGTGAGTAATGGAGAGATGGTATTGATAATGAGACAGAGTGACTGAAGGGTTCATTGACATATTCCGTACTACATTATTTAACCTTTGTCTTCTGTAGCCAACCACCTCTCTTTGACCCCTCTGTTCACCCATAATGCTTCCACTGATAACACGCCCGATACTCGCAGCTGTTCATTGTCCAGATAGTGTTGTGGATAATTCTTAGCCTCATAACTCAAATTTTCTCAAGCCTCGTCAGCCTCTTAATCTCGGCTCTCTTAATATGCGTACTGTCATGCAGGCCGGTGAGCAGACGTACCTAGCCTTCACAATAGACTCTCTGGGGATTGATGTCTGCTGCGTAAGTGGAACGAATATCCACGATTCGAGCAGTGTTATTCAACTAACTGCTCCTGGTATCCCTTCGAGATATTACCTGTGCACTTCAGGAGACGAAGTAGCTCGAGCTGCGTGTCAACGTGGTATAGGCTGCACTTTTAGACTGGATCCTCGCTAGCGGTCGTTTGTGTGCATTTAGACTAGAGGGGTCAGTTGATATTCGAAAGGATAGTTGTGTTAAGCACAATTTGTATGTGATCTCGGTGTGCGCCCCAACAAACTGTAGCTCTGAGACGCATAAGGTTAAGGTTTTCAAACGTTTTCGTCATGCCATGGGTTGACCACCCCGACTTACATTCCAGTCACTGTCTGCTGTAGCTGCATTAGGCATGCACTTTGCACTTCCAAAGTGTCAAGTGATGTTGCAAGACTGGACGCCAACGGTTCCGAACTTGATGCTCGACATGGAAGTGCTGGCATTTGTCCACCACTTCACTTAATTCGGCAACAGCGTGACGTCGGATGGGAGCACGGTAGTAGAGGTTAGGACGCGTATATCGAAAGATCGAGCGGTGTACACTGGACTGTAGCACTTGTGTCGTCGACCTGATATTTCACTGAAGTTGAAAGATCGTGTGTACTGTGCCACAGTGCGTTCAGTTCTTTTGTATGGTTGCGAGACTTGGAGTCTGTGTGTGGAAGATATTCGTGGCGTTGAGGTTTTCGACCATCAATGCTTATGTAATGTCACTAAGACGGAACGAACAAACACTGCTGCCTTGCAGAACGCGCTTGTTTGCGCAAGGGCTAGAGATGCATCTTCTAATGAAAATGCCTACTCTGGACCGGGCCAACGAGGAGTACAACAACTCACAACGTCAACAGCAGTGAAACCGACGGATCTCTTACTACACGCCTGCTACTCTTGACAAACACCTGCTCGCTCTGATGTTCTCACACCCTACACACACGCTGATTTCTCTACTTCCGCTCCCCACACCTGCAGACAAGCATTTTCATATTTTTGGGGAACTGTAGTTGGTCGTACATGCGGTAGTTTCTCTGAGAGAAGTCCTGTTCCTGTTCTCTCGCGCCCTCGCTCGTCTAGTATCCAAGTCTTACCGTACCCACTTGCACCAGCTGTTGCTCTTCTTCGCCGCAGGCGTCATTTTGAACTGGCCACATTTAATATGCGAATACTGATGCGTATGGGACAACAGGCGTGTTTACCTCGTACGCTTGAATCCCTTGCTATCGGGGTGTGTTGTATTCAAGAAGCTCGCATCCAACACTCCAGCTCGATCGTTCAATTGATGCCCTCATCCGATCCTGCTGGAAAGTTCCACTTGCGTTTGTCCGGAGTCCTTAAAGCTGCGGCTAACAATTGTGCCGGTGTAGGTGTAGGTCTGAGTAAGAGGGCTGAGACCGCTCCATCAGGCTGCATCCCAGTTGATAGTCGGTTGTGCACAGTGAGACTTGGAGGCTTGTGCCAGTTGTGCAAACGCCGTTCCGATAGATGCAATTCGTTTTTCGTCTCGGCTTATGCCTCTACAGGTCTCAGTCCGGATGCAATCAAAGATATCTTCTACCAAAAGTTACACGGCCTCCTACGTAAAGCAAAACGGGGTGATATCGTGATTTGATCTGGAGACATGGATACTAGAGTCGGTTGACTGTCTTCGGCCAAGGCGCATTCGGGAGGCCCTTTTGGCCTCGATTCCTGTTGTTCAGAAAACGGGGAACGGTTGTTGGCTCTGTGTTCAGATCACCGCCTGCTTCCGGCCAGCACGAACTTCAAATGCTCTAATCGCCGGTACGCTACGGGGCGTCCGCCCTCTTTGAGTCAGCAATGGACCCAGCTAGACCACGTCGCAATGGGCTACAAATAGCGGTGTTGCATACAAGACCGCCGATCGTACTGGAGCACT
This sequence comes from Fasciola hepatica, assembly GCA_948099385.1. Classification (NCBI taxonomy): domain Eukaryota; kingdom Metazoa; phylum Platyhelminthes; class Trematoda; order Plagiorchiida; family Fasciolidae; genus Fasciola; species Fasciola hepatica. The sequence goes on from CANUEZ040000136.1 coordinate 554,652, forward strand.
TCCCTTGACTCCGACCACGCGTCAGTGTGTACTAAGCTGTCCAGGTGCTTCGGTGAGCGTGCCAAACGTACGATGCAGCAGCCCTCAGATTGCGATATGCTGCCTGGTCCGTCTTGCTTCTCAACTTTCCGAAACGCTATGGTTGAAAATTCAGGAACAAGCCACCAGGTAACATCAACCAGCACTGGTCACTTATTAAGAATGCTTTGTATTCTGCTGGCAAAGTGAGTTGTTGCCTGATCCGTCGTGTCGTGAGACCCTGAATTTCTACCGAGTCTCCGCGCTCTCTTGATGCACACCAGTCCATCTCAGATGGTAGTGAGCATAATAAAGCACGGCTCAGAACAAAAAGGGAACTCAAAGCAAGTCTGCATATAGATTGCGAATTCTGGATGTTTCAAAAAGCATTAGAAATGGAACATGCTTTCGCTGTGGGAAATTCCCGCAAGCTGTTTCATCTGATTCGAGTTACCGGTAGGAAGCAATTAGGTGTGAGCTGAGCGATCTGTAAGGCTGACGGTTCGCTTATCCACGGTTTGCTGCGACGTCTTGTACGCTGGGCGGAGCACGCCCTATGTAAAGATGCTGGAATTGAGCATGTTAGAAAACTTTAAACTTTGTTCTCTCTGAGAAGATTCCCTCCTTGTAAGGGGAATCGATCATTGTCCCCATCTTCAAGGTCTCGCGCAGTGACTGCGCCAACCATGGGGGTTAAGCCTAATCCCGATAGTGTCCAAGCTGCTAGCGTCTGTCATACTTTGCAGATTGTACAACACGCGTGATGAACAGACTCGCGAGGAGTAGACAGGGTTTCGTACCGTTCGTGGACGCATCGTTCAAATATTCACCCTCCGACAGCTGTTAGAGCATCCCGACCCTTCCCAAAGACCAGCGATCGTTGTGTTTCTAGACATTCGCTCGACCTTCGACTCCGTCGATAGGTCTGCATTGTGGCACTGTTTGTTAAGAAATAGTGTGTACCTGAGAAGTATGTGTCGGTCCTCAAAGACTTGTACTGTCATACCTAAAGTCGGGTTAGATCTTATGGCCAGCTTTATCCATCCTTTGGCGTCTCCAGTGTTGTACGACAAGGCTGCCCAGCATCCCCGTTTTTTTTTCAACTTTGCCATAGAGGATATCCTACAGAAAGCTTTTTCTGGTCTTCCAAACGTTGAAGTCAAACTCCTCCCAAAGAACAAAGTTTTTGCCTTTGCGTACGCCGGTGATATCGCTTTGCTGAGCTACAGTGCACCGGCAGTTCAACACGTTGAATCGCTTGGCGATTGAGGTGTTCCAGTATGGTATGTACTTTGCGCTTTCAAAGTGCAAATAACTTGTTCAAGACTGGCAGGAGCCTGTGCCTGCACTCACCCTTAGTGGTGATCGGTTAGAGGTAGTCAGTGGCTTTAAGCACCAAGAGAGCTTGATCACAGCTGGTAGTGGTGTTGAGGAGGAGATCACATCACGAATTGCGAGAGCCAGAGCAGCTTTCGCGAACCTGCGTCACCTCTGGCGTCGCCATGACGTCCAGCTCTCTCTCTCAAGGGAAGGGTTTACAGTGCCACAGCTCTCAGTGTTCTTCATTACGATTGCGGGACCTGGCCGCCCCGCGTTGAGGATGCTCGGAGGCTTTCTGTATTCGACCATCGGTGTCTCCGAAGCATTGCTCCTGTTTGGTGGGAACATCGAATGAGCAGTGACTAGGTTCGTCGCCGTGTGTTCGGTGCTGATATTCGTCTTCTGACAGAGATAATTGCTCTACACCGCCTTCGATGGCTCGGGCATGCTTTGCGTATGCCTGCCCATCGTTTACTCTGTCGTGCTTTTTTGCACGTGTTGGGCAAGGCTGAAGAAAATGGCGTGGCCGTCAGGTTATGACTTGACATAGGGGCATGAAGAAGTTAGCTCCGGCTTTGCCTTCGGTTGGTGCTTCCCGCCTTCCTGGTTGGTGCCCAAGAGATGATGATCGTCGTTGGTTAGAGACGCTGAGGGATATGGCTCAGAACCAAATTCAGTGCCACGAATGCTGTATGGCCTGTCTGTTGACCTCCCATCCCCTTAAACAATTAGAAAACGGACAAAAAATTACGAAACTTGTACGATGAAAATACTGAAAAGAATTTGCTTTTACTTGTTGTAATCTTTATGCTGACGCTTCATCCTCCGCCCGTCGATTTCGTAATTTTTCTCTGTTATTGTTGCGTTAGCACCATGCTTGTTCTCAATCCGGTGTGATATGTATTCCTTGAAAAGTCCCATGGTCACATTGAAAAACAACATTAAAGGGTGAACAGTTGTTTTCAATGATTCCAAATGTCACTCTTACACATCATATAGGTGACAATTATGCATTTCATCTGCCGTTGGCTGGGTTGAAGTTCATTTTTTACAGTAGGTATATGGTGTGGGCGGAGATGGTGTGGTGTTAGTCAGTTATTGTGTGGTGATGCTGAATCTACCACTGATAATGGGTTTTCAGGGGTCATTTCTCGTTTCGGATGCTCCATCTTTGGCCAGGGCAACTGAAGTGCCTGAACTAGTCACTTTTGCACGCACAGAGCCGGACTTGGTAGACGTTTGGCGATTGCTTCAGTCGTGGCTAGGGTCCGCAGTCGGACTGCCTTTGATCGGTTCGGGGGAACGCGATGCACAACACTGAATGGGTCATTCGGGTCGCTCCTATTGTAACAAGGACGACAATGCACGGCAGGATACTTGTATTCCCACGATCACACAAGTCAAGTCATGGCACATACAGTCGCTTATATAGGCTTTTTTCCAGACTGCGCGGCACCAAGATTGCTATTGCCGCTGCTTGAGCGCTTCGGCTGCATTCTGTCCATTTTCCTGTGGCCGATGGCTTGCTTCTCTTGCCCGTCATTTCCCTTCGGTTGGCCCGACTGTCTCAGTTGACGGCTCGATCGGCAGCCCTTCACCTGAGCTATCTTGCTGGTTGCCGGAGATCCCGCTTCTTCCTCTCTGGTCGTCTGTGTGCTTCTTTTTGCCTGCTTCGGGACGCCTCCGACATATTCGCCACCTGTTCTTTTGTCTGTGGCCCTCGTTTGGTTCGTTCGTTCGCCTTGATGTTCACGCCGTTCCCTCGCCCCAGCATTCCCTGTTACACTATGACCACAATCGATTAGATGACTAAGAATAGAACTGTTGATTGTGCCCGTCTTCCCGTGACTCAGCCACTTCGGGTGATGCTCTTCGATGCGTTGAGACAGGCGCCTGGCCGTGCGACTTATGTAAGACGCGCCACATGCGCACCTGAACAAACAGATAATCATGGATGAGATCAGCTCAGGTAACCGATCTTTCACTTGCATTCGGATCATCGGCGAAGTGGGGAACACACATTTCAGTTTTGCAGCTGCAAACGTTGAGTTCACAATTGTTCCAAGTGATCTCGTTAGTCGTTCTGTACGCTTATCTCCTTTGAATGGTGCTTTCAAGAAGAATTCCTTCCTTGGGATGCAAGAAAATCGCTCTGCGGGTGTAGTTGGTTCAGTATTCTTCAGGATAAACTTCTCTGAGTACCCGTTCTCCTGCAGTGCTTGTTTTATGAGTTTCAGTTCCTTTTCCAGAGTATCCTGCGAGCATATGCTACGGGCCATGGAAGCCAGACATCGGACTAGGTTCTTCTTATAGCGCAATAGCACAAAGCTATAAAAGTTTGTGTATTGGCCGTTCCACGTTTTCTTTCTGTAGACTCGTCGTTCAGTGGATCCATTTTCCCTCCTGGTGACCAACACATCGATGGAGGCTAGTTTGTTTTCGGCTTCTGTTTCCATTGTGAAATCAAGAGAGCTATGAGCACGCTTGAAGTCTTCTAGAGTGACAAAAACATAACATTCTTCATCCACTATACAGAAAATGTCATCCATACATCGAATGTAATAATCGAAATTTTTTTATTGTCTTCTCGAGTTTCCCGCTCTCTAATTTCACCATAAATATGTCCACTAGCAGGGGACCTAATGGGGAACCCATGGCGGTGCCGTCTCGTTGGGGGTAGAAACAGTCAATAAACGGAAAATGAACATTGAGAATGCAACGTAGCACTAGCTACTTCGAACTTTGTGTGTTGGATATTTGAGTGTATTCACACAGAAAGCTCACGGTTTCTAGTAAAAAGCTCTTTGAACACGTTCGCATAAGACTCGCTAAACATAGTCTGCGAGACAGTTTTCAGTTTGTTTCCATCCTACAGAATGTAAGCTTACTGTAGGGCGTAAAAGTACGGCTGTGTTGGGCTTGATGGAAATATCCTGAACTGACGGTGTGGTGCTTCAGGACCACAGTTTGTTTAAACGGCTGAGGGCATTTTTTGGCTAAATGTATCATGATTTTGAGCCAACTTCGAATATATTTTCCGTTCACAACAGATCTAGTCTGTGCCCAACAAAGCTATCCCGAGCAGCGGCTCATCCCGGCTGCTGAGCGCTAAGTTTGTTCAAGCCAATCAGGTCAGTAAATTCCAAGAAGTAATGTTTTTCTATTCATTTTGTTTTAGGTGAACTGCAAGGCTGTAACTTCAAAGCGGCGAGGTTACTGCTTCCAATATGCACTTGAGATATGGAGAAAATCGAATTTTGTAGTAAAAGGATTGTCGGATGGTTCGATAATTGGGCATTTTTGAGCAAAAATAATGTTTACACTGGAATCTGATAGTCCCAATAAGTGGAACGCCTATTTTGTGTTACGAACCCCAACGAACATCGTGCGTGCACATGAATGCAGCAAAAGGGCTGTAACATAAGTTCAAAGACCCACTGTGTCGCAGTGGATAACGGGCAACCTAATCCAGAAAACTGGACGCGGAGAGCCGTATGAGGTCCTAGTAAGTCAAGCGTGGTGACGAACCGGTCGATAACCAGTTGCTGTCTGTCCGTCACCAAAGTGACCAGCGGTAGAGGGATTCGAACCTTTGAGGGAGTAAACGCTCATACCACCTGCATACTAATCATGTCGCATCCACTCATGTGCGACCAGAACGTCAAGTTTGACAGTTCAACCGATGGTGTTCAAGTGGTTTAGAGCAGTTTTTTACCGTCTCTGAGGTCATAGGTTTGAATTCCAGTACCTGCCGGTCACTTTGATGATCGACAGTGAATCCACTGTTTTTCGGCTCGTTACCGCACTTGATCTGTTGGGACCTTTTTTGGCTTTCCACTGCGAGTTTCGAATAATGCAGTGAGCCTTCGAGGTTATGGGCTATATCCCTTGCGCTGTATCCGTACGCAAGCAAGTAATGAAAACAACATCAGCATTCACAGTCATTAAGAATACCACAAAACGTGTTTCGTCACGGTGATTATTTCACGCGTTGACAACTAGAATCATACCGACAACATAGAACGCCTTGTGGAACAACCTTTTTTCCACATTGAACTAGCTTAGGAATAATGAATGAGCATCGCTTTGCCAAGGATTAGAGATTTTTGACATTCATCTGTGCAACACCACTTTAAATCACTTAATGAAGTCAGCATAGTCACGTGGCTTTTCGTAATCGATGAGGCCTAAGTGTTTGTTCTCATCAGATATGCCACGTTTAATTGCGCCCTGGATGATTTGAGGAACCAATTCCTGCTGCCACTCGTTCGACCCATCGCATCAGTGCATTTTTTTAGTCTCAGTGCCTTACGCTGGAAGATGAGGAGAAAACAATTGGGGTCGTGGGTAACATAAATGCACAGGCGGAATGGATCGCTACCTTCGTTGACAGAAATACTGCTGCATGTTTCTTCAAAACTACCAGCGTTTGCTTGATCATGATAATCAACTTTCTATATTATTCGTTCGTTTTCCCGATAACAATTGACCGGCATTCTGTAACCATAATCAACAGAACCCCGAATTTGTATATACCGGTGTGCGCCGTAGCGTTTATAAACAGAGGTTTTTCAATCACACTTTCACATAAATGGAGTAGAAGTGGAACACCGGGTAGCCTGGAAGGCCCACTTTGCTACCAGTGATAACCGACAATCTGACCGCGAGACTTCGAGTGGAGAACCACATAATAGTCCAATAGGCTAGGTGTGGTAGCGCGCCCGGCATCAGTGAATTACAGTCTACCACCAAAGCGACTGGCAGCAGCGGCCTTCTAAACTCTGAACTACGAGTTGGTTGGCGTACGCTCTGAAGTATTCGACCAACACCAGTCGAACTGAAGCGATTGTCATTTATCATCGGGAACAATGGACAAAATGACTGCGTAGGGCAGTGCACGGCTCTCTTATATACAGACTTGAGTCAACCAGTATATTACCTGTGTTTATGAACTTAATTTTCCGAGAATCTTAGATTGTTGGTCCAATTTCAGCAATTTTTACGGTAATATATTCATCCTTACTCACCGTTTCCGTTCACTCTGTATTCTGGATGCGGTTTTTGATTTACAGACTGAAACTAACCTTGCGCGACTGTCCTCCGGAAAGAAAATATCAGACCACGAGATCAGTTCATTGTTTTGACTAAAGCGAAGTTGTGTGTTGTTTTCGGGCCAACGACTTATCTCCGGTTTTTTTCACTGCAACAAATGTATAAAATGTTTTTGAAATAAGGGACGTCCAATGATAAGTTGTTAAAAATAAAGTTGTTTGTTGGCGGTCAGATCTAAAAGGAGAACTTCAGCCGGCTTTGATGATCATTCGGTGACCACCTACCAACGTAAGCTGAAGGGACCGAATGTAGGGTAGCGTTCGCGGCGTTCTCAATAGTTCATGTTTATGAATGAGTGCAGCGGAGAAGAAATGCCCAAATAATAATAATAATAGTTAGTCTTCTTTTTCATTTTCTGAGCGCACGTGGTACAACATTTCAGCGAGGTTTTCGCAGCTAATCTGAGGTTGCTGAATTGGAAAGTGACCGATGACGACAGCGTCTTGTTGTGTTACCAGATCACACAAACAGTTATCACACGGAAGTCTCGATCCTACGAGACTGGATTACGCAATTCGGGTTTGGTAATGTTATGTCACAGATAACACAGGACACAATACGCGATAGCACACAACACAGGAAACACAGGTACACCCTCGTAGACGTAAGACACACTCGATCACTGATGGCATCCACAGTGGTATTCGGCTACGTCTCCCTAGACCCGTACTCACACAACAGTATGACTTCCAAACGAACACAGACTCAAGAACGCAGTGCACAATTCAACAGGGCTAGCCTACTCGCTAGCTATTGAGGAAAGACGAACACCAGCGCAACCAAACGTCTATTGCCGATCAGACAGTGCAGGACAAAAAATATTCTCAGTTCTGTCGCTCCTAGAGTGTTCGTAGACGGCCTTGTAAAAACGCGCGTTTGGACCACTGAGAGATCAGAAAGATACAATGGTACAAGGGTAAAATAGTAAGGCGAGCGAAATAGGAATTTTCACAACGACGGGGAAAAAATCGAATTTTGAGAAAAGTAGGAATATGGGATTACTTCATAGTTCAACGTTATTGCACAAAATTTTCTCGCTGAAATCTACGACAATAAATTATGGGGATGAAATAGTGATTCCCCCCAACGAATTTGAATTCGGAAACACGCGGTGTTATCTTTATGATAACCATCTGACCAACGCCCACTGTACTGTCAGGTAGAACTGGCAATCTTGATGCTGAGGCCTGTAAAAGATTACGTTGTACAGTCCTACTGTGATAGACAGTGCAGTACACTACTTGTGAGTAGTATTCGTGATGGCAACAAGTATGACTGTCACCGATAAGTAACTCGATGAAGTCACATGGACAGAACACAGTGAGTGAAAACAAGTGAAACAGGCGTGCAAAAACGTACAGTAGCACTTCATGACCGAATAAGTTTTGGATTGTTGTTGAGCGTATATCTTTGATGCAAATGAAATGTAATCTGGTAGCCGACTTGTTTGATTTTAGTCCGAATGCGCGAGTCTGAATGAATGACTTTGTTACTTAGCATGTCTTTCGCCTTGCTGTACCTAGACCGTGTTTCCCCATGAATAAGACCCGGTCATATATTCATTTTTGTTTCAACGGTTGCACTAGAGTTTATTTTCAGAGGGTTTTTATTTTACATACATATGAAACGCATGTATTCATTTACGAAATCCTACTTTCAATCAAATGCAGTCAGGCCGTCTTCTGGAATATCGTCATAAGTCTCCCGAACCCAAATTCTGGCCTGCATTTCTTGTAGAAACACTGACCCCAGACTCTAATGTTCGACGACAAGGCTTCCCTCCAATGAGCCTTAACCGTTCATGTAGCCGGCTCGTATTGTTTGGCACACACATCTGTCTATGATTTTATTCCATGAATTCTTCGTTGAAGTCATGAAATACTCCAAACTAGGCCTTGCAAAGTTCCCGTGCTGATTCTGCTCCATTCTGTTCTCAATTTAGTCATTGGTTTTTTGTGTGCAAATGGTCCTTTAAAGGTTTGTTCATTGCGATTTTAAGAGTTTGGAAATATGAAGTCATTTTTGTGGAAATCATTATTTGCTCTGTTGTTATGTCTGCAAAGAACTTCTTCATGTCTTTGACTCGGTGGTTGCTGATTGAAGTCCAGACTAACAGACTTCGTTGATCAACTCGCAAAACAAGAGATCTTATCGAATCGCACAGTGACTAACGGTCTCAAGTAAAGCTTATAATAAATGCATCTTGAAAAATCTTGCTAGGGCTTACTATTTGGGAATGTCTAATTATCGGGGAAACACTGCAAGTCCGGTTTGATAACGGACGGCAACAGCGGAGTTCTGTCCAGCCCCAAAAATAATTGCGACCGACCTGTTCTGCTCATTCGGACATCACTTGGATCTTGATCTACACATCGCCTTATTCTTCGCTAGATGGGAATCCATATCCCAGCAAGCTGACGTCCATCTCATTCGGGCTTCCTTGTCACTCAGTGTGATGAATTTCCTGGCATTTGATTAATCGTGCATACGAAGTCGTAGTAGAAAAGAAGTTTCAGTTTCATTCTATTCAGCCAATAATCTCGCACTTCTGTTCTCTGGTTTCGGTTGCTATTTCCCAGCATGGTCGAGCCGAAGGCAAACAGAATAGAGGTACAAATTAAAAAAAGAGCAGAAAGCAAAGTAACATGCTGAAATCACGAAGGCAAAGACAGGGTTCAAATGCAACTGCGCCACTGACCGCGACACCTAGACACATTGCTTGCTTTCTATAACCATCTGGTGGACGGGTTGCGTGGACCCCAACCTGGAAGTCTAACTCGTCCTATTTGGCCAAGTTCACTGGTCAAGGTTTTCATACCTTCTTGCCATATCATGGACTGACCACCTTGACCTACCTTTCAACCACTACCTGCTTCGAAAAACAGCATGCGACACAGAGACAAGCATATCCATTTTCCGGTACTCTGTCTTTTCATTATGGGCGCTTGCGAAGATTCGCAGACGTGATTCACAGTGTTGACGGAGGAGCAGTAAATTGAATGTCAATCCTGTTACAGTGGCTTTATATGGACACCTTAACCACCGGCGGTGGTTGCGTGGTTTGGAGCGTTTGCTTACCAGCTCGGAGGTCAGGGGTTGGAATACCGGGCACCACCGGTCGTCCGGCTCGTTACCACAACTGACCTGTTGGGACCTTATGTAGTTCTCCGCTCCAGGTATCGGGGTCTGGTTGCCGATTATCTCTGATAGTGCTGCGGGCCTTGGTGTCTATGGAGTTTACCGCTTCCACTGCACTCATGCGTAAGCGCGTAATAAAAAAGTTCACCATCTCGTTTGATTTTTGGCCACGGTTGCGCACTGTCTTGATGATTCGTTTTTTATGAGAATGACGTGGATCGGTGTAACCTGATCCCAATGACGTAGGCCGTGGAAAGAATTCACTGCCTGACTATTTCAGAACTATTTGGAGGAATGCGGTGGATGGCACGGAAAGACCGATCCCACGGTACTGTGTGACCGGCACTGATTGCACGGGTTAGTATCGCGCTGGTTACCGTGGTACTAGTGCACCTGGTAAACCCTATCAGACAGTGCTTTTAATTTGATCGGGCATTCGTCTAGTTGTCCCATCCTGCGTATGTAATCCTTCATCATTTCGGGTTGATCACCTCCTCCCATGTTGTTTCCTTCTCTTTCTTGCCAGGCGTGAGGAATATGAATCGGCCATGAACAGTTATTTGAAAGCATTGAAAATTCTCTCCCCAACGTCTGTCGATCATGAAATTGGCACAGTTGGTGTGTCTGGTTCGGGTGCCGATCTGTCTCACGATTGTGTCAAAGAAATGGACAATTTAATTCTTAAATTGCATAACAATCTGGCAGCTACTCAGCTGAAGGTAACTTGTCTGTTGGTATTATTATTTTTTTCTTCCGAACTAGATTAATTGGCTGAAAATGTGAATGAGTTAACATTTCTCTCCCTCTGAGGACTTCTGTTCTAGCCATCATTTATGCTTAGAATCTTGCTTCTTTTCTATCTCGTGTTTGTGCGCGACTGCATTGTAAGAGGCACACGTCGTAAGTACTATGACCCGTAATGCTGTTACGGGGATTCGGCAACCATGGTCTGGAGACTTGTACCATGGATCCACACGATATCCTCCATAGATTAGGCGTGGTAATGAGCTGCGTTGCAGTGTTTTGCTGTCTACCACCAAAATGACCGACAGGAGTGGTGGAGTGATAAGCGCCGCTATCACAGTCACTACTATTAACAGCCAACTGAAAGTACTGAACTAGACGACAGCTAACTGTCACCAGTTGCCATTGTTTCATCGAATCAATCTAATTGGAAATGCACTTGTTCGCGATTGGGATATGTGTGAATTCTATGTGCTGAACGCCGTGGCACTGTGGTTTGATCTTTTTCTCGCGCTTAGAACTACATCCTCTCCGTTTTTCATGTTTGAAGCTTTGTTTAATCAGAAATGCTGTGGATAGGGAATGCGTGATTATTATCACAAGGAGAACTGGCAGCTGTGATATCGAGACTAGAAATGGAGAAGTGCATAGTTCAGACGTATGATGTGATGTACCTGTCGGTACCATTGGCCATTGCGAGCCGCATACAAACGCAAGCATACACGTATATTAAGGTACTTGAATGTCACGTGATCCGTGACCTGGAGATTAATTTACACCGGTGTTGTAACTGTGACTGCCACTCTTACGCTTACCGTTGTTGAGTGCGTGCAACTGATTGCTTATTACGGCAGCTGCCAAGGACTCATCATGGTGGGCTTCTGACCTTTTTTCCCGGTTCAAATCCTGCTCTCGCTGCGGGTCACTTCCCAATTGGCCTCCACCCCCTTCTCGGAATATTGTCTACGCTGGTCGAGCAATGTGATGGTCAGTGGAGTTCGTTCGGCAGTGACCGTGATTAGCGTCAATGTTTGTATCTCAGTTTTTGGTGGTTCCTTTAAGCTCCTGATTAAGAAGTTTGACAATTAAGTCACAAACGCATCGTTTTCAGTGGGCAGATGATGTCCCCTCGACTTCCTACGAAATGCTTACGAGTTAAGCGCGGAGCTTAGTGTTCGATAGCCAACGGAAATGGTTCGGTTCACTATCTCTCATATGCTGTTGTTTTTATCTTTGATGGAAATAAAGATAGTGATAGTACTAATCCTACCATTACCAGTACAACAGCCCGCGGCGCAAACAACCATGACAGACTTTACCACTGTGATTAACTGCTCTTCTATGCGCACAAACGAACACTTTCGTACACCGTACACAACTTGTTCTCCCATTTCCACTCCATTCCCACTTTGTTCCATTTTCACATCCCACGGGTTATTCGGCCGACCGTGCCTGCTCTAGTACCACTGATAGAAATCCTGGCTATGTCCTGTCTTATCCTTCTTCGACTAGCTTCCGAGTCTCACCGAACCCACTATCACCGGCTGATACCTTGCTTCGTCCTCGATGTCTATTCAAACTGGTCACGTTCAATGTGGGAACCCGGATGCGTATAGGACAACAGGCGCGTGTAGCTCGTACGCTTGAATCCCCTGCCATCGATGTATGTTGCCTTCAAGAGACTCGCATTCAAGACTCCAGCTCGATCGTTCGATTGATGCCCCCCATCTAATTCTTCCGTGAAGTCTCACCCACGCCTTTCTGTGAACGCTGAGGCTGTGGCTCCTGGTCTTGCTGGTTTTGGCATTGCTGTCAGTAGAAGGGCTGAAGCGGCGAGGCTAGACTTCATCCCTGTCGACAGTTGTTTATGCGCAGTGGGACTCAGGGGTTGGTGCAAAGTGAGCAGTCGCCGCTTCGATAGACACAGTGTTTGTCGTTTCGGCGTAAGAGCCCACTGATTGCAGCCCAGTTGTAATAAAAAATAACTTTTACCAAAAGCTCCACGACCCTTTAAGCAAAGCAGGCCGGACTGATATCGTGATTTTGGCAGGAGATCTAGATGCTAGAGTTAGCTGGCTTTCATCGAACGAGGCGCATTTAGGAGGCCCTTTTGGGCTAAATTCCTGTTGCTCGGAAAACGGGTAACGGTTGCTGACCGTATGCTCAGACGATCACCTGTTCCTCGCCAGTGCGAACTTCAGACGTTCTAATCGCCGGTACGCCACGTGGCATCCTCCCTCTTCGGGTCAACAGTGGACCCAGATCGACCACATTGCCACGAATCACAAACGACAGGGTTGCATACAAGACTCTCTCGTGCTGGAGCACCCCCTCCCCCATTGATTCGCACTAAGCTGTGCATGAGCTCCGGTGGGCGCTCCGACCGCATGCTGCAACGACTGTTAGGTTGCAATAAGCTCTCTGATCCATCTCGCTTATCCGTCTTCCAAAATGCACTGGGTAAAAAGCTAGATGTATCCCCACTTGATAACCTAATTCAGCACTAATCGCTTATCAAGGATTCTTTGCATTCCGCTGACTTAGTAAGTTGTGACCTGTTTCGTCGTGCCACGAGATCCTCGATTTATGCCAAATCTCTGCACCTCGATGCACGCTAGTCGATCCCAGTTGGAAGCGAGTATAACGAAGCATGACTCATAATGACACGTGCGCTTTACGCGAGTCTTCGTAGAGGCCGCGAAACCTGGTGTCGCAACGTGCATCAGAGATGGAACGTGCTGCCGCCATGGGAAATTCCCGCAGACTGTCTCATCTCATCCGAGTCACCGATAGGGAGCCACTAGATTTGAGTGAAACAACTTGTGAAGCTGACGAATCACCAGTTCACTATCAACAGCAGCGTCTCGAGCGCTGAGCGGATCACCTACACACAGTTTAGCTGGATTTCAGTGTCACTCTCTCCAATACTTTTTTCGGCACACGTCCAGTGGTCCGTTTCGACAGACCCACTCACAGAGGCGGAGATCCTAAAGAGAATCCAGGACTTAGGATGTCACAAACCGCCGGGTTTCGATAATATTCCGCAACCCTATTAAAAGATAGTGGAGTGCAGCTCATTAAAAATCTTCAAGTTTTGTTCTCAAAAGTTTGAACTTCTGAGCACGTTCCTCCCACGCAGGTGAAATCGACTGTTGCCCCCATCGTTAAGAAGGGCTCGCGCAGTGACTGGGATAACCATAGGGAGTAAGCCTTATCCCAACAGCGTCGGAGCTGCTTGCGTCTGTCACACTTCGCAGGCTGTACAACGCGAGTGAAGAGCAGACTCGCAATGAGCAAACTGGGCTTCGTGCCTGTCGTGGATGCATCGATTAAATCTTCGCCTTCCGATAACTGCTAGAGCACCGTCACACTTTCCAAAGACCGAGAATTATCTTGTTCTGGGACGTTCACGCGGCGTTCGACTCTATCAACAGGACCGCAATGTGGAACTGATTGCTAAGAAGTGGAATACCTGGGAGGTGTGTATCAGTCCTCAAAGAGTTGCATCGTCACACCTCCAGTTGGGTAAAGGCCTATGGCCAATGGAGTGCGACAAGATTGCCTTTTATCCCCACTTCTCTTCAACTTTGTTATAGAGGTATGAAATCCATCACGACGAGACTGCACCTTGGCCTGATGTGATAGCTTGCGTGTCTCCATGAGCCAACGAGTTATGCATGATGGCTTCCTTAAGCCGGAAGTGCAATCATGCCTGACAGGTCAATGGGTAGAGGTCAGACAAAGTCCAGTCTCATAACCAGTTGTCGGGCAACATCTGGTTCTAACCACTATGCCCATGGAAAAGACACTAAAGCAAATAAACTCACAGAGAAACAAGTAGCCGGTCAAAACACCTTCACTAGATGGAAGTAGGAGTGGAGTAAATGGGGTTTCTCTCGATGATGGGAGATGTCATCGTACTTCATTCGGCAGCTATCGCTCGCCTAAGCTGGGCAACCCCCGGCCCAAAGGATGCTTCCCCGTCCACGTTGGGTTGACGCCCCACTGCCTTGTGAGTGAAACTTTTGAGTCAAAGGCTCCGGTTAGGATTCCCAAAGAAAAACTCCTGCGGTGTGCGCAGCCGCAAAGAATGATTCGTCCAGAAACCTCCAGTATGCTTCCTGTAAAGGGCCTCATCAATTTTACCTCTTTTAATTTAAGGTCGATGCAAAACGCCACGGGTGATTGCAGCTGTGATGAAAGCAGTAGTTCACGAGTTGGGTATATATCGGATGTACTTCTTGAGCCTAAGCGTTTTATTTCACTTGGCTATCTTTACCGTTCGCATACTATGTCAGATAGGGCAACAGGCTGCCCTAGCTAAAACACTTGACACGTTTAAGATAGATGTATGCTGTGTCATCCAGACACGCATACAAGACCCCACTTTCGTGATCACTTTTCGCACCCCAAATGCAACCTCAGTCTCTCACTTCACTGTTGGGGTGTCGGGTGATTCGGTGTCTATGCTCGTGGTCACGCTGGCGTTGGGATTGCTTTGACCACGCAAGCTGAGCGTGCACTGCTAGACTGGATTCCAGTCACCAGACCTTTGTGTGCAGTTCGGCTGGATGGTTCTGTACATGTCAACAACAACAAACCGTAGCGTCGATGTATGTTCGTCGTGTCTGTGTGTGCACCGACTGACTGCAGCTCCTCTGAGACCAAGGATGAATTCCATTGTACTGTATTGCATGAAAGACTTTAGCAAGTTAACAAAAACTCACGTTGCGGCCAAATGAAGGAAAACTGATCAATGACACTTCGAAACACGCATAAAAATAGGTACTTTAGAAATAAAACTGGTTCAGCAACCGAGGTTAGTGCGAAGTTCCTCTGTGACTTTCATTTTGTAAACCAGAACACGCGCTAAGCAAGGCATTACAGAGTTACGATAGACATTTATGCGGAATGCGATAAGTCAAAATTCGGAACGTGTTGAGGGATGAGGACGGCATGCGAATAAGTCACGGTACAGGGAATGGGTGGGGTCCGCAAAAATCTTCGCGAATTTTTCACAGGCTGTAATGTGCAAATCACAAACCTTGGACGAATCCTATCAGGATCTATTTCAGCTACCTCGAACCGTGCGTTCAACAGACATGGTGGTCTTTGCTTGGATTTTCAACGTCCGAGGTGACCGTTTGCGAGATAGGTGACACGTGCTGTTGTGAAAATCACCGAGGGATTAGCTTGGTAAATATCGCATCCAAACTGTTCCCCGGGTTTATTATCCACCGATTATCCAGCGCGCGAAATGTGTACGCGTGAGAATCAAGCCGGTTTCAGACGCGGTTGTAGTCGTATCGACCACATCTTTACTCTTCGGCAAACCTTGGAACACAGACACATCTTCCGTAAGCCTACAATCACTATCTTTCCTGATCTGAAAGCGCCATTCGACTCAGTGGACCGTATAGTTCTCTGGCGTTGCCTCTCACTGAAGGGTATCCCACAGAAGTTTATTTCTCTTTTGCAATGCTTGTATGCGAACATCCGAAGCCGAGTTCGTGCTCACGGCGATCTTTCCCCGGGGTTCACCACGGAAACTGGTGTTCGTCAGGGTTGCCCTTCCTCTCCAGATAGCCCTATTCTCGTGTGAGAATGGCGGCATCGATCTGTGCTCAGACAGTAAACAGTCTGATTTGGAATATGCGGACGATATTCTTCTTCTGAGTGAAGATCCAGGTAAGTTGCAAGCTCTTTTAGATAGCAATGTTTTCAATGCGTTTTGCATCTTCAAAGTGTAAGATGCTGCTGCAAGATTGGTTTGGCACTATACCAGACCTTGTCTTGACAGGAGAAGCTCTAGCTGAAGGTGATAAGGGTTTTTAATTGAACAGTTACATATAACCACGTGGACAGATATCGGATGAAATGTGATCGTGAATGGAAAGGCGCGTTTGGCTTTTGCCAATTTCAGTCATTTGTGTTGCCGGCGTGACACCGGTTGTCTGTCAAGAGTCGAGTGTACAATGCTGTGGTTAGATCCATTCTTTTATACGGTTCAGAAACATGTCTGTCAAGGGCAGAAGATAGGCGAAGGCTGTCGGTGTTTGAGCACTGATGTGTCCGTAGCATTGGCTGAGTATGATGGGAACCCCTGTATGAGCAATGCTGAGGTTATATGTAAGGTGTTGGGAACCAGAGGTCAGTCTCTGGATTGAGTACTGAATCTAAACGAATTAGGGTGACTGGTACATGTGTTACGCATGTCCACCGCTAGACTTTCTCGGTGCACACTGTCCTCTGAGGCAGGTGGCGATTGGAAGGTAGGTCAAGGTGGTCAGTTCATGATATGGAAAAAAGTATGGACACCTTGACTAGTGGACTTGGTCGAGTAGGACGTGTTAGACTTCTAGATTGTGGTCCACGTGATCCGCCTACTAAATGGTTAGAGACATTGCAATATGGCTAAGTGTAACGGTCAGGGGCCTTGTTACAATTGGACCTTCTCTTTTTCCCCTTGATTTCTGTTTATTACTTTACGTGTTTTTTTTATGTATCTTTCACTTTACATTTGTGTTGTTTTTGTCGTTTACTTGACGGTGCTGGAAGGTTGCAACTTAAACAGCCTAGAAGTGCGAAGGTAATCGTTAAATAAACTGAAACTCAGTGGTATGAAAAATCTAGCATCAGCATGGGCTTCGGTTGGAGTTCCCCGTCTCCTTGGTTGGGGCCCGAGGGATTGTGATTTTCGTTGATTAGAGACGTTGAGGGATGTGGCTGAGAATAGAAGTTAGTGGCACGAGTACTGAACAGTCTGTCTGTAGAATCCTTGCGCCCCATAATCATAAAAATGTCATCCCGACAAACAAAATTTCAGCAAAACTTCCAAAGGTATACGGTGAAAAAGCAAAAAGCTAGCACTTTGTTCTGTTCCCCTTGTTAACTCTCTGGTTTACTGTATTGTACTCTCTTTCCCGGACCTTATAAATGTCGTTGTTGAAATGGCACCTTGCTTGATGTCAAGCCGGGGTAAGTTATATATATATATATATATATACATATATATATATATATATATATATATATATATATATATCACTACTACTACTCATAGTAATCTTCACGCCACAGATCAGTCAGCCTATGCAAGCTCAACTAGTTTTCCTATCTGTTCGTTTCGTACCAATTCGGTCGAGTGCACGAAGTCAGAATATACTGTAGTCAGATACCCAGAATATCATATCCACAGTCACGTATTTCGTTATTTGCCTTCTCGTTTTTTGGTGGTTCACAGGTAGATTGATGTTCAGGGTGTTTATAGACCATTTGAAATCGCTAATTTTTGGTCGTTCATCGCTGTTAACGAACTCATGATCGAGTCTCAACTGTGCAAATGCACGTTGTACAGTCACGGTTTTTTATATCTTTATGTTTTGATCTGTCTGATATCTTTTGTTTTTTCTTGCTAACCAATACGCGAATGCACGTTGCATTTCAGATACAAGCGTTTGATGCCGCTATCCGGTCATGTGATATTGTCTTGCGTAAAGAACCACAGAATTTCAAAGCTCTGTTTCGAAAAGGTCGAGTAAGTGTGTTTACCCCTGTTTTCCCGTTTTAGGGTTGGGTACACTGAAAATTCCCCAAAGAAAAGAGAATATTATCATTCGTTGACCTTGTGAAACTTTGGGTTTGTCTGTCTACAGGGGAGGAATGAGGATTGAAAAAAATGTACACGAGTTATTCTTGGGCCCTTTATTGTTTTAGTCGAATGAGAACAGTAGTGTATGTAATAGAATGCTGTGCTTAGATTCACTGAATCATACAACCACGAAGAACACCTGGTTGGAGCTCGTCGCTCGCGTGTTTTGGGTATAAAAAACACTTGACTAACAAACGCATATTGGAGCAGAATAAAAAACAACAGATCTTAGTCTGCACAAGTAAACGGTAACTTGCGAAACCTTATGTGCAGGAAAAATCGGCCTCTTTGATGGGTTTTTTTTCCATTTTTGAGATTTTATTCGATCGGCTGCCTGGATGATTTATTTTACTTTTTTGCAAAAACATTCTGCTGTTCTCGGACTACTGGAAGGATTCATAATTAAACCTCGATTACAGTTGCATTTTTACAGACTTGGAAACTTGGAGCGAATCTGGTAATTAGTTAATCTATTCCATCCCCTTAGTAGCTTTGATTAAGGGTATACAGGCTTTCTTGTGCCAAGGAAGTTGGATTTTCAAATCTCTTTCACAGCTGCATTACACTTTAATCCATGTTCCGGCCATTATTTGTCGGATTATTTTTTAATCTAGCTCCTCACCTATTGTCGTGTAATCCGGTCCCTAGGCCCTAGTCAGTCTCGGCAACGCAGACGAGGCAATTCCCGTGTTGAGACAAGTCTTGGAACTTGTGCCCAATTCCGCCATGGCTGCAGGCGAGTTGCAGCTCGCTCGCACAATGCAGCAAAACGAACGAGAGCGTTGGTCTCGTGTAGCCAAACGTATGTCTCCTCAGTCAAATTGTACGACTCGAAAAATGGCGTTCGCTGGATCGTCCAGTTTCCGATCGCTGTTGGTACGTTTTCGCTTGTCTGTCTCAAGTCAAGTAATCCTCGGGTTGAATTTTTGTGTGTAGTACAAATTGTTTCCCGTGGTTTTTGAGCAGGTAACGTTTTTAACGACTTACGTTATTCATGATATTATTGATTCTTCAGCGAACTCCGTCAGTCGACTCACTGAATTGAATCGCACATACGATTTCTTAAGGTCCAAGAACCTCAGCTAATCGTGGTAGAGCGTCGACACTTACTCGCAAATAGGATATCACTCTTCGCGTGGTTAGGTGGTATAACTGAACATGTTTAAATCTGTTTAAAATAGCCCTGTTACTCTTTTCAACCGCAATACTTTTGGTGCAAAAAACACACACGAGATTATCACAGTTTCGTGCTGTTTACAACCCTTCCCTTCTCCCAATCGTGCCACCGGAATTGATGCTGTCATTCTTGATTATGCAATTTTACCCTGTAAACCTGACTTTATTAGCCAGAAAATGAGTTGTTCTGCATGTCACAATGGCCATTTCCAGCGGAAGTCAGCTAACCGAAGAAACGAAGAACAAACTAATCCTTAAGGTCCCACGGCCAAGGATCATTTTCCTTGATGTGATTACATTAGGGAACTCCAGAGACAGAGCCGTAGAAACAGTATCCTGCTTCTTACATTTGAAATATTTGTGTGAAATTTGAAAGGTCACGTTTTTGTATCTGTAAATGTCCTCCATAGATGAAGCAGTCAATAGCAGTTAGTATTCGTAGGTTTTCCAGATCAGTTTTGAGGTCAAGGTTGGGTTCAGGGTCAAAATTCCCATAACAATGAGCCACTACAGCGAACGCCACGCGCGCCCTCAGTTCCGTTCTTCAAACCAATTATGTCACACTTCTGTGCTCTCATTTTGTTTTCTAGCCCGCTATGTTGTCAATTCGAGAGCAAAACGGATAAAGACGTAGTGAGTAGACAAACAGGAAAGAAATTTGTAAATGAAAATCATGAATATGAAGAAGGATTTCGAAACCAGCTGCACTACTAACCTACCACCAAGTCATGTCCCCTTTTGTCTCACCGTCCGATTGACAGATCTCGCGGGCACCAACTCGAAAGTTCAACCCGTCCTACTCCACCAAGACCACTTCAGCTCTCTTGAAATTCAGCTGTTTTGTACTTCCACTTATCTGTCACGCGACTGGGTGATACTGCGAAGTGGCAAAGAAAATCGAAGCTATGAAACGTTTCGTCATTAGATGAATAAGATGAACCAAAAAGGTTAAGAAGCGGCCATTGAAAATTTAGTAGGAAAACGATAATTCTCCGTTCAGTCCAGTTCCTTCAGTCGGTTACCTCACACTCCCATGCTCTGGTTTTAGTTTTGTCATATGTCCCGTTCTCGCTTTCATGTCACGCTAATTCGTGTGACACGTTATTGGAAGATTGTACACAGAAAGAAAACTGATGGTGGTTTTGAAGTAATTGTTTAGTCCGTACCAGTCAAGTGAAATCAATCCACAATATGTGAGCATTTGTGCAGATCGTAAAGTTTCAAGTTGCATGGCAATCATTCGAAGCATCCTCGGAACAGATCAGAATAAAAAACAATATGCTGACCTCTGGTTCCCAGCACCCTACGCCTAAGTTCAGAAATTCTGAAAGAGTTTTCCCAGCATACTTGATCAATATAGCGAAGATATCGGTGTTCAAAAAGGAAGTCCTCCGGGCATCTCCTACCCCTAACGATTACGTTTATAGGCCATGCAGGAGGATGAACTTTACTGTGGCAGTTGTTCATTAGACCTTTGATACCCGAGCGTCCACGTCTGTGGACACCAAACATGCCCTTGTCCGCGCACGTTTCAACCTACGTTTTGTCGGTGACCGAAATACCATCAAGGCTAACTGTCCCATGCAGCTGCTACGGAACGATCTATTTTCCAAGCAGAATTATCCACCAGGTTGTCGGTGTAGTCAAATGCCCGGGATCCAGAAGAGCGATAGATAGAGATCAAGCAGATCATACGTAAGACTACTGATGTTGCTCAAGTTCCAGCAAGCAGACACACAGAAACGATGAATATATGCGTCCTCAGCTGCACTGTTAGTTGCTGGCAGATCAATTCCTCCGGATCCCAGATATGATGAGACACGGTGATACCCTAAACACAAACTGATTTGTAGCCTGAGAAACGACCATGAGAAGTGGTAGATTGCGAAATGTAGGGAGACGGAAAAAGCTGCGTGAACTGGCTATAGGCGCGACGTTTTCCTTCCCATTAGAAAAACTGGTCCGCGAAAACCAGGCGTTAGCGAACTGGTCAAAGAGGCAAACGACTAACTGACTGAATCTTAGGAGCGTCGTATAGTGCGTGGGGCGAGGTATTTTAAGAAGTAGTTGAATTGGCCTTTATCCACGACAAACTTACTAAGTAGCACCATGACTCCAGTTGTAGATACCAATCCGCCGTCACAAGCGGAGGTTCTCCGTGAGACAAGCTATCTTAAACGACATAAGGCTGCTGGACTGGATGGGTTGTCTTCATATATTTTCAAACTTGGCAGCTCAGCACGTTTACTGGAGTTGACATAATTCCTCTGTATGATATGGAATGGGGAATAAATTCCAACAACGTTCGCACGAGAATCAGACAGGGTTTAGACGTGGTCGAGGTTGTACTGATCACATCTTTACTCTTCGTCAAATTTCAGGACTATCCTTTTTTCGATCCTGAAGCGGTCTTCGACTCAGTCGACGGCACAGTTCTCTGGTGTTTCCATTTGTTGAGGGGTGTACCAGAGCAATTTATTTCCCTCTAGAAATCCCTTTACATGAATAGCCGAAGTCGAGTTCGGGCCTACCGTGCTCTTTCACTCGAGTTCACCACGAAATGTGGTGTACGTCAGGGTCGCCCTCTCTCTCCTTTCCTTTTTAACTTTTTGATTAATATAGCCCTAGAGACCCCGCATTTGTCAGGTGAGGATAGAGGTATTGAACTTCCTTTCGGTGGGAAAGTGTTAAACCTTGAATAGGCGGACGATATTGTTCTTCTAAGTGAAAATCCAGGTATGTGGCAAGCACCCTGGCACAGTACACACGACCTTTCAACTTTAGCGAAATATCAGGTCGGCGTCACAAATGCTTCAACCCAGCGCGCGCCGCTTGAGCCATCGATATACGCGTCCTAACCTCTACTACCGTGCTTCCATCCGGCGTCACGCTGTTGCCGAAGTAAGTGAAGTGGTGGACAAATGCCAGCACTTCCATGTCGAGCATCAAGTTCGGAACTGTTGGCGTCCAGCCTTGCAACATCACTTAACACTTTGGAAGTGCAAAGTGCATGCCCAATGCAGCTACAGCTGTTGCGAGTCTATCTAGTGCACGCTGAGCATGTTCCTTGCATTTGAACAAGCAGTCAACGCCATCAGCGTAATCTAGTTCGCATGACTTCTCACTATTTGCCAGTTCGACGCACACATCCTGATGACTTCGCAAAACATTCTGCACCATCTCGTCCATGACGAAATTAAACAGGAGTGGAGAAACGGGACATCCTTTTCGAACATTGCTGGCCGTTTCGAATGGACTTGATAGTTCACCGTACACCCTTATGCGGCCACAAGTATAAGAGTATATTGATCTCAGCAGATTCACGAACTTCTGTGGCATAACTTTCCGATGAAGAGCACCGAATAGCGCTGTTTGGTCAACTGAATCGAAAGTGCTTTTCAAGTTGAGGAAAACCATCATTGTCGGTCGACGGTGTGTATGACGCGTCTCAACTGTCGAAGAGCAAGAATCTGCTCGATATATCCTAGACCTTGGCAGAATCCGGCCTACTGTTAGCGGGCATTCCTTCCGCGAGCAGATGTCGGACGGAGCAGAAAAATCGAGACTAATACCTTGGTAGCTATCGGGACTAAGCGGATCCCACTATGGTTACTACAATCATTGCGTATTCCATTCTCGAAGATGGGTGCAAACAATGACTCGCCCCATAATAACGAAATAAATTCTTCTTTTCAAACTTCACAAATCAACATGATAAATAATTTTATCAACGCATCTCCACCTATTTTGAAATGAACTGGAGGGAGTTCGTCCGGACCGGCCACTTTCCTACGCTTTAGTAATCGGATACATGACTCCACTGCCGGTGAGGCCTCAAGTGATACTTCCCAAGGAATCGCACTTGTCGAAGTCGGAGTAACCACATTACCGCGCGGCCAGCTAAACTGTTCCTTGAAGTATTCGGCCCCAAAGGTCGAGCCTTTTCTGTTTGCCATGAATAGGCTCTCCAGTTCTGTCGCATATTGTTTCACTGATCGTGGTTTGCCATCCACCGAATAGGTTCGAACAGTCTTTGACTGTTACACGAAGCAGCTGCTACTTCCATCTCTTCGGTTGCATTGACCCAGCGATTTTCGTAATCATTCTTGAGGCTTTTCGTAACTTGCTTTTGTAGGTTTCTTTGTATCTTATTCATCTTACAGTTCTAGAATTGACGCTTTTTCTCCATTATACTCAACGACTCTTGAGAAATCCAGTGTCTTTGATGGACATCAGATCTGGGACCACAGGTGAAACCTGCTACCACGTGCATTGCCTACTGGATATGGGCCCAGTGCACATCTACACTACTGTTTTTTGTAGATCCTAACTCGTGTGCTAATTTCTGTTCATAACTGGTGCGAAATTCTGGATCAGACAAACGTCGAACGGGTAACCAGATTTGTGATTTGTGTCGATGACCATGGAGCTGGAGAGATAATCGCATTAAAAGTAATGTATGGTCCGACTCTAGTTACGTCAACCAGTAGGATCTACATATCTGGCCAAAACTGTACTACCGGTGGCCTACTGAAATTTGATCGATCTGGCTCAAAATATCTGTTGCGCAGGAATGCCATGTCACCATGCTACGCGGGCTTTTTCGGAAATTCATACTATGTATGAATAATCGATTGTCCACACAAAGCTGGGGAAGCCCATCCCCGTTATTTGTGCGCTGAGCGGGTAAGGTACAATAATCACCTAAACAAGCTTTTGACGCACTTAGTTTGCCAACTTGTGCATTCAAATCACCAGCTAGCACTACAATGTTAGAACCTTTGCTCCTGCGAACGGGAGTGGTGAGGTCATCGCAGAACCCATCCTTATGCGTGTTAGAGCTGCGGTCTTTTGGGGCTTTTTTATAACATGTTTGCATATGAGTGCAATTGAAGAGGTAAATACCACATAGCAACGAGGGCCCACTAAACTATTGGTGATAACCGGCAACCGAACTCTGGGCCTTGGAGTGGATTAGCGCTCTTTCAGGCCCCAATAAATCACGCATAGTTATGATCCTCACGATAGTAGATTGCTATCTACCACCCATGTAACTGGTGATGGCTGGGATTTGAACCTCGGACCTTTGAGGTAGTGATCTAACGCTCTAAACCACTTGACCACCACCTGTTAAACCGACATCACAAACAAACTGCGTTCAACAGAACTATCCTCTCAAACGCCAACTGACTCCTCTAGTCTAAATGCACATAAACGCCTGTTAATCGGTATCCAGTTTTAATGGGCAGCCTCAGCCTTGTCAGTCAAAACTATTCGTACCCCACGTTGACCCGGAGCTACAGCTGCATTGTCTCCTGAAGTATGCAGTAAATATTTCGATGAGAAACCAGGAGCAGTTAGTTGAATCACACTGCTCGAATCTTGGATACGCGTTTCACTTACGCAGCAGACATCAATCCCCAGAGAGTCTATTGCGAATGCTAAGCACGTCTGCTCACCGGCCTTCCTGAGAGTACGCACACCAAGAGGACCGAGATTCAGAGGCTGACGAGGCCCGTGAAAATGTGAGATACAAGATACGGGATTATTCACGACAGTGACAGTGACCCGCTGCAAGTATCGGGCGTGTTATCATTGGGGTCAAAGGCAGTAGCGCCGGACTCATTAACGTGTCACACTTGTTGAGGCCATTTGTATTTTGTCACATCTTTGCTGAAGACGTGCCCGCACTTCAGTCAAAAACGACCTACACTTAGCATCTCGTTGAATTTAGGGGATGGAGAAAGGCTAATTGCTTGTCAAAAATTGCTAAGAATTTCAGCTGACACTGGCGTCCGGTTTGTGAGGATTTGGGTCAGACACGGAGCAGAAGAGTTTCCGTAGATAATAGTACCAGACGGTATGGATCGAAAGCGGAATGTGTGCAGCTGAGGGATTTACGTTTGGATAGATCGCAGCATCAAGTGTGAATAGAATTTTGTTAGCGAACATTTCACATGCGGACAGGTGTAGTTCGGACAACTTAGCGGATAATTCATTCGAATTTATGAAAGATATGCAACTAATAATAGACAGACTTTGGCGAAGTCTTTCTTCACTAGACTAGCAACAATAACTGAAATGAACAGTGTACACAATTGGCAAACAAAACGGAAGGCAGTGCTCAGGTTGGTGTTGAACTGTCTAAGCTTCTGTGCTCAGTTTCAGATTCACTAGTTATTTTCGATTGGAGGCAATTCTTCGTTTTCCTGAAGCAGTTCAATTTCAATCTATTCAACCATCAACATCGCACTTCTAGGCTCTGGTTTCGGTTCCCACCTTCCGACATAATCCAGTAAAGGGCGAAACGAATAGAAGCACATGATAAAGATCCAAAAAGTCAAAGTATCAACCAGAAATCAGAAGGACAGGAAACGAGTTCGAATGCAACAACGCCACTGGTCGCGACACTTAGCCATATTGCAATGTCTCTAACCATTTAGTAGGCGGATCACGTGGACCACAATCTAGAAGTCTAACACGTCCTACTCGACCAAGTCCACTAGTCAAGGTGTCCATACTTTTTTCCATATCATGAACTGACCACCTTGACCTACCTTCCAATCGCCACCTGCCTCAGAGGACAGTGTGCACCGAGAAAGTCTAGCGGTGGACATGCGTAACACATGTACCAGTCACCCTAATTCGTTTAGATTCAGTACTCAATCCAGAGACTGACCTCTGGTTCCCAACACCTTACATATAACCTCAGCATTGCTCATACAGGGGTTCCCATCATACTCAGCCAATGCTACGGACACATCAGTGCTCAAACACCGACAGCCTTCGCCTATCTTCTGCCCTTGACAGACATGTTTCTGAACCGTATAAAAGAATGGATCTAACCACAGCATTGTACACTCGACTCTTGACAGACAACCGGTGTCACGCCGGCAACACAAATGACTGAAATTGGCAAAAGCCAAACGCGCCTTTCCATTCACGATCACATTTCATCCGATATCTGTCCACGTGGTTATATGTAACTGTTCAATTAAAAACCCTTATCACCTTCAGCTAGAGCTTCTCCTGTCAAGACAAGGTCTGGTATAGTGCCAAACCAATCTTGCAGCAGCATCTTACACTTTGAAGATGCAAAACGCATTGAAAACATTGCTATCTAAAAGAGCTTGCAACTTACCTGGATCTTCACTCAGAAGAAGAATATCGTCCGCATATTCCAAATCAGACTGTTTACTGTCTGAGCACAGATCGATGCCGCCATTCTCACACGAGAATAGGGCTATCTGGAGAGGAAGGGCAACCCTGACGAACACCAGTTTCCGTGGTGAACCCCGGGGAAAGATCGCCGTGAGCACGAACTCGGCTTCGGATGTTCGCATACAAGCATTGCAAAAGAGAAATAAACTTCTGTGGGATACCCTTCAGTGAGAGGCAACGCCAGAGAACTATACGGTCCACTGAGTCGAATGGCGCTTTCAGATCAGGAAAGATAGTGATTGTAGGCTTACGGAAGATGTGTCTGTGTTCCAAGGTTTGCCGAAGAGTAAAGATGTGGTCGATACGACTACAACCGCGTCTGAAACCGGCTTGATTCTCACGCGTACACATTTCGCGCGCTGGATAATCGGTGGATAATAAACCCGGGGAACAGTTTGGATGCGATATTTACCAAGCTAATCCCTCGGTGATTTTCACAACAGCACGTGTCACCTATCTCGCAAACGGTCACCTCGGACGTTGAAAATCCAAGCAAAGACCACCATGTCTGTTGAACGCACGGTTCGAGGTAGCTGAAATAGATCCTGATAGGATTCGTCCAAGGTTTGTGATTTGCACATTACAGCCTGTGAAAAATTCGCGAAGATTTTTGCGGACCCCACCCATTCCCTGTACCGTGACTTATTCGCATGCCGTCCTCATCCCTCAACACGTTCCGAATTTTGACTTATCGCATTCCGCATAAATGTCTATCGTAACTCTGTAATGCCTTGCTTAGCGCGTGTTCTGGTTTACAAAATGAAAGTCACAGAGGAACTTCGCACTAACCTCGGTTGCTGAACCAGTTTTATTTCTAAAGTACCTATTTTTATGCGTGTTTCGAAGTGTCATTGATCAGTTTTCCTTCATTTGGCCGCAACGTGAGTTTTTGTTAACTTGCTAAAGTCTTTCATGCAATACAGTACAATGGAATTCATCCTTGGTCTCAGAGGAGCTGCAGTCAGTCGGTGCACACACAGACACGACGAACATACATCGACGCTACGGTTTGTTGTTGTTGACATGTACAGAACCATCCAGCCGAACTGCACACAAAGGTCTGGTGACTGGAATCCAGTCTAGCAGTGCACGCTCAGCTTGCGTGGTCAAAGCAATCCCAACGCCAGCGTGACCACGAGCATAGACACCGAATCACCCGACACCCCAACAGTGAAGTGAGAGACTGAGGTTGCATTTGGGGTGCGAAAAGTGATCACGAAAGTGGGGTCTTGTATGCGTGTCTGGATGACACAGCATACATCTATCTTAAACGTGTCAAGTGTTTTAGCTAGGGCAGCCTGTTGCCCTATCTGACATAGTATGCGAACGGTAAAGATAGCCAAGTGAAATAAAACGCTTAGGCTCAAGAAGTACATCCGATATATACCCAACTCGTGAACTACTGCTTTCATCACAGCTGCAATCACCCGTGGCGTTTTGCATCGACCTTAAATTAAAAGAGGTAAAATTGATGAGGCCCTTTACAGGAAGCATACTGGAGGTTTCTGGACGAATCATTCTTTGCGGCTGCGCACACCGCAGGAGTTTTTCTTTGGGAATCCTAACCGGAGCCTTTGACTCAAAAGTTTCACTCACAAGGCAGTGGGGCGTCAACCCAACGTGGACGGGGAAGCATCCTTTGGGCCGGGGGTTGCCCAGCTTAGGCGAGCGATAGCTGCCGAATGAAGTACGATGACATCTCCCATCATCGAGAGAAACCCCATTTACTCCACTCTTACTTCCATCTAGTGAAGGTGTTTTGACCGGCTACTTGTTTCTCTGTGAGTTTATTTGCTTTAGTGTCTTTTCCATGGGCATAGTGGTTAGAACCAGATGTTGCCCGACAATTGGTTATGAGACTGGACTTTGTCTGACCTCTACCCATTGACCTGTCAGGCATGATTGCACTTCCGGCTTAAGGAAGCCATCATGCATAACTCGTTGGCTCATGGAGACACGCAAGCTATCACATCAGGCCAAGGTGCAGTCTTATCCCGAAGTAGACATTTCGGGGGTGTTTCTTGTTTTTAACTTTTAAATTCTTTTTCTTTATAATTATTGTACTCTGAGAAGCTCATATTCTCTGGGATTTCTACGTTATCTTTTTTTCACATTTTCAACGAAGTACAATTGGCTTGATGCAGAATTCCACCGAGACACCGTGGGGCTCGTTTTGGGGCAGATTTTCACACCAGAACCAGTTTTCGCCGTTTGCTTTTGAAGAGGTGGAATTTGGATTGGAATAGGCGAATGGAATGATGGAAGGTGTCTCGCTTTTTTCCATTCGGGATACGAATAGAGATTGAATTGATCATGTCCGAGACTCAGGATTAGAACCCAGGGGCCCGGGTTGCTGGTCGCCTGTATGCGGTACGGACTCCCAAATATTACCAGATGGGTGTTTCATGTGTCCGTGATTTTTTCTATTCTAAACAGCTGGTCTACTTGAAATACTGAAAGTTGTTGGTGCGATTTTTCGATTCAGACGGTTCTCTTGTGGACCTGTGTGATGGCTGGGGCGTTGTCCCCTCATCATCTCACGCGTGTACTCGATTTTAATTTCATGGGTGTGTTCTTGTGTGCGGTTGTCGAGACAGGCTGTGGTCAGTGAAGTTCGACATACCATCCTGGGTAATTGGTCTTAAATCGGCAGGTTGGATAATCTAGTCTTATGGGGATAATTTTGTGAGAATGAAACCTTTAAGATATACATAGCATCACAATTGTAAGTATATAATAGATGAACAGATCCATCCACGACTATAAGGTAACCAACGTAATCTCTCGTGAAGAAATTTTGACCTTGCATATTGGAAGCATTTATTTTCTGATTGGAATGAATTTCGCGTTGTTCAATGTATAATTGAAAGCTATCCCGACAAGATTGACCATAAATCCATGAAGTGCATATCAGCCTTTGTAGTGAGTTTCGCGACCTCCAAGTCCTTGGAAATCTATTGCCATTTGTCACGTTTCTATGAGCCCTCTAAGGTCCTCCACAGGTCACAAATAGTAAATCGATAGCAACACGTGATCACCTTGGTTAGGCGCTCAGTGCTAGTTTTAAATCGATCAAGGACGAAAGCAGTTTATTTTGCCTCATCCGTCTTCACAGTGGTATACAGGAATTTTTTGGGTAAAATAAATACTCCTTCGATACTCATTCTTACCACCATGCAGATAACTTGATAATCCGTGCCAGTTTTGTTGCTTTTTTGCCCATCATGTTTCAAGTAAATGATGCCACAACAGTGTGATTACTAATGGAAGGATTCGGAACAAAAGCTGCTACAAAAACATGCCCGGTGTGCTCTCCAAATTTCCCTCCTATCTCCTGTTTTGTTCTGAGTTTTCCGGTTTTTAACTGCACCTCACTCCACGATGGAGAAAAGTGAATGAATGTTTAATGGACTACGCTCATGCGACCCTACTGGGAAGGTTCTGCTTACCATCAGCTTCAAGTTTGTTGTTAAGCTATGAGGTAATATATTCTCAAAGTGCGTTTGCATTTTTCCCGTTCTGCGGATCATACAGTTCAGCAGAAGTAGCTGCTTTTGACTGGGTCTTTTTTATTCGTGAGTGAAGAAAATCACGGGTGGTGAGTTTTATCTGCATAGTTCTATTGATTATTCGTATTCGACATTTTATTGACTTCGAATTTCTAAGCGCCAAGCTTATTTATCTTGTTAACCAAGATCACAGTTTCGACGTTCTGCAGAACTAATGCTGAGATTATCAATTTTTATAAAATTCTATATTGAAATCCTTGCTATGATATACTGTAAAATACGGGGTATATAAATCCACTGATAGGTAATAATTCGTCTGACTGATTTTGATTCTTGCATGATGTAATCGAATCTCTGTACGTGGTCGTATTTGGTACAGGCTACTGGATCGGGGCGTTTGAGTGCGCTTTCGCGACCAAATGCTATTGTAGCTTTTCCTTGTCAAGTTCGCCATCAGAGCACCCCGGTACAAAGCTCCGGGCGGGTGCCAACAGTTGGATATGTTTGAATGTTACAAACGGGAATTAATTTCACAGACTCTTGCACCAACCAGACACAGCACGTAGGGCAGCGACCAACACGTAGCATTTTTATACACACCTCCATCAGTTCGAGTGTCATACAGACTTGGTATCACGATATGATGGACTTAGCTGAAAGGTCGTTAGAAAATCAAGTAGATGCCAATGGGAACACTGCACGTAGTTTAGGACGGTTTCCTCCTAATCCGGTCAGCTCAACACAAGTTTTCTGTGCATCCGGAAAACTCGTTATACTACGACATCTGTAATTGGGACTGATGGCCTCACGAACTAAGCAAAAAGTATATCGTAAGATCGAAACTGTTCGGTTGTAGTTTGATAACTTAAGAATGTAATTGCTTATAGAACGGCAATTACCAACGTGCAGTGTGTCCTGACGTGCGGGTATTGATTGGAGGATGATTTAGGCTGACCAGGTTCATAACATCGAAGAAAAGAAAGAAGGGCTGGAAAACCTAGACCGTGAAGTTGGATACATACAACACGTCGAGCTCCGCGGAGGAGCAAGATCCGAACGATTCACCTACTCACTTGGTAGGTACAGTGGCTGACATGAGCTTATCGTAAGACCAAAAGCGTTCTTCTACTAACGATTTTTCTTCATTTACTTGGTATCATTGTATTTCTGTCGTTGCTGCCTCCAAACTATCAGTTGGTTTCCTTGTGAGATTCTCACTAGCAGTTAGTAAGCAACAAAACCACCGCATTTATTTGTTGGTAATGTTTGTTAAAACTGAAATTTTTCACATTTTGATACAATTTGTCAAATGCAGTCAGGACCTCTTTGATCAGTGGTAGATCATCAGGCTACATCTTTTCGCGAACTTGGCCCGTACGCAAATCCCCAATTTCATTGAAAACGATCATTCCAGTTTACAGTAGTATAACCCAGTGATCCCTTTAGTTTCTCAGTAATTTAGTCTGTGCTTCACTTATTTCTCTCTAATTTTTAGCGTTCCCGATGGATGCTTTTCACCAGTGCCCTTTTGTTCGCCTTGTTATCAATTGGGTTGACTTGGTACATGGAGCCAATTTCCCGTATTTCCATTTCTTGGCCTGGAAGTACTGACTGACTAATCGCACACCTTTTCGTTTGGAATTCCTAACCCCTTGGGGTATCGTATGAGACGCTCAATTCCCTGCACCCACCGGATGACGAATCCCGCGCGTCTCTCTCCTCCCAATCGATATACACATGAAGCTGTTCATCTATCTAACTGATTTAACTTGTTTCTGAAGATTTTTCCAACCGCCCCCCCCCCTCCACTTTCATCTCATCACTCTATGCATGATTATGCACATACAACCAACACGACACCAGGGAGCTGTATATGAATGTCGAATAACTATCTCATCCAATCAGCGGGCGCTCATTTTCCAGCCTGTTTCGGTCTCATTCACTCTAGCCTCGTTCGCACCACCAAAGCTCATTTTTCTTCTCGTATTTTTGTTGTTGTTGCCGTTTGTGTTGTTCTTGTATGCCTACTGTTGTGCATTGCAGTATTCTCAGTGTCCTGTTTTTCGTTTGTTATTGTATCATAGACAGAACGGGTATCCCATTAGAGTTATTCTAAATCCTCGTCATGTGTTTGTGTTTCTTCCTCCTTCTCTTTCTCCTTTTCACTATGTGACGAATAAGATGCTGCACAGCTTCTTAGCTTCCTCGAAACTCTGTCCTTATTCAAGACATTGCTCAGCTCCAAACATATATACGCACACGGTAATTTTGTGTGTGGGGACAAAGCGGTTCTCTTGGCCACCCCCGCTCATATTCCACCTGGTTTACGTTATTTTTACATGCATGTTTGCGTATACGGGTACATCAACACATAGTCCTGTTCGATCCCGATGGAATAAATTGTTACGAATACGGAATTGAGTCGTAGTCGGTAAGGGGGCGGGAGGAACGTGGCCACTTTAGCTAATTTTGATATATATTATGTATATACGTTGCCGGTGGTGGTCCAGTGGTTTAGAGCGTCGGCTTACTACCTCGGAGGTCCGAGGTTCGAATTCCCGCCATCACCGCTTACTTGGGTGATAGACAGTATTCCACTGTCCCCCGTTTCGTTACCACAGCAGACCTATTGAGATCGTGTGTGGTTTTTCGCCACTCCAAGACTCAGGGTTCAATTTCTGGTTATCCCCAGTGGTGCAGTGCCCTCGTGGCTATGGGCTAAATGCCTTTTCCACTGCATTCGTGCACAACCATGTAATAAAATATTCTTATTGAGTACTATTATCATACTATTGATGTATTCTACGTGGACTTTTCTGATTGCTGGTAAGCGTACGCTATATGGATATCGTTGTTTTTGGTTGGCTGGACGAGACGGGTTTATGTGTCATTCCCATCGACCGAACCAATCACGGCGATTGATTTACCCGATCACATTTTGACCATGCGCTACTGTTGTTGTAGTCGATATTTTACGCGAATGGTGGCAACAAATAACCTTTCACTCCCATGTTTACTCACGAATAAATACGTATCCGGAAACCTGACTGCGCTATCAAATACAACTGCAACCCGAAGAACTGCAGTGGAAATCCAAATAAGGTCGTAACACTTATACGTGGTAAAGATTTGAGTGATAACGTCTGCTGCCCATGACCAGCGTTGATGGAATCCAAACCTCGCACAAGAACTGACATTTTATGATCTATACTGCTCACGTGGTTTGAGGCAGAGTTCGAGCACGTGCCATCATTTACCGTGTACTAGTTTGCATACGTTTTCGGGAGTTTAATTCGGTGCAGAAATGAATCTCAGGACAACCAACGATCTGCTTCTCAAAGGCAACCGTCCACGCAGTTGACGATGTTTGTTTATACCATGTTTTCAAGTAACACAGAGGTTCGTATAACATGATTCATCATGCAGTATGTACGCTCAGCTCACCACTGAAAACCATAGGAGTACTGTACAGTTGTTTCGCCCCATTGGTGTTTACTGAATGGGTGAAACAGTTGTACATAGTTTCCATTAATTTCATTGATGAGTTGAGCGCTGATACTCCATGGTGAATCACGTTTTGCCGATCTAATCTACTCCTAGTAATTAGATTGAGACCAATAGTACCTGTCTGACGACTTCCAATGCCACAGAAGTAGTTTATATCTGCATCGAAAATTCTTCATCGCCCGCGGTTGTCCAACGCATCAAAACACATCACTAGCTAATTCACATGGATACAAACCACCTCTCTAAAACAGTTGCCCAGGCAAGCACGTCTCGCATCAATATTCCTCGTTCCGGATGCAGTTTATTCATCGGCACAGTCCTCTGTTAGGATTATTAATTAAGTTCAGACACATGTTATTGTTGATGACTTTAATCAAGCCAGCACACATCCGCTACTTTCTTTGGGTTTAACGGATATCAGTAACTCCTCCGCGAGAGCAAATTCTGTGTTGGATAAGGTAATCATCAATCACTCTCAGTTCTTCTCCCTTAGGCTGAAAGCTCCGATTTCTACAAGTGGTGGTAACTAACTCCTGATACTGGAAATTTATTCACACACTTCTTACAGATTCCTCACAGAAACGATCCGGGTAATATTTCGCCCTTGAAAGTGTTCGCCCAGTAACAGCTCTCTACTGAACGCAGCCATCGGATCAGCCTTCCCATAGTTTTTCTCCTGTTCACTCTCCCGAGTTGCGGAATACTTCAGTGATACTCTTAATCGTATATTCAACATCTGTTGCCTAATTGAAACTCTGAGCCCGGTGACAAGCTGGCATCTTCGCTACTAGTTTCCCTGAAGGCAAAAGGAACTCGTTTACCAGTATTGCTGACGTTTGGGAGTCAAACACCACTTGCACCTAATAAAGGCAGAGATAAAAACGACTAGTGTTATGTGGCCAGTCCATGTGTCAGTGGCATTCATACGCGATTCTCTCTTACGTTGTTCACCTCGCAGTCGCGCATGCGGTGCCCGTCCGTACCACGCTCTGCTTTGACCCACTCTACCAACACATGCAGCTAGCTCCGCGTGAGACAGACATTGATTCTTTGTTCCCCTCCCCTTGTCACATTACCGTGCGATTGACGTACAGCGTACTTGAGTACACGTTCAGTTTTACCTACAGGCTTTTGTTCTATTGCTAGCTACTGGATGCAACAAGGTTATTTCTGACCCTTTTGACTTCAGAATCCTCAGTGAAAATCTATCAGAAATAGAACATTTTCCCATCCGATCTGGTTTAAAACTGAACCCTCTCAAGTGCCCTGGATGTGTGTTCATAAATTGCCGTTCTCCTTTCTCTCTGGAGATTCTGTTATCCCTAATTCCAATTCGTTATCCAGAGAGAGCGCTATCAAATATCTGGGTTTTATCCTAGACACTAGTCTAAAATGAACATCTCACTCTCGGTACTGTGCCGCTAAACTGCGACGCCTATCTTTTCAAATAAGAAAACCCAGGCAGTTTAGAACACTAACAATTTCTTTCCAATTTTTTTTCTTCAATGTGTTCCTCCAGTCCTACTGAATTGCTCACCCGTAATTTTCCTGGCTTTTTGAAATTATATTCAAAGCCCTTCACGGATTGGTAATCACCAGCCGCGTTTCATCCCTCCGCTATGATTTTTCTTTGACTGAAATTCTCTACCAGTTGTGGTATTCATCTCTGACCGTATATGTGACTTTTGCAATTTCTATTGTATTCATCCATCACGATATTGTACAGTTTGTCCAAAAAATTCGCTATCACCTAATTCGACTAAATAAATGGTAAATATGCTGCCGCTGATCCTCTGCTTGACAGCATCCAATACGATTTTCATCGGTAAACAACAATGTCTGTTGTACACTATTGGCTTGAAATATGATAGTATAAACTGGAATTCGACCGTATGTCAGGATTTCGACCGAATTGAGGTAATCCCCGAAATCTTTGGACAGACTATGAAATATGAGAATCAAGAAACAAACTTTCCACGTTACAAATTTAAAAACAGAAGTCAAAAACATAGATTGCACGATGTATCCTGGATCATTTCGCTGCATCTTTACAAAGTGCATACTGCAGTCGAAGTGATTATTTTTATAGCAAAATAAATGAACGAAATGTTTATAAACAAAGGCAGAATCACATGACGCACACATTCACACATGTCTGTCGGATGATCACAACAATTATCACACCTCATTACCACGGCAATGATAAATTGATTACAAGTTCGCGTTGTTTGCAAAGTTCAGGTTTGTGTGCACGGATCGACAGGGCCTCCATGTATCAATAGTTTGGTACTGGTGGTCGAGTAGATCACTTTGAACGCTTGACTTGCGTTGACGCAATGTTAAGTCTCGTAAATATGCCGAGCAATTGATGATCTGATTGACCTTTGCTCGGTTGATGATGCAATTGTGGTAAAATCGTTGCTCATTGTCTTCTGAAGCCACACTGGAATGTGTTCAGCCATTCGATGACGTAACTGCCTTTCCGTTCTGCCTATGTAGGTGGCTGAGCACTCACATTTGAATTGGTATATGCAGTTTGATGTGGCGTGGATAGGCAAGGGTTCTTTCATCGATGGCCTAGTTAACCGATTAGTTGTGAATATAATCACTGGATCGGCTGCATAGTAGGTGCGGCTGACAGCTGATTTCAAGCGTTTTTTGCTCAACTCACTTACATTGTAACCTTTGTAGGGGTGACAATGAGCAGCTGTTGTCCGCAATCTTTCTTCCCATGTTACTCACACTTCGGTTATTCTGAAGCGTCATTCTCGTGAATATATCGCTGACATAGTACCGAGTCGATCATTTCAAAATCTCATCTAAAATCTTCATCTTATGCTAATGTTCGGCCTACCGATGTCACAACTCGATGTATTGCTGGTAATTCTTTACCCATTTTCGTTTCATGTATTATTCTGATTCAAGTTCTTGACTTTTCCCATTCAGTGTGAACTTCTGATTCTGGTCCGTTTATCCCGGTTTTCAGTATTCTTCGTCAGTTCCATGTGGATGTTTCGTTCAGCACCCAGCGTGGAGTTTCTCGCCTCGAACGCCTCATTCTTTACTGCTCTAAAGTTGCTGGTTGAATGCATATACTGCCTGATAAACTGAAAGTATTTGAGAAGCACCATACCATTTGGCTTAAGTGAACCAGTTCGCTTCGCTACACAACCCTCATACAACGCCACGGGCAATTGCGGCTCTGAAGAAAGTAGTAGTTCGGGGGTCGGGCATAAATTAAATGCATCTCTTAAGCCTAAATATTCAGATTTCACCTACGTCCGCACACTATGTCAAATAGGACAACAGGCTGTCCTCGCTAGAGCCTTTGACAATTTCTAAGTAAATGTATGTTGTGTCTCCCAAACACACATATAAGACCCCAATTCTGTGATCACTTTTCGCACCCCAGATACAACCTCAGTCTCTCAGTTCACTTTCCGCGTGTCGAATAATCCCGTGTCTATGCTCCTGGTCAGGCTGGCGTTGGGATTGCATCGAACATAAGAGCTGGATGTGCACTATTAGACTGCATTCCAGTCAACAGTCAATTCTTTCCAGTCCAGTTGGGCGGTTCTGTAAATGACCATCAAAAAACTAAAACGTCGGTGCATGTTTGTTGTGTATTGTATTGGAAACCTTAGCAAGCTAACAAAAACTCACATTTCAGCCAAATGGAGGAAAACTGATCAATGACACTTCGAAACACGCATAAAAATAGGTACTTTAGAAATAAAACTGGTTCAGCAACCGAGGTTAGTGCGAAGTTCCTCTGTGACCTTCATTTTGTAAACCAGAACACGCGCTAAGCAAGGCATTACAGAGTTACGATAGACATTTATGCGGGATGCGATAAGTCGAAATTCGGAACGTGTTGAGGGATGAGGACGGCATGCGAATAAGTCACGGTACAGGGAATGGGTGGGGTCCGCAAAACTCTTGGCAAATTTTTCACAGGCTGTAATGTGCAAATCACAATTTTTGGAGATAAGATAGCCCATGGAAATCAAAGAGACTCGACAGATAGTGGCTAGGCCGCGGCGTAGTGTGATGAAATCTTTCTTAAGCAGACCAGGAAAGATTACGGGAGAGCAGTAGAGTAAGATTGGTAGAACACATTGATGGACGGAAGAAAGAATAACTGCTTGTGTGGCACCAAACTACCTTAGCCTACTAATTTGAAAAGATAGTCTACGCAGTTTATTAACACAATCAAGAATGTTGGAAGACCATTGTAAATTGGCGCTAATTGTGACGCCTAAGTATTTGACCGAATCAGCTCTGGAAATTGGGACACCGTTGATGATTGATTGCTCATTGGGATATGAGGAACGAGAAAGGGAGAAAGTACACTCAAAACATTTGGAAGTGTTGAGATAAAGCCCAGAATGGAACGAAAAATTCTGAATATTATTTAAGTTCTCGGAAAATGAGTTAAAGTCTTGTGGGTTGGAGATAGGTTGGCAGAGCATGACGTCATCAGCGTACTTAAAACGTTGTGCAGGTGGGGCAGTGGTCAAGTCCATAATATATGTGGTGAAGAGAAAGGAGAAAAGAACGGCACCATGAAGAACACCTGAGTTGTTAATCAAAGAAATCGACAAACTTGTGCCAACTATAGTACGTTGAGTTCTGTTGGAAAAGCAAGTGGGACAGCCAAATGACTCTAACTTATGAAGAAGTAGAGAACGAGGAACCGAATCGAATGCGGAAGAATAGTCGAGGAAAATATACATCGAACGGATTCCATGGACCGATTTAAGTTGCTTGAAATGAAATGGCAAACTGAAGCAACTGCATCCAGAGTGCATCTAGCGGGTTTGTATGCAAATTGATGGGGGTCATTTGGAACACCAAGAGAGGAAAGCGATCGACTTAGGATAGCACGCTCGCTTAATTTGAGCTCAGAAGAAGTGATGGCGATGGGACGAAAGCGTTTTGACAAAATGTTGGACTTGGAGTGTTTGGGAATAGGCACTACTGTCACGGGTTTCCAGTAAACAGGAATGGCACTAGCATCACCAGTTTTATTGATGAGGGAAGTCATGATTCCGGATAGCTGACGTGCTTCGAACTTGAGAGCTGTGGGGGGGGGGGGGTAAACCATCTGGATCTACAGCAGAAGCTGTTTCTGAGGTTCAACGAAACTTGAAGACTTCTTCTGAGAAAAATGGCTCTACATCTAAGGGAATAGAAGGAAAATAAGATGGCAGGGTATCCGATGAAGGATGAATAAACGCAGCGTTTAGGCTGTCAGCGTCTGTGTCAGTTTTTTGAACGGGCTCGTTATCCACATAGAAGTCTGTTGTTGGTGGTCAGATGTCTTGGTCAGCCGTCGAATCTCTTGTTTGATCAAGATTGAGTGTCGTTTCACCGAAGCCTGGTCGTGTAGTTTATAGGCATGTTCTTTTTGCCTTCTGAGATATTTCAGCAATGGAGAAGCTATTCTATCGTTGTTAAAAAATACAGTCTCCATAGGACAACACAAATCAAATATACCTCACTCAGTGTCTTCGTAAGTAGGTGTTGCGGTTAAGGAGAGCAATCGGAGGAAAACCACGAAGTAACAATGGAAAGAGATTTCTGAAGAAGAGTAATGTTGGTGGGTGATAGATTTCTAGAGGTTATCTTTAGTTGTTTTGTCCTGATGAGTGAACAGTGCGCTGAACGTGAACAAACTTTGAGTCTGATCATAATGAGAGCGTGATCACTCGTTGAAACAGGAGCTCTCAGTTGTAAGTGAAAAAGATCGGGATGGTTTGTGATGATTCTGTCTAATACAGCGTTCCGTCTAGTTGGGATAAGACAGAGGTCACTTAAACTAAAAGCAAATAAGGAATACGTAAGCGCATGATTAAAATCACCAGCAACAAAGCATAAACAGCCAGACAGTAATGGGACCAGGACGGGTATGAAAGCGTCAAAGAACAGGTCTATGTCCCTTTGGGAGAAGAAAAGAGCTATACACAAGTTACTGATCACAGTGCCTCGAAATGGCGAGAATTTAGGGTGACATTCAACAACCACGCACTCAACACCATTACAAGAGAAAGTGAAAATAACTTCAGACTTCAGTCTGCCGACCGGCTCGCTTGCGTTTCCTAGTCCAACTTGATCTTTGCCAGCTTTCATAAAAATGAGTAAAGGACAGTGAAGCAGGGCATATTGTGTCTCTAATCCGAGTGAATGATTCTGTGGAGTAGCGAATTCCGAGTGACATGAGTTGACGTTGAGAATAATTCCAAAGGGACATTGATCAGGTTCACAAAGAAATTTAGCGCAGCCAATCGTGGGGCGCATCGCAGTGTGTGTATGCGTCCACTGACTGCAGTTCCTCTGAGACCAAGGATGAAATCTATCACAATTTTCCTCAACTGCTTCAAAGTGTGCGTTCAACGGACGTGGCGTTTGTTGCTGGGAATTTCAACACCCAAGCTGGACGCTTGGGTAGTTCCTAAAGGCATATTGGTGGCCCGTTTTTTATTCCGGCTGATTGTACTGATATCGGCAATCGTCTCATCCAACTGTTGTCCGAATACGCAGTGTTTCTGGTGAGTACGAACTTCTGTCATTGGAAGTGGCGTAAGCTCACACGGCGATCTTGAAGATCCTCACGCCGTTGGACTCAGGTTTACCATACTGTCATTCGTCACTGCTGGTGTGGATCAATTGGAGATTCTCGTTCATTTTGGTCTATGCCAGTGGACTCAGGTTACTCCTTGGTACGTGCTCGCATCGGTGTGCGTGTCGGGTTTAGTCGCGCCAATGTCATCCGTTTCGCACAGCTGCTGCTAGACGGAAAGAGAAAATCTGCTTTCGAATCCGATCTGTCAACACCATTTCCGATGCAACCGATTTTGGAGGACTCAGGTGAATTTTGGCAACAGATCGAAGAAACCTTGTATTCCATGATGTTCTGCTAGCTGAGCTTGGCTTTTAGATCGCAAATTTTTCATCACCAGTCGAGGTGACATCGTCAGTGCTTTTGCCTAGGTTTTTTTCGGGGCCCCTCGTGAGCTTCTCTAGCTTCTTAGCTAATCATGATCTCTTCCTCTTCTGGCAGTGGGTTACTCGTCGTTTAAAGGCAGCCTAAATTCCTTTAATAGTTTTACTATCGACTATTTGTTCACACAAGCACTCAACCTCTGTCACTATATTCCTATAATTATTCACACGATTGTGGGCATTTGTAATCAGCAAGCGTACCATACGTTTACCATTTTGTTTTGCTATGATCCATGCCTGTGGATGATTGATTGGCGGTCTGGGATTTACACTTCTAGGTAGTACATTCCCTCTCAGACACTCGCTGAGGAAGAATAACTGCTCGCTGGTTGAGGCTTGTCGGCAGGCAAACATCTCCCAACGGCGAACAGATTTGAGCGTTTCATGCCCAAAGTTGGTCTCAATAGTTTTAAATATTCGTGCTGGTTGTAGCTCAGGCTTATGGTTGCCATGGTGTTCGGATCGCTGAGCTTGGCATTTAGATCGCAAACGTTTCATCACCAGTTGAGGTGACACAGTCATGGCACATGCATTGACGATGTCACCTCGACTGGTGCTGAAACGTTTGCGATCTAAACGCCAAGCTCAGCGATCCAAACATCATGGCAACCAACAACCTGAGCTACAACCAACAAAATTATTTAAAAATACTGAAACCTTGTATGCCGCTTGCAATACTACACGACTTCGATTGAAGTAGGCCTCACAACCGACGGATATATTTGACCTCAGCTGCTCTCTTTCATGTTAGTGTTTCCGTTCGTTCTGATGTCACATTCAATGGGGCAAGGAAATCCATGAAACGGCAAGTGACTAGGAGACTGTAAAATGAACACAAGCAGTGGTGGTGGTTTGCACATGCTAAGAACATTTGTCGGTGGGCATGCGTAATGTATGTCCCAGCCATCCTGACCTTTTTAGAGGCAACACTTGTTCCAGTGACTGACCACTTTCTCCAAACTTCCTACTTCTAACCTCAGTACTGCTAACACGATGCTGTCATGGTCAGGGTTGCATCGACCACATTTTTACTCCTCGAAAAGTTTTAGAGTACAGGTAAAACTTTCGTAGGCCCACAATCTCTCGCTTCCCTGATCGGCGGTGGTCAAACCGTCATCACAGTGGGCTTTGAACCTTTCAGTCCCGGGTTGGAATCTCCCCGCTGCCACCGGTCACTCTCCAGTTGGCAGCCTTAAATTGGCCTTGACCCCCTTCCTGGAATATTGTAGTTATCAGACAAGCGAAGTAAGCAAATGAAAAAGAAAGCGGCATTCTACTCAGTTTACCTCACAGTTCTCTGGCGCTGTCCATCATCCAAGAGAGGACTGTCTCTCCTGAAATTCCTGGATGCAAACAGCCGGGGCTGAGTTCGTGAGTACGGTGATATTTCACTCGAGCTGATCATGGGAAAAGGTGTCTATCAGGGTTGCCTTTTTTTGCCCTTCCTCTTCAGTTTTTAACGGAACTGACTCCTGAGATAGCCCTATCCTCGAGTGTAAATAGTCCCTCGGTCG
This sequence comes from Fasciola hepatica, assembly GCA_948099385.1. Taxonomy (NCBI): domain Eukaryota; kingdom Metazoa; phylum Platyhelminthes; class Trematoda; order Plagiorchiida; family Fasciolidae; genus Fasciola; species Fasciola hepatica. The sequence continues at coordinate 596,567 of CANUEZ040000136.1, forward strand.
GTAAACAGTCTGACCTGGAATACGCGGGCGATATTGTTGTTCTGAGTGAAGCGAAGTTTAGGTGGTCAGTCCGTAGCATGACAGAAAGGTATAAAACACTGACCAATGGATTTGACCAAGTAGCACGTGTTAGACTTCCGAGTTGGGGTCCATGTGACCTGCCTACCAAATGGCTGGAAATATTGAATGGTATCGCTAGGTGTCACGGTCAATAGCACAGTTGCATTCGGTCTCTTTTTTCATTTTTAATTCCTGTTTCTTGCTTTGTTCTCGGCTCTTGTTCACTATATTCCTCTATTCGTTCTGCCCTTGACTCGACGAGGATGGGAGGTAGCAATTGAAACAGGAGCACAGAAGTACGAGGTAAATGAGTCAATAAACCGAACTGAGTGCGCGTCACGGTACAAAGACGCTCCCGAGGCCACCTCGATCCCCGGATATCAATCCAACCAAATTTTGTGGGATAAGCTTGGGAGGGAAGTGGATCAGAGGCGCCAATGCACATCTCAAGCAGAGTTGAAGACTATCTTGAAGGAGGGATGAAACTGTATGCCCCGAGGTGCTATCATGCTGTTGACAACGAGCATAAATGGATGGGCAAATGCTGTCACATCAATCAAAGGTAACTTAATCACATACTAGTGAGCGTCCACTTCAGAACGTCACACTACACTGTTTTTATTATTTCAAGTAGGGAAGAGCAGGCGACGTTCTTTGGGGAATAAAGTGTGTTCAAGACCGGACACCAGGCTTTCTTGGCTACTTCAGAAATTCGTTACCGGAATCAGCGAATGATTTTTTTTTTGCTAATATTTGTACGGACTGAAACCGAATGAAAACCAGCAGGATTCCATGGATTCCATAATTTACAAGTATGTGAACAGATCCGGGCTGGAACCAATTCTTTGCGCAAAAACAGCTGGGTCATAATGAGCACTAAGACGGATCCAGGGCTATACCAGTCATCATGAGCCACTAAATATCTGAGCGAAAATTATATTGACATTCAGTATACATCTGGTTAGACTGACCATCAATGATGCTGCTATTCAGTTGTCTTACAACATTTTTGTTTGATCAGGAACGAGACAGCTGCAGATTACCGTTGGATATTGCCAGAAGTCCCCAAGCGTGTGTACGTCAAAAGTGCATTTTGCTCCCTCTGTCTCTATTATAATCGAACAGGCCAACCAAACGCAAAAAACCGGAAAAGGGGATCAATGTGTAGTTGACTATGAAGTAAGAAGGATTAAGTTGGAAAAGCAAACAATACTGGTAATTGCTTAAGTTGTTCAAAGGTTGAGAAAGGTTAAAACCCACTGAGTGGGCATCCGAAACGGGATTTCTGAACGGTGAACTCAGCGTTTGTTACTGGTTTTGCGCAACTGATGATGAACAAATTTGGTTCAGAGGACAGACACTGGATGCTGGAGTGAAGGATGAAACTGTGCTCATCAGGGGTTGAATAGTTGAACTGATTCGTTCCTCCGGTTCCGTCATTCCGCGGCTCGACATGGTTCGTTCATGAACGGGATCTGATCCGGACAGGCTTATCAGAGTTGGTTCCGAGTGAATAAGACGCTCACAAAAGTTGTTTACTAAATCCGGTGTGACCAATGAGGTAGTCATTGGAACAGAATCTATACTGGATGCAGTCTGAACTGAGGGGGACGAGCATATGGCCGTGTTGGTCTTGAGACTATGTGAGGCTGCACTTGTGGTGAACCAGTCCTTTTTGACGGACGGGAGACTGCTTTTCGTTTGTGCGGCAGTCTGTGAAAATGAAGTTCAAGAATAATTATCGCTAATTTTACGGCATTTTTTGCTGCAGAAACAAACTCATTTTTTCAGTAAAATTAAATCCTATCAGGAAAAATGAAAATCAAATAAAGATGCCCTCTAATAAAGGTCAGTTGTTACAAAATATTAACGTCCACATTTATCAAAACAATGTTTAAAAGTGGAAAAGCTTTCTAGTTTAATGCATTCCTTCTGGTTTGCCGTGAAAAAAAACCCTACAGACAATCAAATGAAAACAGATTCACGTCCAACATTGTTTAGCCAGACTGTCAAGTCACGTACGCAAGTTGACGTGGCACAGCAGCCGATCCTCCATTGGTCAAACATTATATATATGGATCTAAAGAGAATTTATGAGCTTGGGAACGAGCGAACAAAGTTTTGTGTTGGGATTAAGTGAAAGATGTTGAAATGTACTTGTTGAGGCATAGCAAAGTAGGAAAGGCATTTACTAAGCAGATGTGATAATTTTACTTTCTATGCTGTTTTTCTCGTTGGAGTTGTTGCGTCATCATCATACTTCCTGTCAACTCTTCATATATATATATATATATATATATATATATATATATATATATATATATATATATATATATATAGAGAGAGAGAGAGAGAGAGAGAGAGAGAGAGAGAGAGAATAAACACCGTGGAAAGTGAGCTCGTTTTCAGTTATTCGTACTCATACCAATACAATGTAATAATTATGACTCACAAAATAAGAATATGGAATGATAATCCAAATCTGTCTCTGCACGTGCGTGTCCGCATGTGAAATTTACCACAGTGTGGAATGTTCAAGGGGTTGCTTACGTGTTCGGGAACAAGATGTGGGCCAAGGAAGTTGAAGTGCTTGCAAAAATTGTTTCTGAGCCTACAGCAGAGAATTGTAGAGAAGAATACTCACAGCTCCGGCTGTGGCTAAGATGAGACACTTGCCAAGTCTTGATTGCTTTCCCCGGACTTTGTAAATGGTGCGAAAAGCGTTTATCACTTCCAGTGAGTGGTTCGGGTCAACAAGGTGTGAGTACAGCACTCGTAATTTTCTTAATTGCTCCCGTGTCCATCCAGGCCGGATGGTGTTCACGAAAGCGTTCGAATAAGCGCCGAGCGTGCAACCAATGTACCTAGTTCCACAGGAACAGGTGAATGAATGCACACAAAACGAGGCTGTAGAATTCGGCGCTATCCTTCAATCGAAAGCACACTATCGGTTTGGAAACGAACAGGATTTGTAACTGTGCAGCGTAGAATGCTCTGTTGACTACTCCTGATAATCTTCGTTGAATAACTTTAGCTTCCGTGTCGTTTTTGAATGGGAAAAAGAAACATATAGAACCTTCTTAACGGCTCCTATCTCCTTTGGTTTCCCTTCATTTCCTTGCATTGTCCTGTCGATAAACCTTGCAGGATAGCCGTAATTTAGGAAAACACTCCTCAGAAAAAGGAGTTCACTTCTTATGGTGTCTTCGGAGCAGACTTTTCTTGCTTTATCAGCTAAGCAAGGTATGAGATTCCTCTTCATTTTGAGGGGTAGAAAACTGTGAAAATGGATGTATTGTCCGTTCCATGTAGCTTTTCTATGTACTGATAATTGGACGGAAAAACCACTCCGACGGCTTATGTATACGTCTAAA